>CM076581.1:890180422-890780422 GCA_034641835.2 Pinus albicaulis | reverse complement strand
AGCCAATTGATAAATCTCAAACAAAAGGGTTCAATGACAGAGCACATTGAGGACTTCCAAAAATTGAATATAAGGGTAAATTATATTCCATAGGAGCATAGGATTGATGTATTCATAGGGAATTTAAAGGATAACATCCAACATGATCTTTTACTTTTGGAACTTGATTTATTTAAGAAGGCATTCAGATTAGAAAGAAAAATTGAAAGAAAAATTATGGCAACAAGGAAGCCTACCACTCACAACTATAAATATGGAAGTGTTGCTACTCCTACCCTTCCACAATGTACAAGGCTGACACCACAAAAATTGGAAGAAAAAGGAGAAAAGAGACTTTGTTATAGTTGTGATAGAAAATACACTAAAGTCATAAGTGTGATGAGAAGAAACTAGTTTACATAGATTGTGAAGAGGAGGAAGAAAAAGAATAAGAAACTTCAAAATAAGAGGATATACACGAGGAACCGGCCTTATAGAAAGAAGAAATTGTTTATATTCAACAAGATCATGAGCTTAGTGAAAAGAGTCGCCTTCACTAAGTGGGCCCACAGGCTATTTTTGGTGCAAGTCTATATTTAGACAATGTCTATTTTTAGACATGGTGATCATATTTCAGAAGTTGCAGGATGTTATTTGTGGATGGTTGATCAAGTTGGAAAAATAGATGAAATTCCGTTTTTATAATATTGGGTGAATTCTATTTATAGATCGTAGATCTAAAAATAGAAGTGTCGATTATTATTAGCTCTTAATAATAATTCGACAGTAAACAACAACTTATTCTCTTAGAGCACTTAATTTCAGTATACAAAATTGGAAAATCAGTGGGCTGAAGGAATTACGCAATTCCTAGGGTTTGCTGGTGGTTCATGCATGGAGGACTCAGTTAGAACTAAAGTGGAAAATTTATGACAGAGTTGGGAGAGTAGTTCATGGAGTTGTATTCATTTTAACTCAGTTAGACTCAGTTGAGCTAGTTGTATCTAGTCTAACTGAATGATACACTAGTGAGAGTGGAGTGAATTAATTAGTTAATTAATTATCAAATAATAACTTATTAATCAAGTGAACAATACAACAATTAAATACAGTGCATGTCAGTTGTAGTGGAGACCCAGTGGAGAGATGGGTGAAAGGGCAAGATGGACTATTTGTTGTGATTATAGTGATGCATTTATTGCATCACACATACATTGAAGTTGCCAATGAGGTTGCATAGTCAAGTCAAGGGCAATTCAAATTCATTCAGAGCTATTCTTCAACAGGGATTGTGCAGTGGAGGCAGGCTAGTAGGAGGGCAGAAATCGGTGCATGGATTTGCAGATTTCTTCTGATTAGTGTGTGACGATTGATTGTACTGAGAGCTTGATGTACTAAGATTTGTATGATATTGTTACATGATATCCATGATACATAATATATTATAGTTGGGGTTTTCAACTTCATGCTTTCTCGTTAAACAACTGTGTTATGTGTGATTGTTTTTATTTATGCTTCACATGTGTTTGTAATTAATTTTCCGCAAAAGATTAAGAGTGGAATAATTCTATATTTTGCAAGAATTTAAATCTTTTGAGATAAGGGGAATATGAATGTATGCATTCTTAGCAGATACTAATTTCTACATGGTATCAGAGTAGTGTTAGTTCTTAAATATTGTAATTGTGAAGAATTATTGAGTTTGTGCTGATGGACGATTCAAATTTTCTTTAGAAAATTCTTGGTGCAGAAGTTGAGTATACATTGAAATGTCTTTCAATGGGTTGTGATTGGAGTATTCCCTTGATGGGAGATCGAATTAAATAGCCTGGAAGTGTAGGATGGAGGTAGTGCTGGAGGATAATGGACTGAAGGAGTTCATCGATAGCGATGTTCCTAAGTCGGGATTTAGCAATGCTCCATTTCTTGTCGCATGGAAAAAGAAGATAGCAAAGAAAAGAAGAATTCTGTTGGAAGGTGTGAAGGATCATATTGTGTCTAGCCTTCACGGGAAAGCCACTCCATTCTTAATGTGGAATGATTTGACAGATTTTTTCCAAAGCAGCAGTGACCAGAGGAAGTTGGCGCTAAAAGACAAGCTCAGAAAAATAAAAATGGAGAAGGGCGATAGTATTACAAAATATCTCATGAAGTTTGTCCACTATAGGGATGAAATAGGAAGTGTGGGGATTACTGTTGATGATGAAGAATTGGTGAGCCTAGCTCTCCTTGGGCTTCTGAAGAGTTGGCATAGCTACGAAGACTCTATCAATGGATGGGAGAAAATGCTGGGATGGGAGAGACTTTGGTCGGATCTTGTGTAGGAGGAGATAAGGTGGGGTACCAGGGATGGCTCTTCATCGAAGAATGAAGATGAATAGAATTGTGCTTTGGCTGCCAAAGCAAGGAAAGGGAAGGGGAAGGAATTTCCTTCAAAATACGATGCTAAAGGAAAGATGTAGGATTTGTCCAAAGTGAAGTGTTTTCATTTTCATGAACATGGGCATTTCACCACTAACTACCTACAAACGAAGAAGAACAAGAAGGTTGTTGGAGCTGCAGCTGGAGAGGCCTTAGCCTCGCAATTTGAAATTTATTTCTCTTTGATTTCATGCTTGGTTTCAAGCTATATGGGATCGGTGTGGTATATTGATAGTGGTACGTCTTTCCATAGGACGAGAGACAAGGAGTTGTTTAGTGACTTGGAGGAGAAGGACCTCCATATGCATATAGAGATGGGAAACGATGGTCGATATAGTGCAACTGGCATTGGGACCATTACCTTTGAGAGGGAGTCTAGTAATCCATTCTTGTTGAAGGATGTTAAGCATGTTCCAGGTTTGAATAAGAACTTGGTCTCGATCACAATGTTGGAAGACAAAGGTTATGATGTTGTTTTTAGTGAGGGAAAATCTTTCATTCGACATAAAACAACTGGTAAAACCAAGAATATAGGGATTCGAGTTAAGAATATCTACAATCTGGAGGTAGATGGATGTGCTGCAATGGTGGGAAAAGCAGAAGAAGCGGTGAGCCGGGATGAGGGCGAATTATGGAACAGGATATTGGGCCATCTTCACCATGGCGCTTTGAAGATTTTGTAGCAGATTTCTACTGGACTTCCCAAGAGTACTCTTGTGTATTAAAATCATTGCAAGGGATGTACTATGGGTAATTTTTTGAAGACCACCTTTCATGAGAAGGAGAACCGTGATTCGGTGATCTTGGAGAGAATTCACACAAACGTGTGTGGACCTTTCTCGGTTGCTTCAACAACAAAACACAAGTATTATGTTATATTTGTTGACGACTATTCTCGTAGATGCTGGATCTTCTTCATGGAGAAGAAGAGCGAAACATTCTCAATGTTTTGTGATTTTAAAGCATTGGTGGAGAATGAGTCAGGGAAGCAAGTGAAAGCTCTATGGAGTGATAATGGTGGTGAATACATCTCGAGCGAATTCAAAGACTTCTATAGCAAAGAAGGAATTCGAAGAGAAATCATAGCGCCTCATAACCCACAACAGAATGGGGTCGTGGAGAGGAAGAATAGAATGATCGTTCATGTTGCACAAGCCATGCTTAAGAGGGAGCTATACTTGCATGCAGTGGAGGAACTGCCTGTTTCGAAAGATGAGCCTCCAGATGTTGATCAACCACAAGAGGAGATTCATGGAGTGGTGGAGTCCACTCATGCATAACCAAACATGAGAAAAGGCAGAAAGCATACCACAAAAGCTGAGAGACTGAAGCTTGATGCAGCACAAAATGTAGGAGTCCCTACATCACAGCGTAGACAGAGATAGTCACCTAACCGATTTACTGGATACACGGCTCTTATGAGCAAGTGTATCGTGATAGAGCCATCTTATTTTGAAGAAGAAGTGAAGGAGCCCACATGGGTAGATGCCATAGTGGAGGACTCCATTTTCAGAAACAGTGCCTGAGAGATTGTTCCAAGGCTAGTGGGTAAATTAGTTGTAGGATCAAGATGGATCTAAAAGGTAAAGCAAGCTACTGATGTGAGCATCGATAAGTATAAGGTAAGATTTGTTGCCTGGGGCTTCTCATAGAACGAGGGGATTGATTATGAAGAAACCTTCACACATATCGCACGATATTCTTCCATAAGGACCATCCTTGCTCTCTCAGTGCAGATGGGTTGGCATAATCATCAGATGGATGTGAAGACTGTGTTCCTTAATGGGATCATTGAGGAAGAGGTGTACATTGAGTAGCCTGAAGGGTTTGAGATCTTGAGCAGCGAGTCACATGTGTGCAGAATCAAAAGAGAGTTGTATGGGCTGAAGCAAGCACCACGTGCTTAGTACACTCGGATCGACAGCTATTTCACTAGACTTGGCTTCACCAAGAGTGAGGCGGATGCAAACCTATACCAAATTGTGGTGGAGGGTAAGCTTTTAATCATTGTTATTTATGTTGATGATTTAATACTAACAGGTGATGAGAAGTTGATACACTCATGCAAGGAAAATCTTGCAAAGGAGTTTGAGATGAAGGATTTGGGCCTCCTTAATTATTTCCTTGGATTGGAAATATGGCAAGGGGAAGGTGAACTATTTGTGTCTCAAGGCAAGTATGCCCGGGAGATATTAGAGAAGTTTCACATTCAAGGCTACAAGCCTATCGACACTCCTCTTCCAAGAAATTGGGGGAAAGAGGATGCTACATCGACAGAGGTAGTGGAAGCCACTGTTTATCAATAATTGGTGGGTTCACTCATGTATTTAGTTAATACAAGACTGGACATATGCTATGCTGTGAACCAACTTTCACAAGTGATGGTTAAGCCTACCAAGCTCTTTTGGAAGGCAGGAAAGCATGTCCTGAGATATCTTAGGGGTACATCTAAGTATGGTTTATGGTACAGATAGATGGGTGAGGTGAAGTTTCATGGCTTCATGGATGCAGATTGGGCAGGTAGCCCAACAGACAGAAAGAGCACATCAGGAGGGATTTTCAGTATCGGATCTATGACAGTTTCTTGGTACAGCAGGAAACAAAGATCCGTGGCACTCAGTTCAGTGGAAGCAAAATACATGGCAACAAGTCAAGCTGCATGTGAGGCTATCTGGATGAAGAAGATCCTGGTCAGTTTGCTTGGTTGACATTTAGATCCTATAGTGATACATTGTGATAATAAGAGTTGCATTAAACTCTCAAATAATCACGTGTTTCATGATAGATCTAAACATATTAATATATGTTATCATCATATTAGAGATTGTGTGCAGCGGAAGATCATGTTGCTTCAGTACATTCCTACGGAAGATTAGGATGCAGATATTCTAATGAAGGCACTCCCCAGGAGAAAATTCGAATACCATAGAGATAGGATTGGGGTGAAATATAATCCCTATCTTGTTGAAAGGGAGTGTTTAGATTCAACAAGATTATGAGATTAGTGAAAAGAGTTGCCTTCACTAAGTGGGTCCGCAGGCTATTTTTGGTGCAAGTCTATTTTTAGACATGGTGATCATATTTCAGAATTTGCAGGATGCTATTTGTGGATGGTTGATCAAGTTGGAAAAATAAATGAAATTCTATTTTTAGAATATCGGGTGAAGTCTATTTATATATTGTCTATCTAAAAATAGAAATGTCGATTATTATTAGCTCTTAATAATAATCTAACAATAAACAAAAACTTATTCTCTTGGAGCACTTAATTTCAGTATACAGATTTGGAAAATCAGTGGGCTGAAGGAATTACACAATTCCTAGGGTTTGCTGGTGGTTCATGCATGGAGGACTTAGTTAGAACTGAAGTGGCAAAGTTATGATAGAGTTGGGAGAGTAGTTCATGGAGTTGTATTCATTTTAACTCAGTTAGACTCAGTTGAGCTAGTTGTATCTAGTCTAACTGAATGATACACTAGTGAGAGTGGAGTGAATTAATTAGTTAATTAATTCTCAAATAATAACTTATTAATCAAGTGAACAATACAACAAGTAAATACAGTGCATGTCAGTTGCAGTGGAGACCCAGTGGAGAGATGGGTGAAAGGGAAAGATGGATTATTTGTTGTGACTATAGTGATGCATTGATTGCATCACACATACATTGAAGTTGCCAATGAGGTTGCACAGTCAAGTCAAGGGTAATTCAAATTCATTCAGAGCTATTCTTCAATAGGGATTGCGCAGTGGAGGCAGGCTAGCAGGAGGGCAGAAATCGGTGCATGGATTTGCAGATTTCTTCTGATTAGTGTGTGATGATTGATTTTACTGAGAGCTTGATATACTAAGCTTTGTATGAGATTGTTACATGATCTCCATGATACATAATATATGATATTTGGGGTTTTTAGCTTCAGACTTTCCTGTTAAACAACTGTGTTATGTGCATTTGTTTTTATTTATGCTTCACATGTGTTTGTAATTAATTTTCCACAAAATATTAACAGTGGAATGATTATGTATTTTGAAAGAAGTTAAATATTGTGAGATTAGGGGAATCTGGATGTATGCATGCTTAGTGTATACTAATTTCTATAGAAATGAATCTGACCATATATTGTAATGCATTGGAAGGAATTACCACTCCTTAAAATTTAAAGATAAAAGGACATATCAAGAATAAAAAGGTAATAGTTTTGATTGATTCAGGTAGTACCCATAATTTTATTCATTGTAAGATAGAGAAGGAATTAAATTACTTCATGTATCCATCACAAGAGTGTTAAGTGATTGTTGCAAATGGAGGAACTAAAAATTGCTCTAGAAAGTGCCATAATATCAAGCTAACCATGGGGGAATATGTATTGAACAACCCAATGCTTTCCATTCCAATGGGTGGTGTTGATGTTGTACTAAGAGTTCAATAGTTACAATATTTGGGTACGATAACTTTTAATTTTTAAGAACTTTTCATGAAATTTTTTGGGAAGGAAAGGAAGGTGAATTAAGGGGTATCACAGGGAAACCGGGAAATATAATAAAATTTAATGGAATGAAATATATTATAAATAAATAACAATGAGGCGTAATTTAACAACTATTCTCACTAGATTTTCAAACATCGAAATCATCTTTAAGAGAAAATTATGAGGTTCAAGCAGTGGAAGATCACATTGAGAATCAACAAAAATTTCTCCAACTCTTTAAGGATAACCTAACTTTGGTTTAGAATTGAATGAAACAATAGGCATGTCAACATCGCAGCGAAAGAATTTTTGATGTAGGTGACTGAGATTTTTATTGCTACAACCATATAAACAAATTTCCCTCAAGCAAGATAAGAAGGATAATAAGTTATCGCCAAAGTAATATGATCCTTACAAGTTGTTGCAAAATATTGGTACTATGGAATAAAAATTGGAGCTTCCTGCATCTTCCCGAGTGCACCTCATTTTCGCAGTTTCATCCTTAAAGAAGGTTATAGGTGACAAACTCTCAGTTCAAACAATATTGTCAAAACTTGATGACGAATAAAAAATCATATTGGAACCTGAAGAAGTCACGGAGACAAGAACTCGACAACTATGAAATCAAACAATTTTAGAGTATCTTATCAAGTGGAAGAACTTACTTGCTAAATATTCCACATGGGAAGATGATAATTTTATTCAGAAGCATCCATAACTACTCAAGCATTAATCACAATAATTTTTTGAAGGAGTGGGTGATGTTGGGTCCCTATAATACTAGTGTAGCCCCTTATTTTTATTGTTAGTGTATCCCCCTTATTGTTATTTTTGTTCCCATGTAGTTTCCATATTGTTATTATTGTGCCCCATATAACCTGACTATTATTATTGTTTTTCCCTTAAATTACTATTTTTATGTAGGCTTTGATTATATTGTGACCCCTTAGACTCCTATATATAGAAAGTAGGTTTTTTCATTTTTAAGATCCAAGAATTGTTCATTATGTAATGTAAATGAGGTTTCCCCCTTTAAGAGGTTGATCTCTAAGTCATTGATCTATCTTTTTTTTTCTATTTTGTCATTTGGTTGCATAACAAGATGGCCCACTTGCACCATGGGGCTCTAAGAGTATTGAGAGAGATTGTTATAGGGTCACCATATTTTGGTACTAAGCAGTAATATGAGTGCATGGGATATGGATTAAGAAATTACACCGAGAATAATTTTCCAAGTAGTGATAGTGAGGTAGTAGGGACCCTCGATTTGGTTCATTCTGATGTGTGTGGTCTTATGTATTTTGTATCGTTGAGTGGATATGAGGATTGTGTCACTTTCATTAATGACCTCTCCAGGAATACATTAATTTTATTCATGAATACCAAGGGTGAGGTCTTCAAGACCTTCCAATATTTTAAAGCTCTCATGGAGAACCAAATAGGCAAGAAGATCAAGGTTTTGAGGTCCAAAAATGGGGTTGAGTATACATCCAATGATTTTAAGGAATTTTGTGCGAGAGAAGGAATAAAAATGGAGTTGACAATTCCTTACAACCCATAGCATAATGGGGTTGTAGAGAGGAAGAACATAGCCATATTGTAGAAGCTAGAGCCATGATTTATGACTAATGGCTATCTTTCTCTATTTGGGCCAAGGCTTGTAACATTGTAGTGTATTTTCAAAATAGGATTCCACATAGATTTTTTGGGAGAAAGACTCTTAAGGAGACTTTTTTCTGGGAATAAGACCGAGGTTTGGAACTTGAGTATTTTGGGTGTCTAACATATTCTCATTTCCTTGAGGACAAGAGGACGAAGCTATAACCCACAACTAAGAAGGGTATCTTTCTGGGGCGTAGCGAGACCTGAAAGGCTTACTACATATATATTCCTTCTAAGAGGAAATCTGTTTTGAGGAAGGATGTGATATTTGAGGAGGAGAGAGACTTAATGAGGTCATGGGAGTTGGGTCAGGTAGAGAAATAGACTCATCAACATAGGAGTTCACCACAGGCTATAATACCATAAGGTATAAGATCATAGGGGACTAGAGTATCACAGGGAATAGGTTCCCAAGGTACATGATCACCATCGACCATAGGTGCATCATCTTCAGGGTACAATCTCCAAAGTAGGATATACCCACCTTAATACATGAGGCTACTTCGGGGAAGAGGAAGCCAAGATTGCTTCATGAGACCTTTAAGGAATCCCATGAGTTGAGTGGGAAAACCCAAGTGGTTAGTTAGGGACAACAAACCATGAGATTAATTTGCTAGTTATTTAGCTATGGTGAGTAGAATTATTGAGTTCGAGCCTTCTGGTTATGAGAGAGAAACATACCAATAGGTTTGGAGGGATGCCATCGTGGAAGAAAATGTTTCCATAATAAAGAATGTTGTTTGGAATATTATGTGAAGACCTGAGTGGAAGTCACTAGTGACTTCTAGGTGGCTCTACAAGATTAAGTATGTTTTAGATGTCAGCGTTGATAAGTACAAAGCTCAATTTGTGGCTCAAGGGTTCTTATAGGTAGAGGGAGTTGGTTATGAGGAGACTTTCGCTCAAGTTTCTTGATATATTTCTATTATATTAGTGATATATATAGCTATATAGATGGGTTGAAAGATCCACAAGATGAATGTGTAACATAAACTTTGTATAAAAATTTCATTTCCAAAATGGATTTGGATAAGTATATAAATTAACTAATAGTTGCATTTTTTGTTTGATGGACAAGTGCGACATGAGTGATTGGTGTGATTTATGCATAGAGTTCATCTTAGCACAATGGGGTGGCCCATTTTCGACTTGGTGACTATAGGGTATAGCTTGAACTTCACACACTAAATATCTAGTACCTGGGTGGTTTTTGATCTATTACAAGGTGGAGTACTTGCTTTATTACTTTGAATATTTTCTTGTTTATTTGCCTATATGCTCTTGAGATATTGTGCACAAATTAAGGGGAGATTGATATGGTCCATCATCCTATCAGTGATATTATATAAATCCTATATGGAGTCATTTTATATTGGGGTTCTTGATCTCAGTGGGCTTCCTCATGCTGGTGGTGGCTGCATGGGACATTTTATAGGATTATGGGGCTGATATTTTACATCCCAATTATATTATGGTTTCCTTATTTTTGGTTTTATGGCCTTTTATAACGGCTTGCTTTGGTGGTTTTGGTTCATTGATCACATATAATTGATAATTCCACATAATTTTGCCTTCTATTGGCAATAATTTATGTATCCAATTGGTGTTTTGGTATATATTGTTTACCATGGATGATGTTTTTGTGGAATGATCGGGTGATTACAAACATTTCTATTTATGTCGATCCATTGATGAACTTGATTTTTGATATTGTTTCAAAATTTTCAGCTTAAGAGATTCAAATTTGATGAGGTGAATTCAAATAGATGTTCAATGATTTATGGACACTTTATGTGGTGTCATCACCCATTGATTTTTCCTGTACTTTGTATTTATCCAGACACATGCCATTTATTATTGCTTTTCAGGTTGGTGGATTTACTTATCACTATGTGTATGTGTGATTTTTTGTCTCCATTTAATTCACACACACACACACACACACACATATACATTGAGGGTCTCATTGGAATTTTCTCATATTAAATGAGGCTTACTTCTGTGCATATATTCCCTCACCAAGTGGCGCCTATTCATATTTTTTTTTATTGTTGTTGAATTGGTACACTCGAATGTTTGGGCCCATATATTCATTGTGGGAGCTATATTAGGTGATTTGTAGATATTTCAATGTGATAGGTATGTCATAAAATGACACATTGGAGACATCTGGTGCATTCATGCATGAAACTTACTCGAAAGAGGAACTCTTGGTTAGGAAAACGTAGGTGGTGGAGGGTATTTATGCGTGTGGACATTAATTAGAGGAAATTTCAATCTAAAAGTGGGCTCCTAAGGAAAAATTATAAAATAATAGTTAAAATAATAAAATAAGCTTTATGAATTTTGGAGGGAAAAGAAGAAAACTATATTTTTTTATTGTATGTTTGGCTTATCTCCCTATAGGTTTACTCAAATTTAATGTGTAGACACTGGTTGGATGCAGAATTAAATTCCACATCCAACATGTACCCATTGTGCATACTTTTGAGAAGACCCACATTGATAAAAAATGAAGATACATTAAAAAAGTGTGCTCACACTTTTTTAATGTATCTTCAATTTTTATCAATGTTGGTTTTCTCAAAATTTTGCACGATGGGTACACGTTGGATGTTCGATTTAATTCTACATCCAATGAGTGTATACACATGAAATTTGAGTAAACCTATAGGAAGATAAGCTAAAAATAAAATTAAAAAGATTAGTTTTTCTTCTTTTCCCTCCAAAATATTTACATGAGGTTATTTTTAAATTTAAAGGATTTTTATTGGTTTACATACTATGACATGGAAATTACATGAAAATTTCGTGGGAACTTTTAGGCTGAAATTTCTATTAATGATGGTCATATTATGAATGGGGGCATATTGGAACCTATTATGCTTAGGCCTGGGCATCCTATGGTCACAGAGTGTGTGGGGAAGTTTTCTTCCTAGAATGACACATTTCACAGGGCTAAATTGCGCTCACAAGCTCCAAAGGATTTAAAGGATTGGGGGGTGATATAAGAACTGAGTTTCAGATGGGATATATATTGGGATATGGTTGTAGAATTATTCCAATGGCCGTTGGTTGGTAAGCATCGTTTTAAGAGCATGAATGATAAAAACATGCAGGACTGGGTGGCCACTAATTGGGTCCATGTCCTTAAATATTTTCCTCATATCAATATATTATTTAATAAGTTTTATTTTTTTCATTTATTACACTCTAAATATGTGGATAATATTTAAAGGACACCTTCGGAATCTGGGCAGAGTTTTTTGTCTCTTAAAAAATTAGATGTTGGGTTCAACCCATTGACGTAGGTGTTGATTTCTGAAGAATAAATTCACCTGTTTCAAGCTCCTAGGTCTTCCAATGGAATTGTAGACCATACTGATTTCATGGATCATTGGTGATTCCCTTAGACACTTTATATTCCTAGAGGAACATTGTCTCTAGGGAATCGATAAACAATTTTCTTGGATTTTTGTGGAAATTAACTATTTTGGTTGTCTTCTTGCTCATATATACCTGAAATGGGGTTACTGTGTACGAAAAAATCATCTATATTACTAGGGATTACCTTCCAGTGTTTAAATTTTCATATGATGGGGAACCTGGTAGCAAAATATCCAAATATGTATAAGGCTCTAGGCTTCCAACTCACCATCGGGAAATTTTGTGTCGTGTCCATGGTTGTGGGTGATACGGTGATGGCTTGGATATGAAGGAGGTGCATTTCAAATACAAGAAAAAATCCACTGGTAGAAAATCACTCATGATTCTTTGACTTGGGCTCCTTATTAATTAGTTTATGCTAAATTACATATTTCATTTGTTGTGGAAAAAACTTCTGGTATGTATATTTGGCATACTTCACTTGCTCACAGCCTTATTATTCAGTTAAATAATATAGGGGTATTAAATATTTATAAGTTTATCTTTCTAGTATAGCCTGGTGATGACTTTCCATGTCCATGGGTTCTAAGGGACCTTGGAGATGATGCTGACATTCCTTCCATGGAATGCATGTTAATTCTACTAAGATTGTTCAATCTCCAAAGTCCCACTTTGCATCACATTCAAAGCCCTCTCTCCCATGAACTCAATTAGCAGTGACCTAGAGTTCCTTCAGCATATCCAAACACTTGAAATGGAAATTTTTCCCATACATTCTACTAAATCCCCTACAAATGGTTTCATTTTTAGTCCTAAATCATGTCCAAATGTTACCATTTGAAAGAAAATGTGGGGTCTCCATAACCCTTATAATCAAGTGCCTCATGAATTCATAGGTAAATAATTAGACTATCTAGAGGGTATGTACATGTTATGTTTCAATTCTATTTAGGATTTTGATTGATGGGATCTTAGAGAAAATTCACCTACGTGTGACAATGTGTCATGAATATTACGTATATGAACATAAGGGGCTTAGGGAATACCTCGACATGGAATTCCCTTTGATACTTGTTCAAGGAAAAAATTCCATCTATCATCCTCATTCAAGAGACTATGAGCCTAGGTTCAAAGCCTACTTCTTACTTCCACAAAATATGCCTAGGTTGTAAAATATGCTTGATTGATGCACATGATCTCTCTAGTGTTTTATTCCTTATGTGGTATCCTAGGGTTTTAAAATTTGTGGCTTTCAAATGTATTGTAGGTATAATTATTTCTTGTTTTTTTCATGGGTCATGTGATAATTTCCATTTATTTAATGTGTATGCTCCATATGGATCTAGATAGGACTTTTGGAATCATTTGGTTCATTATGGTTTACTATAGATAGGCTCACTTATTATGGTAGACGACTTAAAACTGAGAATGTTTATAGTAGAGGTATGGGGTACACACTACAAGATGGATCCTTTGGGGGATTTTTATAAGGATATATTTAAAATAAATGACTTTGTGGATATCATTCATGATCCACTCATTCCTACTTGGAATAATGGAAGAATTAGGGATGATGGGGTAGCTAAAAGACTTGATAGATGTAATGCTCTCCTCCCACACATACCCACGTTTACTGGTCCACCAGGGTAAATATGTGACAAATAGTTACTATGATATGATTAAAACTCCTAGATAACCTTAAGGAAGTGGAATTGAAAAAAACAAAACCTTATTGTCCTTCCTTAGGAGTTACAGGACCCCCAAAAGAGAAATTACCCTTCTAGGTGCCTAGACCCTGAGTTAAACTTATTTTTCACTGGCCTGAAATCCCATTCGCATGAAAAATCTTGAATCCATGCAACTGTAGGCCTCCATTCGCATGCATAACCACTACAAGGGTGTGACTGTAGTCTTTTTCATCCATTTCGATGCTTGAGACCGCGAAATATGTGCCACCGTTTGAGGGCTAGACTCTAGGTCACTTCCTAAAACTTGATGAAACTTTCCAAAACCATAAATGACACAAATAAAATGCTATTAACATAAAAATTGATTAATGAATTTTCCTAACCAAGCCTAACCATGACAGTAATTTTGTCAAACACATGGAAAATATGTAATCTATAGGCATAATTACACAGTTGATGGATTTCATACTTATCATAGAATCTTATAGAAGGCCTAATTCCCTCTCATAATAGTGACAATAACATTTTTTAGTCAATTCATTCATCAACCATTCATTTATTCATCAAATATGTCAATATCCATAGACAATATACATCATGTAACTAACATATAACCAACATATAAACCAATAAATAACCAACATACAAATTATGGAAACTCAACCATAATATAATAATCATAATAAATACATATATACATGAATAAAAATAGAAATTAACTCTTATTAACAAATGTTTGTTTGAGGGGTCCTGACCCAGGCTCGGAGGTTAAGGTTTGCCAACAAAGCCCTATACTACTGGCCCTTTTGGCAGTGACCTGCTTGCGCAGGTCAAAGTATCACTCGAAGCAGTATGGGTGGGTGTTGGAACCAGGTTTCCACACCCTAAGAGAGAATAGGTAAGTCAAGAAGAGTTGTGTCCGGCTTTATAATGACCAGATCACCTATCTCAAAGCCAGATCTATAGAGCTCCTTCGCATCCATGTGCGCAAGGTCAACTATACTTACTGTACTTCAACAAATCATATACTTATAAAATAGTAGAGCAGCATTACCGTTATTATTTGCATAAAACATAACAGAACAGACCCAAATGTAGAAGAGACACTTAACACAATAATTTCGCAGCTTAACATAGAATATGCATAATACAGTAGCCATCAAAGATTCACATCAACAGTACACATAGATTCACTATCACAGATTCATATCAACAGTACACATAGATTTAGTTACTCAAACAACATTTCTCATTCGTTAATCCTTTAATTACTTCTTACAATACCCAAACTCGACCTGCACACATAGCCAGCAGGAGTCCTCTCCCAAAAAACCCCAAACAGATCTACTAAGCCACAATTCACATCAAGATCTCATCATCTTCTTGCCTTATAATTCAAAATGTCCCTATAATTATAACAATCTAGCCTAATATTTCCTATGGTCCACAAACGGTGGTTTGCGGACTCAAGGTCTACCCTTTGACCTGTTACAATGCTTTCGGGGCTTTGACCCACCCCAAAACCCTTGCGCTAGACTAAATATAATAAAAAATATATAAAATCAGACCAATTTTGTAGCTTGTAGGAGACCCTGTCCCAAAAGTCCCCCAACACAATCTTGTGACTCATCCCGAGTCATTGTGGTGGTACGGTCTCTGTCCGCGCATGTAGGGCATTGATGGTTGTGACTAGTGGAGGCAATACTTCTTGACTCTGAGCGGCATCACTCTACGCAATGTCTACAAGCTTCTAGGAGGTCGGTCCTTTAGTAGCCATGATAACTTGTTCTAATATCTGGTTGAGTCACTCAATTGCGCTATTAGTATCCTGTGATAGCTGGAGGGCGGCGTCGGCCCATGGCTTAAAGCGTTTCGTGATGGCATGCCTCGTTTGTCGAGGAACCACAATCGTATCTCAGAGTGCGTTACTAGTCTTCAAGAGTGCTAGAAGCTGCGCAGGGACTAAGGAGGGAAAGGTAGCTTCAATCTGATCGAAAGCGGCTTCCATCTGTCGTAAGTCCCGCTTGATGTTCTGAAGAACCGGGTTGAACTGGACCACTGTCCAGAGCTGCATGGCTGACTCGAGAAACTAAGTACCCTGACTAAGTTGTCCTGTAATGATGTCTGTAGCTTCTGTTACTAGTGCAACACGCTAGACTCGTACCTCTGGAGGTGTGGCAGGTTATAATTGGACCTATAATGCGGTGATTTTTCGATACATTTGGGTCTTGAGTGTTTGTATTTCAATCTGAGACACCTTTAGTGCTACAACCAAGCCTTCTATTGTAGCCTAGAGTGGAGCTTTAGCTGGGAGCTCATGTAGGACCTCTGTGCCGAGCTGGTGGACCACTATTTCGAGCTGCGCCATCTACGACATAGCAAGAGAGACATTTGTGGTCTATCGTGTGATGATTGGCGTGGCCACATCGAGCTGTTGTTGCACGGTTTGGTCGTGATGATGGATCTGTTGAAGCACAGCGGTGTGTAAACCCTGTAACACCTCATGGGGCAGCTACACCAAGTCCAATTGTAGTCCCATATCCACTGGAAGGTGGGCGTCAACTAAGACAGTGCTAAGCAATGAATAAGCATGGCTTTCATTTGTAGTTAGCCTGGTATTGTTGTTAGGGTGCACCGTATCCATCTTTTTCTGGAGGTCTTGAAGCTCAACCTGCATGGCATTGAGTGCAACCTTTTGTCCTACTTCTATGGCTGCCCTCTGATCCTCTGTAGCCAGAGTAAGTGTGTCGTTGATTTGCTCGAGATCACCATAATTTAGCATGATAGTTGCATCATATTCCAGGCGTTGGGCATGCTGCTTATTTTGGGGCCCCTTTCCAAGCTCCCTGTGTCGCTTTGTACCCCGAGGGGATGTAGTATCCTTGTTAGTCAGCTCTTTCTTTTGTAGGACTAGCTACGATTCGACTGTGTCAACTCTCACAGTGATTTGCGGCAGTTGCGTAATGTCTTTCGTGGCTACTTCCGAGCCCGTTCGATGGGATCTTACAATTATCCTAGGTTTGGAAGGGGCATTAAATTTTTTCATATAGCTTTGACGCCAATCCGTGTAGGTTTCGAAGTCAATTTTCCCTACAGGGAGCCAGAGGGAAATTAGCTTATCATTTTTGGCATCCCCACACCCCCTCAACATAATGTCCACAGGCTTTGGATTGGTAAGCACCGAAGAGTCCACGAGGTTAGGGGCTGCCATATTAACGTAAGGAGGGGATCCTGAATTTGGAGACTCACAGGCAACGGAAGTGAATTGATTGAGTATGAATAGAATGTGAAAGGTCTAGAAAACCATGGAGTAGAACAATAAATGTAGATTACAGAGATGATATGGAACTATGGTCAGAGTTATCCTTTCTCTTTTATAGTGCCCGTGGTTTTCCAACGGTAAGGTGAATCTTACTTGGAACTTACCATCAAACAAATGGTAAAAAATCACAAGAAATTGCCTCGTTAATTTTCACCCTCTTGTTTTCTATAACAGTAATATTCCCTTTTTACCAGAGTTCAGTGTTCTGACTATCATCGTTTGCACCCTGTGGCCTTCCCACAGATCTACTGACCTCGGATGAAGCATCCGTGCTTCTTGCACATCCTTAATTATAGCCAAAGTAGGGTGTGCTATAAAGCAATTCAGGTGTAGCCTAAACAACTTGGAAACCATGAGCATCCCGTCTAGTTCCAAGTTTGGAGTAGTATGGGGATCATCCTTTCCTTCCTGCATTCCCCATGATTTGGATCATCCTTTCCTTCCTACATTCTCTGCAGGGATCGATGCATGCAGGTGAGGCAACAACATAGCAATGAACCATTCCGTATGTTGTCTATTGTCATACTCAAATCCTCCTTCCCTGATTGCTCTCTTCAGTTGTTGACCGACGTCCCATATAGATTCAGATGCTCCTTGCTTGAATTCCTTCACATCTGCTACTAATTGAGAGTAAGATTTTGGCTTTCAGAAATTTTTCTTCAGAGCATCCTTAATATCTTGAATAGATGCATTCCCATTCTAATATATGTATCACATATACCAGTCCAAAGCTCTGTCTTCGAATGCCAGGGACAGCTGTGCCCTCTTCATCGTATCGTTTGTCACATTTTGCGCAGTCCATATGGAATCTGTAACAAACCAAAATCGGTCCATATCCTCATCTCCTACCCCCTTGAAGGTAGGTAGTTTTAGGTGTGCAGCCATATCACTATCCGATGGAGGTGTTGGTATGGGAAAATTATTACCTTTACGCGGCCTGGACAGTGGTCTAGACGGGGGGCTCTGTGCAGCTGTCTCTCGCAGAGGGCTATAGACAGATCTTCCACCCTCAAGGTTGGTTTGATAGTATTTAACACTGTGTTTCGTGCTCTTGTCTGGATCTGAGGTCATTCAATTTGTATGACTACACAGAATACTCTTCTCGCAGAGTAATATCTTAATCAGCAGGGGTAATGTCTTTAGAAACTTGTCCCAGAAACCTTTAAACAATCTAAGCTCTGCTTCGGAGTAGGAGACAAACTGATCAATGGAAAATTCTATCACAAACCCTCCTAGCACACTGTCCACCCAGTGATCCACCATGTGAGTGATGGTATTATCAGTCCTTTCCAGCTGCTATATTAGCCCTGGAGTCCACTGAGTGACTCGTTCGTCCTTCCAACACTTATGGAAATCTACAAGCCTTTCCAGCCACTCCTAAATCTTGATTGAAAATGTCACAAAGAAAATTTTGTAGCTTTCCATAAGAATGTACCTGTTTTTCCAATTTTTCATTGTTAACCTCGTGTTGCAATTCTCTTTTATTGAAAATTCCTGAATCTGCTTTTCGAACCACTCTTCAATTTCCTTCCTCTCAGGGTTCTAGTACTCTCTTGTCATTACCCGATCCCTCTCTAAAAATGCTCCCGGTCCCAGCAACAGAACCATTTTTTGGCTCGAGGGGTCCTGACCCAGGTTCGGAGGTTAAGGTTTGCCAACAAACCCTTATACTATTGGCCCTTTCATCAGTGACCTGCTTGTGCAGGTCAAAGTCTCATCCGAAGCAGTATGGGTGGGTGCTGGAACTAGGTTTCCACACCCTGAGAGAGGATAGGTAAGTCAAGCAGAGCTGCATTCGGCTTTATAATGACCAAATCTCCAATCTCAGACCCGGATCTATAGAGCTCCTTCGCATCCACGTGCACAAGGTCAAATATACTTACTGTACTTCAAAAAATCATATACTTCTAAAATAGTAGAGCAGCATTACAGTTATTATTTTCATGAAACATAATAGAACAGACCTAGATGTAGAAGAGACACTTAACATAGTACTTTTGCAGCTTAACACAGAACATGCATAATACAACAGCTATGAAACATTCACATCAATAGTACACATAGATTCATTATCATAGATTCGCATCAACATTACACATAGATTCAGTTACTTAAACAACATTTCTCATTCGTTAATCCTTCAGTTCCTTCTTACAATACCCAAACCCGACTTGCACACACAGCATGACTTGGGATCTCTGCACACACAACCAACATGAGTCATCTCCCCAAAAACCCCAAACAGATCTACTAAACCACAATTCACATCAAGATCTCATCATATTATTGCCTTATAATTCAAAATGTCCCTCTATTTATAACAATCTAGCCTAATCTTACCTATGGTCCACAAACTGTGGTTTGCGGACTCGAGGTCTACCCTTTGACCCGTTACAATGCTTTCGGGGATTTTACCCACCCAAAAACTGCTGCGCTAGACTAAATAAAATAAAAAATATACAAAATCAAACCAGTTTCACAGCTTGTAGGAGACCCTGTTCCAACAACATATGAAAATTCTAACAAAGTCAGGGAATTCCATGTACCACCCGACCATAGACTAGGTTGAACCAAATATTTCTTTTAGCCAATCACCCCCTTTCCATATTCAAAGAATGATTTTGGGATCTCATAAAATAACCAACCAAAACAAAACTAGGGCTTCAAGAGACCAAACCACCTCAACCCTCAGCTAGTGATTCCACCTCATGAATGGACATCACTAACCATCACTATATCAATCTTTACCCAAGTTATCTAGGGATCCAGAGCATTTTTTTGAACCTCACTTCCATGACTAGTAACTCAATCCAAAATTTTCATCGAGCTCCAGAGGTTTTGTCTAACTAAGGTTTCCAAGACTAGTAACACAAACCACCAAGGGCTCTATAGTGTTTTTCCAACTAAGGCTTATAGGACTAGTAACTCAACCCAAGTTATTACAGGGATTCTAGAGCATTTGTCCAACCAAGGCTTCCGATAAATAATAACTCAACCCACAACCATAAGGAACACGAGCACCAATAAAAAAAAAGCAAAACACACAACACCATGGCTATCAAGGAAATGGAAAGGATAGGAAAAACCACTATCAATCTAGGAAATCATCCATGCCAATGAAAAATCATAAACAAGAAACCACATGCATGTACCATGCATGTTGAAACTAGCAAGAAAACTATGCATGCAACTCGATACCTTCAAAGAAATCTAGTTGTAATCATTCATCCAACTATTCCCTTGCTCTTTGTTTCTTTCCTTTGCCTTCCTTCTCCAATTCCAAGTAAATAATATAGTTCTCCATGCATGATCTAAGAATTATCTAAGTTTCCAAGCGTATGAGAGAGAGAGAGTGTGTGTGAAAGACTGAACTGACGAAATCTAACACTAACCAAAGTTGTGAATTGATCCTTAGAATCATTTCTATCATTGAGGCCTCTAAGTTCTTCATTTTACTCATCACATGCAACCTGTGACCTTTCACCTTCTTTTTCTCCTATTTTCCATTATTTTCATAAATAAATTCCAATAAATCCCACTTTTCCTTTTCCAATGTCTTTGCCAATTTCCTTAGCCATAAATAAATTAAAGTGACACCCACTAGTATTTTTTTCCCAACATTCAACTTGGAATACATGTCCCATGACCTTGGTATTATATATATATGTGTGTGTGTGTGTGTGTGCATGTACACACACACACACACATACACACACATATATTTATTTTTTAACCAGGTCTTTTACAGAATACTCCCCCTTGGGGGAACACATTCCTTAGTGTTCAATGACACTTATAACCAACAAGACCACTAAAAGACAAAACATACTACTCATGGAGCTTTGTAACTTAGCTTGTTGCAATATTTGTAATGAACAACCTGCTGAAGGAAAACCAGCATAACCAACATGAAAAACATAACAAAATGACAACCATACTGCTCATTGGATATTTATAATAGAACTCATTGTGGTATTTAAAATAACTACCATATATAAATATGTACATATACCAAAAATACTTTTCCTCAACTGGAAAAGAATGAAGGCCCTCATCTAGCTAGCCATCTCACATGTAAATTCATCGATAGTAAAGGGCCTCCGCTGCACTTTAACCTGCTCGATTGCTCGGTTTCGGAGCATGAGCATATTTCTTTGCAAAATTAACTGAGGTTTTGGCTAGATTTCTTCTTCTGGTTCCACCTGCAACATAGATTAGTCAATCACATTATCAACATATTTAAATACTTATTAAAATATGACACATGGAAAACATCATGGACTTTCAGTGTCAAAGGTAGTGCAAGTTAGTAGGCTACTGGTCCAACCCTCTCGATAATATTTAAAGGTCCACCATTAGAGAAATTTTGACGTCTAAAATGGGCCTCCTAAGAAAAATGTACAACCAAAATAAACTTTGTTAGGTCCTTATATTACTAGTATAGTCCCTTATTGTTGTTAGCGTAACCCCTTATTATTATTCTTGTACCCTTGTAACCCCCATATTGTTATTATTGTGCCCTTAAATTATTATTGTTAGGTCAGCTAGGATTACATTGTGGCCCCATGGACTCCTATATATAGAAAGGAGGTTTTGTAATTTGTATCATCCAATAATTGTTCATTATGTAATGTATTGGAGGTTTCCCCCTCAAAGTGGCTAATTTATAAGGTGTTTATCTCTCTTTTCTTATATTTTTGGAGCTATTTTCACAACATTTGGTATCAGAGCTTTGGATTCTAGGGTTTTTCTGCTCCAAACAGGTCATCATGGAATTTTTTCTATAACTTGTTTTCTACAAAGTTTTAGAAGCTGGAATTTTTTATAGTGAAAAATTGAAATCCTGAGAAATATCATTGCAAACTTTCATATCTTGGTTCACAATATTTTCGGAGATATAATCTATGGAAGTTAGGTCCTTTTGCAGACTCCTAAATTTAACCTAAACAGGCCATCATGGAATTTTAGCTATAACTTATTTTCTACGACGTTTCAGAAGCTGAAATTTTCACAGAGCGAAGCCAAAATCCCGAGTAACCTCCTGCAAATATTTAAGATATTTTTTCACAATATTTGTGGAGATATGATCTATGGAAGTTAGGATTGTTTCAGGCTCCTAAATTTCATCTCAAAGAGGCAACCGTGGGAAAACCATCATAACTCTCTCTCCGAGCGTCGGATTGGGATTCTGTAAAAAGTGTCTGCAAGTAAACAAAATTTAGCTTTTTTTATATCAATTTTAGACCCAAATGAGGAAAAAAAATGACACGTGGAAAGTCGTAAAAGTTCACTCTACTGAACAAGTCCATAATTAGGTCATCGTGGGATATTGGGCATAAATTTTTCTTGAAGAATCCAAATCAAGTCAAACATATGGCATTAAAATAAAGATTTAGAGGGCTACGTCAGGGCCAAATTTCAAATATTGAAGATCCTAAATCACATAGATAATTCAGTTTCATATCGATCTCCTCTAAAGAAAGAAAATGGTGTGTATTTTCTTTGAATTACATAAGTCTTGTTTGAAAAAAAAATAGTTTGAATTTATTCCAAGGGCATATTGAAGAATAGATATCAGTATTGAGTTCTAAAATTCCCCCTAAAAATAATTCAACACCTATTAAGCCTTTAGAAGGCTCTACTATAACTCATGAAGAAGAAGAAACACAACATGAGATATCAAAATTACAAGAGAAAGTGCACCAAATTTTGCTATCGCAAAGAGCAACAAAAAATGAAATGGAAGTTTTGGAGAAATGAGTGGAAGCTAAGATGAATGGTTTGAAAGCTAAGATGGATGCCATGGAAGTGGGAATGGAAGCTAAGATAGATGAAAAAATGAAACACACCATGGAAAACATGAAGGATGTTCTAAAAGTAGACATCAAAGGTTTGGCAAAGTTGATATAAGAAATGTTTCCTAATGGTGAAAAGATAGTAGAGGAAACTCATGATGAGAACAAAATAAATGTTAATCGTGATTTCATAAAATATAATGTTGGATGGAAGAACCACCATATTCAAAACATGGATATGAGGAAGTTTAATGGCAAGGACCCCGTAACATGGATACTACATATGGAGCAATATTTTGATCTCAATAATGTGAAAAACACACAAAAGGTATGCATTGCAACTTTACATTTAGAACAAAATACATTTGTATGGTATCGATGGATTTTCTCTCGTAAAAAAATTGTCACTTGGTCAATTTTTATGGAGGAAATGATAGCACATTATGAGGATACAAAGAGCAACCCCTTCTTAATCCAATTGATAAATCTCAAACAAAAGGTTCAGTGGCAGAGCACATTCAGGACTTCCAAAAATTGAATATAAGGGTAACTAATATTCCAGAGGAACACATGATTGATGTCTTCATAGGGACTTTAAAGGATAACATCCAACATGAAATTCATGTTTGGGAACCTGATTCATTGGAGAAGGCATTCAGGTTCGCAAGAAAAATTGAATGTAACATTATGGCGACAAGGAAGCATACCACTCACATCTATAAATATGGAAGTGTTGCTACTCCTAGACTTCCACAACCTACAAGGTTGACACCACAAAAATTGGAAGAAAAAAGAGAAAAAGGGCTTTGCTACAGTTGTGATAGCAAATACACTAAACTTCATATGTGCACTGAGAAGAAATTATTTTACATAGATTGTGAAGAGGAGGAAGAAAATGAATAAGAAAATTCAAAAGTAGAGGAATACACCAAGAAGAAACCCTAGAAGAAGAAGAAATGATTCTGACCATATCATGTAATGCATTGGCAGGAATTACCACTCCTCAAAATATCAAGATAGAAGGACATATCAAGTAGAAAAAGGTAATAGTGTTGATTGATTCGGGTAGTACCCATAGTTTAATTCAGTGTAAGGTATCCAAGGAATTGAATTGTTTCCTATACCTAGTACTAGAATGTCAAGTGATGGTTGCAAATGGAGGAACTATAAATTTCTCTGGAAAATGCCATAATATAAAGCTATTCATGGGGGAATATGTATTGAATATTCCAATGCTTTCCATCCCAATGGGAGTTGTTGATGTTGTACTAGGAGTACAATGGTTACAATCTTTGGGGACGGTAGCTTTTAATTTTCAAGAGCTTTTCTTGAATTTTTTTTCAGAAGGAATGGAAATCAAATTATGGGGTATAGAAGGGAAGACAAGAAAGATAATAAGATCTAATGTCATGACAAAGCTTCTAAAGAAAGAACAATGAGGCGTATTCGCACAATTATGCTCACTACAAGTTCCAACATCAAAATCATATATTTCTCCAGATCTCCAAAGCATCTTGGACAATCAGACCAAGGTGTTTGATACTCCCAAAGGACTCCCACCTATTCGTGATCATGATCATGATCATGCTATTCATTTGATTCGAGGAAGTGTTCCTCCAAACATCAAGCCTTACATATATCCTTATGTCCAAAAGAGTGAAATTGAACGTATGATTGCAGAAATGTTAGAGGTTGGTATAATTCAACCTAGTCAAAGTTCTTTCTCTGCTCTAGTAGTATTGATGCACGAGAAAGATGGATCATGGCACATGTGTCCGGATTATATGGAGCTCAATAAGCTCACTATTAAAGATAAATTTCCCATTCCTGTGATTGATGAATTATTGGATGAATTACATGGAGCAATTTATTTTACCAAGTTGGATCTTCATTTAGGATATCATCAAATTAGAATGAAGACTGAAGATATTCCGAAAATAAGATTTTGAACTCATGAGGGCCATTATGAATTTTTGGTCATGCCTTTTGGCCTTACCAATGCACCTTCTACATTTCAAGGGTTGATGAATTCCATTTTAAAACCATTCCCTAGAAAATTTGTGCTAGTATTTTTTGATGATATACTAATCTACAACAGGCCTTGGAAGGATCATATTCTACATGTTGACAGGGCACTGAAACTATTGGAGGAGAAATAATTATATGAAAAAACATCCAAATTTTTCTTTGCAGTACAAGAGGTGGAATATCTGGGGCATATTGTATCTCACGAGGATATTAAGGTAGACCCTAAAAAAGCTAAAGCCATTAAGGAATGGAAGGTCCCCACAATCATAAAGCAGTTGTACGGATTTCTTGGGTTAACAGGGTATTATCACAAGTTTGTTAATAATTATGGGAGAATAGAAGTACCTCTAACAACATTATGGAAGAAAGATGCATTTTCATGGACTGTTGAAGAAACTAAGGCCTTTGAACATCTTAAAGAGGAAATGTGCTTAGCACCAGTCTTAGCTACACTAGACTTCACAAAAACCTTTATTGTGGAATGTGATGCCTTAGGAAATGGAATTGGTGCTGTTGTAATGCAAGAAGGAAGACCCGTTTCTTTTGAAAGTCGTTCAATCAAAGGAGAGTATTTACAAAAAGGCTATTTATGAGAAGGAAATTTTGGCAATACTACATGCACTAAAGAAATGGAGACCTTACCTAATGGGAAGACACTTCAAGGTAAAAAACTGATCATGATAGTCTTGAACACTTTTTGGAACAAAGGCTATCTTCAGAAGAGCAGAAAAAATGGGTCACAAAGATGTTGGGTTATGACTTTGAAATCATCTACAAAAAAGGGAAGCTAAATGTTGTTGCATATGCACTCTAAAGAAAGGATGAAGAAGTGGAAGCATTGCTTTGTGCCATTTCAATTATCCAACCAGATTGGATAACTGAAGCAAGAGATGAATGGAAGAAGGACAAAGAAGTGTGGACTCTCATTCAAAAGTTGCAACAAGATCCTAGTACATCTAATACATTTAGTTGGAAAAATGATTCATTATGGTACAAAGATTGCTTATATATTTGCAATAATTCCCAACTAAAACAAAATATTATTTTGGAATTCCACAATTCTCCTTTAGGAGGACAATAGGGATTTTTAAGAACTTACCACAGGGTGAAGAAAGAAATTTTTTGGGATGGCCTTAAATCTGATATTCAAAAGTTTGTGGTGCAATGTTTGGTTTGCCAACAAAATAAAGTGGAGACAATTAAGACCCCGGTATTCTACAACCTTTATCCATTCCAAGTTAACATTGGGAGGATATTTCAATGGATTTTATCATAGGTTTACTTAAGTCTGAAGGAAGGAGTTCCATCATGGTGGTAGTTGATAGACTTACCATGTATGCACAATTTTGTGCATTATCTCATCCATTTAAAATAAAGTTGCTACTGCATTTATGGAAAAGAATTCAAAAGCTACATGGAAACCCAAAGATTATTGTAAGTGATAGAGATCCCACTTTTACAAAAAAAAATTGGATGGAATTATTTTCTTGTTTGGGTACTCAACTAGATCATAGCTCATCTTATCATCCTCAATTTGATGGTCAAATAGAGATAGTGAATAAATGTTTGAAAGGATATATTCGTTGTTTTGTATCTGATAATCAAGTACAGTGGGTCAAGTGGTTACCTCTGGCTGAATGGTGGTATAACACTTCCTTCCATACTGCAGCAAAAATGACCCCATTTAT
Source organism: Pinus albicaulis (assembly GCA_034641835.2). NCBI lineage: Eukaryota > Viridiplantae > Streptophyta > Pinopsida > Pinales > Pinaceae > Pinus > Pinus albicaulis. The sequence continues at coordinate 890,753,986 of CM076581.1, read as the reverse complement.
GGCACTTTATGGATAGTATCCACCATCCATCACATCTTCTTTAAGGGAAAATGATAGTGTTCAAGAAGTGGAGGATCACATTGAGCAACAACAATAAGTTCTTCAAATCTTAAAGGATAATATAAATTTGGAACAAAATCGAATGAAACAACAGGCATATCAACATCGTAGTGAGAGAAGTTTTGATGTGGGAGACTAGGTATTTTTTCGGCTACAACCATACAAACAAATTTCCCTCAAGCAAGCTAAGAATGATAATAAACTATCACCAAAGTACTATGGTCCTTACAAGGTTTTGAAAAATATTGGTACTATGGCATACAAATTGGATCTTCCTGCTTCTTCGCGAGTGCATCCAGTTTTCCATGTTTCATGCTTAAAAAGGTTATAGGGGACAAACTTCCAATTCAAAAAATATTTCCAGAACTTGATGAGGAAGGAAAAACCATATTAGAACCTTAAGCAGCCACAGAAACAAGAACTTGACAAGTACAAAATCGATCAATTTCAGAGTATCTCATCAAATGGAAGAACTTACCCACATAATATTCTACATGGGAGGATCAGAATTTTATACAAAATCACCCAGAGCTACTCAAGCATTGAGGACAACACCTTTTTGAAGGAGAGGAGCATGTTAGGTCCTTATATTACTAGTATAGTCCCTTATTGTTGCTAGTGTAACCCCTTATTGTTATTGTTGTACCCCTGTAACCCCCATATTATTATTATTGTGCCCTTAAATTATTATTGTTAGATCGACAAGGATTACATTGTGGCCCCATGGACTCCTATATATAGAAAGGAGGCTTTGTCAATTGTATCATCCAAGAATTGTTCATTTATGTATTGCAGGTTTCCCCCTCGAAGTGGCTAATTTCTAAGGCGTTGATCTCTCTTTTCTTCTATTTTTGGAGCTGGTTTCACAAAAAAAATTATAAGAAACAGTAAGATTCAAGATGATGATTTCAACCATGGGGGATGATGCACCATATTTGGGGTAAAAAAGTAAAAACATTAAAAAATAATAAAATAATAAAATATCTTTCTCAACTTATGTCCCTAAGGTTTTACTCAAATTTCAAGTGGGAGTACTTTTTGGATGAAAAATTTAATTCCTCATCCAAGAAGTACCCATGTTGCATACTGACCCTACTACATGGAAAATGAGAAATACATGAAAAATCGTGATTGTAATCACATTTTTAATGTATTTCTCATTTTTCGCGTAGCAGGGTCCATCGAAAGTATGAAACATGGGTACTCCTTGGATGAGAAATCAAATTTTACATCCAACGAGTGTTCTTGGTCAAAATTTGAGTAAAACCATAGGGATATAAGTTGAAAATACAAGTTGAAAAAGTAGTTTTCTATTTTTTCCCTCTAAAATGTGATGATATAATCTAATATTATTTTATTGTTTCCACTATTATTGTATGATTTCCTTAGGAGGCCCATTTTAGAACTCAAAATTCCCCTAATGAATAATGAGGCGCCAACTTGACACATGATCCAACCCTCAAGGAGCTCTTCTTGGGCTTGATACACAAGTACACCTGTTGCCTACTTGAAACTCCTTAAATTCCTTGTGATTATTTGTATAAATTTTCTATTTATCCTATGTTTCCTTTAAATTATGCTTATAACCTACATTTCATGTTCCATATATGCAAACATTTTCGGTTTAATCAATACACTATTAACTAGATCACTCCAACTAATAGGAGTATTACAACTATGACCATAGAGTGCCTCAAACAGACTCACCATCAGTGACTCCTAATAACCATTTTTGTAAGCAACTCAACCAGTGCAAGATACTCATCCCACTTTTGTTGTTGATGCATCACATACATTATCAACATGTCCTCCAAAATCCTATTGACCCTCTCTGTCTATCCATTTTTTTGTGGATGATAACATATACTAAAGGCCAGCCATGTACCCAAACCTGCAAACCACTCTTTCCAAAACTTAAAAGTGAATTTGACATCCCTATCTGACACAATATTCTTTGGTAGACCATGCAACCTCACTATGTCTCCACTTAATACTTGTGCTACATCGCTAGATGAATAAGTAAACTTCACTAGAATGAAGTGTGTTACTGTATTCAACCTGTCAACCACAACCATAATAGAATCATGCTATCAAGATGTGCTAGACAAACTTGTAATGGATTTGTAGCATACACCTCCCCTCACATCTACCCAAGTAACCAGCCAACTGAGGTAAACATGAGTTGAGGTCAGTTAATTATATACCTAACCTCCTCAGTGACATTAATGAAGTGGAATTGACACAAAAAACCATAAAAAAAATTCCCTACACCTGTTACAGGACCCCCAGAGGTTATCCCTATCATCAAGATAACTTGTCCTTGGGACCCACTAACTCTTACTAAAGAAAACCCCAGACGGTCCCTTGATATGGGCAAGGGTGCGTCTCGGAGGCTCTTAACGCTCCCACATCATAGCCATGCTTGCATCCAACAATTCTTTTACCCAGGCTTATGCATGTGTTTATGAGATTTGGGGCACCTTTTTAGCCTAGAATCCTAAACACTACCCAGAGCTTCCTATAGCTTTAAAAATTCATCAAACACATGGTGACAATTTCAATGGAAAAAAAATTGTTCTAGGACTAGGCTTGACCATCCCCAACTAGGACTAAAATTATGTCAAACACTTGGCATGAATGAAATGTACAGGTCTAGGATACAGGACATAGAAAAAATGACTTAAAACTCTTGAGATACATTACTATAAGGACCACGATCCTCTTCCTTCAACTAATATGACATTGATTAGGTCTTGCATCCATTATGTTAACATTTACAAGTAAATAAATGAATTAACCATGAAATGAACCAACCATCTAACCATGGAAACAAGAGTGAGATAAAAAACCATTAAATCAACATATTAATAAGTACAAAATCAAGAGAAATTAGCTTTTATTAGTCATAGGCAACAACTGACCAGGTTCGAGACTTCCATGTACCACCTGACCATATACATGGATGAACTGAATCTCTCTTCAGCCAATTACCCCTGTGCCATATTCCAAGAATGAATGTGGGATCTCATGGATAAACCAATCGAAAATAAACTAAAATAATCCAAAGGTTAAATCACCTCCACCCTCACCATACTGTGATCACACCAAATCCGATGTTCCAATCAAAAAACCGAACTGAGCTTGGAATGTCTCCAGAAATCCATCATTGTTCTTGAGGAATTTTCCATCTCTGTGTCTCTCAGGCTTTAATGCAATCCAAATCCTAGATCAGTAGGCCCTAAAGCGAGACAAAACCCTAAGGATTTACTGTGTAGCCTGCCAAAACCAGTCAAGGGGTTCGTAGGCCTTTGGGAATTTCCTTGAGATGACCTCCACCTTGGATTTCGAAATCCATCTGACAATTCCAAAGCTCAAAACTGAGATCAAAATACCAACACACCATGGCATCTAGAAGAAGTCAAGGAAAAGCTGAAAACCACTATCAAAACTCAGCAAAACCATGCCACTGATAACAGTAGAAAAAAATACGAACATGCATAAGCCACACATGTCCAAAACAGCTAGTAAATCACACATGAAGTATGTTACTTGCAAGTATTCCTACTAAAGTTTTTAGATCCTAATCTACCTTGCTTGATTTTTTTCTTTCCTTTCATTTCCTTTACCATCCTTTTCTTTCTTTCCTCTTTCTTGGGTCAATGTTGGAATGCTCCAATAAAAATCTAAGTATCCAAGAGTGTGAAGGAGAGAATAATGAGAGAGCTTCAATACTGTACTAACAAAAGGTGAACCAACAAAAAGCTTTCCAATTGATCCTCATAAGCCTTTTTACCAATGAGGCCTCTATTTTCTTCATTTTCCATTATTTTCCTTCATTTTCCTTCTCAAATGCAACCTCTGACCTTTCACCTTATTTTTCTCCTATTTCCCATTATTTTCATTATTTTTTCTCCGACCTTCCCTTCTCTCCTACATGCTCCCTCAGGAAATCTGATCACCCCTTCCGTCCAGTCACTCGGCTTGAAATTTCTCCAACATCCCCAATCCTGGGTGATCCATCCCTTGGAAAGGATTTCTCGCATTTGTTAGCCACCTATGAATTTTTTGTCAAGCAAATAGGTAGCTAAGTATTGTTCTGAGCCTTCAAGAGATACATTTCCTGTGAAAATCTCTCATCCTTCAAGCCTCTGTGTGTTCCTTGCCTTTGAAAAGATCCTCACCGTCTGTGAAAAAATTATGCTCAGAAAGGCCTCCATCTACCCCTTGTATCTCTGCAAATTTCACCATTTTAACCCTTTTTTTCCATTTTCAAAGTCCCCCCTTTAACCCCCAAATATCCCTCCTAATTCTTCCAAAACATCTAATTCTCCTTTTAAACCAAGTGAAATCCCTTCATATGGCTTTAAAACCCCTTTATTCCCCTACCAGAACCCTTGTTTAGCCTTGAAAATGTTGTTTTTTAAGCTAAAAAACCCATTTTTTACTATATACAGTCTAAGCCCCTTTCAGCTAGCCCCAAACCACTTCCCCCCATAAAGCCTAGCGCTAAGACCAAGCACTAAGTCAAAGAGCATTAATCGGAATCAAGAGATGTTGTGGAGCGCATTTCTATGTTAAAACAAAAATTTCCAATGCGAGGAAGACTTTGTTCTATGAGTTTCAGGAGAAAATAGCCACCATTGATCTTATTAGATCTAACAGTCATCACAAGTCTTATAGCGCCCCACCTGATCCTTTTACAAGCCCTCCGATGATGATCTTCGCTGTTGATTCATTGTTAAATTTAACGACCATCGCAATCTCACACCATCGGAGATTCTTGTTGCACCATTCTTGTTTCCCCCAATTGTGATCTCCCGATGCAATCCTGGCCATTAAATCCACAAGAACCAACGGCCAGGATTCGCTCTCACTCTGCCCTATGTTTCCCCGATTGGCCGATCCCCGATTGAATCAGAGCCGTCCATCCATTCTGATCCTATGGCCCAGATTTCTTCTTGCTCCACTCCGCTTCCCCGATTGGTCATCCTCTGATACAATCATAGCTGTCGATCCCTTGTGGATCTAATGGTCCAGAGCCAATCGCAACCATCACCCATCAGAGATTTGGTCCCTGCCTCCACCGCTTCTGATTAGATCCTGACCGTCCATCCTGTCTGATTTAACGACTCATATCACTCCCGACCACTAACCTCATCCCCTGCCTTTGCTTCTCCTCTGCAGATCCTGACCGTCCATCACATGGATCAGATGGTCCACAATTAAACCACCTTCTACTTGACCCCACTTTACTGATCTTGCATGTTCCTCGTATCACACTCCTCCACCACCGTCGGATCTCGCAGGCCCAGATCCAACGGCCCACAGCAATATCGCGCAGGTTTTGCACCTGAGCTTTAACAGTAAGAATGAACGCAATATGGGTGGTTTTCTAGAGCCACGTGTCAGCTGGAGACCCGTATTGCGTTCAAAAAGTGAAAACTTCCCTACCCACTTTTGGCTGCGTGAAAAAAGTGGTTTTGATCCCGAAACCACTTCCCCACTTTATTACCCGAATAACCATCTACAAATTCTGACCGTTGATCTGTTTTGATAAATGACCCTTATTACATCTCGCCCTCCATTCACAGTTTTTTCATCATGCGACCATTGAACTGTATCACATCATCGCAACCATCGATCTCCTCCTAAGATCTTACGGCTCATATTAAATCGCCCTCTGCCCATGACCAGGTCCCACCATTCAAACCCATTTCATATGTTTTTCATTACATCTTCGCTCATTCCCTTTGTATTTCGTTCAAAGGTCCAATTTTTATGTTTTTCATTAAACCTTATATCATTCTGCCCAAACATTAGAACTTTAATGTTTTATGTTAAGGTTCATTGCATAACACTCTACTTTCCAAAGTCATGCTGTTAATCAATCTCCACCGTCGATCATCGCCTCCTGCTCTGATCGGACGGTCCATATGCATATATCCACCAAACCTTCGTTTCACTGCATTTTTCCACCGCTTTCCTTTACATCCACAACATTCACCTCTGTGCGCTGCCATCCTCATAGAATTCCACCACATCCATCCTCCCACCGTATAGATTTTCTTAACTTATTTGTGTGTTTTGCAGGTTTACGGGCAGTGGAAACCGCCATTGCTCACAATCGCTGTTATAGTGACACATAGCACAGAAGAGGCTTTTTCGAGAGCCAAAATGTGCAGGGAAGACTCCTAGAAGTGTTTTAAGTGCAAATTTTATCAAATCAGATTTTAACTCTGTAAAACCTCTCTAGCTCCATTAAAGCTCAAATTTCACAGACAGAGATAGTCAAGAAACGACAAAGAGTATCAGTACAGGATTAAAGAGTTTTAATGCCCAGTATTGAATATTTTAAGCCTTCTTCTAGTGTTTGAAAGGAAACTGTACTATTTTGAAGACCTTATGATTAACACAGAAGGCCTAATGAGGCCTATAGCATAGAAAACTATATTGAGATTGTTTCACATCAGTAGAAGTTTCCTCCAAAGAAAGGACAGAATACCCACACTGTCTTTATTCTACATCGTGTTCCTGAGAAGATTTCCACCCTAACAAAATGGTCCTAATGATACTAGAGAATTTGTTATGCAGCATGGCAGACCTCAAGGTCATTTATCTGCCTTTTTTTTTATTCACCAGAGTACTACAGAGTACTGCAGCCAAAGTACAGCAAAGAACATACCTGGAGTAAATTTTAGCCCGTCGAAGACCACTCTTTCACCCAAAGAGTACCAGAAATCAATGCATAGATATTAAGACAGAATGGGCCTCGAGCCACTCTTCTACTCTGTCTTAATGTTTCATTTAGAGTTTCATCTACCTCCTCTGCCTCTCTTTTAGCTATAAAACTCGTGAAGAAACTCATTGTAAAGGTTGTTGATCGGATATCTATGAATTGTAAGCTGTTTCTCTTGAGATACAGTTCTTTGTGTAAAGTTGTAAGATAGGTCGAGGAAGATGTTTTCAGACTGAATATAAAGCTATTGGAAATGTTGTATATGAATGATGTTTCTCTTTAATATGACAAGCACATTTCTTTGGATCCTGATTTAAAGCAGCGGTGATGTTTTCTTACTTTGTCTCTGTTTTCCTTTGTAATTCATCACATTTCATTTCTCTGGTATGCATCAGAAATCTGGCATAGGATATACCCTTGCATGGTACCCTATGTTTCTTCTCTCCCTACCTTCGATGTTTTCTACTGATTATGTTATCTAAGGACTAATTCAAGTTAATTTAACTATTCTAGTAGCTAATATTTACTGCTAGCTGATGTATGAATTAATGAATCTATTCTTAGATATTATTGTTGGGTTTTAATTGAAATAATTGGGATACTAGGAGTTTAGAATGTTGATTCTGTCTCACTAGGGTATTTTTCAATCAATTGAACCTTTCTAGGTTCCCTTAAGTTGGATTCTGAAGCATTGAAAGTTCAAAGCCTTTCCCTGATCTCAGGTTTTCATCTTTGTGTTTAAATATTTAATGTTTCCTTTGTCTAAAGAGTTAACCTATAGGAGCTGGATCATAGGTGTCTAATGGCATGTCCTGTCCCTAGATATAATTCCTAATCGGTCAACTTGGAGGTTTCCTTATCATTCACCTTCTTTCCTTTATCATTTCATACCACACTATCATCTTTAAGATCCTATGCTTTAGATGACTAGCCCAATTGAAAGCCTTGAATATTGAATAGCAAGTAAATCCTTTCCTGACTCCATTTCCCAATGGTCTCGAGTGTTCTCTGAATCATTTATCCTTTGCCTAAAATCCTCTTTGCTCATCCTTGTCTTATAATGAACCCTTTCTTTCCTTTTTCCCAACAACCAAACAAACATTCAAACAAACAAACAAACCTATGCCTACAACTAGCCTAATATATTTAAAACTGAGCTTCAAAGGCATATATACCTTTGCATATATAGATAGATCCCTCTTTGGACCTAGGAGGGCTAGATCCTAAGGCCTAGAAGTGGTTCTGATGTTGTCTCATCTTCTGGTATTGCAAAACTTTCCAAAACATGGGAACTCCAACATAGTGGTGACTCTACTGGGGAAATTTGAGTAAAACACGCCTTTAAACACTTCAAAGACTCACAGAAGACCATAATAGCCTTATTTTGGTGTTTAATCACTATGGTGGACAACACAACTGCTTGAAACATTCTGAACCTTCCACCTAGTGACTCCATAGTTCTTCAACAGTTAAAAGACTCCACTGGTGATTAGTAGGCCAGCTGATTATCTTGGTTTTCACATAAGACTCCACTAGGAGACCAACCTTCATAACAACATCAGCCATATTAAGAGTAACAAGTAGGATGAAGCTGCTATGTTTGAAGACATCATTCTAGCTTCAAGAACCATTCATACAAGAGATTATCCTAACCCAAACCCACCTGAAATAGTTGACAACCCTGAGAAAATTCTTAGGAAATATCCCACACCTAGGAGACCAACTATTTCCAGACATATCCATAGAGCTAACTCTGCACCAAAAGACTTTACGGCTCTATCAAACCATCTTTTTGACCTAGTCTTACCAAGAAGTTTACCCAGAACTAGGTCGTTCAGTGTTCTAGACTGGCTAGACCTTGAGCTTCCTGGTTCACCACTTCATAGTGGTCAACACATTAGGGATAGAGAAACTCTTCCATCTACACCCCTGGACATTAATTTCATTCAAAACTTGGGGCTTTTTTATCCTAAATCAGCTCAACCGACTACTGCCGGTCCTAGTATTCCTGTCATCCACATACCAGCTGCTCAAGCCAACCCCTTACCCCCTCAGAACATCATCATGGAAGCCTATTATGCACCGTTGGTGTTACCTCAGCCTCTAGTGCCTTTAACCAACGATTATCACTCAAAAATCCCACATTTCACTGTAAAAGAGTCCACCACTGCTCAAAACCATGTAGACAGGATGGAAGATTATTTTGACTATATGGAGATAGATGATGAGACAGTCAAAATGAGAATATTTTCCCAGATTTTAGGAGGAGATGTGAAGAATTGGTTTAAAGGCCTACCTCCTAACAATATCCCTGATCTTCCCTCTTTATATTAGTCCTTCATAAAAAAATGGGAAGTCAAGACCAACCCTCTCCAAATCTTAGTAGAATACAAGAATCTTAAAAGAAACATAGGAGAGAGTGTCCATGACTACTCTACAAGGTTTAATAGCATTTATAACGCTCTTCCTCCACACATGATACCTCCCCAAGGTATGGCTCGAGTAAAATATCCTAAAGGCTTTGATGCGGACATGGCCTACTAGCTTAGGGGGAGAGATTACAACACATTGGAAGATATGCAAAAAGGAGCAGTGAGTGTAGAGGCTAACCTGATTGAAAAGAAAGCCAAAATGAGAGCTGAGAAAAGGGTAACATATAGGGATGACACTATAGCATCCACATCTGATCCCAAGTATGACAGTCTAGCCAAAAACATGGAAAAGCTACAGCAAATGATGGAAAAAATGGTTGTCAGAGTCAGTAATCAGAACATAAACCAAAATCATAACTAGAACCAGAACTTTAGGAGAAATAATATCACTCCCAACAGACAGATAGACTCTGATCAGCAAGTCACACCCCCATTTCAAGAAAATTTCCTTGATGAAGATGAGGGGATAATAGAAGAGTCCGAGGGAACCACAATAAACATGTTGGAAATAGACAACTCAATCCATAATTGTTCCACAGAAGATAGTTAGTCCTCACACTCATACTGGGATGAGGAAAGGCTGGAATCTGAGGATTATAGGTTTGGATTTGAAAATGACATCATGCAGGTCAGAGAACAGTATGAACTTAGAAGCAAAAAGAGCTTAGAAAATTCCAAACCAAAAGCTTTTGAGATTACCATTAAGAAAAGGCCTGAGAAAAATTCTAAGGTGACTGTTGAAAGTAGAAAATCAACAACTGAAAGTTCTGGGAAGAACAAAGAAAAAGACAGCCAAGTTACTGATAAAAAAAATCAACCAACTAGCAGCACTAGCACAACAACTAGTGTTCCTGATAAAACAACTACAAGCAATGTACATACTCAAAATCAACACACTGATTCTGCCACTAAAATAGTGGAAAACAAGATAGAGTTGAGTATTGCAAAGAGTCAATCTCCCTTCAATTTAGAAAGTGATATTGCTAAAATTAAAATCGTTGTCCCACTCTCTGAGTTGGCCACTCAGGAGGTGTATAAAGGCCAAATTTTGAAAGCTTTAAATCTAGGTGAGAACAATGACACTATCAATTTGAGTGATGATCAACCAACCCTTCTATTTGGTCCAAAGATAGAAGGGAAGTTTCAGGAAGGGGTGGTACCTCCTTTTTATTTCAGCCTCAATATCCATGACAAGATCCTTCACAACACAATGCATGGCTTTGGGGCTTCACACAACCTAATTCCTAAGGTAGTTATGAAGAGGTTAGTCCTAGAGATAACCCGTCCTTATAAATATTTATATTCATTTGACTCTAGCAGAGTAAAATGTCTTGGCCTAATCAAATATCTGTGTGTGAACCTGACCCAAATTCTCGCAAAATGTATGGTTATGGATGTTGTAGTGGAAAATGTGCCACCTAAGTATGGAATGTTATTATTGAGGTCATGGGGAGCCAAGCTGCAAGGTACAATGCATATGGATGGCTCATATGCCACAATCCCTATCTTTAGCCAGCTTAGGAGACTATATCGAGAGGCACAAATGAGTTTTATGGTAAGCAGCCCTGAAAAGCCTGAAAATTCTCCTCTGTACTCTATACACACAGATTTGGACTCCCTTATCCTCTGCAATGATGAATCCATAGATGATCTAGAGCTGGGAGACAAAGATACATATAATAGAACAAAGCCCATAGATTTGAACATAATGGCCACTCTAGACATTGAGGAAAATGAAGAGGGAAAACTAGGACAGTGCACTGAAACAGAAACTTAGAGTAAACAAGAAAAATACTGTGAACAACTGACTAGTCATCTCACGGAAGCCTATACATAGCACGAAGAACAAAACACTCTGCAACCTAGTGCAGATCCCATATTACAGCATAACAGTGAAACCAATGTTAGGGAGAAAACTGATGCTAAACCTGAAAACAGTCCCTTATGGAGAATGAATTTCGATGGGTATTGCACTAGAAAGAATACAAGAGCAGGGGTGTGGTTACATAACACAGAGAGTGACTATGCAGAGAGTCATGCCTTCAATCTGAACTTTAAATGTACCAACAATATCGCAGAGTATGAGGCTCTCATCCTAGGCCTAAATTTGTTGAAAAAATGAGGAGCCCATAGGATAGCTATACATGGAGACTCTGAGTTAATCATAAAATAAGTGAACGGAGAATATACGTCTAAACACCCTAGATTGAGAGCATACAAGAATGATGGTATGGAATTACTGAAGACCTTTGTAAAGTATGAACTGGTATTTGTTCCTAGGAGTCAGAACATAATTGCGAATGGATTAGCCTACATAGATAGTTCATATCATAAAACACCCAATGACAAACAAATCATCATTCAGACCAAATACAGACCTACAGTGCCTAACAATGAGAAATATTGGCAGGTGTTTGAGGGCGACAAGTAGATAGAGGATTTCCTGCTTGGCAGAAACAAGTTTGAACTCTCTGATTCAGACTTTAAATCCGATGAAAGCTGCCTGAGTGAAGAGCCTTCCGATGAAGAAAAATCACCCCTTAGCATAGAAATAAACACCTTAACTAAACAATTTGGAAATCAAACCGAAGAATATAAGAATGCAAATAAAGAGGAAATAGAGGTGTTGCAGGCAAAATATAAGAATATACCCAGACGACTGGCACCTTTAGAGGACGTTTTTGATTTTGACGATGTAGCGAAAAAAACCACTATAGAACACTCGGACTCAAATGTCGAGGAATGTAACATAGGCACTGAAGATAAGCCTAACATGATAAAGTTGGCTAAGTCCCTGCCCGCAGACATGAAAAAGAAATGCATTGATTTATTCAAATATTTCATCGATGTGTTTTCCTAGAGCTACGAGGACTTAAAGGCCTACGATACAGACATTATATAGCACAAAATCCTTTTAAAAGAGAACCAAAAACCCTTCCGAAAAAAGCTTCGCAGAATTAACCCGAAACAACTGCCTTTAGTTGAAAAAGAAATCAAAAAGATGTATGAGGTAGGAATCATAGTTCCCGTGAGGTTCTCTGACTGGGCTTCCAACCTTGTAGCTATGAGAAAGAAAACAGGTGAGATCGGACTATGCATTGATTTCAGGAACCTAAACAGAGCTTCACTTAAATACAGTTACCCCTTACCAAATATGGAACACATCCTACAGAGGGTAGTAGGCTCAAAAAGGATCTCCCTAGTAGATGGTTTTTCAGGCTATAACCAAGTTCTAGTACTCCCAGAAGACCAACTCAAGACAGCATTCACCACTCCATGGGGCATGTTTATGTATGTAAAAATTCCTTTTGGACTGATGAACGTAGGTGCGACTTTCCAACGAGAAATGGACATATATTTTTCGGAAGAAATAGGGCACTTCATTATCATCTATCTAGATGACATAACAGCCTATTCCAAGACTGATGAGGAGCACCTAAAACATTTGATAAGAGTTTTTGAAAAATGTACAAGGTTCGGTCTGTCTTTAAATCCCAAGAAGACTATATTCAGGCTTCAAGAAGGAAATCTTCTTGGCCATATTATATCAGAGAAGGGAATTAAAATAGATTCGCAAAGAGTTGAGGGAATACTACAGACTACACACCCAAGAAACATAAAAGAGTTATAGTCCTTTATTGGGAAGATTAACTTCCTAAGGAGGTTTATTCCAAATTTAGCTGAGCACCTTTGGAATATGACTAACATTCTTAAAAAAGGTGCAGGGGTTAAGTGGACTGTAGAGGCTAAAAAATATTTTGAATCAGTTAAACTTGCATTCACTCGGGCTCATGTCCTAATTAGCCTAGATTTCTCAAAATATTTCTTGATATTTTCCTTTGCCTCTGAGCATACAGTGGCTACAGTTCTGCTACAGAAAAATCCAGAGGGAATGGAACAGACTATTGCTTTCTTCAACAAGGCTCTAAGGGATGCACCCTTAAAACATAACATAATGGAAAAATAGGCCTATGCCTTGGTAAAGGCCTTGAAAGAATTTAGAGTGTACATATTGCATTCTCACATCATAGCCTATGTGCCAAACATAGTGGTTAAAGACATTTTGTCCCAGGATCCTGATGGAAAGAGGGGAAAATGGATTGCTGTAATATTAGAGTATGACCTGGAAATAAAACCCATGAAACTAATCAAGGGTCACGGCTTAGCTCAACTAATGGCTAAATCAAATTCGCAAGCCCTAGACATAAACATGGTTGATGCCTTGGATGAATAGGAAGGGTTTCCTAACCCTACTGTTGAAGAACAATTTCAAAACTCTCCTTGGTATTCTGATAACCTGTATGTACTCGCAAACCTCAATGCCCCTCCTGAACTATCAAAAACTAAGGCTAGATTCCTAAATTTAAAATCCAAAAACTATTGCATACTGAATGAATGTTTATACTATAAAAATTCAAATGGTCTATTGCTTAAATGTTTGCCTGCAACTGAATCAGAGAGGATTAAACAGGAGTTCCATGCAAGAGAGTGTGGAGGCCATTTAAGCTAGAAAGCCACTACTAAAAAAATACTCAGGGCCGGCTATTACTGGCCTACACTTTTCAATTACATCCACGAAATGATAATTGTCTGCCATAAGTGCCAGATTTTTGAGGGCAAAGGAAAGCTCCTCCCTTTACCATTGCAACCTATTACTGTTGAGGCCCCCTTTCAACAATGGGGCCTAGATTTCACAGGAGAGATACACCTTGCTTCTTCTGCACAATACAAGTGGATCCTTACAGCCACAGACTATTTCACAAAGTGGATTGAGGCCATACCCTCTAGGGATGCCACAGATTCTGTTATCATTAAGTTCCTAGAAGACCACATCCTCTCTAGATTTGGCTGCCTAAGGAAAATAATCACTAATAACGATGCTGCTTTTGGATCCAAGAAAATGATTTATTTTTGTCACAGGTATCAAATAGAACTCAGTCATTCAACTGCTTATTACCCACAAGGTAATGGGTTAGCTAAATCATCAAACAAAATCTTGGTGACCATTATCAAAAGGCTACTTGAAGAGAACAAAAAGTCACGGCATAACAATTTAGTGCATGCTTTGTGGGATGACAGGCTAACTACAAAGAAGTCCATTAGCATGTCACCATATCAACTTTTCTATGGAATAGAGGCAATGTTTCCTACCGGCCTTGGGGTACCAGTGATTAAACTATTCCAAGAGATTTAGATAGAAGAGGATAGTATGGTAAGGATGATAAATCAGACAATTCATCTCCAACAAACAAGAGAAGAGGTTTATAACAGAGCTCTAAAAGTGCGGGAAAATATAAATAAATTGTTTGATAGGAGAACAAAATCTTGTGACTTCCAAATTGGAGATAAAGTTTTGAAATGGAACTCTAGGAGAGAGAATAAAGGAAAACATGGAAAATTTGATAGTTTGTGGCAGGGTCCTTACATCATACATGCCATTGTGGGTCCAAATGCCTTTTTTCTGCAAGAGCTTGATGGTACAGAGCTATTTGGGGGTCCTGTCAATGGCAGGATGCTCAAACATTACTACTGCTGATTTCCAATTTACAGTATTCATTTCCATTGTTAATACCATTGTTGTGTTTTATTTTCAGAGAAAAAGAGAAAATGTTCCAAAAAAGAGAGAAAGAGAGGTTCAAATATGCTCAAAACATGAAACTCTGAAGTGCAAAGGATTGGCTTTAATATGATCAAAACTTGAGCCAAAGGAAGTAAAGGAAGCTAGTTCTAATCTGCTCAAAATCTGAACCAGCAAAGAAGAAAAAGATCAGCTCTAACAAGCCCAAAACCAGAGCTGAAGTGAAAGAGGAAAGTGACTCTAACAAGCTCAAAACTTGAGTCATGAAGAAAAGAAGGATGCTTCAGGCGTTTCTAGATTTCAAGACTTCAAAATTTTGTTTTCAAGTTTCTGCAATTTCAGTCCATGAGCAGTTGTTTTTATGCCTTGGATCCACAGCGAACTAGACTGTCTAATCCTAGGTCGACTGTTTTTAAATTCTTGTTGTAGAATGTAGAGAAGAAATTTGCTAGATAGCTTAATCCTAGTAGATATTATATTATGTAGAGAAATTATGAGGCCAACAATTTAGTCTGGTCTCATGGAGTAATAAGGGTAGAATTAGTTTAGTTTGTTTTCTGCTTTCAATAAAAAAAGAAAATGATGAAGAAGGTCTGCAAATTCAAATGCACCTTGAAGAAAAAATGTTAGGATTGCAGGATGGGTAGGTAGATTGTTTGGGTTTTATGTTGATTAATATCCACCATGTTTGTACAGGTGAATCAAAGAAGAAAGATGGTTCAAAGATCAGGCATCTGGCCTACTCCAAAGATTATTTTCTGAATTCTTGACTCCTTCAAGAAGAATCCATCCCCATGTGCAGCCACTGTTAACCACCTATGAATTTTTTGTCAAGAAAACAAGTGGCTAAGTATTGTTCTGAGCCTTCAAGAGATACATTTCCTGTGAAAATCTCTCATCCTTGAAGCCTCTGTGTGTTCCTTGCCTTTGAAAATATCCTCACTGCTGTTTCCATCCAAAAGCGCCTCATTACCTGTGAAAACTTTATGCTCAGAAAGGCCTCCATCTACCCCTTGTATCTCTGCAAAGTTCACCATTTTAACCCTTTTTTTTCCATTTTTAAAGTCCCCCCTTTAACCCCCAAATATCCCTCCTAATTCTTCCAAAGGATCTAATTCCTCCTTTTAAACCAAGTGAAATCCCTTCATATGGCTTTAAAACCCCTTTATTCCCCTACCGGAACCCTTGTTTAGCCTTGAAAACACTTTTTTTTTAAGCTAAAAACCCCACTTTTTTCTATATTCAAGCTAAGCCCCTTTCGGCCAGCCCCTAACCACTTCCCCCCATAAATCTCAGCACTAATACCAAGTGCTAAGTCAAAGAGCGCTAATCGGAATCGGGAGATGTTGCGGAGCACATTTCTGTGTTAAAACGAAAATCCCTGATGCGAGGAAGACTTTGTTCTATGAGTCTCGGGAGAAAATAACCACCATTGATCTTATTAGATCTAATGGTCATCGCAAGTCTTATCGCACCTCGCCTACTCCTTTTGCAAGCCCTTCGATGATGATCTCTGCCATTGATTCACTATTAAATCCGACGACCATCGCAATCTCGCACCATCAGAGATTCTTGTTGTGCCATTCTTGTTTCCCCCGATTGCGATCTCCTGATGCAATCCTAGCCATTGAATCCACAAGAACCAACAGCCAAGATTCCCTCTCACTCCACCCTATGTTTCCCCGATTGGCCAATCCCTGATTGAATCAAAGTTGTACATCCATTCTGATCCTATGGCCTAGATTTCTTCTTGCTCCACCCCGCTTCCCTGATTGGTCACCCTCTGATCCAATAATAGCCATCGATCCCTCGTAGATCTAACAGTCTAGAGCCAATCGAAACCATCATCCATTGGATATTTGGCCCCTGCCTCCACCACTTTCGATTAGATCCTGACCGTCCATCGCATGGATTGGATGGTCCACAATTAAACCACCTTCCGCTTGACCCCACTTTACTGACCTTGCATGTTCCTCATATCACGCTCCTCCACCACCATCGGATCTCGTAGGCCTAGATCCAATGACCGACAACAATATCTTGCAGGTTTTGTGCTCGAGTTTTAACAGTCAGAATGAATATGATATGGGTATTTTTCTAAAGCCACGTGTCAGCTACAGACCCGTATCATGTTCAAAAAGTGAAAACCGCCCTACCCGCTTTTGGCCGCGCGAAATATCCATCTACAGATCTCGATCGTTGATCTATTTTGATCAATGACCCTCATTGCATCTCGCCCTCCATTCACAGTTTGTTCATCGTGCGACCATTGAACTGTATCACATCATCGCAACTGTCGATCTCCTCTTGAGATCTGATGGCTCATATTAAATCGCCCTCTGCCCATGACCGGGTCCCACCATTCAAACCCATTTCATATGTTTTTCATTTCATTTTCACTCATTCCCTTTGTATTTCATTCAAAGGTCTAATTTTTATGTTTTGCATTAAACATTATATCATTCTGCCCAAACATTAGAACTTTAATGTTTTATGTTAAGGTTCATTGCATAACGCCCTACTTTCCAAAGTCATGTTGTTAATCAATCTCCACTGTCGATCATCACCTCCTGCTCTGATCGGACGGTCCATATGCATATTTCCACCAAACTTTCATGTGATCATTTCTACATCATCTCGCTCCATTTTTCCACCACTTTCCATTGTATCCACAGCATTCACCTCTATGCACTGCCATCCTCACAGCATTTCACCACATCCATCCTCCCATAGCATAGATTTTTTTAACTTATTTGTGTGTTTTGCAAGTTTACGGGCGATGGAAATCGCCATTGCTCACAGTCACTATTATAGTGACACAAAGCGCATAAGAGGCTTTTTCCAGAGCCAAAATGTGCAGGGAAGACTCCTGGAAGTGTTTTATGTGAAAATTTTATCAAATTAGAGTTTAACTCTACAAAACCTCTCTAGCGCCATTAAAGCTCAAATTTCATAGACAGAGACAGTCAAGAAGCAACAAAGAGTATCAGTACATGATTAAAGAGTTTTAATGCCCAGTATTGAAGATTTTAAGCCTTAATCCAGTGTTTGAAAGGCGATTGTACTATTTTGAAGACCTTATGATTAACGCAGAAGGCCTAATGAGGCCTATAGCACAGAAAACTATATTGACAGTGTTTCACATTAGCAGAAGTTTCCTCCCGAGAAAGGACATAATACCCATACTGTCTTTATTCTACATCGTGTTCTTGAGAAGATTTCCACCTTGACAGAACGGTCCTAATGCTACCAGAGAACTTTTTATGCAGCATGGCCGACCTCAAGGTCATTTATCTGCCTTTTTTTTTATTCACTAGATTACTACAGAGTACTGCAGCCAAAGTACATCAAGGAACATACCTGGAGGAAATTTCATCCTGTCGAAGACCACTCTTTCACCCAAAGAGTACCAGAAATCAATACATAGATATTAAGACAGAATGGGCCTCAAGCCACTCTTCTACTCTGTCTTAATGTTTCATTTAGTGTTTCATCTACCTTCTCTGCCTCTCTTTCAGTTATAAAACTCGTGAATAAACTCATTGTAAAGGTTGTTGATCGGATATATGTGAATTGTATGTTGTTTTTGTTCAGATATAGTTCTCTGTGTAAAGTTGTAATATAGGCTGAGGAAGATGTTTTTAGACTGAATATCAAGCTGTTGGCAATGTTGTACATGAATAGTGTTGCTCTTTAATATGACAAGCACATTTCTTTGGATCCTGATTTAAAGCAGCGATGATGTTTCCTTACTTTGTCTTTTTTTTTCCTTTGTAATTCATCCCATTTCATTTCTCTGGTACGCATCAGAAATCTGGCATAGGATATATGCTTGCATGGTACCCTATGTTTCTTCTCTCCCTACCTTCGATGTTGTCTACTGATTGTGTTATCTAAGGACTAATTCAAGTTAATTTAACCAGTGTAGTAGCTAATATTTACTACTAGCTGATGTATGAATTAATGAATTTGTTCTTAGATGTTCTTATTGGGTTTTAATTGAAATAATTGGGATACTGGGAGTTTATTATGCTGATTCTGTCTCACTAGGGACTTTTTCAATCAATTGAACCTTTCTAAGTTCCGTTAAGTTGGATGTCAAAGCATTGAAAGTTCAAAGCCTTTCTCTGATCTCAGGTTGTCATCTTTTTGTTTAAATCTTTAATGTTTCCTTTGTCTGAAGAGTTAACCTTTAGGATATGGATCATAGGTTTCTAATGGCATGTCCTATCCCTAGATCTGATTCCTAATCAGTGATCTTGGAGGTTTCCTTGTCATTCACCTTCTTTCCTTTATCATTTCATACCACACTATCATCTTTAAGATCATATGCTTTAGATGACTAGCCCAATTGAAAGCCTTGAATACTGAATAGCAAGTAAATACTTTCCTCACTCCATTGCCCAATGGTCTCGAGTGTTCTCTGAATCATTTCTCCTTTGCCTAAAATCCTCTTTGTTCATCCTTTTCTTATAATGAACTCTTCCTTTCCTTTTTCCCAACAACCAAACAAACAATCAAACAAACAAACAAATCCATGCCTATAACTAGCCTAATATCTTTAAAACTGAGCTTCAAAGACATATATACCTTTGACTATATAGAAAGATCCCTCTCTAGACCTAGGAGGGATAGATCCTACGGTCTAAAAGTGGTTCTGATGTTGTCTCATCTTTTGGTATTGCCAAACTTGCCAAAACATGGGAACTCCAACAACATCGAAAGATACAAAAACCAAGGAATATCCCCGCCTTAAAACCAAGGCATATCCTTGCCTCAAGACCATCACAATGGTCATATAATTCTTATGGAAATCAATGGACATTATTGGGTACAAGTGTCCCACAATGGCCCTACTCCTAAAGTGCTTTACCAACATACTATTTCCTGTTCCAATTCCTTTTTCTACCACTACTAGCTCTTGCAGTTGGTTTCAACCACCCAACTGGGCATTTCTATGCTTCCTATACCAAGCACACAACTGCCATTAGGTTCAAAATAAATTGAAATAAATTCACATCATTCCTCATTGGCAGCTCATTAATAAGTTACACTTGAAATTTTTCACTTCCTATCACAAACAAGTGAAACTAGTTGTTTTATCAAATCATCATGTATAAACATATCACATATTGTTAGCTCAAAACAGAACCATCATAAATTAAAATCATGAATCACATGAAATTGCCAAAACCATAATCATAAATCACATGTAACCATCATAAGTCCAAATCACAGATCACCTACATAACAAGACTAAAATAAACTACTAATACTTATCCTTCATCGTTCCTTATTTCTACCTTTATTCTTTTGCACCCATATAAGATTGGTTTCCACACCCGGAAAGCACCCAATTCATTTTCTTCTCTTCAATCATGTACACACACATATCGTACATCACAACACATACATCCACACATGGCATACAACACCACATAGTACATATACCTACACCAACATACAACACATACACCTACACTTGCTGTACAATAGAACACAATTCATATGCCTACACCTACATACAACACATACACCTACACCCAGTTTACAATATAAAACAACACGTACACCTACACTTGGTGTACAACACCACACAATACATATACATATAAAAAGTACAATAGAACGAGTACACTCCATGATACCACAACTACACCATGCACATACATATTACCACATGCCCACAACACAACATGTACCATATGCACACAATACCACATGTATGCCAGTACCATATGCACAACATGTACATAGTACCACCTATACAAAACACTACCTGCATGTGTTCACAAAATCACATGTACATGGCATGATCTGGACAACATGTACACAACATCAAATGTACACCGTACCACATGTACAATGTGTACACAATACCACATGTACATGAAACCACATGTACAACATTTACATGAAACCACATGTACATAGCACCACATGCATGACATATACATGAAACCACCTACACACAACACCACATGTACAACATGTACACAAGACCACATACACACAACACCATATGCACATAACACCATATGTACAACACACACACAACATCATATGTACATAAAACTACATATACATGTACATAGCACCATACGTACACAACACTGCATATCCAACATGCGCAGAACACCATATGCACACAACACTGTATATCCAACATGCATGCAACATGATATGTACACGACACAGCATATCCAACCTGCACATAGCACCATCTATACCTAGAATTGCATAGGTAATACTCACACAACACCATATATACAATAGTCATACAACATCACATGTACACAATACTAGATATGTTACACGTACACATCACCATAGGTACAAATACTGAATATACAACATGCAAAATATATACACAACAGTGGTACTGCACATCCATAAATGACACACTGACCCACAATAAACCTTGATTCTAGTGTCTTTCTACTATCCATGATTATCCTAGCATGACGTAGATCACATTGCTTTCAATTTGCTGATGTACCCCTCATAAGTATCTGTCCATAACATAAATATAGGCATAGTACAAGAATATAATATCAATTCATATCCACATGATACTGACCTCATAGACCTGTCAGGGCTACTCTTCCCACTTGATTCCTCATAAGACAAAGAACCTCTTCATTCCATTCTCCTGCATAAGGAATCATTCCTCCGCAAGAATGATCCTTGAAAACCCTATCATACAGTTAAATATATACATAGATACATACATATATATAATCATTAGCATAAAACAATCATGACCTTGTCAGATGACGACATACATACATACATACATATATACATATAAACATTAGCATCAAACAATCATGATCCACAATGAACCTATTAGACAAGACATACACACACAGACACACACACACACACACATATATAAACATTGGCATAACCATAATCACAACATAATTACCAGATATCATAAGGACAAGGTTAAGAGAACACCCGTTATGCATGCATAGTATGCACAACATTGAGAACAACAATTCCCAACATAGAAAAGGCATCTGACACCTCAATCCATTTAATTTAACATTTCGGTTACCTTTCTCATGTTTATACTTACACCGTCCATTTACCATAATGGACCCAACCAATCCAACCAACTGTCATATTCTTACCTTTCGCTTCCCTTTACTCATGCACTAAGATTTATCTAGGTATTACATTACCTGTTGGGTACCACACAACTCTCCCCAAGCTCCATCAACTTTCCTCTCTTCCAAACCAATTTCCAAGACTCTCAAAACATAAAAGGAAATAACATGAACAAACAAGAAGAATACCATGAAAAAATAAAAGAAATATGACACCACAATAAAGTGGCATGATCATGCACCAAACATAAACAAAACTGCAAATCAAGCATAGAAAAATCAGAAAGAATGAAAACATAAAAATAGAAGCAAACACCATGACTCAATCCCCATGGGTTCGCAATGCTTGCAAGGGAAAGATCAACCTGAGCCTTCTTCAAGATTTCATGGAATTCGCTCTTTCCATGCAATCCCCTGCATCATTCAGCCATAAACACACAATTTTTAGTGTATAATATAAACATACAATATACCAGTTACCTTACCTTTTTATTCCAGGAACACTTCCTTGTATTTGAACACATACATATATTGTCTCTTAAGGGACTCCAATCCCTTGATGAATCCAACCATAACCAGAAAAAAACTATTATAACTATCAAATACATGCTCATTAATATATCACATGTCCACATAATGCCAAAAAAAATGAGGGATAAGAAGACTTCATGTTTCCATGCAGAGTGCTCGTTCATTTGGAATTATAGTTCCCAAACATTGCCAAAGGAATTATTACCCTATTGCTTTCTTTTTCCTTGCTACAATCGAGTCCTACCATGTATGGTCACATCACTCATATGTTAGTTATATAAACAAATCAATTATTACCTTTTCACGCTAATGCCAAGCATGTTTCCCTGCAACCGCTCACACATGTCGATCACATGTTCCAAATATCAAGAAATCATATCTATCAATATTAAATAAACCTTTTCCAATACTAACAACCACGTCATAATAAAATAATAGTCAAAATCATAATGCTACAACTAGCACACACTTACACTCAAGTACATATCAATTTACTCAACAGATAATGCATTAGCACAACCATCTTCAAACAAGATCATTCATTTGTGAAATCTTTTAGTCACATATGCATATCATGCAATTAATCAAACATTCATATAACTTGTAAACATAACATGCTAGATAAACCAAATATACGACATAAGAAAAACCATCCCTTAATGTATCTGAGGGGAGGCTATCTTGTTTGCACAATCAATATAGATTAACAAGATATAACTTCACAACATATCAACTCAAACATAAATAAGGTCATGATATGCATAATAGTAACTAGCTAACATGTTCACATCATAAACTCATAAAAAAATTTCATTCATGCATAAAACTCACATATGCACATTCATCCTAGATTAATAAGACATAATATCAAAATATATTAACTCATACTTGAATGTCATAGCCATAATCATATACAAAAACAAATCTAGATCAACATGCTACATATAAGATCAACATCTTAATGAAATAATCGTAATTGTCAGATTAAATAACATATAACAACAAGTTAAAATATAACATACTTATCAACAACATATAACATAATCATCAGGTTAACTAACATAAAAAAAAAACAATGCATATAACAACATGCTACTATCATTCATGACCATTCGAGACATGTGCATATCATCATACTGATTAACTAGAATCTACCATGAATATAACCAAAACAACAATAAAATGAAAAAAATGTATATAAGCAACCCTAATTCTTATAAAAACCATTAACCACATACCTTGATGCCAAACATACAACCTGGATGACGATATGCTCTTACACCAAGGTCTAATGCTACAACCTTGCTTTGATGATCTACATCTTCTGCTCTATCTCGGACAAAAAATAAACATCATAACATACCAATAGCATCAAAATGACATAAAATACATGCAATGACTTCATGCAGGACAACCTTAACCATGACAACATCAGAATTTTCTTTTACCCAGACATATGCCCACGTTCATGGTATTTAAGGAAAATTTTAAGCCCAGAATCCTGAACACTACCCAAGACTTCTTATAGCTTTCAGAATTCATCAGACACGTGGAGAAAATGCCATTGAACCAAAAACTGACTCCAATACTAGGCCTGATTATCCCGAACCAGGACTGACATTCTGTCAAAAACTTGGCATGAATTAAATCTGCAAGTCTATGAGACAAGACAGAGTGAAAATGACAGAAAATCCTTGAGAGACATTATAAGAAGGATCACCACCCTCTTCCTTGAAGTGATATGACATTGATTAGGTCTTTCATCCATTATATTAACATTTAAAAGTAAATATATTAAATAACCATGACACGAACCAGTCATTTAACCATGTTTATAACTAGCATAAGACAGCGGAAATAACAATGTGATAAAAGCCATTAAATCCACATATTAACAAGTAAAAGATCAAGATAACTTAGATTTCATTAATCATAGTCAACAACCAATGAGGTTTAGGACTTCCACGTATAACTTGACCATACACATGGTTGATCCAAATCTCTCTTTAGCCAGTCACCCCTGTTTCGTATTCCAAGCATGAATTTGGGATCTCATGGATAAAAAAATCCAAAAACAACCAAGGTAATCCATAGGTTAAACCATCTACACCCTCACCATAAATTGATCATATGAAAATAGGTGTTTCGATCACAAAATAGAACCAAGCTAAGAATGCCTCCAGGAATCCATCACTATCTTTGAGAAAACTTTCACCTCCCTGTCTCTCAGGCTTTACCACAATCCAAATACTAGATCACAAGGCCCTAAACCAAGACAACACCCTTAGGATTTACTGTGTATCCCTCCAAAACTTGTCAATGTATTCCTATTCCTTTGGGAATTTTCCTTGAGACCATGTTCGCCCCGAATTCAGAAATGCATCTAGAAAGTCCAAAGCTCAAAAACAAGATCAAAATTACAACACACCGTGGCATAGGAAGAATGAAAGGAAAGTCTGAAAACCATTGTCAAAACTCAGAAAAACCATGCCAACTACAGTAAGAAAACCAAATACCAACATGCATAAGCCATGCATGTCCAAACCAACTAGGAAATCAAACATGCAATATGATACCTGCAAGTATTCCTGATGAAGCTACTAGATCTTTCTCTTCCTTGATTGATCTTTCCTTTCCTTTCCTTGTG
Source organism: Pinus albicaulis (assembly GCA_034641835.2). NCBI lineage: Eukaryota > Viridiplantae > Streptophyta > Pinopsida > Pinales > Pinaceae > Pinus > Pinus albicaulis. The sequence goes on along the minus strand of CM076581.1, from coordinate 890,728,887 downwards.
TTGGGGTTCCCATGTTTTGGCCAGGTTGATAGAGACCAAAAGATGAGACAACATAGAACCGCTTTCAGACCTTAGGATCTAGCCCTCCTAGGTCCAGAGAGGGATCTCTCTATGATTATCAAAGGATATATGTCTTTGAAGTTCTGAATTGTGATTTTAGGCTAGTTATAGGCTCAAGGTTGTTTGTTTGATTGTTTGAGTTTGGTTGTTGGGAATCAGGAAGGAAGGTTTCACCATAAGACAAGGATGGGTAAAGAAGGAAGCTAGGCAAGAATAGATAACTCAGGGAACATCAAGGCCATTGGGAAATGGAGTCAAGAAAGGATTTACTTATGTTCAATGTGTAAGCTTCAGTTGGGCTAGTAATCTAGAGCATTTGGATCTCAAAGACTGATTGGTGGGATGGAACACTAAGGAATGAGAATGAAGGATGGAAAACCATCTGATTCTGTCTATAGATCAGGCCAGAGGTCATTTAACTCCAGGCCTGCTTGGACAAAACCATAGGCAACACAAGGGGTCTTGAAAAGGTTTGTATGGAAGGGCAGGTTATGAAGAGGCAGTGACAGGCTTTACACCTCCCAATGTTCCTAACCTCTTTCAATTAAATCTTAACAAAGACATCTGAACACTGATTCTATCGACTTGCACATCAGAGAGCAGGAAATAATCATCCACTACACTGGTTTAGCCAATAAAACGATATTCAGACACACATATGAGCAGAAAACATTGAAGACTGAGAGAGCTGGGACATAAGGTACCTAGCAAGGGTAAATCTTATGTCATGCATTCAGATGTCAGTCAGAAGAACATGAAATGAAATGAAAATAAACGCAGAGATAAGAAAAACATCACCAACTGTTGTAGATCAGGATCCAATGAAAACTGTTTATCATGTTAAACACAACACCAATCAGGTACATCACTGCCCAAAGCTTTTACATTCAGCCTGAATACATCATATTTCTCAGCCTGTCATACAACTATTACACAGGAAACTTGGCTCGGGACAAAAATGCTTGCAATTCACTGATAATCCAACAACAACCATTACAATGATATCCCTCGGTGCTTTATAGCAGAAGAGACACAGAGGACCGACTGAGGAGGCAGGTGAATTTTAAATGTTACATTTAAACACAACAATGAATGCAGGGCCGAGACCCATTCTGCTTGATGCACTGTATATTTAATCTTTGTCACCTTCCTCGTGAAAGAAAGATCTGCTCCAGATACGATTTGACCCTTTGGCTGTAGTACTCCAGGTGATTTGATCCAAATAAAAGAACTTGCTGAGAGGTCTGCCTCATGGGTGTTAGATTGTTTTGAACTATAGCTGGGACGAGAAATTCCTTCGAGGACACGGCGCATAATAAAGACTGTATGGGAGACCTGTCCTTTATGGAAAAACATTCTGCTGATAAGAAAACCTTGATATTACCTCTTATTGATGTTCAGGATCTCCAGAATCGATCCTCGGGGTCTTCAAAATGATGCTTTGCCTCATTAAACCTCTGCTTCAAAGCTCAAGATCTTCATTGACGTGCACTAATCCCTCTGCTCTGTACTGAAACTCCTTGCTGCTTCACTACTACCTCTGCCGAGTTAGCTCGAGCTTTTAATGGCGCCGGAAGGATTTTCGGCGTTTGAACTCTGCTCTCCATTAATGTGAGTCTTGACGGCCCCATTCCTTGACTCTCCTGATGGTACTGGCTCATTAGATTTGATCCTGACTGCGTCGCTCGCCATTGAGGCAGTACATTGAACAGCAGCAGTCCCATCCTCTAGAAACTCTGCAACACAGCACACCTGTGAGGAAAACAGTGGAAGGAGCAATGGACGCAGGGTGAACGAAATGGTGGTGCGGCAGTGGCGGAAACAACTGTATTATGTAAACGAACGATGAAACTGCAGTGAAGTGGTGGAGTGCACGGACAATAGGGTTTGGTGTGAATATGCAGCGCAAACCGTTAGATCCCGGCCTAGAGACGAAGATCAACGGTGGAGATTGATCCATGGTATGACTTATGGACATGGTGGAATACATATGAAACTTTAGACTTTGGCGAAAATGTATGGAAATGCAAATAGATGCAACGAAATGCATGCGAGAGGTGGGACCCAGCGGAGGCGGAGGGCGATTAAACCTGAGCCGTCAGATCCGGGAGGAGACGGACGGCAGAGATGCAATCGGAGGATCGTAATCGCAAGGGCACAAAAATGAGACACTCACAAACTTCCGATTGCGATTGACAGGGGAGAGCGATAGCCGTCAGATCATGGATTAAACGGACGGCTGAGATCAAATCAGGAGACGAAGGGAAGGGAATGCGATTAGCGCCGGGCCGTTCGATCACGGGAAGGATGAACGGCTGATATGTAATCGGAGCATCGCAATCAGAGACAGGAAGATGGGACTTGCGATTGCGATCGGAGGAGCGGGTGCGATTAAGCGCTGACCGTTGGATCTGTGATCAGATCAACGGCTCACAATCAATTGGCGGGAGAAAAGGAGGCACAATGGGCGATGATGCGATTATGCGATAGCCGTTGGATTAGCAGGGAGATGGACGACAGAGATTAAATCAGAGCACGGGAGGAAAGACTTGCGATCGGAGGAAATGGGAAGAGCGATGGCCGTTGGATCATGTAACAGACAGACGGCTAGGATTTAATCGGGGAGGCAGAGGGAAGGCTTGCGATCAGCGATCGGAAGGGGAAGCGATTGAGCGCTGACCGTTGATCTGGCGGGGAGATCAATGGTGGAGAACACAATCGGAGGGGATCTGCAATTGGCAGAGGACCGTAGATCTGGGCGAAAACGGACGGTGGAGATTTAATCGGAGGACCGCAGTCAGAGTTGTTCCAACGTGACTTGCGATTGCGATCGGAAGGGGGGTTGCGATTGAGCGACAGTCGTTGGATCGCGGGGACAGATCAACGGTTGGGAAGTGGATCGGAGGACTGCAATCGAGGCGGCATTGTTGAGACTTGCGATTGCGATTGGAGAAGGGCTGCGATTAGAGGCCCACCGTTGGATCATCAAGGTAGATCAATGGTGCGGAAAGCACTGCGGGACTTAACGCTATAAACAAATCGCATCGGGCTTTTGCGTTATAACAAAGGAAATGCGCCCACCTGGTCTTCCGATTGCGATTAGCGCTTGGGACTTAAGCGCTTGGTCCCAGCGCCGGGGCATGTGTGGGAAGTGGTTTGAAAGGGGCTAGCGGGAAGGGGCTTAGGCCTATAATAAGGTTGGGGAGTGGGTTTTTTACCCCTTTTAATGGATTTTAAGGGGTTTAAAGGGGAACGATAGAGGAATAAAGGGGAGAAAAGGGAAAACAAAGGGCAGGGAAAGAATTTAAAGGGGATCTTGGGGGGATTTGAGGGGTAAAAGGGGAAATAGAAGGGGAGCCAAGGGGGGACAAAAGAGGCTAAAAGAGGGTAACAGAAAGGGGATTTGGACAAAGGGAAAGAGGGGGAATTGATGTATGTCTCAGGGGTAAAGGAGGGAATAATAGGCCTTTTTTAGCAATTTATTAGCAGAGGGGGATTTGTATCAGGCACAGAAATTGAGAGACTTCAAGGAGGATGGGTTTTCAGGGGAAAGGCGTTCCTTGAAGACTCAACAATGATTTAGCCCCCTATTTGTTTGTCAAAAATTTCATAGGCGGGGCTAACAGTGGCTCCACATGGGGATGGCTTCTTCTTGAAGGAGTCAAGAATTTAGAAATTGATCTCTTGGTGTAGGCCAGATGCCTGCTGCTATAAGCCATCTTTCTTCTTTCTCTAGATTAGATGCCACAATATATCAGATACACAAGTCAGCAAAAACATTTTCCCAACCAATCTACCTACCCAAACTAGAGTTCTAACAATTTTCCCTTGGGTGCATTTGAACTAGAAGACCCTTTACATTTTATCTTGTAAAACAAAAATAAACCTATTCTAATTCTACCCTTATTGCTTCATGAGGCCAGATTAGACTGTTGGCCTCATCTATTTCTCTACCTAATCTACTACCTGTTGGGATTAAACTGTCCAACAGGTTTCTTCACCTACATTCTAAGATAGGAAATTTAAACACAGCCAAGCCAGGATTAGACAGTCTAACTTGCTGGGCAGAAACTTGAAGAAAACAAAACTGTGAAGGCATGGAATTTTGCAACTGTGAAACATCCTTCTTTCTTTCTTGTGACTCAGGTTTTGAGCATATTTGAGTCACTTCTTTCCTTTGCTCCAGCTCTGATTTTGGGCATATTAGAGTTGGATCTTCTTTCACTGCTGATCCAGATTTTGAGCTTGCAAGGACCAGCTATTCTTCTTCCCTTTGGCTCAGATTTTGAGTTTATTAGAGCCAATCCTTTTGCCTCAGAGGTTCATGTTTTGAGCATGTCTGAACCTCTCTTTTCATTCTGTTTTTTTTTTTTTTTTGGGACAATTTCTTCTCTTTTTTGCTGAAAATGAAAATTTGCAACGGTATATACAATGGAAATGAAACTGGAAATGGAGAATTAGCAGAAATAGTGTTTGAGCATCCTGCCATTGACAGGACCCCCAAACAGCTCTGTACCATCGAGTTCTTGTAATAAAAATGCATTAGGACCCACAGTGGCCTGAATGATGAATGGACCTTGCCACAAGCTGTCGAATTTGCCATGTTTGCCTTTATCTTCTCTTCTTGAATCCCACTTCAGGACCTTGTCCCCAACTTTGAAATTTGTTGCTTTGGTTCTTTTGTCAAACTGTCTCTTCATGTTTTCCTGCACTCTGACAGCTCTGTCATAAACCTGCTCCCTTGTTTGCTGAAGATGGATTGTTTCATTAATTCTCCTTATCATGCTGTCTTCTTCTGATTGGATTTCTTGAATAAGCTTTACCACTGGTATCCCAAGGCTAGTAGGAAAAACTTCTTCTGCCCCATAAACTAGCTGGAAGCGTGATGTGCCAATAGATTTCTTTGTAGTGAGCCTGTCTGCCCACAAGGCATGTATCAAATTTTTATGCCAAGACCTTTTGTTCCCTTCCAGCAGCTTCTTAATGATTGTAACCATGCTTTTATTTGATGATTCAGCTAAGCCATTACCCTGGGGGTAATAGGAAGTTGAATTTCCAAGCGCAATTCCATACCTGTGACAGAAATCAATCATTCTTTTGGATCCGAAAGCAGCAGCATTGTCAGCGATTATTTTCCTTGGGCAGCCAAACTGAGATAAGATAAAGTCTTCTAGGAACCTAATGATGACAGAATCAGTGGCATTCCTAGTGGGTATGGCTTCAATCCACTTAGTGAAGTAATCAGTAGCAGTCAGGATCCATTTGTGTTGCCCAAAAGAAGAGGGGTGGATTTCTCCAATGAAGTCTAAGCCCCATTGCATGAAGGGACCTTCTATGGTGATAGGTTGCAGAGGGAGGGGAAGGAGCTTTCTTTTGCCCTCAAAAATTTGGCATTTGTGGCAGGTGAGGATCATTTTATGGACATCACTGAAGAGTGTGGGCCAATAGTAACCAGCCCTGAGTATCTTATTTGCAGTGGTCTTCCAACTCAGGTGGCCTCCACACTCCCCAGCATGGAATTCTTGTTTGATTTTTTCGGCTTCAGTTTCAGACAAGCATTTCAGTAAAAGGCCATTTGGATTTTTCCAATATAGACTCTCATTCATAATGCAGTAATTTCTAGCTTTGAGTTTTATGAATCTGGCCTTTGTTTTGGACAGCTCCGGGGGGGCATTGAGGTGTGTGAGCACGTAAAGGATATCATCATACCAAGGAGAGTTCTGAAACTTCTCCTTAACAGTCGGATGGGGTAATCCTTCCTGCTCATCCAGGGCATTCATCATGTTAATATCAAGGGCCTGTAGATTAGATTCAGCCATTAATTGGGCCAGGCCTTGACCTTTGATCAGCTTGGTGGGTTTGATTTCAATGTCATATTCTAAAATCGTAGCAATCCATTTGCCCCTTTTCCCATCTGGGTCTTGGGACAAGATATCTTTGACCACTATGTTTGGCACATAGGCAATGGTGTGAGAATGCAGAATGTACACCCTAAAATCTTTCAAGGCCTTGATCAGGGCATAGGCCTGCTTTTCCATGATGTTGTACTTTAAGGGTGCATCTCTCAAGGCTTTACTGAAGAAGGCTATAGGTTGTTCCTTATCTTCCGAATTTTTCTGCAGCAAAACTGCAGCTATTGTGTGTGGGGAGGCAAATGAAAAGATCAGAAAATCTTTTGAGAAGTCAGGACTGATAAGGACAGGGGCTTGGGTGAGTGCGAGCTTTACTGACTCAAAAGATTTTTTGGCTTCAACAGTCCACTTGATTCCTGCATCTTTCTTTAGCATTTCAGTCATTTTCCTAAGATGCTCAGCAAGATTGGGGATAAATCTTCTAAGGAAATTGATCTTCCCAATCAAGCACTGTAGCTCCTTGATGTTTCTTGGGTGTGTGATTTGGAGTATTCCCTCAACTCTCTGGGGGTCTATCCTAATCCTTTTCTCGGATATGATGTGGCCCAGAAGCTTACCTTCTTGCAGCCCAAAAACAGTCTTCTTAGGATTTAGGGACAGACCATACCTTCTACATTTTTCAAAAACTTTCCTCAGATGTTTTAATTGTTCTTCTTCCGTTTTAGAAAAGACAGTTAAGTCATCCAAGCAGATAACTATAAAGTGTCCAATCTCATCTAAGAAAGAAATATCCATTGCTCTCTGGAAGGTAGCTCCAGCATTCATCAATCCAAAAGGCATTTTCACATACATGAAGGTGCCCCATGGAGTGGTAAAAGCTATTTTGAGTTGATATTCTGGGAGTACCAGAACTTGGTTGTATCCTGAAAAACCATCTAGCAGGGAGATTCTTTTAGAGCCCACTACCTTCTGTAAGATATGTTCCATTCTAGGCAAGGGGTAGTTATCTTTCAGGGAGGCTCTATTGAGGTTTCTGAAGTCTATGCACAATCTAATCTCCCCCGTTTTCTTCCTTACAGCTACTAAGTTCGACACCCAATCAAAAAACCTTACATGGGACTATAATGCCTGCATCATACATCTTCTTAATTTCCTTCTCTACTGCAGGCAATTGTTTTGGATTAATCCTACGGAGTTTTGGTCTGAAAGGTTTTTGATTTTCCTTCAGTGGTATCTTGTGTTGTATGATGTTGGTGTCATAGGCCTTTAAGTCTTCATAGCTCCATGCAAACACATCAATGAATTCCTTAAACAGGTCAATGTATTTTTTCTTCATGTCTGCAAGTATAGACTTAGCCAGTTTTATCATTTTGGGTTTGTCTTCAGTGCCTATGTTGCACTCTTCTACATCTGATTCTGCATGTTCTATTGTGGGCTTCTTTGCAACATCATCAAAATCAAAGAGGTCCTCTAAGGGTGCTAAGCCTCTTGGCATGTTCTTGTCCTTGGCTTGCAGCACCTCCATTTCTTCTCTATCTGCGTTTTCGCGTTTTATGGCTGAATCTCCAGTTTCTTCAAAAAAAGAATTTATTTCTATACTACAAGGTGTCTCCAGTTCATCTGGGGAATCCTCACTTGGGCAGCTGTCATCAGATTTTGATTCTGAATCAGAAAATTCAAACTCATTTCTGCCCATCAGAAAATCTTCAATCTGTTTGTCTCCTTCAAAGACCTGCCAGTATTTTTTATTGTCTGGCACTGCAGGCCTGAATTTAGTCTGAATGATGATTTTTTGGTCAACTGGGGCCTTAGGATAAGAGCTAGCTAGGCAGGCTAGTCCATTTACAATAGCGTTTTGACCCCTAGGAATGGATACTAAATCATATTCAATGAACGTTTTCAGGAAATCTAGAGTATCATTCCTATATGCCCTAAGCCTGGGGTGTTTTGCCGAATACTCACCATTCATCTGTTTGATTACTAACTCAGAGTCTCCTCTCACGATTATCCTTCGGGCTCCTAATTTTCTCAACAGATTTAAGCCCAATATTAGAGCCTCATATTCTGCAATGTTATTCGTGCATTTGAAATGCAGATTGACAGCGTGGTTCTCTGTGTGGTCATTTTCAGTGTTACGCAACCACACTCCTGCTCCAGCCTTTTGCCTGGTACAGGACCCATCAAAGTTCATTTCCCACAGGGGTACTTTGTTTGCTTCCACTTCGCTTTCTCCCTTACAGCTGGGTTCGTCATTAGGTTGAGTTGGGAGGTCTGTACTAGGTTGTAAATTATCTTGTTGTTCGTAAAGGCCATGGATGTCAGGGAGGTGGTTAGCTTGCTGTTCTCGCTCTGTTTCTGTTTCACTTGGAGTGAGAGGTCCACCAAAAACCCTACAGGCTTCATTTCTGATTTCCTATTCATTTTCAGTGTGCTGCCCATGGTCTTCCTGATCATATTCTTCCAGAGTGGCCATTATATGGAGGTCTATAGGCTCGGTGTTCTCATTTGTATGCCTATTCTGGGACTCTGGCTCTTCTAAGGATTCATCATTACAAAAGATGAAGGAGTCAAGGTCGGTATGCAAAGAATATAATGGCGAATTTTCAGGTTTCTCGGGGCTACTGACTAGGAACTTCATTTGGGACTCTCTATACAGTCTTCTTAATTGGCCAAATATAGGGATAGTGGCATATGAACCATCCATCTGCATGGTGCCTTGCAGCTTGGCTCCCCATGATCTAGATAATAACATGCCATAATTGGGTGGCACGTCTGCCACCACTACATCCATGACCATACATTTCGTAGGAATTTGAGTCAAACTCACACACAAGTCTTTGATCAGGCCAAGACATTTTACCCTACTCGAGTCAAATGAGTATAAGTCTTTGTAGGGTCGGGTGATTTCGAGGCCTAACTTCTCCATGACTACCTTAGGCATTAGATTGTGTGATGCACCGGAGTCATGCATGGCATTATGAAGGATCTTTTCATGAATGTTAAGACTGATATAAAAAGGTGGGACTACCCCTTCCTGAAATTTCCCCTCAATCTTGGGACCAAATAAGAGGGCAGGCTGATCATCACTCAAATTTACAGTGTCATTATTTATACTCAGATTTAATGCTTTCAAAATCTGGCCTTTATATACATCCTGAGAGGCCAGCTCAGATAATGGTACAGAGATTTTGATTTTTGCAATCTCACTTTCTAAACTGAAAGTGGATTGACTCTTGGAAGTGTTCAACTCTGTTTTATTTGCCACTGTTTTAGTGGCTGAATCATTTTGTGTTTTCTCATTATGTACATGTGTAGACACGGTTTTATCAGGAGCACTACATGAGGTGCTAGTGCTGCTAGCTGGTTGAATTTGTTTTTCATTGTTTTGGTTGTCCTTTTCTTTGTTACTCTCGGAACTCTTGGCTGTTGAATTGTTGTTCGCGGCAGTTACTTTAGAAGATTTTTCAGGCCTCTTTTTTATGGTCACCTCAGGAGTTTTGTTTTTGGAAGTGTCTTGGTTCTTTTTTCTCCTGAGCCCATATGGTTCTCTGATCTATAACATGGCATCTTGGAACCCAAGTCTGTACTCTTCAGTTTCTAATCTTTCCTCATCCCAATATGAAGATGAGGGCTGATCATCCTCTGAGTCACAATTCAGAATTGAGTCCTCTGTTTCGAACATGTTTATCACATTCCCTTCAGATTCTTCTATGATTCCCTCATCCTCACCAAGAAATTTTTGGAAAGGGGGAATGACTTGCTGATCTGACTCTTTCTATCTGTTGGGGGTGTTGTTGTTTCTTCTAAAGTTCTGATTTTGATTCTGATTTTTGCCTAGGTTACTAACCGTGACAGCCATTTTTTTCATCATTTGTTTCATCTCCTCCATTTCTCTGCACACGCGTTCATTATTGGGGTCAGACGTGGAGGCTACATTATCATCCCTGTATGTTACCCTCTTCTCAGATCTCAGTTTTGCTCTTTTCTCAATCAGATTTGCTTCTATGTTTACTGCCCCTTTCTGCATATCCTCCAATGTGGTATATTCTTTATCCCTAAGTTCATAGGCCATGTCAGCATCAAATCCATCAGGGTATTTGGCCAGGGCCATACCTTGTGGAGGTTTCATGTGTGGAGGCAGAGCATTATAAATGCTATTGAATCTAGTGGTGTAATCATGGACACTCTCTCCTGCGTTCCTCTTAAGGGACATGTATTCTGCTAGGAGCTGGCGAGGGTTTGCTCTAGTTTCCCATTTTTTGATGAAATTCTGGTATAAAGCAGGGAGATCATTGATACTACCAGCAGGCAGGTTTTTAAACCATTTCTTTACTTCACCTCCCAAGATTTGCGCAAAAATTCTCATTTTGATTGTTTCATCATCAATTTCCATATAGTCAAAAGAGTCCTCCATTTTATCTACATGTTGTTGTGCTGTTGTAGGCTCTTTAGCTGGGAAGTGTGGGATTTTTGATTGATAATCATCTGGTAAGGGTAGTAGAGGCTGAGGTAGGACTAGAGGTGCATACCAGGCTGCCATGATGATGTTCTGATGAGGTATAGGGTTGGGTTGAGCAGCTGGTAGTTGGATGACAGGGATGGTAGGACCAGCAGAAGTCTGTTGAGTAGATCTAGGGTGAGAAAGCCCCAAGTTTTGGAGAAAGTGGAGATCAGGTGGTGTGGAAGGAGGGGTTTCGTTGTCCCTAGTGTCTGGCTGTTCTGGAACACTGAATGACCTAGTTCTAGGTAATCTGTTTTGAAGGTCTAGGTCGAAGAAAGGGTCTAATAGGGCTGCAAGATCTTCTGGTGCAGAATTGGCTCTATGAATGTTGCTGGAATTAGTTGATCTCCTACTCACAGGTGTTCTTTTAAGGATTTTCTCAGGATTATCAACTGTTTCGGGTGGGTTTGGATCAGGGAAAGCTCTTGTATGAATGGTTCTGTGAGCCAGAGTGTTGTTTATAAGCCAAGCAGTTTAGCCCTACTTGTTATTTCTACTGTGGTTAATGTTGTCTTGGGAACTGGCCTCCCTGTGGAGTCTTCATTATGCTTTGGGACTGGTCTCCCAGTGGAGTCTGATGTGAAACCGAGATAATCAGCAGGCCTACTGATCACCAGTGGAGTCTTTAACGTTTAGGAACAATGGAGTCGCCAGGTGGAGGGTTTGGGATGATTCTAGGGTACACTATCCACCGCAGTGCTCAGGCACTATCACCTTTCATGAATCTCCTCTAAAGCAACAAGCTCCAACCAGAGATTGACTGGGAGGGCATTTACCAGATATGTCACCTCTGAAGAGAGGATGAGATCTGGAGGCTACCTGGCCCTTTCCAGGCTCTGTCTAAGAGTATGGTGGATATTCAATAATGGAGGCTGATTCAAGAAAGGTGTGACTTATCGTCAACCTAGCCAGAGTTCTAAGTTTCTGAGGTTTAAAGAGTGTTTAAGACGAAATGTACTCAGAATTCCCCAGCGGAGTCGCCATTATGTTGGGGTTCCCATGTTTTGGCCAGGTTGACAGAGACCAAAAGATGAGACAACATAGAACCGCTTTCAGACCTTAGGATCTAGCCCTCCTAGGTCCAGAGAGGGATCTCTCTATGATTATCAAAGGACATATGTCTTTGAAGTTCTCAATTGTGATTTTAGGCTAGTTATAGGCTCAAGGTTGTTTGTTTGATTGTTTGATTTTGGTTGTTGAGAATCAGGAAGGAAGGTTTCATCATAAGACAAGGATGGGTAAAGAAGGAAGCTAGGCAAGGATAGATAACTCAGGGAACCTCAAGGCCATTGGGCAATGGAGTCAAGAAAGGATTTACTTATGTTCAATGTGTAAGCTTCAGTTGGGCTAGTCAGCTAGAGCATTTGGATCTCAAATACTGATTGGTGGGATGGAACACTAAGGAATGAGAATGAAGGATGGAAAACCATCTGATTCCGTCTATAGATCAGGCCAGAGGTCATTTAACTCCAGGCCTGCTTGGACAAAACCATAGGCAACACCAGGGGTCTTGAAAAGGTTTGTATTGGAAGGTCAGGTTATGAAGAGGCAGCGATAGGCTTTACACCTCCCAATGTTCCTAACCTCTTCAATTAAATCTTAACAAAGACATCCGAACACTGATTCTATTAACTTGCACATCAGAGAGCAGGCAATAATCATCCACTACACTGGTTTAGTTAATTAAAAACAATATTCAGACACACATATGAGCAGAAAACATTAAAGACTGAGAGAGCTGGGATATAAGGTACCTAACAAGGGTAAATCTTATATCATGCATTCAGATGTGAGTCAGAAGAACATGAAATGAAATGGAAATAAACACAGAGATAAGAAAAACATCACCAACTGCTGTAGATCAGGATCCAATGAAAACTGCTTATCATGTTAAAAACAACACCAATAAGGTACATCACTGCCCAAAGCTTTTACATTCAGCCTGAATACATCATATTTCTCAGCCTGTCATACAACTATTACACAGGAAACTTGGCTCGGGACAAAAATTCTTGCAATTCACTGATAATGCAACAACAACCATTACAATGATATCCCTCTGTGCTTTATAGCAGAAGAGACACAGAGGACCGACTGAGGAGGTAGGTGAATCTTTAAATGTTACATTTAAACACAACAATGAATGCAGGGCCGAGGCCCATTCTGCTTGATACACTGTATATTTAATCATTGTCACCTTCCTCGTGAAAGAAAGATCTGCTCCGGATACGATTTGACCTTTTGACTGTAGTACTCCAGGTGATTTGATACAAATAAAAGAACTTGCTGAGAGGTCTGCCTCATGGGTGTTAGATTTTTTTGAACTATAGCTGGGACAAGAAATTCCTTCAAGGACACGACGCATAATAAATACTGCATGGGAGACCTATCCTTTATGGAAAAACATTCTGCTGATAAGAAAACCTTGATATTACCTCTTATTGATGTTCAGGATCTCCAGAATCGATCCCTGGGGTCTTCAAAATGATGATTTGCCTCATTAAACCTCTGCTTCAGAGCTCAAGATCTTTGTTGACGCGCAGTAATCCCTCTGCTCTGTACTGAAACTCCTTGTTGCTTCATCACTGCCTCTGCCGAGTTAGCTCGAGCTTTTAATGGCGCTAGAAGGATTTTCAGCGTTTGAACTCTCCTCTCCATTAATGTGAGTCCTGACGGCCCCATTCCTTGACTTTCCAGATGGTACTGGCTCATTAGATTTGATCCTGACTGCGCCGCTCGCCATTGAGGTAGTAGATTGAACAACGGCGGTCCCATCCTCTAGAAACTCTGCAACACAGCACACCTGTGAGGAAAACAGTGGAAGGAGCAATGGACGTAGGGTGAACGAAATGGTGGTGCGGCGGTGGCGGAAACAACTGTATTATGTAAACGAACGATGAAACTGCAGTGAAGTGGTGGAGTGCACGGACAATAGGGTTTGGTGTGAATATGCAGCGCAGACTGTTAGATCCCGGCCTGGAGACGAAGATCAACGGTGGAGATTGATCCATGGTATGACTTATGGACATGGCAGAATACATATGAAACTTTAGACTTTGGCGAAAAATGTATGGAAATGCAAACAGATGCAACGAAATGCATGCGAGAGGTGGGACCCAGCGGAGGCGGAGGGTGATTAAACCTAAGCCATCAGATCTGGGAGGAGACGGACGGCGGAGATGCAATCGGAGGATCGCAATCGCAAGGGCACAAAAATGAGACACTCACAAACTTCCGATTGCGATTGACAGCGGAGAGCGATAGCCGTCGGATCATGGATTAAACGGACGGCTGAGATCAAATCAGGAGACGGAGGGAAGGGAATGCGATTAGCGCCGGGCCGTTCGATCACGGGAAGGATGAACGGCTGAGATGTAATCGGAGCATCGCAATCGGAGACAGGAAGATGGGACTTGCGATTGCGATCGGAGGAGCGGGTGCGATTAAGCGCTGACCGTTGGATCTGTGATCAGATCAACGACTCACAATCAATCAGCGGGAGAAAAGGAGGCGCAATGGGCGATGATGCGATTATGGGATAACCGTTGGATTAGTAGGGAGATGGACGGCGGAGATTAAATTAGAGCACAGGAGGAAAGACTTGCGATCGGAGGAAATGGGAAGAGCGATGGCCGTTGGATCATGTAACAAACGGACGGTCAGGATTTAATCGGGGAGGCAGAGGGAAGGCTTGCGATCAGCGATCAAAAGGGGAAGCGATTGAGCGCTGACCGTCGATCTGGCGGGGAGATCAACGGTGGAGAACACAATCGGAGGGGATCTGCGATTGGTGGAGGACCGTAGATCTGGGCGAAAACGGACGGTGGAGATTTAATCGGAGGACCGCAATCGGAGCTGTTCCAACGTGACTTGCGATTGCGATCGGAAGGGGGGTTGAGATTGAGCAACAGCCGTTGGATCGCGGGTACAGATCAACGGTTGGGAAGTGGATCGGAGGACTGCAATCGGGGCGGCATTGTTGAGACTTGCGATTGCGATTGGAGAAGGGCTACGATTAGAGGCCCGCCGTTGGATCATCAAGGTAGATCAATGGTGCGGAAAGCACCGCGGGACTTAACGCTATAAACAAATCGCATCGGGCTTTTGCGTTATAACAAAGGAAATGCGCCCACCCGGTCTTCCGATTGCGATTAGCGCTTGGGACTTAAGCGCTTGGTCCCAGCGCTGGGGCATGTGTGGGAAGTGGTTTGAAAGGGGCTAGCGGGAAGGGGCTTAGGCCTATAATAAGGTCGGGGAGTGGGTTTTTACCCCTTTTAATGGATTTTAAGGGGTTTAAAGGGGAACGATAGAGGAATAAAGGGGAGAAAAGGGAAAACAAAGGGCAGGGGAAGAATTTAAAGGGGATCTTGGGGGGATTTGAGGGGTAAAAGGGGAAATAGAAGGGGAGCCAAGGGGGGAAAAAAGAGGCTAAAAGAGGGTAACAGAAAGGGGATTTGGACAAAGGGAAAGAGGGGGAATTGATGTATGTTGCAGGGGTAAAGGAGGGAATAATAGGCCCTTTTTAGAAATTTATTAGCAGAGGGGGATTTGTATCAGGCACAGCAATTGAGAGACTTCAAGGAGGATGGGTTTTCAGGGGAAAGGCGTTCCTTGAAGACTCAACAATGATTTAGCCCCCTATTTTTTTGTCAAAAATTTCATAGGGGGGGCTAACACCTTGTCCTTCCTTTTCTTGCTTTTCTCTTTCTTGGCTCAATGCTAGAATTTTCTAATAAAACTCTAAGTATCCAAGAGTGAGAGAGAGAGAGAATAATGAAATATCTCCAAAAATGATAAGAAAAGGTGAAGTAGAAAAAATATTTCCAACTAATCCTCAGAAGACTTTTTATCAATGAGGCCTCTATTTTATTCATTTTCCATTATTTTCCTTCATTTTCCTCGTCACATGCAACATGTTACATTTCACCTTCGTTTTCTCCTATTTTCCATTATTTTCATAAATAAAATGCCAATAATGCCTCTTTTCCTTTCCAAAGCATTTGTGATTTCATTTTCCAATTTCCTTTATCCATAATAACCGAAATGAACACCCGCTAGGATGTCTTACCGAACATTCAACTTAGAATACATGTCCCTTAACTGTGGTATTATTTTTGTATTTATTAATTTTTATTACATGAAATTTTTACCCGAGTATGTTACATAAATCCAAGGAAATGACCTCCCAATTCCACTATGGAATCAAAATCGGATGTAGTAATCCACTTGGATGCTTACAATCTGCTTTTTCCTATTGACAATCCAAGCATCTAGCTACAAACGCTGCCACTTCCTTCTTCAAATTCAACCAATAATATAACTTCTTCACCACTATCAATGCCTTCTGGTATCTTAAGTGATCTAACTATGGCATAACATGAATTTCCCTCAAGATAAGATTCTTGAGCTCACTTTTTTCTGACACACAGATCCTATCCCTAAATCTAAAAAAATCATCTGTTGTGAGACGATAGTCCACATCCTGATCACATGTACCGTGTTGTAACATATGCCTAAGATACCTATACCTTTCATCTTGTTTACCTACCTGTAAGATTCAATCATGTAGATCGGTCCCATATGAACTCTTAGTTGCAATGTGATTTACATGTACTCTTCTGCTAAGTGCATCTCCAACCCTGTTCTATTTACTTTTAATGTACATGATCTCAAATTCGAACTCACTGATCCTAGCCAACCATCTAGATATTCTAGAATTTAGGTTTGGTTGGTCAAATAAGTACCTCAATCCACTATGATCGCTCTCATTAACACAAACCTCCTTCCAAGAATATAGCACCTCCACATCTTCAATGCATGAACAATTGTTGCCAACTCAAGATCATGTGTCACATGTTCTACTCATGCTCATTCAGTTTCCTTGATTCATGGCACACTACATGTCCTTCCTGCATCAAGACTCTACCAATTCCTCTCTTGTAATCATTTGTACATACCAAAAAATCCTTTTCTGGGTATGCAATATTTAAAACTTGACAATTTGTCAACAACTACTTTAACTGCTCAAAATTGGTTACACATTCCCCTGTCCATTTAAATTTCTTACCTTTCCTTTACAATGATGTAATAGGATAAATAGTATGTGAGAATTTCTTTATGAAAATCCTATAATAACCTGCTAACTCCATAAATGACCTTACCTCATCCACATTCTTAGTAGTTTCCAATTACATGTAGATTTTATCTTTCTTAGATCCACTACTATGCCTTCCTTTGAAACAACATGCCCTGCGTAATGTACCTATGCATGAAATAAACTGAATTTTTTAATCTTGGAATAAAACTAATGCTTTCTTAGAAATATAAGCACTGCTACTAAGTGTTAGACATGCTCTTCCTCATTCTTAGAAAATACCAATATATCATCAATGAATAAATCACAAACGTTTCTAGATAACAATGCAACACACTATTCATCAAGCACATAAAAGTAGTTGTAGCATTAGTCAAACCAAATGGAACTACAAAAAAATAATAATTCCCATACCTGTTCCTGAAAGGAGTCTTGTAGATGTCCTCTTCTTTGATGCATACCTGATGGTATCTTGCTCTCACGTCAATCTTCTAGAACACTGTTGCTACCTTCAACTGGTCAAAAAAGTCATCAATCATTGAAAAGAGATACATGTTCTTGATGGTCACCTTGTTCAACTACCTACAATCAATGAATAACCTGAGAGTACCATACTTCTTCTTCACAAACAATACCGGTGCACCCAACGACATCAAACTTGGCCTAATTTACCCCTTGTGAAGCATTTCCTTCAACTGAAACTTCAATTCCACTAACTTTTTTGTGCTCATCTTGTATGGTGTCTTTTATGTTGGTGCTACCCCTGATACCAACTCACTATAAAATTCCACTTCCTTTTGAGGCGGTAACACTAGATTCTTTGTTGTAAACAAATCCTAGAACTGCTACAAAATCAGATACTTCTTCAATACATCTGCATCCTCAATTTCCTTACCTTTATCACTAGAAATATGCACTATAAATAACACACACCCTTTCCTGTGACTACCATTTTCCTGCATAGTTGTAACCATTTTGACTAAAATTGCCTTCTTCTTACCCTACAATATTCTCTATTCCCCATTGTCATCCAAGCACTAAATATCCTTGCCATAATAATCCACCTTGGTCATATGAATATATAGCCAATCCATACCCAAATGCATACTATATGATCCCAATGGAAGTACATTCAAATACGCTGATGTAGGCATACCATTTAGTTTAAATGAACAAGCTCTTACCCAATGATGAATCCTTTTATTTATACCTATATCCAACTAAACTAATCAAGACTATGCATGTAATTTTTTATTAAAACCACACTTATCCACCAAGTTATTATTAACATAACTATAATTAGATCCGGGGTTAATAAAAATAGAAAAAAATTGATCACAAATCTTGTCATCCATATCGATAATAGATGTATAATGATCAACTTTCATGTTATATAATGATGCATAAATTCGAGGAATATTCTGTCCAACATCCCCCATTGTCTATGCCTCCTAAGCACTGTAAATTTGAGGTCTTCCACACTCATGCTATG
This sequence comes from Pinus albicaulis, assembly GCA_034641835.2. Classification (NCBI taxonomy): domain Eukaryota; kingdom Viridiplantae; phylum Streptophyta; class Pinopsida; order Pinales; family Pinaceae; genus Pinus; species Pinus albicaulis. The sequence goes on along the minus strand of CM076581.1, from coordinate 890,710,888 downwards.
GAAAATATCTCTGGTGATGATCCTTGCCACAAGTCCAACGTTGTAAAGGATTCTAATCTATGCCCTTGTTCTTCTCCTCATATTGAAATCCCTGTCTTTTGTCAGATGCATTGACTTCTTAGATGGTGTTGCATTCTCTTTATTACCTGTGTCCTGAGGTCTTATTCACTTCTTATCCCATTTTCCTTTATTATTTGCATTACCTTTCTAATCCTTCTTAGTCTCATATCTACACTTCAATTTCTCATAAAAGTATTTCAAATTGTTTATGGCCTTCTCCAATGATACAGGATCATCAAAATCTTCTATCCCTAAATGCTACTAGCGACCCACTAATGAATCTCTGAATCTCCACTTTCTCTTCCTTAAGATAAGGCACATACCTCAATAACTCCAAGAATATTTTAGTGTACTCATCAATCATATATCCCATCTCCAACTCATAGAATTCCTTTTCCCTGTCATCATAGTATATCTTAGACTGATACTTCTTCCTGAAAAGGCTCTTAAACTCACTCCAAGTCAAATCCTATTCATGAATGCCTTTGAAATTACCATGCATATTCTCACCAAACTTATTCTTTACCTTTAAGAGTGAATTTAGCTATCTTGGCTTTCATATTCACTAATTACTCATGCAATCTGAGGAACTTATTCATCCCAAGTAACCAATCTTTTGACATTTTAATTTATCCATCAAATGTAGGTGGCTTTGATTTCTTGAACTCATTGGGAAAATATCCCATATCATTCCTCCTAGAAGGATCATAGTGATGATGACCATGATACATTTCCAAAACAATACTAAAGTAAATCCCATGTCCACTTCCTCGTCTTTCAGGCCTATCCAGGAATATTCCATCTCTAAATGTATCATCTCTATCCAACCTTTTCCCACCATTTGACATGCTACCATGCTCCGTTACTCCTAGCCTCTTTCCCATGAATGATTCTAAGCGATCCTTGTCTCTACAAGTCTGACAAGCTCTAAAGGATAATTGCATTAACTTTTGCATGCTTCTCCTATGCCCTGGCAAGTCTCTCTTGTGATTGAATGATTCAATCGTTATATTCTTTGCAACTTCTTATCTCAGACTTCAAACTTGTCAGAGTGTATTCTATGTGAGGGGAGTACTCATCACCATGTTTCTCATATGATATATAAGGAGAATCTTGTGAACTCTAGTCTACCATATTTCTAGTCATCTTTGATCTTATCTTCCTACAAATCTTGTCATGTCAGCTAAACCAAACTATAAACAAACTAACGTACCTCAGTATAGCTTAGGGGAGGATATATCATCTGCAAGGTCAACCAAATTAGTGAAATACATGTGTAATCATAATCATAATAGTATATAGACATATAGACACCATCTTAATCATTACCCCAGTTACCATTCATAATGCCACAATTATATCACTGACTAGGTACAATTCTTAACAAACATATGAGTGACACACAAACTGGTGAAAATGTGAAGTTGGGTTACACTTTTTGCCCTTTTTTGAGAAAAAACTTTCATTTTTTTCAGTTGTTCAACTTTCTACAAGCTAAAACAATTTTTCTGTTTAGAATTTCATTTTGCGATGAAAATAAAAGTTGTCAAAAATTTTGTTAGCTTTTTATTACTTATATTTTGGAATTTTTTTACACACATTTGTTACGTCAACTTAGCATTTCTTTGAGTGTGTGTTTTTTAACAATCAACAGATTCATAAGAAGTCATGTTAATATGCAATGTTTTATTCTTTGAAAATTTGTGTTTTTGAGAAACAAAATGTGTTACAACAATTTAGATAGAGTCTACTTTGGTTTCTTCATATTTACAAAGCCAATGGATGCATATCATAATTACTAGAATTTTTTGAACCGGTCCAATATGAAAAACTGCATATTTTGAATATGTTTCATGACACAAGAAATTTCTTAACATATAAGTTATAAAATAAAAATATAAAAGCTACCCATTAGAGACAATGGACCAATGTAATGTACGATAATATTTTCAATTTTTTTTTGAAATAACTAATCTTTAATAGATTCAATAAATTTGGATTGGCATTTTGGAGCCCGAGAACGAATGGCGATTAGGGTTCAGGTCTTTTCCTCTCTGGAGGCCGTGCTCTCCTCTGAAGCTCCCCCGCCGCAAATGCTTGGAAGCCCAACACCATTTACCTCTGAATCAGAAGCCCAGTTTTGTGCATTTCTCGCTCAGTTCTCTCACTGTCCTGCAGCCCAAAAGCTGCCTCCGCCCCCATCTGATCGACGACATCATGGTTTGCATTGCGGATGCCCATATTGCCCCTCTGCGGCACTGCAGGTGGATTCACGCGGTTGGTCTCAAGCTCCAAGACATCTGGACAGGCGAGCTGAGTCTAACCTTCTCTTTTCTCAGCATGCAGGGTACAGAGAAGGGTTCAGCGTGTAGTGGAAGAGCTTGCCGCCTTCTTACTGCTCTATCTCCCTACCCTCAGTTTCGGATCTGAGATGGAGCGTCTGTCTCCCCACGCAGGAGAAATGTCCTCCCCAACAGCTCCCAGGCAGACTTATTATTGAAGACGTTAAAGATCCTAACTCCGTGTCAATACAACAGTCCTCTAGGAGATACTTTGCCTCCTTTCAGATCCAAGTTTCAAATCCTTTAGGAAAGACCTCTCTGCATTGGGTTCGCTCCGCAGATCAGGTGCAGACTCTCAAACTAATTCTGGAACGCTGGACGGGGATTCCCTTAGCCCTTCAGCGGCTTCTCTTCTGAGGTAAACAACTTGAAGATACACTGTCCCTCTCTGCTTACAACATTAATAAGAATGACTCTTTAGTGCTCACTCTTCGTTTGAGAGGAGGTGTTGTTGGTTAGTCATCTTCTGCTCCTTCCTTCTCATACAAAGAGGCAGTTCACTCTGAGCCCCCCAAACCCCCTGAAGCCCTTAAACCAAAGCCTTTTTTGGTTGACAATCTTGAGGAGGTTCCCTCTGTTGAGTTAACCCATTCAAACATCGCAAATGATCTTCAAAAATTCGCTGAAAGAGCCATCATTTGCAGATTCAACGGACTGTGGCCACGCTCTAAGGAACTCTATGATTGGATACATGCTAACTGGACTCACCATTGCAAAGTCAGCTTCTGTTCAAAAGGATACTTCATAGTTCTGTTTGATAATATTAAGCATTATGAAAAGGCTTTTGAAGAAGGTCCTTGGTTCATGGGAACAGCTGGGCTCTTCTTAACTCCTTGGTTCCCAGATTTTGATCCAGCAACTGCTGTCATCACCAGGACACCTGTCTGGATCAGGCTTCCCAACTTGCCAGTCCATCTATGGCATATTAGAGTCTATAAAGCGATCGGCGACACCTTAAGCAGTTTTCTGATGGGAGATTATTGGCGGGAAAACAAAGGTCTCTACAGATATGCCAGAATATGTGTGGAACTAGATTTAAGCAAGGGACTTCTAGACCAAATCAATCTCAAGATAAACGACTTTGTGTGGACTCAGACACTGGATTATGAGAATACGGCCTTCCGATGTCGTCATTGTCACCAAACAGGGCATCTGCAGAACTCACGCCCAGCTCTCCCGGAAAAACAGAAAAAGGTGCACATCTCCAAGCCCAAATCGAAACGATGGGCTCCTTGCTCTCCGCCTCTGGCTGAGGACTTTGATTCCTCAGCATTGGATGAAAATGATGCTGAATCGGATCAGAATCAGACAATGGACTCTCCCCCCGATGCTCCTTCGCATCCGCCCAATTCTGCCGTCGCTCAGAAATGCTCCCATGTGACCTCCTCTTCCGATTCTGATAAGGAGATCCCCCCTTCGGAGAACTCCGGTCTTCAAGTTGTTTTAGCTCATTCACCCCAGGATGGATGGGTTAAAGTTAGTAAAAAGAAAGGGAAAAAACTTTGTGTAGAGGCCTCTGCCCACTCTGGGTAGTTTTTGGTCTTTTTGCTTCTTGTTTTTTCTTGTTTTCTCCATGTTTGTTTCTCTCCTTCTCCAGGACCGAGGTTGATAGTATTATCATTTCCGGTTGCTGGTTTTCTGTTTCTCTTGATTGTATCATCATCTTGTACCATATTTCTGCTTAATAGAATCAGTCAAATTCAGAAAAAAAAAAAAAATATATATATTTTCAATTTTTTTTACAATATATTTTGGAAGATACAAAATTTTGATTTCATTGAATCACAATGACCTTCAGAAATTGTTTGCATCCATTTTATTACACAATTAATTAAAATTAGTAAATATTTATGAAATTCCATGAAAGTTATATTTCCTGAAAGTAGATTCAACTCTGAAAATGCTTGTCTTGATTCCAACAATTAATTCAGAATGTTTCATGGAGTTTAATCAGTCCAAAGTTGCAGAAACGTATTCAGGGCTTGGCTCTACGTAACTAGTGATGAGTTAGTTTGGCCGAACTATTTTTTGCGCAAACGACACCTTAAATCAAATGACAAAGTAGTTCGACTAAACTATTTATTAGAAGTTCAACCGAAATTTTACCTATCTTTCCGTCGATCGGAAAGTATCGCCAAGCCCCTCCAAAAAAACATTTCGCGGAAATATAAATTGTTGCAAAACCATTTATTATTTTCAGATATTTTCGCATGTTTGGCCTAGTTTTACAAAAGTCTTGATCTGATTTTGCAAAGAATTGTTTTGGGTTTAAGGAATTTTCTTGGAGGTACATTCAAAGGAATTTTCTTTGAGACACATTATTTTCGTACATTTGATCTGATTTTGCAAGGAACTTTTTTGGGTTTAAAGAATTTTCTTGGAGGTACATTCAAAAGACATTTCTTGGAGGTATGTGATATAGTTTTTTGGGCTTCATTTTTTTTTAAAGTATGAATTTGGGCTTAATTTCGAAAAGACATTTTTTGGTTTTGGGTTGAAGTAAATCTTTTATAATGATTTTTTAAAATGACTTTTTGTGTAACTTTTTAAATGAAATTTTTTTGTAGGACTTGGAAGGAAATATTTTGAACTTCATTTCATTTTTATAAGACATTTTTTTCTTGAATTTTTTAAAGTAAGTGTTTTGGATTGGAGTATGTATTTTTTGAAAAAAATATTAAAACGAGTTTTTTTTTTAAATTAAATCTTTTGTGATGTTTTTTTTAATTGAGTTTTTGTCTAAATTTTTAAAGGAATTTTTTTGAACTTCATACTCTATTATCATGGGAAATCGAAGAAATTGTACGAGAAAATATGATCGAAAAAGAGACCCTGAGGAATGTAGAGAAGAGACGAGACAATCTCACAAAAGAAAGATAGAAGCACTCTCCAATATTGAAGGGTAAAATCAACTTCAACTAGAAGTTCAAATAGGTATGTAAATATAAATATTATGATTTTGATATATTTAGAATTTTCCTAATGTAAAATGTGAAGCTTAATTTTTATTTGATGAACTAATTTGAAAAATATTTTGCAATGTAAACAGAGAGAGATATTCCTCAAAACATTTATGATGAGATACAAAATTTTGAAAGAGAAATTGAAAGAGATATTGAACCAATGATTGAAGATGGTGAAAATGATGAAAGAAATTCAAGTGAAGAAATTGAATCACAAGGTATGTACACACACACACAGACACATATGTTGAACACATGCATGTATTATTGAAATTATACATATATTTATTAATTTAGTTATTTATTGAATATGTAAACTTATTATGTACTATTCATTTGAATATGTATAGATGAAATCAATGTCGATGACAAGATGTTAGAAAATGTTGACACTCACACGTATGGAGATAAAAAAGCTGACCATTATATACGATATCATGTTTACAACATTTTTTAGAAGTATTTCATAAAGGAAAATGTGATAGTTCAAGCCCAAATGTTGAGAGGTCTCCTATGTTTAAGGAAATTAAAATAAGCTACGAATTTATTGGGTATTCGGAAATCAACCAAAGATAAAAAAATGAAGGAAAATGTGATACAAAATATAAATAGTGCTATAAATTCAATTAAAAGATCTAGACAGAAAAATGTTTTAGTTGCACGTAGAGCAATACATATGGCAGTGGTTTCATCAAGTACTAAAGAGAATCGCTTGCTGAAATCTATGGCATGAGCATTAGGAACCTTGTGAAAAAATTTGCACAAACATCGAAAATTTCGATTGCAAATAGATGTAAATGATGAAATTGCTTGTTGGAGAGCTATTGTAGGCAACCATATAAAGATAGACTTGGAGAAAATGTTAAAAAAATAGTATATGAATATTGGAAGAAAAATTTGTGTGTTTCACCAATTGCAAGGCATGTGATGCGAAGAATAATAACACGAAATCAGTACGAAGAACATGAAAAAAATTTCTTGGAAACTACTCAGATAGAGTTGTTCAACAAGTTCAACGAAGAGAATCATGAAATTCATGTTTCAATCAGTGCTTTTTCTCAACAAAAACCATGGTATGTAAAACCTATCACCGTACGTGACACTTGTTATTGCCATTATCATGTGGAATTTGAGTTATGTTATGACACGTTCCTTGATTTTGGTAAACATTTTGGAAGGATTCACCTCCTCCTTCCACTATCCATGATTTCATATCTCAAATTCTATGTGAAAGAGAAAGCGATGAACTATTTTACGAAAAGAAATGTGTTGGTGGTAAAAAATGTGATGATTGTGGAAATTTTACTAAATTTCAAAACAAATATCGTACTGATATAAATGAACAATCATTGTCCAATATGAAAGTGAAATGGAAGAGATATGAATATATCTATACATCGATTCAAGATGCAAATAGTGTTAAAAGAATTGAATTACGAGAAGAAGAATTTTTTGTGATAGACTTTTTGAAAAAGTTTGAGGCACAAATTTACAAATACAACAAGCATTCCCATAGAGCTCGATGGCAAGACTTTCAATTCAAAAAATCTCATGAATTTTTTCCACCAGGGACCATTTTGTCAGTAATTGATTTTGCAGAAAACTACACATTAGTTCCACAAAAATAAATTCAGAGTGATTGCTATCATTCTAACCAAGTCTCCATGCTCAGGTATATTCTATATAGACATGCTGAACAAAACTCTGATCACATAGAAAGCACTAGTGAAAATCGACATATTATTAAAAAATATCACTTTTATATCAGTGACGATCATACACATGATACATATTTTGTACAACATTGTTTTAAAAAATTTATGATTCCTTGAAAAATCATGGAATAAAATTCAATGAACATTGGATATGGTCAGAAGGATGTGCAGGAAAATTCAAATCTGCACGATCATTCTTTTGGTTGTGTTGTCTTCATAATAAAACCTGCATTAAACATTGTTGGAATTTCTTTGAGACTGGCCATGGAAAAGGAGAACATGATGGTGCAGGGTCATGCATAAAACGAGCACTTTGAAGATATGAAATGAACCCCTCTGCAAGCCGACTTGTGGACACGAAAGAAGTTGTTCAATGGTGCATCGCTGCTCTAAGCCATGAGACTAACCGATCTAGGGAAGTGTGAAGGTACATTCAATTTAATTTTTATTGGATATCTAATTAAATAAAGAGTGTACATTTATCACAATGATTATCTTTGATTGTATTTTGATATCATATTCACATTCTTCTTTAAATTTTCCATATAAAGGTTTTTTTGGCATATTGGGATCGAAGACGTAGATATATCAATTGGAAATGACGTTGAAACAATAAAAGTGACTCAAAAATTGCATTCAATTAAAACAAATCTGTCCAGAAATGTGTTTGTATTGGATAAAAGAAAATATTCTTGTTTTTGTCCTGTTTGCATAGACAACACAAAATTCAATGACATTTTTGAAAACAAAATGTATCTAAAAGATTGGAAACATACAGAGCTAAATACAAAGGGCAAAATGTCTGTTGCAATGTTTGAAGAAATGCAATCAGAGGAGACTACAATATCATCTGATGGTGATCGAGTTTCTGATCTTGTTAGAGAAGGTAACATTTGAATTGCTTTCTAATGATAAAGATCTAGAAATAAATTTAAATATGTATAATTTTTTCAAGTTTGTTTTATTGTGCAGGAGATTTTTTTGTTGTAATTGCACCTACTGACAATGATGAAAATGGGAAGTATTATTTGATGCGTTTCACTGAATGAAAAATGAAATTATTAGAAGATTATAATGATCACAGATTTACTTATGAAAGAGGGTCTATTATACTGAAAGGTTATTTTTTCAGACAAACTAATCAAAGTGGGAATTTTGTTTACTTTGAAGACTATGAACCTGATTTCATAAGTTTTCAATATAGTCACTTGGTGTGTGCAGCATGCATAAAGTTGAGCAAGGTTCAATCAAAGAAAAAAATGAATATTAAGAAATGGAAAATGTCAAAATCCAATCATGAACAGATTATTGAAGATAGCATTCCATTGGAGTTTTTTTGATTGAACTGCCCAACAAATAATTCTCTTTGGATTATATGTTCTAGAATTTCCAGTACTCAATTAAAAATTGAGCTACCTTGTTATGTTATATGTGCAAGTGTTTGCACATGTACAAATTGTTTTGGTACATGCACACTCTAGTATCAACTGAAAGTGGCTTTTTAATACATGCATTGATGAAAAATGTTTCATATATATATATATATATAGATATACGTGTATGTGTGTGTTCTAGAATGCAATTAACTTTTCAAGTATTTTTACTATGTGCATTGATGAAAAATGTTTCACATAGTCAATATATATGTTCTAGAAGGCAATTAACTGAAAGTATTTTTTCTATGTGCATTGATGAAAAATGTTGCACGTACTGGATATATACACGAAGTCAATGCACATATTTTTTCTTATGGGATTTTTTGGTAAAAGGTATCCACAATGTAAATAAATCATCCTCAGTATAATTTTGTATGAAGATTCCTTTTAGACAAGATACTCGGAGCACTTCTTCGACTTTTGGTGGGATTTGACCCACATCTCTATTCCTAATTGAAAATCTAGTACAAAATTTGTTTGTCTAATGGTCAAATATGTTCTATGCAGAAACCCTAGAATCCAAAGCTCTGATACCAAATGTTGTGTAACCAACTCCAAAAAGAGAAGAAAAGAGATATAAGTGCCTTAGAAATGAGCCACTTCGAGGGGGAAACCTCCAATACATTACATAAATGAACAATTCTTGGATGATCCAATTTACAAAACCTCCTTTCTATATATAGGAGTCCATGGGGCCATAATGTAATCCTAGTGGGCCACAATATAATCCTAGCCGATCTAAAAATAATAATTTAAGGGCACAATAATAATAAATTGGGGGTTACAAGGGTATAATAATAACAATAAGGGGGTTACACTAACAACAATAAGGGACTATACTAGTAATATAGGGACCTAACAACATACTACATACTATTGTTTGAGTGAATTTTTTTTTTTAAACTTACCAATTGTACTTCAACCATGTCTAAAACTTGAATTTTAATTTTTTTTTTATTATATCAAAACAAATTACTTCACATGTCATGCCAATTGTAGTTCAACTATCCAATAAAAACATTAACCATTTAACATTATATCACATGCAAAATGTAGACTGAAATGGTATCCAAAACTTAGTTTTAAAAACTTTTTGATTATATCACAACATTACTTCACATGATTAATGTACTTCAACCATCCAAAACTTGGGTTTTAAAAACTTTTTGATTATATCACAACATTACTTGACATACCATCCAATTTTAGTTCAATTATCCAATAAAAAACATTTAACATTATATCGCATGTGCCAAATGTAGATTGAAACCATCCAAAACTTAAGTTTTAAAAACTTTTTGATTATATATCGTGCAAAATTACTTCACATGCCATGCCAATTATAGTTCAACTATCCAATAAAAACATTTAACATTATATCACATGCCAAATGTATATTGAAACCATCCAAAATTATAGATCACAACATTACTTCACATGCACGTATTACTTCACATGCCATGCCAATTGTAGTTCTTGACTATCCAATAAAAACAGTTAACATTTAACATTAAATATCACATGCCAAATGTAGATTGAATCCATCCAAAACTTGAGTTTTAAAAATTTTTTGATATATATCATGTAACATTACTTCACATGTCATGCCAATTATAGTTCAACTATCCAATAAAAACATTAAACATTTAACATTAAATATCACATGCCAAATTTAGATTGAAACCATCCAAAACTTGAGTTTTAAAAACTTTTTGATTATATCATGTAACATTACTTCACATGTCATGCCAATTATAGTTCAACTATCCAATAAAAACATTTAACATTATATCACATGCCAAATGTAGATTGAAACCATCCAAAACTTAACTTTTAATTTAACAAAAAATTATAGATCACAACATTACTTCACATGTCAAATGTACTTCAAGCATCCAAAACTTAAATTTTAAAAACAAAACAAATTATAACACATCATTACATAACATGCCAAATGTAGTTCAGAAGAAAAACATTAATTTATAGATGACAACATTACTAGTAGTTCAATTATCCAAAACTTAAAAGTTTTAAAAACCAAAAAAATTATATAACAACATTACTTCACATTCACATGCCAAAAGTACTAAAACCATCCAAAACTTAACTCTTTGGAACAAAACAAATTATATTAACACTGTAATAAAATATGTCCAAAAATTGTAGATCTCATAAGTATCAAACTGTATCAAGTTATATATATATATATATATATATATATATATATATATATATATATATATATATATATATATATGATAGTGCATCTAGATAATATATAAAAAAGTAAATTTAAGACTATCTAAATCTTGAAATCAAATCTACAAATCATGTCCATCAAATAGAGATGGATGTAGTGTCTTTCCTATCAGAGTCTCAATCCACGCACTATCATGCGAAGCATGGGAAACCTGTACACAATGCACATGTACAAACATTAAAATTTGATGTTTTAAAAATGAGTGAGAATATATATAGAACTTCATGTAAAAAACAAAATATATAAAAAAAATCATGCAATACCTCATGAGGTTCCCTCTCCATTTGTTCACCTGCTACAAGTTCCCCCATGGGAACATCTCCAACAGCAAACTGTACAATATACATGTACAGTTATATATATATATTAAAAAAATTCAGATGAAAATGCATGTGTACATATATAAACTTATTTTCATTAATATTAAGAAAAAAGTTAGACAACTTGTTCAAATGGTTGAAATGGTATGGATGTTCCTATCTCCGTCGCTAGAGTCCGTGGATTAAAGAAATCTTCTATAGAAACCTAAAATTCAAAATTTTAAAAGTATAAAATAACTCAAGATCAAGATCTCAATTTATAATAAAACTTAAATAAACTTCAATTTATAAATTATAACTAAATTAAAAGAACACACACACACACACACACACATATATATATATATATATATATATATATATATATATAAGTGAAAAATTGAATACTTCTGCAGGTGAATTTGGGACATCTCCTAAGAGAGGCTCCAAATGAAAATCTCCAAGAACCTAAAATTCAAAAAATTTAAAATAACTCAAGATATAGATATATATATCTCAATTTTTAATGGAACTTTTTGAGGTGGAATATATATATATATATATATATATATAACTTAAACATAATTTTTAAAAGTGAGGAATTGTCCATACTTGTTGTGGATGTGGCACATCTCCTAAGGAAGTAGAAGGTACATCTCCCAAGGAAGAAGAAGGTACCGCCATCCCAAAAAAATTGGATGGAATCAGAATCTGTTAAAACATTTTATCATTATATATACATACATGTACATGTGTGCACAATTATTTATTTTAAAAATATCACTTAAAAAACACTAACATTTGCCAACATATCTTGATGGTGAGACCCATCTACATTGTTTGAACCAGAGGTCCCGAACCTGATATTAACATTTTCATCACTCATTATGCGTGACAACTACAAATGGTGTTTTAACATATAATGATACATTTTTTTTAGATTAATGTACATACAAATAAATGTATACATGTACATACACATGTATTTATTACAAATTGTACACATGTATGTGTTAAAATAATTGAACCCTAAGGTCATTAACACATACCATTCCCGTGCCCTCTTCCTCGTGAAGAATTAGATCTTGAAAACCATTGCCACAATTCTTTGCATATATTTGAAGATATTCAACATTCATGTTGTCAATCTCTTCATCTATACAATACACAAAATTGGCACGTGCATTTTCACGTTCTCTTTGTCAATTTAGACAAACATCGACTCCACCCAATCCGCTGTAAACATTGTTTATCATGACATCCCTTGCTTCTCGAATTATTTGAGAAGTTGCATCCATCTCTGACCGCAGAGTTTCGACCCGAAAAGGTCGACTCACCAATGGCGGCTCAAGGCGAGGCAACTCCACATCTCACTTAGCACCCTTACGGTCATATAATCAACCTTTCCCCAGACCAAAAAATTCTGACGAAAGGTCATTGTAGTTGGGTTTCATTTTCAAAAAAAAAATTGCGTAAAACAATTGTGCAAAATAAACAGGAACCTCGTCGTTCCATGGGAGCCTTCCATAGGCCGCAAGGTTCCTATCATACAAATAGTGAGCTATATCGGGGTGCTTGAAATATTGCACCTTCAGCATTTTTCTTTTTGGCCCTTCCTTGAAATTAAACATTGACTTGGCCATATCTTTTGTAACTCTTTGTTTTACATCCTCCCATTTATCAGGACCCATTACTGTTTCCTTTCTCTTTCTCATGAGTTCTACAAATGTATCAGTCGTTGGCCCAAGATTTTTGTACACATTTACTATTTCGCCCAATGAATGTGTAACTATTTCGAGGCTTTGTCGACTCTCAGCAGGTAGAGTCAAAGCCACTAGATCTCTCTGCAATTTTGCATGAAGTTGTTGACACCTTTGTAAGGTGCATTGCCCCATGTTTCTTTCCCATGGTATATCAGTAATGTCGGCCGGATAAGTTGTGGTGGGTAGACAACCTTCTTCTTGAATGTAGTGTTCTGCCTTGCGTCTATTTTGACCAATATTTGGAACATTTTCAGCCTCTGCATCAATATATATATATATATATAATTTTGTATATTAGAAAAAACACATTAAACAAATTTGTACAAATTCAATGAAAAAAATATTGAAATTGATGACAACCTCGACGTGATTGATTAGCATCTTCTCCACCCTGAAACTGTTGAGACCCAGAATGACCCTGCTGAGAACCATACCCAGAACAACCCTACTAAGAACCAGCACCACCAGCCATTGATTGGCCTTCGGGAGAATAAATATCACCCCCTTCACGCAACCTGCTACCACTTATTGATGGCCCTCTAAGGGGATTTGAACCACCACCAACCTCTCGAGAGGAGAGAGAAGCTTCATAAACAAATATGAATTTATAATCAATTGAAAAATACATGCATATATATTAATACACATGTACATATTCATTGATTAAATTGTGTTAAAACCATACCACAACTGAGTGAAACATGGGCATCCATGGCTAGAGTAGAGACCCTTCTCTTCTTATTAGCTCCTAAAAAATAAAAAATGAAACTTATTAACAACTAATTTAACTCACAAAGTTGATAAAAAATCAATTCCATATGTACACACATGTATTATGATTTAAGATTATATTTAAATTTACCATGAACAACTCTCGATCCCGATCCCTGATCCCCCCCTCTCGTAGAGATATGGGATTATGTTGATCTTCGTCATTCATCCTCCATGATATATATATCTACGGTGGAAATTTACAATTAATTTTTTAAATAAATAATTTAAATTAAATTCAAAATAAAGTTCAGAAAATTAATGTTTAATTTAGTGTAAACAAATTATGTAAAACACAACTTTCAAAGCACTAATTGATGTGTGAAACTCAATTTAAGAAAAAAAAAAGTTATAAAAATGATAAGTTCAACAAATTGTGTTTTACATGGTGAGAGCACACCTGGTATAAAATTGAAAAAAACACATTGTCATTAAAAAAGAAGTGAAACTCCATTTAAACAAAAATTTGTTGAAGTCCACGCACTTTAATTTCATAAAAATGTGAAGTTCACTAAGTTGCACTTTACATGGTGTGGTGGGAGCACACTTGGTATATAATTGAAAAAAGGACATGGTCATTAAAAAAGACACATTTATAAGTACACAACACACAAATATCCAAGATATGTTACAATGTTGATGAATAAATTTTGAAGAAGAGCGTGTCAAAACTAATTTATCTTTAAGAGATGAATCTTAAATTTTTGAAGAAGACGTCTTAAAACTAATTCATCTTTAAGAGATGAATATTTCATTGGCATTGGCATTGCCCCGTATAATTCTAATTCATGTATTAATTCATCCTTGATAGATGAATCCTGAATTTGCATTGCCCCACACAATAAATCAACAAACATCTTATTCACATTTGTACAATGCCTTAAACTAAAAAATTGAAATTGGCTAACAATATTGTTTGTTATTCCATGCAGTTCTTTTAGCCTCTCCTTATTAACTTGGTATATGCCATTCATCCAGTATATTCATTTTCCTTTGGACGATTTTGCTAGTCGCAATATTGGAAAGCACATATGTAATCAATGCATTCCCCTGATTGGGATAGCAAGAAACTTATATGCATAATTTCCATTTTTCAACCATATTTAATGGTTTTCTTATCCCTAAAAAAAACAAATTCAATAAAAATATATATATTAAATTGAAATTTATTGAAAATTCATGGGAAAAATGAAAAACTTATATTTATATCTATTCCAGAGATTGACTGTAGGGGCATTTACTAGATATGTCACCTTTATAAAAGATGGCATCTAGAGGCTACCTGGCCCTTTACAGACTCTGCTTATAGAACTACCATGGATATGAAAATGAAAAAATTCTCATTAGATCTATTCTAAAGATTGAATGTAGGGGAATTTACTAGATTAGGTTTTAAAACCTATATGTTTTGTATCAAATCACTTTTGGTTTCAATGGGAAACTTTTATGGCTAATTTGTGTTTTACATGTTGAATATAAAAGGTTTTTTCTCTCTCATTGTTCGAGACCATGGATATGAAAATGAAAAACTATATACTTGGTTAAAAACCATGTTTTGTATCAAATTACTTTTTTTTTTCTAAATACTATATACATGTTGACTATAGGGGCATGTAGGTGAATTTACTAGATATGTCACCTTTCATAAAAGATGAGATCCAGAGGCTACCTGGCACTTTACAGACTCTGCCTATAGAACTACCATGGATATGAAAATGAAAAACTTCTAATTAGATCTATTCTAAAGATTGAATGCAGGGGCATTTACTAGATTAGGTTTTAAGACCTATATGTTTTGTATCAAATCACTTTTGGTTTCAATGGGAAACTTTTAAGGCTAATTTGTGTTTTACATGTTAAATATAAAAGGTTTTTTCTCTCTCATTGTTTGAGACCATGCATATGAAAATGAAAAACTATATACTTGGTTAAAAACTATGTTTTGTATCAAATTACTTTTTGTTTCTAAATACTATATACATGTTGACTGCAGGGGCATTTACTGTAGGGGCATTTAGATCTATTCCAGAGATTGACTGTAGGGGATTACTAGATATGTCACCTTTCATAAAAGATGAGATCCAGAGGCTACCTGGCCCTTTACAGACTCTGCCTATAGAACTACCATGGATATGAAAATGAAAAACTTCTAATTAGATCTATTTTAAAGATTGAATGCAGGGGCATTTACTAGATTAGGTTTTAAAACCTATATGTTTTGTATCAAATCACTTTTGGTTTCAATGGGAAACTTTTATGGCTAATTTTTGTTTTACATGTTGAATATAAAAGGTTTTCTCTCTCTCATTGTTTCAGACAATGGATATGAAAATGAAAAACTATATACTTGGTTAAAAGCTATGTTTTGTATCAAATTACTTTTTGTTTCTAAATACTATATACATGTTGACTGTAGGGGCATTTACTATAGGGGAATTTAGATCTATTCCAGAGATTGACTGTAGGGGCATTTACTAGATATGTCACCTTTCATAAAAGATGAGATCCAGAGGCTACCTAGCCCTTTATAGACTCTGCCTATAGAAATACCATGGATATGAAAATGAAAAACTTCTATTTAGATCTATTCTAAAGATTGAATGTAGGGGCATTTACTAGATTAGGTTTTAAAACCTATATGTTTTGTATCAAATCACTTTTGGTTTCAATGGGAAACTTTTATGGCTATTTTTTTTTTTACATGTTGAATATAAAAGGTTTTTTCTCTCTCATTGTTTGAGACCATGGATATGAAAATGAAAAACTATATAATTGGTTAAAACCTATGTTTTGTATTAAATTACTTTTTGTTTCTAAATAAGTTATATACATGTTGAATATAAAAGTTTTTTTTCTCTCTCATTGTTTGATACCATGGATATGAAAATGAAAAAATTCTATTTAGATCTATTCTCTAGAGCTATGGCTAATTTGTGTTTTACATACAATGACTCTTAGGTTAAAACCTATGTTTTGTATAAAATCACTTATGGTTTCAATGGGAAACTTATATGGCTAATTCAAGTGTTTTATATGTTGAATATAAAAGGTTATTTTCTCTCTCATTTTATGAGACCATGGATATGAGAATGAAAAACTTCTATTTAGGTCTATTCTAGAGATATGGCTAATTTGTGTTTTACATGTACATTGAATATAAAAGGTTTTTTGTCTCATTGTTTGAGTCCATGGATATGAAAATGAAAAACTTCTATTTAAAACTATTCAAGAGATTGATTGACTTGTAGGGGCATTTACTCTTAGGCTATTTAAACCTATCTTTTGTATCAAATCACTTATGGTTTCAATGGGAAAATTTTATGGCTAATTCACGTGTTTTACATGTTGAACATAAAAGGTTATTTTATCTCTCATTGTTTGAGACCATGGATATGAAAATGAAAAATTTCTATTTAGATCTATTCTAGAGATATGGCTAATTTGTGTTTTACTTGTACATTTAATATAAAAGGTTTTTTCTCTCATTGTTTGAGTCCATGGATATGAAAATGAAAAACTTCTATTTAAAACTATTCAAGAGATTGATTGACTTGTAGGGGAATTTACTCTTAGGTTATTCAAACCTATGTTTTGTGTCAAATAACTTGTGGTTTCAATGGGAAACTTTTATGGCTAATTTGTGTTTTACATGTTGAATATAAAAGGTTTTTTTCTCTCTCATTGTTTGAGACCATGGATATGAAAATGAAAAAATTCTATTTAGATCTATTCTAGAGATATGGATAACTTGTGTTTTACATATATTGAATATAAAATGTTTTTTCTCTCATTGTTTGAGACCATGGATATGAAAATGAAAAACTTCTATATGTAGGGGCATTTACTCTTAGGTTATTTAAACTTATGTTTTGTATCAAATCACTTATGGTTTCAATGGGAAACTTTTATGGCTAATTTGTGTTTTACATGTTGAATATCAAAGGTTTTTTTCTCTCTCATTGTTTGATACCATGGATATGAGAATGAAAAACTTCTATTTAGATCTATTCTAGAGATATGGCTAATTTGTGTTTTACATACATTGAATATAAAAAGTTTTTTCTATCTCATTGTTTGAGACCATGGATATGAAAATGAAAAAATATATACTTGGCTAAAACCTATGTTTTGTATCAAATTACTTTTTGTTTCTAAATAATAGATACATGTGACTATAGGGGCATTTACTGTAGGGGCATTTAGATCTATTCCAAAGATTGACTGTAGAGGAATTTACTAGATATGTCACCTTTCATAAAAGATGAGATCTAGAGGCTACCTGGCCCTTTACAGACTTTTCCTATAGAACTACCACGGATATGAAAATAAAAAAATTCTAATTAGATCTATTCTAGAAATAGAATGTAGGGGCATTTACTAGATTAGGTTAAAACCTATGTTTTGTATCAAATCACTTTTGGTTTCAATGGGAAACTTTTATGGCTAATTTGTGTTTTACATATTGAATATAAAAGGTTTTTTCTCTCTCATTGTTTGAGACCATGGATATGAACTTGAAAAACTATATAATTGGTTAAAACCTATGTTTTGTATCAAATTAATTTTTGATTATAAATACTGTATACATGTTGAATATCAATTGGATGGACATAACATGCAAGTTATGTGCAAATGATGGATGATGAATGACCTAAGTGAATCTCCATATCAATTGGATGCAAGTTATGTGCAGATGATGGATGATGAATGAGGTGATGTTGATCATAACATTTACATCTATATGATAGGAAGATTGATATACATAACAAGGTTTAGACTAGATATAATTTTGGAATTCAATTTATGTGCAGATGATGGATGATGAATGACCTAAGTGAATCTCCATATCAATTGGATGAAAGTTATGTGTAGATGATGGATGATGAATGAGGTGATGTTGATCATAACCTTTACATCTATATGATAGGAAGCTTGATATACATAACAAGGTTTAGACTAGATATAATTTTGGAATTCAAGTTATGTGCAGATGATGGATGATGAATGACCTAAGTGATTCTCCATATCAATTGGATGCAAGTTATGTCCAGATGATGGATGATGAATGAGGTGATCCTTTCATCATAACCTTTACATCTATATGATAGGAAGCTTGATATACATAACAAGGTTTCAAGACTAGATATAATTCTGGAATTTATATTAGTTGAAATATTTCAATCAACAACTAAACAGAGTCATCTATTACCAACAAACACCAACAAACAGATATGAAGATACTTGAAAGAGACTACAACCAATGGAACATAGTACCCAAAAGGTGAGAAAGTCATCTATTACCAACAAACAGATATTAAGATATTGAAAGAGACTACAAACAATGGACTCTAGTACCCAAAATGTGAGAAATTTACATTGAAAACATATAGAGATTCAACTAGAGGCTTGTGTGGATGACATGAAAAGTACAAGTGGAAAATGTATAATTCTACTTAGGAAGAGTCCTTGGTTTAATGGTTATGCAAGAAAAATTCATTACTTTCTCTATCTAGAGTAGAAGTGGAATACATAGTAGTTACTTCTTTTTCAGTGTTTTCGATGAAATGGGCTCTACAAAATATTAAGGTAAATTTCAGTGAACCTAAATATCTATTAAGTGTTTCAATACAAGTGTAATAATAATTTCAAAAATAAAATATTCTACTTCCTTCAATCACTAAACACATCATCATAAAGTACCACTTCCTCACAGAACAAACATGTTCCAAAATATTTAGAAAGTACATATGTATATATAAAGTGAATATGTATATATAATTTATATAAACATGTTCCAAAATATTCTCAAATGTACACAGTAGTATTATAAATTTTCATATCTAATTAATAGAGACAGAGCCAAAAAAAGCAGAGACAACACCAAAAAAAGCAGAGACAGTGCCAAAATAAGTAGAGACAGCGCCAAAAAAAGCACATATGTATATATAATTTATATAAACATGTTCCAAAATATTCTCAAATTTACATAGTAGTATTATAAATTTTTATATCTAATTAATAGAGACAGAGCCTAAAAATGCAGAGACAATCGAAAAAAGCAAAGACAGAGCCAAAAGAAGTACAATTGTATATATAATTTATATAAACATGTTCCAAAATATTCTCAAATGTACATAGTAGTATTATAAATTTTTATATATAATTAATAGACATAGTCAAAAAAAGTAGAGACAGCCAAAAAAAGCAGAGACATGACCAAAAAAGGTAGAGACAGAGCCTCTCTCATTCATAAATTCCCTACTGAAAAATAATGAATGTTAAACGTAGCTAGAAGTTGAAGATGTTGAAGACGATGAAGACACTGAAGTTGCTGCAGAGGACACTAAAGTCACAGCAGAGGATGCTGAAGACATCATGGAAGACCTCTGCAATAAAAAAATCAACAGAAATTAAAATCAAATTAAAAAATCAATAGAAATTAAAAAATAAATAGAAATTAAAACCAAATTAAAAACAACAACAACAAAAAAACTTACAGAAATTTAAAATTTGGTATCTTACCTCCTTTAGCTTAATGCGCACGAGAATGCTGGATAGAATTGACCGTGTGCAAATTTTGGACAAAAGTGAGCACGCAATAATGCTGGACAGATACGAGCATGTGGGAGAATGCTAGACAGAAACGAGCACACGGTAAATGTGAATAGAAACCCAGAAAAGGTTGTGGATGATATATTTATAAAATAACAGTTTGAATGAACTTCTAGTTCAGTCGAACTTTGTTTTCCAGTTTTCCAAACTCAGGCAAAAAATATGTTCGCCATTGACGTAAGTACGCCATCAATTGAAACGGAAAACGAAGTTCGACCGAACTAAATTCAATAGTTCAGTTGAACTCCTGAATTGTTTGGCCGAACTATGACAAGAGTTCGGTCGAACTATGGAGGAAAAAACGTTTCTGCCCCAAATTGTCACAAAAGTGTTACCCATCTTCGCATTTTCACCCATAAATCAACAATACATATAACAACGTCATGTATTCATAGCGAACACATCACCATCAACAACCTCATGAAATTCTGCATAAAAATACAATGAAAACAATGTCCCTTAGCATGTAACAAACACATAGACCATGAGCATAATGAACATATATGAAATTGACATGTACGCATGAAAACACATTCATCCAAAGAGAAAGGGAAGCCAAACATCACCCAAGGAGAACATAATCATGTTTTGATACCACTATGTAATGCCCTCCTCGCACACTTACCCAAGTTTAGTGGTCCACCAGGGTAAATATGTGATGAAGAGTTACTATGATATGATTCAACCTCCTACATCACCTTAAGGAAGTGAAATCAATGAAACAAAACCTTACTAGCCTTCTTAAGGAGCTACATGACCCCCAAAAGAACAACCATCCTTCCAAGTGCCCATACCTCGAGTTAAACTTATTTCTCACTAACCTAAACTCTTAGTCGTGTTAGGGTCCTATAATATGGGATTCATAATTTTGAATTGACTTTGATTAGTCTTGTAATATGTACATATTTTGATTTCTACAAAAAAAATTTCCCATATTAGAAAAATAAAAAATGTAAACAGGGTAAAAGTCCTAAAAGAAAAATCAATGGACTTGAAAGGAAAAAGATAAAAAAAGAATATAAAATGAACCCCAAACAAAAAAGAGATAAAAATAAAACATGAAAGTGATGCAAATTCAAATGCCACTCCTTTTTACTTCACTTTGCAAAATAATATTGTGTGCAGCTTGTTAAAAATTCCACAATATATGAAAATCAAACTGCTTAATCTTGATCTTTCATGCTTTAAATTTCATGTTGATAGATAGAGAGTAAAGATCTAGCCAAATTGTTTAGTCTTGGCAGATCAGTAGTTAGGTAGAGAAAAATAAGGAGCTCAATAGTTTAATTTGAGCCTTTGGAAGAAATAAGGATAGAATTAGTTAGTTTGTTGTTTAAAAGAAAAATGAATAAGGGTCTGCAAGCTCAAATGCACCCATGTAAATGAAGAAAAAATGTTAGGGTAGCAGATGGGTAGGCAGAAGTAGTTTTCACAAGGCACAGATAGGAGAAAAGTGATAATTTCATTTAGTAACTTCCTTTCAAAATCATTCCCCTTGTAAAAGTATCGCATTCCCTTCATTTTTACTCTTTTCGCTTATTTCACTTTTTACCCCTTGCAAAAAGCCCCTTTTCCTAAGTTAAAATGCACATTTATCCTTGGGAAAAGTACAACCCCTTTACTAATTTCCCTTTTCATTTAAAAATACCCAAAAACCCATAAAAATACTTTATCCTAAGTCTAAATGCTTAAATCTATATGTTGGGCCCTATTACAGATATCCCTCCCCGAAATAAGTTTTTACATTAAAACGTAATGATAAATCCCCCTCCTATATCATTATTACCACTTAACTTTATTATATTTAACTCCTACAGTATATACCTTTTTATCCCGTATTAAAATAACTTCCTCATATATATTATTCCCAACCTTTATTTTATTTTAACATATGGTATAATATTCCCCACATGTTATATATCTCGAACCCACCTACTATAAACCCTGCCTATGCCTAAGTCACACTTTCCATAACCCCATTGACTATGTATTGATCCTCGACTATATGTATTAAACCATAGTTTTCATACATTTAACTTATCGAAT
This sequence comes from Pinus albicaulis, assembly GCA_034641835.2. NCBI lineage: Eukaryota > Viridiplantae > Streptophyta > Pinopsida > Pinales > Pinaceae > Pinus > Pinus albicaulis. The sequence goes on along the minus strand of CM076581.1, from coordinate 890,688,621 downwards.
AGCATAAGTCCAAGGCCCCACACATTTTAAAACCACACGAATCCATTGCATCATCCCATTCGTTAGATCTTAATAGATCAAATCCAATGGCCAGCATTGCCTATGTCACACTGATAGTCTGATCCTTAACCATACCCCAACTTTGCTAAATGCGCAATTTTTGGAGCTCACCTCCCTGCTATGTGGCAAGTTTCTATTCGATCGCATCGATCATAATTATACCGCTAACCACCTTTCATTCATGCGAAAACCACTGAGAAATTTTCTCTTGCCCGTTGTACAAACCACCCTGTCAATTCAAATTGACTGTGCATTCAATGCAAACACTGTTTGATAAAAAATACATATATGTCATGCTTTATTAGCCCTTTACCACTTTATTTTACAGTTTTGCGCTAAAAGAGTGTTGCCAACCATTTTTTAATCAACCAAATCACTTAACCGACCTTTTTTCATGCCTTTTTCACAAGAATTCAAGGCCTTTGCTGATACAAGACATTGTAGAATTGAATTGAAGCATTATAAAGACCAGAAGATTCAAAGAACCTTTGTTTCTTTAGAAATCCTTCTATGAAGCAAAATCTTCATTTTTCCTAGGTATTCCTCAAATAAAAAGCATGCTTCTTGATACAAAGAGAAAGTAATCAATAATTTAATCAAAATAAAAGCCTTTGCAGAGTATAGGAAACCTTTTGTGCCTTTCAATCCTTTCCTACAGACCCTAGGCATCCTTTTGCAAAAATTTGTGGTCTTTTGATTTCTTTTTGTCATCGGAAGAAAAATTTGATTAATTATATCATTTAGAAGCCATCTGCGGACCTGAAGAAAGCATTATTTCCTTCCCAAATCCTTTTCTGCAAACCTTGGACATATTTTCACAGAACTTCTGAGGCCTGAGACTATTATAATCATAGAGATTGATCATTTGAACAAGTTTATACCTTTGCAGACTATAGAAAGACGCATGTTTCACCCTAAATCAGTCTGCAAACTATAAATCATTTTTTTGAGGTGCTCCTATAGGTCTAAATAAGTTTTTTCTAAGTCAAAATATTAATCAATTGAATAAATTAACAAAATAATGGCCTCCAAAAGTATTTTATCTGTTAATCCTCTACAACCCCCTATTGTATATGTAGAACACACTCCCCTAGATGATAAATATTTTAAGATTAATGACAAAGTCACAAAATTTAATCTTCTTGAGCTCCACTGCTGGAGCCATGAAAAATCCGTAGACCAAGCAGATGAGGTTTTCATCTGCGAATCCAATTTTCCTAAGTATGTATTCCCACAAACTTTTCGGTGCTCAAAAGTAATCAGAATTTGTCAATCTTGCTATTTCCTTGATCAGAGAGCCATAATAAACCCTGAAAAATAAATTATGATTACTATTACTACTGAGTCAATCAACCAAATGCTCCAAACCAGATGAAACCCCTTTGTCCATTGAAGCTCTTACACATATATACCTAAGTCTAGACTTCACCAAGAGGTTCAAGATATTCCAAACTTTAATGCCTTCCTATGTAGAAATTCCCAAGATATATCCTCCATACCCATATGCAATTTTTTTTGAAAGAACCAGACATATCATTAGCATGTTGTCTTTTATTCTTGGATATTTCACAGATGATCATGTTGATGTTGTAGTAATAGGTTTTTTGTCTACCTTCACACCTGTTCAGCCTCCTGCTACCATTTTCAATTTTTCCCAATACCTAGCTGATAATATCCATGAATAGTTGGTCAAAATTCCTGAAGAAGGTGTTTTGAAGTATTCCTTAGTCCTATTCCACATGTTTTTATACTTTCAGTCTGAGAAATTTTCCTTCAACCTTTAGAAGCTAGATGTTGAAGGAAACCCACACTCAGTCATATTTTGGACTCCTTTAATAACAAATGATTCCACACAGTCCACCTATATAGAGTTTATTGATTTCGTCATTCATCCTATGGTCAATATGTTGAACAGTAGCACGTAGCCCAGAATCAGTGAAGAGATTAAAAAGGTCCTGCAGTTGTCAGAGCATAATAAAACAGGAGATTGGTACTTCCACCAAAGCCATACAGAAATAAGGGTATGTGGATCAAATCTTATTCCATATAAACTACCCAAATACCTTCCAATGAGGTTATTTTCCCTTGAGTACATAAGACATATTCTTAATTCTGATTCAACCAATTTTCTTGCTGCTAAGAAGAAGAAACAATTCAAAATAAAGAATCAGGTTGCCCCTTTCATTTGTAACAGTAGAGATGCAGGTCCAGAAGCTGAAAATTATTTGCAGGAGTTTAAATTTAGTAAGACTTTTTTATGGTATTATGATCCTATAGGAGTAATAAGTAAACTTAGAGTTAAATGCAATCTAAATCCTTATCTAAAGTTTTATTTTACTCAATTTTTGTTCCCGAATAACTTTTCTTTCCCAAAAAAAGAAGAACGGAAAACATATCAAATCACACCATCTTTATAATAGGTAAATTCTTCTTTCTCCCCCAGAGCCATCAGGATTATTCTCAATAATCCGTTTCAAAATAGGTTCAAATTTTCCTCTTTTCGATGATTTAGTGCTTGGAACAAGTGAACAAAAATTATTTGTAGGTAAGGGTTCCTACGGTAGTCAAAAGCTTTTGTGTTCCAATTCTTGCCAATGCTCAGAGATATTTTTTTTTCAATTCCACGGATTACTCCCCATATTACCTACTGTAACAAAAGGAGGAGCCGTATGAGGTGGGAATCTCATGTACGGTTTTGAAAATAATATAACAAGTCTAAATGGTTGGAGAACACCCTGATTGAGGGAAAGAGGCAAGGTGATACTAGTCAAACTTTACAAACTCCAACCCAAGAAGATAAAAGCTCAAAGAGAATTAGAGAGGAAGGATCATATACTACAAAGAATACAAATGAAACCAAATTTAAATTAATGCACATGAAAAAACCTAAGCTAAATCCTGTCAATGAAGGAGTAGAAACAATAGAAGTAATTGATACAGATACAACAACAAAGGACAATGCACCTCCTTTAGTGATTGAAGAAATACCTCAGCCTACAACTTCAAAAACTTAGCTAGTTTAGAAGCAACACAATTTTAAAGTATCTTCTTCTAGCAAACGAACAGAGTGGGAAATGGACATTAATCATAAATACAGAGAGATAGAGATGAAAAATGAAGCATTGAAGACTGATACATACAATCAATATTGGAAACAGTCACCCAGTTACCAAAGTAGATTTACTTTATGCTTTTGATTATAAGACTAGAAAAATGCAAATGACCTTCATGAAGCCTAAAGTAAAGCATCCTAAATCATCATTTTTTTATAAAAATTCCTCATATGAAGTTCAAGAAGATGATATTCATCTTATTGATCAAATAGAATTTCACAAACAAGTTGGTGAAATGCTTCACTCCACAATGACAAATAAGGCCATGAGTGTATAGAAGCTTCAAAACAATATTGCAAACATGAAAGATCAGCTCAAGTTGGAAAAGGCATCCTCTCAAGCAAAGGAGGTGTTACAAGATGAAAATCAGAAAGATGAGATGATGAATCTCATACTACAGTTGACTACCCAAATTAAAGAAATGGAGAATGAAATGGACAAGTTGTTCCAAGAGAAAAAGGTTAAAGCAAAATATGTCCCTGTCACTGTCATCCCTGTAGTCACTACTATTATACCTTCCACATTGGTAGAATCATTAGCTCCTGCAGTCCCAATGGCCACAACACTTCCAGTCACCTCATCAAAAACTTTAGCAACAGATTCTTCAACAACAACAACCCAGTCTATAGATGAAGCATATAAATTAGTAAAAGCTATGCAGGACATGTCTATTTCGACAAATGTGTAATATTCCAAAATTTGAATAGCTACACTATTGGGAATATCTTAAGATATTACCAATGTGGAGATCAACAATACATAAACATAAGTTGGAAATAGTAGTGAATAACATCAACTTTAGAAAATGAAACAAGATCTTATAGCCATCTTATTAATAATATAGTAGTAGAAAGTGTACAAGATCTTGAGGAAATGATCACTCAAGCTTAGGCAAATCCATCATCGAAGACACAAGTACAATAATCATGAAATGCACTGCTACATATGATAAACCAAGCTATGACTGCACAGTCTATAGAGTATAACTGCTGCAAAATGATGTCAATACATGAATATTGCAATGTATAGCTCAAAATATATGGGGGAGCAATATCTCAATCCCTGGAAACTACAATACAACAATCCTTAGGAGGATTGGCTGGAATATGCAAAAAATGGAAAATCTGCAGAAATGTCGGAGTTGTTGGTTAGCAATTGCAACTCAGAAAATGGAAATGGATGAAGATGGCTGATGATGCTCCAAATCATGAATAGATCTCATCCAATGGATCTCTCAGGTTAAAGGCTGATCCAGTCCCTAAAGATCTCACCCTCCAAAATAGTGGAGCAAGTCCCCACTGCAATTGTACTCAGAAATAACACAGTCTAGAGAAGGGACTGCATTGTTGGTGAAGGGAAGTGCTTGGCCTAATGCCAATGATCTGCAATAAGCTTTGGATTCTCCCTCAATAACCTCCTAGGGGAATAGAAGCTCCCTCCTCTAAAATATGAGCCAAGGAAACGGTGTTTTGGAATCCCCCACTGCAACACAAGTTATCCTACTTCAGGAATAACGCTGTGACTGAAGGAGGTGGCTTTGGCCTTGAGCCAAGAAATGTGGAGAATGAAGAAAAATCCCTCAAGAGGCCTATCAAGAAGGAGAAGGAATCCTAAACAGGAATTCCTCGGCAATTCTGCTAAACAACATGAGAATGCACAATGTCTGAATAGACAATGAAATCAATAATCCAATTCATGAATAACAATGGATGCCTTGCCCTCCTTTTAAATAAGTGAAAGCTTTCTCCCCATGGGTCCCACTCATTAGAGTTTCCCCCACCAAATATCCTCTTCCTCATTCACACTGCGTTGTCTTCTGAATTGATCCACTCCTCCTATGGCAGCGCTGTTGACTTGGTCAAACCTAACCTTGTCTTCATGCAATTGTCCCCTTTCACACATAAGGGTGTGAAATAAAGTTCTTATGTCTATCCCTTTTCACATGTGAGGGATTTTATTCATTTTTTCAATAAGCACGAGCCTCCTTACCCATTTATTTAGTTGTTAGGTGATAAAAAAAAAAATTGAGATATTTCATTTAGCTATGTGCTCAAATGGGAATATTACAGTCCTCCCCTCCCAAATGTTGCTTGTCCTCAAGCAACTGCAAGGATAGAACTAAAAAATCTCCACCCAAGGCATGGAGTCTGAAATATGTTGAGGAACATCTTCCCCATGTGGATCCTCCATCCCCCAAGCAATCATCCATAAAAATGAGTTACCTCCCAACATGGCAACTCCTGAAAATCATCTTCCACCTTTGGCTCTTGCAATATAGGTGGGCTGTAAATCTGATCTTGGTAGAAAAAATAGCCTACCCCACACTGTCCACCACTCCACTTAGGATAAGTGTAGAGTATATGTTGATCTTGGGCTGCAATAATGTTGCCCTCAAGTGGCAAGATGGAGTTTAGACCTCTAAGGATCTCTCCTCCAACGTTATGAAACATGTTGGCCCAAATCATCTCATATGTGATGAGTTGGAAATCACCATCATATGGCATCCAATCAATCATATGGCTCACTTATAATGAAAGCAAAGGTTTTGATGTAGTGGCCACATACTCCCTCATGCTCCCATTAGAACATGCAATGCAAATAATGTGGGAGATCTCTCCCCCAAGGGACACATTCAACCAATGTGCCATTCCCCCCATCATGCTTCCAAAAAGTATAAAAACAACAGCAACATAAGGAACCATAATGAGAACCATGCTTTCTGTCATGTGTAGCAACAGAGAAGGAAAATGGTCCCTCAATTGTAACCAACGCAGTTTGACCCTCAACTGCAAAAGAGTGTGATAAAAAGTGTGGCTTCTTGACCACTTGTTTGTTCTCCCACTCTCCTCATATGTATGGAGGAAGTGAATGATGTGTGGTGCAAGGTGAGCATGTCCTCCAAAATACATTTCCTCCCTAAGTCCTCCTAGGGAGTGGTCACCAATATTACTCATGGCCTCAAGTAGACCCTGGGGTCTAGAAAAAGGAATGCCCCCCCTTAGAGCAACATCCTGTACATGTATGGTTAAGGGATGCATATACACATTATACAAAGAATTATGCAAATAAACAATAACCTTACCATAAGTCTTGCTCATGCAAATGGAGTGGCCCAAATATGAGTCTCCTCTCATCCTCAAAGAGAAAAGAGGTGGTTGTGCTAACTCCTCCAAAGAGTTATGTATCTCCTCCATCTGCACATGATCCATGCATCTCCTCATATGTTGATCTGTCGATATCATGCAAGTAAAATGATCCTGGGAATACTCCACCAACAACTTGGAGCTCCAACATGGATCTATCCTCCATAGTGACAGCACTGATGATCCCTTATGAAGAACATCTATCACATGGTCCTCCTCTCCTTTGACATCTCCTATGCCAAAGATGCAATTTGGAAGGTTGTTATCCTTCCTCTACTTCTTCTGCCACAATACAGAATCTGAAATGAGTGTGGGTATAGATTATGTTGAGAGAAGGCTTCTCTCCTCCTTGAGCCTACCCAAGACTCTCAGCGTTGTAAAAATACCTCCCAAGATCTCCATTCCTCTGAAACCAATGAATGGTGCCTCAAAATGTGAAGCATTTGTCATCCTCTACTGGTTTGGTGGTCCCCTTGGTGAAATTCCTCCACGCAATGAGACATCATCATCAAGAGTAGACTGTATACATGAATGGAAAAACTTGTCCCTACTCTCACTAGGCAATCTAGTCTCCCTCTCAGATGCATCAACCTTATGAAATAGATAGGGGTGTGTGTTCCACATCACATGATGCTAGTCATCCTCCCTATCTCCTCCTGGTATCTCCATGGTTCCACACCTTATCATTAATGGCACATGTAGAACATGAGTTGTGCCTTGATCTCCACATATGAGATCCTGGGGAATTTCTTGCAATGATACAAGAATCCCTCTAGTTGGAGCAAGATCTCCTCCTTCCTCTACATGAGGTGCTAGATCAACCCCAGATCTAACAACACTTTTGACCTTAGCTTCCTCAACATGAATGGGAAATCCTCCAATAATGTTGCTGCAAATATGGAATTCCTCCCAAGGTGGAAGTAATTCTTGATCTCCAAAGACAAAGGAGCATCCCATTTGCACCATGATAGTGCCATATCCTACTCCTGCAACATCATACAATAAATGAGAGAAAATATTGTCTTTCTCTCCGAAGAACAACCCAAGCAACAAAAGTTTTTGCTGCCTCTTTATGCTCTCATCATACAAGACATGTGATGAAGACATAGTGAATGATATGAATGTTGCATAATCACTATGCATACATACTCTTTGCTGATTCATGATGCTAGCATCCTGCCACATCTTCTCCATCCTCATACCCTTCAAAAGAGTGTATGCCAAGGGATGGCCAAACTCCTTCAAGAGTAACCAGCATAGCCAAGCCTCCTGCTACCCGGTATCGTAAATTTGCAAGTAGCATACCAGCTTCTTGCTCACCATCCACATCCACTCAATCAATTGTGGATGTCTCCTTCCACCCTTCATCTTGGTACTTCTCCCATGATGGCTACCATCATCCCAAATCAAATTTCTGCATTTCATGGGATCTTGAAATGCAAGGACCAATTTGACCCTATAAGGACCCAAATAGGTGGTAGGAAAAAACCTCCCATAATGATGTGCATGGCTCAAGAAATGTCTAAAACAGTCATGAGAGATGTTATCCATACGAAGATGTCCTCCATTTTCTATCTGCTCCTATGAGAAGGGAAGAACCTCCTCAAACTGTTGAAGAATCTTGCACTCCATGATGTGTGGGAGTGCACCTCCACTAAAATCTCTCCTTGAGATCTCCTCCTCATGCATGGTCCTCCAAAACCAAATAGGCCTTGGATCTCCTACTAGTAGAAGTCTCTCTTTGAGCTGTGGCATGCTCATTAAGAGAGTGTCATCTAGAGAGGAGAAATAGTTTCTTATCTCCATATGTCTACTCCTTCTCACTGCTTCCTTCATGGCTTCTTGAATGAAGCTGTCCTTTGAGTGCTCACATGAGGAATGGCTCCTCTTTTCTCCATCACTGCTCTTGTGCAGCGCAGTGCTATTTTGCTGCTTTAGGTCAACTACATGCAGTGAGGTAGACCCATCCAAAATATTTGTTGAAATGACAAGAGATGGATTTTTAATCATACCTCGGTGAAATGTGGAAGCTCCTTACAGGGCTCCAAGAGTTTCCTTCCCATAAGTGTTGGCCTCCCAAACTGTTGAAGATGAAGGCTGCTCCTCCATGGTATCAACAACACTAGTACATGCCTCATCAACTGGTGGTGAAGGCTCCTCCCTCCTTTTTCCAAATCTTCTAATCATTCTTTTAGAAAACTCAGCAAGATTTGAAACCCTTGCATGGCTTAGATGGTTGATCCACCAAATATTTTCTTCACCTTCAAGGTGCAGCGTTGCAACTTCTACATCCTCTCTGTCTACTATTGGATGCAATAGGAAGAAAGCCTCTAGCTTCTTCACCCAAACCTCTGCTGCACATGTGAGTGATTGATCAAATGTGGACAGTAAAAATCTATTGCCTCTCATCATCCCATAGCTGTGGGGTCTTCTCTCTTCTTTCTGCTGAATAAATTGTGGTAAAGCCAGAGTCTCTTGGAAGGCTCTAGGCTTAGCTCGGTATTCAGCAAGGTACTCACTTAGAATTTCGAATTCCAAGTGTTCTTCATGCTTCTGGTCTTCTTCTTTGTGAGATTAGGAAGTGCATGGTCCTTCCTCTTCTCCTTCCTCAAATTTCTTGACCTCCTTGGAGAGGTTCTCTCTAGATCTAGTAATTGATGAGAGCAAGCTCATCTTCTTCATCATCTTGATATTCTTTGGCTAAGACTCATAGGTTGAGCCAGAGATCATGCTCTGATACCACTGTAATATTCCAAAATTGGAACAGCTACACTATTGGGAATATCTTAAGATATTACCAATGTGGAGATCAGCAATACATAAACATGAGCTGGAAATAGCAGTGAATAACATCAACTTCAGAAAATGCAATAAGATCTCATATCCATCTTATTAATAATATAGTAGCAGAAAGTGTACAATATGTTGAGGAAATGATCACTCAAACTTAGGAAAATACATCATCAAAGACACAAGTACAATAATCATGAAATGCACTGCTACATATGATAAACCAAGCTATGACTGCACAGTCTATAAAGTATAACTGTTGAAAAATGATGTCAATACATGAATATAGAAATGTATAGCTCAAAATAGATGGGGCAGCAAGATCTCAACCCCTGGAAACTACAATACAACAATCTTTAGGAGGATTGGCTGGAATATGCACAAAATGGAAAATCTGCAAAAATGTCGGAGTTGCTGGGTAGCAGCTACAACTTAGAAAATGGAAATGGATGAAGATGGTTGATGATTCTGAAAATTATGAATATATCTCATCTAATGGATCTCTCAGGTGAAAGGTTGATCCAATCCCTAAAGATCTCACCCTCCAAAATAGTGGAGCAAGTCCCCACTACAATTGCACTAAAAAATAACACAGTCTAGATAAGGGACTACGTTGTTGGTGAAGGGAAGTTCTTGGGTTGATGCCAATTATCTGAAATAAGCTCAAGAATCTCCCTCAATAACCTCCCAGAGGAATAGAAGCTCCCTCCTCTGAAAGATGAGCCAAGGAAATGGTGTTGTGGAATCCCCCACTGCGACACCCTGCAACACAAGTTATCATGCTTCAGGAATAATGTTGTGACTGAAGGAGGTGGCTTCAGCCTTGAGCCAAGAAATGTTAAGAATGAAGAACAATCCCTCAAGAGGCCTCTCAAGAAGGAGAAGGAATCCTAAACAGGAAGTCCCCAGCAATTCTGCTAAATAGCAAGAGAATGCACAATGTCTGAATAGACAATGAAATCAATAATCCAATTCATGAATAATAATGGCTTCCTTGCCCTCCTTTTAAACAAGTGAAAGATTTCTCCCCATGGGTCCCACTCATTAGGGTTTTCTCCACCAAATATCCTCTTCCTCATTCACACTGTGTTGTCTTCCAAAGTGATCCACTCCTCTTATGGCAGCGCTATTGACTTGGTCAAACCTGACCTTGTCTTCATGCAATTGTCCCCTTTCACACATAAGGGTGTGAAATCCAGTTCTTATGTCTATCCATTTTCACATGTGATGGATTTTATTCAGGTTTTCAATAAGCATGGGCCTCCTTACCCATTTATTTAGCTGCTAGGTGATAAAAACAAAATTTTAATATTCCATTTAGCTATGTGCTAAAATGGGAATATTACAAAATGAAATTAATAGACTTAAAGAACAGTTAAAAAGTATAGAATATGAAAATAAACTTGCTAAGATAATGCACAAAAATGAAGAACAGAGGGAAAACAGGTTGAGTGAGCAATTGAAGAAGTTAGAGAAAGACCTAACATTGAAAGAACCCATGGCACAAGCCAAACATCAGCTTTGGGCCAATATCATTGAATCTGTCAATGATATCTGACCATCCATATAGGTTATCTATGAACAGAAAGGCTTAGTCAAAGCAGAAAGAGAAGCTATCCAGAAAATCAAAGAACTTGTAAAGAAGCCTGAAGAGGCTAATTAAATCATCAAATTTCTTAATTCCAAGAACAGGAAAGAGTTAGAAGAAATTGGAATTAGTGATAGAACAGAAACCATCCTAGAAGCTAGGAAGGTTATTTCTAAAAATAATTTGATGATACAGCTAGAAGAAAAATGCAAAAACATGGAGGTTTCCATCACAATATTCATGATGAAGTTTGACAATCTTAGACAAAAAGGCCTTCCGAACCCATTTTTTATTCATGATAAAATAATGAAGCACGATGATTATGATAAGAAGATGAGAGAAGTGGCTAAGGGGCAAGCCAATAACTCATCCATCCAAGGTATTCCCACAGGGAAGGTACTTTACAAGAATTTTAAGAATCTGTTTTACCTACAACATGAGGTGAAACACTTATTTGTCAACAAGCATACATTCTCAAAATACACAGAGGCTGATGAAATATTCAAGAGGATGGTGAAAATTAAGCTACTAGAGGCAGAAATATGGGAGAAAATGACTAATTTACTATGAAGATAAAAAAAGTCAAGCAGGGCAGTCAAATGAGAAGAATATCAGTCAGGAAAATATAAAATAGAGCATGTTGTTTTACAATTATAGTGTATAGTAAAGAATAGGAGTAAAAGAGTACCAGTTTACAGTCAGAGTCAAAGAGTATCACTAAAATGTTAGAGTGAAAGCTGCCAACATATAGGACACTTCACTGCTTAACTGCAACCTTCCTTGAGTAATAAACAAAGACAAATCAACATCAAAATATCAACAATTGAACAATAAATCAATAAAAGTAGGGACAATTTGCATTGGTTAGATTGTTGTCTCTATCTTCTTGCATGAAAATATTTCTTTTTCCTTGAATAATTCCTAAGTTGTTTTAGGATATTTTGTAAGAGTTTTTGTATAAATACTTCACATTTTGAAGTATTGAGTGTGGATGAATCGCTAAACATTTCTATAGTTGTACTATTCTACAACTTGAGGGTGATTGTACCAATTTCAAGTCAGTAGACTGGATTAAAGCAATAAAGAGATTATATTACAGGATTCATGTGTTGGGTCATTACAGTGAAGTAATTTATACTTGTTTAATTGTTTCTTTTTGAAGTTTTCACATGCTCATATGTTTGTTTAATCTAAATTATATAACTGGAATGATATTACAAAATATGTTTAATTACACTCTGTCTTGAACTATTTATCATTTATATGTTTTTCTTCTGATATCCAGATAAATGAATTATTAATTGCTCCCTTATTTCGATTGACCTCTATCTTTTCACTCATTATCTGGATTTGAGAACCCTTATTTTCTCTCTTACCTCAATTGAAACCATTTTCACCATCATCCTATGAATTTGAAGTGACAGAACTATCTTACCCTATGAATACTTCCCTTTAGAACCTTCATCCTGCCTCTAATGCTTGACACTTTGACTTCATTAGCCCAATGGAATAAAAACCTACATATATCCATATGAGTAAGTGATTTCACCACAAAAAAAATCCAAAATAAAATCCCAAATAACCCTACATAACTAGCCTAAAATCAACTACAATAAACAAAGATAAATCATATAGAGAGAGTCGTCTCTGAGAATTAGGAAAGCTAGATCCTAAGGCTTAAAAGTAGCTTTGTGGTTACCTCTAATATTCTTTAAACCAAGAAAAATAATAACAACCCTTGAGAATTATTGGAGTGATAACATATTGGCGACTATACTGGGGACTAACCAATCCTCAGTTTTTAAAAGCAATCTTAAAGGAAATACTTTTATTTATCTTTTCACCTTAAAATTGTTTTAAAGGGTTGTTAGTAAATTTTCCATAAAAAACTGTAATTTTGGCTTCCAGAAGAGTCTACTATACTAGGTCTAATTCAGATCTAGAACATGTTGTCATAGTAGATAATCCTGACAGAATTGTAAAGAAGAACAAAAAAATAGAAATTTTAGGTAATAAAAATTCATTGATGAAAGAAAATTCTCTTCCAAATAAATTATCAAGTTTACAAGACATTGAATTTGATATAGCTTTCGAGCAATCTTTGTTTAAAAAAAAAATCAGAAAGTGACATACATAATAATGTAATAGATCCTGATTTCATTTCACTCATTGAAAGTAAGAAGGAATCTATTTCACTAGATTCAGATGAAAAAGCCCTAGAATTTTATGATAAACTTGATGCTCTAACTGCAAATTTGATTAAGGAAATTGATGAAGCTTACTTTCAACATTCAGTTGAATTGACTATTTTATCTGCCTATACCCCTAAGCCTTCTACCAATCATTTAGAATCTGTAGGTTCATCCTTGTTTACTACCACCTCATCTATTATTTACACCATACTTCAGTCCACCAAATCCTTCATTCCTAAGCTTCCACTTCAACCTAGAGTTTTATTTCCATCCCAAAATATTGCAAGTTCATACTCTAGCACCGTTGTTTCATTTGAAAGCACTTCAATCACATTTCCCAACACCTCTTCTAGTATCCCAACTACATCTGCAAGTAATTCAAGCTCATCACCAAATACTTCAAACTTACCTCCTAGTTCAGCCAGTATCTCAGCCATGGTTGCAAAATATGCCCCATTGGTCCTACAAGCCCCTCTACATGCCATGCCCCAAGATTACCAAAGAAAAATCTTTCAATTTGATGGTACTAGTCATTACATTGCCTAGCAACATGTTAATAAAATGACAGACTACGGTGAACATCATGAAATAGATGAAGCTGATGTTCAAATGAGACTTTTTTCTCAAACTTTAGCTGGTCATGTAAAGAAGTGGTTAAAAGGTTTTTCTGCTAGTATTATTGCTAATTTAGCTACTTTCCATAGGATGTTTCTTAATATATGGGAGAAAAAGAAGAATCCATTACAATTTTTTTTGAATTTGAAAACATAAAAAGATCACCAAATGAAACAGTTCAGGACTATTGTATAAGATATAACACTATTTACAATGCAATCCCTGCTAATCTTAAACCTCCTCTAGACTCTGCCCTAATCAAATTCCCTAATGGATTTGATACTGATATGGATTACCAACTGAGAGAGAGAAACCCAGAAACCTTAGAGCATATGCAAAGTAATGATGTAAGTGTAAAGGCAAACTTGTTAGCCAAAAAATCTAGATTAAGAAATGAAAGAAGAGTGACAATAAAAGAGGAAACATCAACCTCAGATCTGAAAATAGATAACTTAGCAAAAAATTTAGAAATAATGATGGATAGGTTAAATAATATGGAAAGGAAGCCACAGTGGGATAACCAACAATAAGGCCCTCAAATAAGAAATCCAAATTTCAGGAAAAACACCAACACAGGTAAACCTAGAAAATCAACACCTAATCAAACAATAAGACCACCTTCCCAAGAGAACTATGCTGAAATTTCTCACCAAAACAAAGATGATGAAGACACCCAGATCAATATAATGGGAATTAATGATGATAACACCATTTTTATTACACAAAAAGAACAGGATTTATATGAATTACAAAAGTTATGATTAGAATCTGGTGAATCTTTTAAATACAAGCAAGGTTATGCATTTGCAATAAATGAATTTTATAAGCAATATAACCTTAGGAGAAATAAAAATGTAGAAGCCCATACTAAGAAATATGCCCAAAATCAAACAAAGAAAATAGTAGAATGTCCTACAAACAAAGTTCTGCAAATCCTCCCTTGGGAAACCAAGCAAAACTCTAGTTCAACTCAGAAAAATTCAAATCCTAATCAGAAAATTTGTAGTCCTAAAATTACACCCAGTCCTAAGATTGTTGACATTATAGATATTGATGTTCATTCAGCTGATCCTCAAAATATGCTCAAAATATGCTACTGCTAAGACAACAAATTTTGCTAAAAAAACAATTTCATATCCAAAAACATATGTTGTTGATCCAAAATCAGCTGATCCTAAAAGAACTGCTATCGAAACAGTTGCTGAAACCTCAAAACATGCCAAAACTTCCACTGCATCTTAAACTATCTCTGAAAATAAAATTAAAGGCAGTAAAACAGTGGAAACACAAACAGAAAATGAAAAACCAACTATAGAAAAAGAAGATAAACATACCCAAACTGCATTTACAAAAGAAGAAATAATTCAGTTAGGAAAATCACAAGCACCATTCAATATACAAACTGAAATTTCCAAACTAAAAATACCAATTCCTTGAACAAAATTGGTAAAACATGATTTATATAAGTCACAGATCACTGATACATAAAACATGACTGAAGAAGAATATTGTGTCAATTTGAATGATGACAAACCAGAACTAATTTTTGGTCCTGAGCTAAATGGAAAACACCAAGAAGGAGGAGTTCCTCCATTCTACATTAGCTTGATTGTTCATGATCATATTTTACATAATGCTATGTTAGACTGAGGAGCTTCACCTAATTTAATGCCAAAAGCCATTATGGAAACCTTGAATTTAGACATCACTAGACCTTATAAATATCTCTTCTCATTTGATTCCAGCAAAGCGAAATTTATAGGCTTAATCAAAGATCTATGTGTCACTTTAGTTCAATACCCTGGAAAAAGCATAGTCATGGATGTTGTTATAGCTGATATCCCTCATAAATATGGAATGTTGTTATTTCGTTCATTGGTAGATCTCTACAATTAGACATGCCTTATCCAACAATATCATTTTTTGGCCAACCCAAAAAACTTTACAAAGAGATTTTCATGAAGTACATATTTACTAGTGTAGAAAGGCCTTGAAATTATCCCATTTATTCTACAACCTACTGATATGGACTCCTTCATTTTATGTAATTCTAAAACTGGTATAGAAAACAACACAAAATTAACATAGAAAGAGAAATACCCAAATAGTGAGAATATATTTCATGAAGCAATGTGGCACCTAGATTTTGATGGATCTATGAAAAAATTAGGAGCAAGAGTAGGGGTTTGGATTCATAACATGGAAAACAATCATGTAGAAGGTTATGCCTTTAGATTAAATTTCAAATGTACAAACAACATGGCTGAATATCAAGCTTTGATTTTAGGATTGCAGATTGTTAGAAATTTAGGAGGCAAAAGAGTTTATATCATGGGAGACTCTGATTTAACTGTAAAACATATTAGAGGAGAAAATTCTGTGTATAATCCTAGATTAAGCCAATATAGAGAAACCATTTTAGATCTGATCAAAGAATTTCTTGATTGTGACTTTGTTGTAATTCCTAGAAAACAAAACATACAAGCACACAGTTTAGAAATTTTTTCTAGTATCTGTAATTTTCCTTTTCAACTAAATCATCAATATACAACAGAAGTTAAACATAGAGCTACAATACCAGATAATCTAAAATATTGGTAGATATTTTCACAGGATGAAAAAATATATCATTTCATGAATGCTGAGGGAGAATTTCCCAGTGGTAACATAGACATAGATTGTACAGTAGAGGATAAAATTGACAATGAGATAGATATAAATAACTTAGATTTCACTAAACCTACTAAATTCACTCAAGTAGAAATATATAATTTAGAAAATGTAGAGATTGAAGAATTAGCAGATGATGATTCAGACATTTTAAACCTTAAATATAACTTTTTACCTAAGGGATTAGCCCCATTAGAATATCTTTTTTATTCAAATGATGTTGCAAGAAAACAAAAGATGGAACCATTAAGATCTGATATAGAAGAATGCAATATAGGAATACAACAAAGGCCTAAACTCATCAAAATTTCAAAAGCCTTACCTCAAGAAGAAAAATTGAGATACGTAGCTCTGTTTAAGGAATTTCAGGATGTATTTGCATGGAGTTATGAAGACTTAAAATCTTATGACACTAGCATAATACAACACAAAATACCTATAAAAGAAGCTAAAATACCTTTCAAACAGAAGCTTAGAAGAATCAATCCATTTATAATGCCTTTAATTGAAAAATAGGTTAAGAGAATGTATGAAGCCTAGATAATTGCACCTATCATATATTCTGATTGGGTTTCAAAACTAGTTCCTACTAGGAAGAAAATAGGGGAGATCGGACTATGTGTTGATTTTTGAAATTTAAATAAAGTGTCCCTAAAATATTCTCCCCAAGATGGATCATATTTTACAAAGGGTGGTTGGTTCATCCAAGATTTCATTACTTGATGGATTCTCTCGATATAACCAGATTTTAGTTTAGCTAGAAGAAAAACCAAAGACTGCATTTACTACTCCTTGGGGTACTTTCATGTATGTGAAAATGCCTTTTGAATAAATGAATGCAGGAGTCACTTTTCAGAAAGCTATGAATATATCTTTTGCTAAAGAAATTCATGATTTTCTTGTAATTTGTCTAGATGATATAATTCTATTTTCAAAAACTGATAATGAACATCTAGATCACCTAAGACAAGGGTTTATCAAATGCAGGAAATTTGAAATTTCTTTAAATCCTAAAAAGACTCTTTTTGGACTTGAAGAAGGCAAACTATTAGGGCATATTATATCAAAAGAGGGAATTGGGATAGACCCAGCTAGAATAGAGGCCATTCTGAACATAAGCCATCATAGGAATATTAAAGAATTGCAGAATTTCTTAGGTAAAATCAATTTTCTTAGAAGATTCATTTCAAACTTAGCAAAAATAATTAGAGAACTCAATAACATATTGAAAAAAGACTCGATACTTAAATGGACTGTGGAGGCCAAACAATCATTTGAGTCAATCAAATAAGCCTTGACAAGAACACCAGTCCTAATAAGTCCTGATTTCAAAAAAGATTTCATTATTTTTTCTTTTGCTTCAGAACATACTGTTGCTGCAATTTTACTGTAGAAGAATGATCATGGATATGACCAACCCATTTAATTTTTCAACAAATCACTTAGAGATGCCACTTTAAATTATAACATAATGGAAAAATAGGCACTAGCTTTAGTGAAGGCTATCAAAGACTTTAGAGTGTACATATCGTATTCACACATCATTGATTATGTTCCAAATTCAGTAGTGAAGGACATTCTAACTCAGAATGGGCCTGATGGTAAAAGAGGCAAATTGATTGCCACCATATTGGAATATGACATAGAAATTAAGCCCACCAAACTCATTGAAGGTCAAGGTTTAGCCAAACTCATGGCTGAATCAAATTGTCATGCTTTAGATATAAATTTTGGTGCCCAATTAGATGATTAGGAAGATATGGCGACTCCACAGATCAGTGAAGCCTTTTCAGATTCACATGCTACACAAATATCATATTCATATTACTAAATTTACAAGCTCCTCCTTAATTGTCAAGAACTAAAGCTAGATTTTTAATGTTAAAGGCAATGAAATTTTGTATCATAGATAATGCACTGTTTTGGAAAGACCATGGTGGTATTTTATTGAATTTTTTTCTTAAAGATAAAGCTGATAAATTTATGGAAGAATTTCATGCAGGTGACTGTGGAGGACACCTTTACTAGAATTCAAATGCAGATAAAATCTTCAGAGCTGGTTTTTACTAGCCTACACTTTTTGTAGATGTGAAAAATTATGTGACCTCCTATCACAAATGCCAAATATTTGAAGGGAAGAAAAAGATACTACCTTTACCCCTTAAACCCATCTCCATAGAAATGCCATTTCAAGAATGGGGTTTAGACTTCATTGGTAAAATTCACCCACCATCCTTAGCCCAACACAAATGGATTTTGACAGCCACAGACTATTTCACCAAGTGGATAGAATCCATTCCTTCTAGGAAAGCCACTGATACTGTCATAATCTCATTTTTAGAAAAAATATATTGTCAAGTTTTGGATGCCCCCAAAATCTCATTACTATAATGAAAATTCTTTCCAGTCTAAAAAGATGATTGACTTTTTTAATAAATACCACATTACCCTTGGCAATAACACTGCTTATTACCTTCAAGGTAATGGTCTTGCTGAGTCCTCCAATAAAATCCTTGTGAATATCATCAGGAAACTACTAGAAGACAATAAAAAGACCTGGAATAAAAGGCTAGTAAATGCCTTATGGGCAGATAGACTCACCACAAAGAATTCCATTGGTACATCCCCTTATTAGCTTGTTTATGGGATGAATGTTATTTTTCTATCCTCTTTAGGAGTACCAATAATGAAGATGATCCAAGAACTATAGGTAGAAACCAATGATATCCAAACAAGGATAAATAAAACCATACACTAGCAACAAACCAGGGAGGAAGTCTATCACAAGTCTCAAGTTTTTTAAGATAATATTAAAAGGATATTTGAAAAGAAGTCTAAGGAAGATGATTTTTACAAAGGTGCAAAAGTTCTTAAGTGGGATTATAGGAGAGAAGAGAAAGGAAAACATGTTAAATTTGATTTCCCATGGAAAGGTCCTTATGTCATTTATGGTTACAAAGGAAACAATGCATTATTTTTAAGGAGTTGGATGGATCAGATCTGCCAGGTGGACCTATCAATGGTATAATGTTGAGGCATTACTATTTCCCATAATAGCAGTAGTTCATTTTGTTTACTTCACTCATTGTACATAACATTGCAAATTTTAGGTTGGATTGGATGTTTTCTTACAATTTTTAAGCTCTAGGAGAAGGCCCTAAGCTTTGAAGGACAAAATATCATAAGTATGAATAATGTAGAGCTTAGAAAACAATCCCAAGGAAAAAGTATAGTAAAAATTCAAGGCTACTGATCTTAAATTTCTTGACATTTCACCAGGAAATTCCATCCCCATGTGGAGCAACTATTAGGGTCCTATAATAATAGGATTCATAATTTTGATTTGAATTTGATTAGTCTTGTAAT
Source organism: Pinus albicaulis (assembly GCA_034641835.2). Lineage (NCBI taxonomy): Eukaryota > Viridiplantae > Streptophyta > Pinopsida > Pinales > Pinaceae > Pinus > Pinus albicaulis. Next base: position 890,669,084 of record CM076581.1, on the reverse strand, counting down.
ATGTACATAATTTTCTTTCTGTAAAATTGTTTTCCCATATTAGAAAAATAAAAAATGTAAAGAGGCTAAAAGTCCTAAAAGAAAAATCAAAGGACTTGGAAGGAAAAAGATCAAAAAAGAATAGAAAATGAACCCCAAACGAAAAACAGATAAAAATAAAACATGAAAGTGATGAAAATTCAAATGTATCTCCTTTTTACTTCACTTTTCAAAATAATATTGTGTGCAGCTTCTTAAAAATGCCACAATATATGAAAGTCAAACTACTTAATCTTGACCTTTCATGATTTAAATTTCATGTTGATAGATAGAGAATAAAGATCTAGCCAAACTGTTTAATATTGGCAGATCAGTAGTTAGGTAGAGAATAATAAGGAGTGCTCAACAGTTTAATCTGAGTCCATAGAAGAAATAAGGATAGAATTAGTTATATTTTTGTTTAAAAGAAAAATGAATAAGGGTTTGCAAGCTCAAATGCACCCATGTAAATGAAGAAGAAATATTAGGGTAGTAGATGGGTAGGTAGAATCAACTTTCACAAGGCATGGATAGCAAAAAAGTGATCATTTCATTTACTAACTTCCTTCCAAAATCATTCCCCTTGTAAAAATACCCCATCCCCTTCATTTTTACTCTTTCCCCTTATTTCACTTTTTTACCCCTTGAAAAAACCCCTTTTCCTAAGTTAAAATGCACATTTATCATTGGGTAAAGTAAAACTGATTTACTAATTTCCATTTTCGTTTAAAAATACCCAAAAACCCATAAAAATACTTTATCCTAAATCTAAATTCTTAAATCTATATGTCAGGCCCTATTACAGATATCACTCCTTAACATAAGTTTTTATATTAAAACTTAATGATAAATCCCTTTCATATATCATTATTAACACTTAACTTTATTATATTTAACTCCTACATTATATACCTTTTTATCACGTATTAAAATAATTCCCGCATATATATTATTCTAAACCCTTATTTTATGTTAACATATGGTATAATATTCCCCACATGTTATATATCCCGGACCCACCTACTATAAACCCCACCTATCCCTAAGTCACACTTTCCCTAACCCCATTGACTATGTATTAATCCTTGCCTATATGTATTAAACCATAGTTTTCATACATATAACCTACCACATAGCATAAGTCCCGGGCCCCACGCCTTTTAAAACCCGATGACTCTATCGCATCGTCCCATCCATCGGATCTTAAAAGATTAAATCCAACGGCCAACATTGCCTATCACACATCTGATAGCCCAATCCTTAACCATACCCCAACCTTGCGAAATGCATGGTTTGCGAAGCTCACCTCCTTGCTACATGGAAAGTTTCTACTCAATCACATCGACCATAATTATACCACTAAATACCTTTCGTTCATGCGAAAACCACTAAGCGGTTTTTGCATGCCTGTTGCGTTAACCACCCTATCAATTCAAATTGACCGTGCATTCAGTGTAAACATTGTTTGATAAAAAATGGATATATGCCGCCCTTTGTTAGCCCTTTACCACTTTTTTCTACATTTTTGCGCTAAAAGAGTGTTTCCAACCATTTTTTAAGAAATCAGATCACTTAAGAGACCTTTTTTAAGGCCTTTTTCACCATAATTCAAGACCTTTTCTAATACAAGACATTGAAAAACTGAATTAAAGCATTATAAATACCAAAAGCTTTAAATAACCTATGTTGCTTCAGAAACCCTTCTGCAAAGAAAAATCTTCATTTTTCCTAGGTATTCCTCAAAGAAAAAGCATGTTTCTTGATACAAAGAGAAAGTAATCAGTAATTTAATCAAAATAAAAGCCTTTTCAGAGTATAGGAAAACTTCTATGCCTTTTAATCCTTTCCTACAGACCCTAGGCATCCTTTTGCAGAAATTTGAGGTCTTGAGATTGATTTTTTTCACAGAAAGAACATTTTGATTAATTGAATCATTTAGAAGCCATCTGCAAACCTGAAGAAAGCATTATTGCCTTCCCAAATCCTTTTCTGCAAACCTTGGACATATTTTCACAGAAATTCTGAGGCCTGACACTATTTTAATCACAGATATTGATGAATTGAACAAGTTTATACCTTTGCAAACCATAGAAAGACCCATGTTTCATCCTGAATGAGTCTGAAAACTATAAATCATCTATCCGGGGTGCTCCTATAGGTCTAAATCATTTTTTTTTTAAGTCAAAAGATTAATCAATTGAAGAAATTAACAAATGAATGGCTTCCAAAATTATTGTATCTGTTAATCCTCTACAACCCCCTGTTGTAGATGTAGAACACACTCCCCTGACCGATATAGATTTTAAGATTAATGACATAGTCACAGAATTTAATCTTCTTGAGCTCCACTGCTGGATACATGAAAAATCCATGGACCAAGCAGATGAGATTTTCATCTTGGAATCCAATTTACCTAAGTATGTATTCCCACAAACTTTACAGTGCCGAGAAGTAATCATACTTTGCAAATATTGCTATTTCCCTGATCATAGACCCATAATAAACCCTGAAAAATAAATTCTAATTACTATGATTGTTGAGTCAATCAACCAAATTCTCCAGATAAAATCCAGACCAGATGAAACCCCTTTTTCCATTGAAGCTCTTACACAGCTATACCTGAATATGGACTTCCCTAAGAGGTTCCAAATATTCCAAACTTTCATGCCTTCCTCTGTAGAAATTCCTAAGATAAATCTTCCATACCCATCTGCAAAATTTTCTGAAATAACCGGATATATCATTAGCATGTTGTATTTTATTCTTGGATATTTCATAGATGAGCATGTTGATGTTGCAGTACTAGTTTTTTTGTCTACCTTCACACCTGGTCAACCTCCTGCTACCATTTTCAATTTTTCCCAATACCTAGCTGATAATATTCATGAACAGTTGGTCAAAATGCCTGAAGAAGGTGTTTTGAAGTATTCCTTAGTCCTATTCCACATGTTTTTATACTTTCAGTATGAGAAATTTTCCTTCAACCTTCAAAAGCTATACGTTGAAGGAAACCCATAGCCAGTCATATTTTGGACTCCTTTAATAAGAAAAGATTCCACACAGTCCACCTATACAAAGTTTATTGATTCCTTCATTCATCCTATGTCAATATGTTGAACAACAACATGCAGCCCAGAATCATTGAAGAGATTAAAAAGGTCCTGCAGTTGTCAAAGCATAATAGAACAGGAGATTGGTACTTGTACCAACACCATACATAGATAAGGGTATATGTATCAAATATTATTCCATATAAACTTCCCAAATACCTTCTAATGATGTTATTTTCTGTTGAGTAAATAAGACAGATTCTTAATTCTGATTCAATCAATTTCCTTGCTGCTAAGAAGAAGATAGTTTTAAATAAAGAATTAGGCTGGCCCTTTCATTTGTAACAGTAGAGCTGCAGATCCGGAAGCTGAAAATTACTTTCAGGAGTTTAAATTCAGTAAGAGTTTTTTTATGGTATTTTGATCCTCTAGGAGTAATAAGTAAACTAATGGTTATATGCAAACTAAATCATTATGTACGTGAGAAGAAACTAGATATTGAGAAACACTTTAACCAGTTTGAATGGTTGGAGAACACCTTGATTGAGGCAGAGAAGCAAGGTGATACTAGTAAAACTTTGCAAACTCCATCCCCAGAAGATAAAATCTCAAAGAGAATCAGATAGGAAGTATCATATACTTTAGAGACTACAAATTAAACCAAATTTAAATTAATTTACTGGAAGAAGCCTAAGTTAAATCCTATCAATGAAGTAGTAGAAATAATAGAATTGATTATTACAAATACACCAGCAAAGGACAATGCACCTCCTACAATGATTGAAGAAATACCTCATCCTACAACTTCAAAAGCTCAGCTAATTCAGAAGCAACATAGTGTTGAAGTATCTTCTTCTAGCAAACTAGCACAGAAGGAAATGGACATTATGCAGAAATACAGAGAGATAAAGATGAAAAATGAAGCATTGAATACTGATACATACAATCAATATTGGAAACAATCACCCAGTGACCAAAGAAGATTAATTTCTGCTTTTGACCATAAGACTAGAAAAATACAAATGACCTTCCTACAGCCTAAAGAAAAGCATCCTAAATAATCAGTTGATTATAAAAAGTTTTCATATGAATTTCAAGCAGATGATCTTCATCCTATTGATCAAATAGAATTTCACAAACAATCTGCGGAAATGATTTACTCAACAATAAAAAATAAGGTCATGAGTGTACAGAAGTTTCAAAAAACTCTTGCAAACATCAAAGATCAAATCAAGTCGGAAAATGCATCCTCTCAAGAAAAGTAGGTGTTACAATATGAAAATACAAAATATGAGATGATGAATCTCATACTACAGTTGACTACCCAAATTCAAGAAATGGAGAATGAAATGGACAAGTTAGTCCAGGAGAAAAAGTATAGAGAAAAATAAGTCCCAGTCACTGTCATCCCTGTAGTCACTACTGTTGTACCTTCCACATTGGAAAAATCATTAGATCCTACAGTCCCAATGGCTACAACACTTCTAGTCACCTCATCAACAATTTTAGCAACAGAGTCTTCAACAACAACAACCCAGCCTACAGATGAAACAAATAAATTAGTGAAAGCTATGCAGAACATGTCTATTCAGAAAAATGAAATTAATAGACTTAAAGAACAACTAAAAAGTCTAGAAGATGAAAAGAAACTTGCTAATATAATGCAAAAAAGTGAATAAAAGAGGGAAAATAGATTGAATCAGCAATTGAAGAAGTTATAGAAAGATCTAACCTTGAAAGAACCCATGGCACAAGACAAACAACAAATTTTGGCCAATATCATTGAATCTGTCAATGATATTTGGCAATCCAAACAAGTTATCTATGAACAGAAATACTTAGTCAAAGAAGCAAGAGAAGCTATCCAGAAGATCAAAGACAAACTTAGAAAGAAGGCTAAAGAGGCTAATGAAATCATCAAATTTCTTAACTCCGATAACATGCAAGAGTTAGAAGAAATTGGAATTAGTGACAGAATAGAAACCATCCTAGAAGTTAGGAAGGTTATCTCTAAAAATAATTTGATGATATCGCTAAGAGAAAAATGCCAAAACATGGAGGCTTCCATCATAAGATTCATGATGAAGTTTGACACTCTCAGACAAAAAGGCCTTCCAAATCCATTAGTTATTCATGATAAAATAATGAAGCATGATGATTATGATAAGAATATGGGAGAAGTGGCTAAGGAGAAAGCCAATAACTCAGCCATGCAAGGTATTCCCACAGGGAAGGTACTTTACAATAATTTTGAGAATTTTTTTTACCTGCAACATGAGGTGAAACACTTATTTTTCAACAAGCCTACATTCTCAAATTACACAAAGGCTGATGAAATATTTAGGAGGATGGTGAAAATTAAGTTACCAGAGGTAGAACTATGGGAGAAAATGACTGATTTACTATGAAGATCATAACATTCAAACAGGGCAGTCAAATGAGAAGAATATCAGTCAGGAAAAAATAAAATAGAGCATAATATTTTACAATTACAGTGTACAGTAGAGAACTATAGTAAAAGAGTATCAGTTTACAGTCGAAGTCAAAGAGTATCAGTAAAAATTTAGGGTGAAAGATTCCAGCGTATAGGACACTTCATTGCTTAACTGCAACCTTCGTTGAGAAACAAACAGAGACAAATAAACATCCAAATATCATAATTTGAACAACAAATCAATAAAAGCAGGGACAACTTGCATTAGTTAGATAATTGTCTCTATCTTCTTGCATGAAGATATTTATTTTTCCTTGAATAATTCCTAAGTTGTTTTATGATATTTTGTAAGAGTTTTTGTATAAATACTTCACATTTTGAGGTATTGAGTGTGGATGAATTGCTAAACATTTCTATAGTTGTACTATTCTTCAACCTGAGGGTGATTGTACCAATTTCAAATCAGCAGACTGGATTAAAGAAATAAAGTGATTATATTACATGATTCATGTGTTGGGCCATTACAGTGAAGTACTTTCTACTTGTTCAATTGTTTCTTTCTGAAGTTTTCACATGCTCATATGTTTGCTTAATATAAATGATATAACTGGAATGTTATTACAAAATATGTATAATTACGCTATGTCTTGAATTATTTGTCATTTATATGTTTTTCTTCTGATATCCAGATAAAGGAATTCTTAATTGTTCCCTTATTTCAATTGACCTTTGTCTTTTCACTCATTATCCGGATTTGAGAACCTAAAATTGCTCTCTTACCCCGATTGAAACCATTTTTACCATTAGCCTAAGAATCCGAAGTGACTAAACTATCTTGCCTTGTGAATATTTAGAACCTTGATCCTGCCTCTGATTCTTGACACTTTGACTCCATTAGACCAATGGAATATAGACCTACATCTCTCCATTTGAGTAAGTGATTTCACCACCAAACCAAATCCAAAATCAAATCCCAAATAATCCTACATAAATAGCCTAAAATCACTACAATCAACAAATATAAATCATATAGAGAGAGCCATTTTTGAGCATTAGGAAGGCTAGATCCTAAGGCTCAAAAGTAGGTTTGTGGTTACCTCTAATATTCTTTAAACCAAAAAAATAATAACAACCCTTGAGAATTATTGGTGTGATAACAAGTCGCATTCACAATCTTGCATCCATTTTACTATAGGCCTCCATTCACATGCATACCATAATAAGGGTGTGAATGAAATACTTTTGAGACAGTTTTGTGCTTGAGACCACGAAATCTATGACACCTTTTCAGGGCTAGACTCTAGGTAGTTGCCTAGAAGTTGATGAAACTTTCCAGAACCATAAATGACACAATGAAAAATCTTCTAAGACAAAACTTTATCAAGGACTTGGCCTAAGAAAGTCTAATCATGATAGAAATTTCAACAAAGACATGGTGAACATGTAATCTATAGGTCATAATTACACATCTGAGCATAGGGATCTCATACTTATCTAAGAATCATCTAGAAGTTATAATGCCCTCTCATAATAGCTTCAATAACATTTTTTAGTACACTCATTCACCAACCATTCATCTATTCATCAAACATGTCAAGATACATAAAAAATATACCTCATGTAAATAGCATATAACCAACATATAACCAACATAGAAACCAAAAAATAACCAACATATAAACTATGGAAACTTAGCCATAATATCACCATCATAATCAATACATATATACATGAATCACAATATAAATTACCTCTTATTAACATATGAAAATTTCAAACAAGTTAGGGACTTCCACGTACCACTTGACCATAGACTCATCTCAACCAAATATTTCTTTTAGCCAATAACACCTGTGCCATATTCCAAGCATGAATGTGGGATCTCATACAATAACCAACCAAACCAAACCAAACCAGGTCTTCCATAGGCCAAACTACCTCAACCCTCAACTAGTGATTCCATCTCATGGTCGAACATCACTAACCATCACCAGATCCATCTCTACCCAAGTTGTTCAGGGCTCCACGACATTATTTCCAACTCAGCTTCAAGGAGCTAATAAATCAACCCATAGAATTTAGGAACATGAGCACCAATCAAAAAACAAAATGGAAAACCCACAACATCATGGATATCGAAAAAATGTAAAGACTAGGTAAAACCATTGTCAATACAAGAAATCCTCCATGCCAATGATAGACCATAACGAAGAAACAACATGCCTATACCCTGCATGCCAACAATAGAAATTAAATCATGCATGAAAATTGATACCTGCAAATATATCCACCTATAATCGTTGATCCAGCTATTCCCTTGTGCTTTCCCACTTTCCTTTGCCTTCTTTCTCCAATTCCAAGTGAATACTAGAGTGCTCCAAGCATGCTCCAAGAATTCTCTAAGTGTCCAAGAGTGAGAGAGAGAGAGATAATAGAATGAGAGTGCCAAAGACTGAATTGAAAAAATCTCATTGACCAAAGCTATGAACTGATCCTCAAAAGCCTTTTTATCATTAAGGCCTCTAATTTCTTCATTTTCTACTATTTTCCTTCATTTTCCTCCTCACATGCAACTTGTGACTTTTCACCTTATTTTTCCCCTATTTTCCATTATTTTCATAAATAAATGAAAATAAATGCCACTTTTCCTTTTCCAATGCCTTTTCCAATTTACTTAGCCATAAATAAACCGAAGTGACACCCACTAATATGTTTTTCCAAAAATTCAACTTGGAATACGTGTCCCATGACCTTCATGTGTGAGTATATGTATATATATATGTATGTATGTATGTATTTTTACATGAATCTTTAACTAGGGATGCTACAATAGATTCCTATTGCACGAAGACCTCATGGAATGACTTGGGATGGTTCAATCATGAGTTGTTCTGATGAAAATATTTGATCATGAGCTAATATTTATGTAATGGCGTGGGGACACAACACAGAAAGGTCTCCCTTTCTAATTTAACAATATGTGGTTGAATGAAAACATATTTGGGGACTTGGTTTGGACCACATGGGCATCAATGAGTATTTAGAATATGACTTCCTATATGGATGAGATTAGTCATAAATTAGCTATCTTAAAAAAGATATTTTTGGAATGGGTTTGCAAGAAAAAAATAAGGAATATAAAATAATTGTGGGATATTGACATTAGGATATCCATCATATATGATCGTGTGGACGCTGATATTTTCTTGGCTACACAGAAAATGGATTTGTTGGATCTAGAAGGTCATAAGCAGGAAATATTAAATGAACAACAGGATGAGTGGAGGCTTAAAAGTCATGAAATATGGATTTAATAAGGGGATAAAACCACACTAATACCATATGGAAGTTCCAAGATGGGGATGGGAGATTCATTAATACAAAAAATTAATTGCATGACAAGGTGATTCATTACTTCAAAAAATTATACAGTGAAAGGGAGGAAGTGGACATCAAGAACCAATTGAAGGTCTGTTGTGAAGGAAAATCCCCTTTGCGGACAAAGGTGATCCTTCTAGCCCTAGGGTGGGTCTAGAAACAAGGGAACATGCTGGTTTCTAAACTCCTAGTTTATAAACGAAATGCAGATTGTACTGGATGTCCTACCTCAATCCAATGCTCTTGATGTAGTATGTTACATTGATCACTCAATATTTGTTCTTCAAGCCTTATGCTCTTTTGGTAGCAAAATTTGTACACCTGCACAAATATCATGAAAACACTAAAAGCCTACGAGCATACATGTTCATTTACAGCTATCCAACTAGTGAAGGAGAGTCCGAAAATTTAATCATTAATATAGACAAATATGGAACTAGAAATCAGTCATGTCATATTGATATATATAAAATTAATTTTACAACCTATGCCTTGACGCTATAGACCTCCTTTTACGTGTTCACTTGGGCACATCTCAAAGCATTCATTCGTCACTTCAGCTCAAAGAGGCGAAAGGTTCAAACTCTCTCTCACAACTATGGACTATTCTCTACTAGCTTATTCAATGGAATGAAAAAGGACATATAAGAGTGGAGGATGAGATTTTTGATCCACGTACGGTGGAGGAAAGGCCTATCCCTTTGGGAAGTTTCATTTTTGTAGGAACTAGAAGGCCAAAGGGAGAAACTTGTCCTCATTCAATCGAACAAAAATCCATGACTCCACTCAAGAAGTTGTTATATCTTAGAAACTTCGTTTCCATATTAAAAAACCTTCCTAAAGTATCTCAGTGTGGGTGCTCTTCAGAGACAGAGTGACCACATCGTGGGGCCTAGTGTAAATCTGGCCATCAACACGAGGTCATAGCTACACAACTGCGCTGACCCCAAATCATATGTTTTAAAGGGCCAACTTGTGGAATGGTCAACATAGATTGTGTTCCTAGCATGTTAAGGGATGCAATGACATTGATTATGATGTGTGATAATACACAAGGGTCACTCTGATAGTCCTCCAGTATTCAGGATGGGAATACAGGGACGGTGACAAAATGTTGTGTAACAGATGCCCCCTAAAGCATGAAGTCTGAGAGAGAGGGAGGGGTGAAATGATTTATGAGAACATACCCAAACAAAAAATCCACCATCAGAGGACCTGTAAGATCAAGTATTACTGATATTTCTGATACATGAATACAAGGTATGGGCACAGCCATGCATAATCGAGAATATGTAATAAGATCGAAGGTATGGACACAACCATCCAGTGAGAAGGATCATTAAATAGAATCAGGTATGGTTGCAGCCATCCAATTAGAAGAGTCATGCATATATTCATGATAAACCAAATCATCTCGTAGCCTGGATTTCATCAGACAAAAACTTAGGGTCTTGTGCTCTGTCTGGACTTGAACAAGTACAAATTTAGGCATGTGAATAAATGAGCTGAAGTCGAACATGCAAGAAAGTCACCTAATTACTAGCCAATTATGGAAGTCGTTAACAAGCATGAGAGAGACCACCAATAATGACAATGGTTCTCAAGGTATTTCTAGTACAATCCATGGAATGTAAACAATGAGCTGGAGTCAAACATCCATGAAATCACTTGATCAAAGGCCAATGATGAGAACTTGTCATCGAATGCGAGGAACTTTCCATTGAGGCCTGCAAGCTCTAAGGTACCCAAAGGGAGTCTCTGGATCAGCTTCTCGGATAATGAGTTTAAGTCAACAGGAAGTGACCAGTTGAATGAGGGCCATAATGCTTCCCACAACTTCGACACAATATAAAGGAATAAGATGATAGGGAATCAAGACTAGACAAAGGAATAAGGGTTTAAAACTATAGAAGTGACTTCTCTTAAACATATTGATGACACGACTCTGGAATTTGGTTATATTTGACATCAAGGGATCTGAGGTCATGGTGAAGAGGAAAAGAGAAGATGAGAGTTAAAAAAGGATAAACCAAACCCATGGAAGAAAAATGATGAATGTGGGATGTCCCCAACCTGACATGAACTATAGACAAGTGTCATGTTCAAGAGTGACATACTTCCGACACATCAGAGAACTAGTTCTATTTCCCCCCACCACTTCTGGTGAGTACCACAATTATTTTTGGAAAAAAACTTGAAGGGGATAGCATATGCTTGTCATGTAAGTTTTTACTTCGGACAAATCCATCTAAGTACATTTTACAAGCCATAGGAAGGAGGAACTCGGTAATGTCATGGTGACGGTTTCCAATGTCATTTAGTTTTAACGAGTTTGAAAAAGGGAAAATTCGATGTCTTTTCATGTTTATAGTGTTTTAAAAGAGGCAGAAAAGAAAACTCCAGAAGGTCCCTTTTCATAGGTAGTCTCTTAGATCCGAAAAGGTAGAAAACAATATTGGAGAGAACCTCTTAACCATGTGTGATTAAGGTATTCCTTTTTCGTAAATAGTCTATCCTAGCCCGAAAAAGGGATAAAAATATACTCGGCAGATGACGTTTTGTAGCCTTTAGCGAGTTCAACACGAAAAGAGTCTTAGAAATATTTTCAATTTTTGAGAGTCAGAAAAGAGTTGAAAGATGACTCCAAGGGGTGACTTTTTCGTGTTTTTACCGAGTCTGAAAAGTAATAAAATACAACTCGTTTCGTCATCGTCACCAGTTTTAGGATTGATTGTTGCATAAGAAACAAACGTAAAACCCATTTTCGAGAAAAATAATAAAAAATAATCAAAAAAGGTGTCCAGAAACCTAATTAGGTTTAGAAAAGGCTATAAAACAATGAAAATAGTAAAAACAATTTACTTTTACCTTTTCACCTTCTTGTGAGCATTTTTATCGGTTTTGACTGTGAATTTGTAGAGCTGACTGTAAGCAATCTAGGAGGTCATTGATGAATATGCTTTTTCCAAGTAGGAGACCTGAAATTCTCGTACATTTTCATCCATTTTTCATTTGTTTTAATGGTTTGATGCATTTTGTGGAGGATTTTGGAAAAAACTTTTTCGTGGCGGTTGATGCCAATTTTGGGAACAGAGTCACACCCAACTCCAAATTTTTTGAATAGGAAGGCGCATTTCGGCACTACTATTTGAAAAACAGTGGCGCTGAATGCCATGCCCAAGGATTTTTAAGTTTTCCTTCAAAATACTTGGGCAAATGGATTAATGTTTTAACAATGTGGCCTATAGAAGCTTGTATTTTGAATTTTCCGGAACAATCAGTAGCTAAAATGGTGATAGAGTTGAAAGAGCGAGAACATGGGGAAGAGGATGAATAGATCATGGATAATGATGGATACATGGATGCCCTGAGAAACTGTGGGCTCCTAAAATTATTCATGACCCCATGTTTGAGAGCTCAACTAGAGCTGCTACAATACTTTATTAGTATATGAGACACTTATCGAGAGAGATTCATCATTAATTAGCAAGAAATGGAGATAAAAGTCTCCGACATATACTTCATAATTCGATTTTCATGGAGGGGAGAGCAACCAATACTAACAGGTACTCAGGCCCTTGGAGAGAGCATGGGCATGTTGATAGATAGATTTTTTCATGGAGAAAAGAAAGCCTCTAAAAGTAGCAAAGTAGACATTCAAACAGTGCCCGAATTACCATTGAGGGTAGTGCTACATACCATTACTCGGGCTTCCATATCTTAGGCTCCCCATGAAGCTACAAATACGCAAATCTAATTGGCCATAGATTGCATGGCTCTAGCAATTTTCAATTGCACGGAAGCAGTGACAATCAACATAAAACATCAGCTAACCAAATAAAAAAATGGTAAGTTGAAGCAGTTTGGATATGAGTCCATCTTGATACCGTTCATCCTAGAATGGTTACCGATATTCTAGAGCCATGAGGTGACTGTACATATGCCACCAGCACGAGAGCCATAGATGGTCCGTTGGGCTGAGCTAATCCCTCAATTAGGAGGTGGAAAACATATGTCGTGCAGACCTGAGTTCTTTGACTAGTTGTGCCGACAACTCATGGTGGTGGAGGAGTTGCCATATACCGACACCAATTTCAGGGAGGATCCAGATCTTCCACTTCTAGAAGGGGACTGTTGGGATGAGAACAGAGGTAAGAACTCATTTATTTTTATTTTTATGAGTATTATGACTTTTTTTTATTTTGTATACATGTGTTATGATATTATCTCATGTGTTCTAGATGTTGGACTAGAGAGACCCACGGGTATGTCCCCCATAGCTCAGAGGGTCCCAGGATATTTCGAAGTGGCCCCTCACGGAGAGGGAAGCGATGAAGAAAAAATCACACATAACTTTCAGGGACTCACAAGTGGGATCCCAGACTATGTGAGATTCAAATATGCTCCTTGTGCTTACCAGTGGCACACTGCAGGAGTTTCTGACCATATCCATTGACTACTAAGATGCGTCGTATAGGCAGTGACGTGTTATCATGAGCACCATGCAGATTAGACTCCTAGGTTTCATTTCTGCATATTTTTGAGAGACATGGCATCTCAGAATGTAACCAAAACACATATATTTTTTGAACTATGATGTACAAGATGATGCAAACAAATGATCTATATATATATATATATATATATATATATATATATATATATATATATATATATATATATATATATATATATAGTTATACTTTGTTTTCCTGTCTAAATCTTACTATGTGATGATGATTGCTTTTACAAATTTCACAAATGTCTATCTAATACAATATTAGTGATTGCATCAGTTAACATATTCATTATTCTAGGAATATGATGATATGTAATATAATCAAAATTCATTTCTAACAAATGAAAACATAAATACATCGTTAAAATCTGAGGGTTTCTGACAGAATAATGCCCATTGAGCTGGAGAACAACAAGATGAGATTCTAGGTTTACAATTAATTCATGAATGTTGAGGGCAATAAATTTAGTTAGAAGTTCGATAACTGCACTGTATTCAACAACATTGTTAGTTGCACGTCCTAGACAAATTCCTTGAAGGTCTACCAACTCACAGTTAGGATCATATATTAACCAAGCCGCGGAGGATAGGTTCCGGGTACCACCAGAAGCACCCTCAATGAAACTAACCTAAGGAGTGATAGACATCTGCACAGTAAGCAAAGTTATAATAAGCAAGAAAAAACTATTCGCAAAGCACACCAAGGCAAAAATTTACAAAAATGAAAAACATGCTTATGTACAAAATAAAGGCATGAAAGAATCATGCATAATATTTTTTGAGATAAAACCCATTTTAGGGCTAATCAAGGGGATAGCCTTCATAATAAATAAGCTCATAGGCTCCATTTTGCAAAACATATTTGACAATTTAAGGCCCTTGCCTCAGGGGTTCTAATTTACCTGCCCCCAGCTTATCATGGGCTTGGTCATACAAGAGGACTAAGTCTCCTTCTACGAAGGTACGAGGAGAAAATATCTGGTCAAAGTGGGCTTTGACCCACTTTTTTTGTGCTTCTATCACTAGAGAAGAAAAGCAGCAAGTTTCATCAAGCCTCTTCAAATACAGAAGACATTATTCCTTTGGCGAAGTATTTTGTAGTAATTCAACAACTATCTTAAGTGAAGGAATTTCACATTCATTCGGAAGTGTAGCTTCTAGACCATAAACAAGTTGAAATGGTGTGAATTCAGTTGCATCCTTCACTGAGGTTCAGTAATCCCAGAGAGCTAAGAACAACATGAGATGCCAATTGGACTTATGCATCCAAATAGTACACCGAAGCATAGTGACTAAAAATTTGTTCACGTCTTCGACTTGGCTATTGGCCTGGGGTTAGTACGGTGTTGAGCTATCATGATGCAGCCCCAAATTAGTTGTCAACTCGGCCATCATTTTATGGAAAAAATGGGAGCCATGATCAGTGAAAATGGATTGAGGGACTCCAAACCTAGTAATCATGTGATTGAAAAGAAATTGGGTGGCCGTCTTACCATCAGCTGTTTGTGTAGGCATTTCTTCGGCCCATTTAGTGAAGTAGTACATGGGTACAATAACATAACCACCCCCCGGTAAAGTGAGGGTTACACATCATAAAATAGATACCCCACTTCACAAAGGCATCAATGGAAAAGATAGGATGGAGATGAGCAGGTGCCATGCACAGCTTGCACTGGTAGATTTGGCACTCGTGACATTTACGGACAACGAGGATGCAATATTTGAAAATGGTCGCCCAGAAATACCCAGCACGAAAGAGTTTTTGAGCAGTAGCATACCTAGACATGTGACCACCACATGTGCCAGAATGGCAGTCATTAAGGACTTTTTCAGCTTCCTCGAGGGTCAAACACTAGCAGAGGACATAATCAACTCTGATGCGGTATAAAGTATCTCTGACTATGCGATAGGGTTTTGAATGATGGCTAATATGTCGATGAGCATATTTCATCAACTCAGACTGGAAGGTATAATTTTGGAGATAAATTATGATATCACCGTACCATGGATTGACAGTGATAATCAGAAAAAGGGTATCGTATGGAATGCGTTCCTCAAAACCGTAGGGAGCAGAGGCAAAGGGCAAATAGTAGGTCAACTCAGCAAAAACCAATGGCTTCTTTGATTTTTCGATAGTGAACTCCAAATCAAAATCTTGGAGGATAAATATCCACTTAGAGTACTTTCCCCTGAGCAATTATCGAGTTAGAATATAGGTCATGGGGTTGCCATCAAAAATCACGGTCGTAGTGCAGAGTAAAAAATAATGGCGAAAATGATGGACAGCTTGAACAGTTGCAAACGCCAACTTTTTGACATGAGCATAACTCATTTCAGTGTCAAGAATATTACGGCTAATATAATAGATGAAATTCTCATTACCATCGTCATCGTACCATACCAAAACCATGGCAATAGCTCTACAAGTGGAAACCAAATAGAGTGAATATTCGTGATGATAATTTGGAGGATGTAGAAGAGGAGCATTAACAAGCATGGTCTTTAGTGCATCAAAATATTTTTTGGCAATCTCATCCCATATGAATGGGATGCCTTGCTTAAGAAATTGTGTTAATCCTTTGTCTACTTCAACATAGTTCGGTATAAAACAATGCTAGAAATTAGCTTTCCCTTGCAGATTCTGCAACTAGTGTAAAGAGGATGGGGAGGGGAGATTAATGATAGATTTAGCCTTAAGAGGATCGAGATGAATACCGTCTTTGGAAACAAAAAGCCCAAGGAGTCTACATAATTAACACAAAAGACACATTTATGCGGATTAAGCCGAATGTTGTAGCATCTACAATGAAGAAAAAATTTATGGAGGTGTTCTAGGTGGTCCCGACGCTTAGCAGAATGAATCGAAAAGTCATCCAGGTAAGGTTGAACAATGTGATTAATATCGTGAGAAACATATGACATTTCTCGTTGGAACGTGGCTCCATAATTTTTCAGGCCAAAGGGAGCTTCTAATATGCGAAAGTGCCCCATGGACAAATGAAGGTAGTTTTATGTTGATCAAATAGTATATTATTATGGTTGTAACCAGAGAACTCATCCATAAGGGAAAAAATCTCACTCCCAGCACATTCTTCAATGATCTGGTTGATGAAGGGAGTGGGATAGTTATCCTTGGGTTAAGCACGATTGATATCTCGGTAATCCACACAAACTCGAATAGTACCTTGCTTTTTATCCATGAGGACAATGTTAAAGACCCAATTTTTCAATGGGATTGGATAAATGAAGCCTTCTTTGAGAAGTTTTTCAACTTCTCCCTTTATGGTAGCCACCTTTATAGGGTGCACAAGGCGAAGACGTTGAAAAGCAGGTTTCGCATCAGGGTAAGTAGGGATCTCATGCATGACTATACTCGAAGTAATGCCATGCATTTCCTCGTAGGACCAAGCGAAAACATCTTGATATTCTTGGAAGAGAGTAGTATAGACCTCAATATCATCAGGAGAAAAGGTCACCCAATATGGATGTTCTCGACAACCCCCAGTTTAACGAAGATTTCAATAGGCATCGTCTAAGTGATATTTCCCATGTTCCATTCTGCAAAAGCTTTGTGTGTCAAAATAGGCGTTTGAAGTGGTTGGGAAGGAGCTTGGGAAGAAAAATTCTCAAGACAAGTAGAGATTTCCCCAAGACTAGGAAAAAAATAAGAATTATGATGACTATCATCTAAGGTGGGCTCCTCGAGAGACATGGTTTCCATGATGGCCTCATCAGTTGGAAACGTCTCGTTCAAGGGATCTGTAGAATCCGAAGCACCGAGCCAAGGGGATTTAGAATATATGTCAAGAGGCATACTTGAAGAAGTATGATCAGAAGGAAAATCCAAAGCTAAGATAACTTCACTATAATCAATTTCTATCGGGCTTAATGGCATCATGTCACCAAACGAATCAACCTAATTAGGCAAAGGGATGATCCACAGATCAGATGATGTGGAGATCATGTTGACTTGAGCAGTGTTTGGAAGAGGAAGAGAAAAAATACCCATAAGGGTAGGATCTTTGAAAAATCCTAGCCCCACACTTTCATAAGGTGTGGGAATGTGGTCTACATACAGAATTTTTCTCTCTGAAGAAGTGGAAGTGAAAAAGGATAACTGATCAACGGTGATAATATTTCCTTCGTTCAAGAAACAAAGAACACAAAAAATATTGGACAATACGCATAGCATGGCGTAAGTCCTATTGCAACTGAGGAGGAGATTATAGTTAATTTTAGCATCAACAAATTCAACCTCAACATTAACCATTTTCCCTTCCAGTGTGATAGGTAAGTTGGTGAGGATACCGAGAGGGCGAGATTCCCTTCTATCGAAAGCTTCTAAAGTGTTTGGAGACTAGTTAAGGGTTGGAGAGCCGATGGCTTTCCAACATGCAATGGACATTATGCAAGTAGATGCACCTTCTTCCATGAATTCTCGATGGATATTCTTACCATTAATCCCAACCAGGATAATCAGAGCAAGTTGGTGCTGGAGACGCGGGACAAAATTTTCCAGATCAAAAGTGACAAGGCTCGAATCGGTAGGGTAAACTCCTCTGATAGCAATAACAAAGCCTTTTGTTGTGATGGACAACTCTGAAGTACCTCCAGTGCAAAAATAGTTGATGGCACATGAGCCAAATACTCAACAATACTGTAATGGTGAGCAGCATGCGCGTTTGGGTTATAGGAGGACTTACAAAGCATGCCTTTGGAGGGTGTTCAATGGGTTCAGAGCTAGGCCTTTCAATATGAAGAGCCAAAAGAGAGCGGGGGAGTACGACCATCTGCAATTTCTTTCCCAACTGCTTGACGTGGTTTGGTATAATATTTTGATCTAATAGCAATGGATATGGGTGCAGTACCATTCATCATGAAAAATTGAGAACCAAAATGGGTGGAGGACTAGGGTTGGTCAAGAATTTGAGTTTTCTATGATGGGAAAAGTTCCTTAAGAACAGTTGGAGTTCCTTGAGTGCCTTTTTGTAGTCAATTCACCTTGGCCCATCATGGATAGTCCTTGGTGTAATGCTCATATTCACATATCAGACAAGGATAATTCAGTTTACATTTCGAGCCATCATCAACATTGGTTTTAGGAGAATCCTATTTTGGGGTATCGGATTTGGCCTTGCCTTTACCCTTATTATTACCTTTGGAAGCTTTATCCTCTGAGGTAGATTAGATGACATTCACTTCCATGGTTTTACTAGGATTGGAAGGTGGCTGAGAAGTAGTATCGGTAGGAGGAGATTTTTTCTACTTTACAAGATTAGAGGAAGGATTATGGGAAGTCCGAGAAATGGAACCAATGATACCATCGGCAAATGGCGTTGCTGGTGCTTTGGAAGCTCTAGGTAGTGGAGCATCGCACAATATTTCGTAAAGCGTGCTATACTGGGAGTACACTAGATCGAGGTAATGGGCCTGCTCCTTGGTAAAAAATTCCCCCATAGAGATTTCCTTAGCTATAGGATTGATAAAAGAGGTAGTGAACCAATCAGTCAGAAGTTGATCAAGGATTTCAAGCTTGATCAAATGACGACGTTGTCTCCATTCATGAATATGATCAGAGATATGTGTGGCCCGATCTTGTTTCAGGGATGTTAGGAGGTGTGTTCATGTTTCATAGCGACCTTGTAACCGAAAGTGTGTGAGAAATGCCATTGCAAGAGAGTTGAAATATTAAAAGATTCCACGAGAGAGTTCAGTGTACCACTTTGCAGTGGCACTAGTGAGAGTCCTTTGGAAAATATGTAAATGAATGGAATCATCAATCAAGGAGTTAGAGGAGCACCATAGGTGGTATTTCATAACATGCGCCTGGGGGTCTTCTTCGGACTTGCCTTCGAACTTGGGAAAATCACCAGCAATCTTGGCGAGAACTGGGGGCCAATATGGATTATGAAGAATGGGATCATTTTTTAACTTCAACACATCATTTAGTTCTAGTGTAGCAAGGAATGGAAATTGTGGGTTAAAAGACATCACAGGCCTTTGATAAAGGCCGACATTAGGGTTCCAACCAGGTCATGAGAAAGTTTGAGCCCATATGTTCTGTCCTGAAGGATTTTGTCCATAGCAGTTATAATTTTGGAAATTCTACCCATATCCTGGCTAAGGACCAAGGTAGTGATTCTGAGTGAGCCATTGAGGTCCAACTTGAGAAACGTATGGATTCTGTTGTAGGATGAAAGTAGTGCCTTGGGGTGGACCTTGTACCATCAAAGTTTGACCTTGGGGAAGTAATGGTTGGCCTTGAGTAATTAAGCATTGGCCCCGAGGCTGACCATGTTGTCCATGAAAACCAGGTTGGCCCATAGGAAGTAGACCTGGCTTTCCCTGAAAACCAGGTTGGCCTAATGGTTGTGATGATCTAGGTTTCCCGTGAAGACTAGGTTGACCCGACTGACCGATGGAGGGTTGGCCTTGTTGCACAAGAGATGGGCCTTACTGAATGTAAGGCTAGTTTTGTTGCACAAAAGGTTGTCCCTAAGGTGGATAGGTTTTCCCTTGAGGAACATAAGGTGCTCCTTGTTGAAGTTAGGGTTGACCAATAGGACCGTAGGGTTGTCCCTGTTGGACCGAAGGTTGTCCCTATAAATGGGAGCGTTGTCCTTGTTAGCCATAGGGTTGTCCCTGTTGGTACATGAACTAATTTGGGTGAGCCAGAGCTTGATTCGTTTGAACATACAATGGACCTTGTGGGAGAGGCCCATGGTAATATATGTGACTTCCGTACTCATTATAGTATTGTGGTAGATTTGTCAAAGCCAGAATCTACTGAGAACCCTGGGGGCGGTAGTTATGATGTTGAATAGCCATTATATATTTTTCATATGACAAACCTCTGAGAATAGGATTAGAAGATATAGGAGTACTACTAATAGGTTGATGGACTCGCGATATGTGACGTTGTGATCCACTCACAACGGGTCCAGCAAACATCGAGGAAGCATTGGGATGCATTCCTTGAATAGTAGAAGCTGACAACAATGATGTAACCATACTAATTGATGGTTCAAAGGAAGCCACACAAATAGTGGGGTGGGTTGGGACAGATGTGACAATCATCAAAACAATAAGAATCGAAGAAGATGGACCTGACACAAATGACCCTATAGAAGGAGCCGCAGTACTCGACCATAATGGGTTTCTATACAAAGATGAAGCACCAGAAATTATCTGTCCCAAAGAACGATAACCAACTAAGAGAGAGGAAGGCTGAGAGGAAGGTTGAGTCATTTCATAAGGAAAATTTTCAGGAGGGAATTGATATTACCCTGTAGATACGAAAGTCTCTTCACTAGTATAGGACTCGAGGCATCCATGTTGGATGAAGACATTCTGTCGAGGAAAAGCAGGCAAGCAGTAGAGGGAAAAGCACTGGACAATGGTGTCACAAGCAATTCTAAGCGTTGAGAGTGATATTCTCTCAGAAAAAAAAAAGGATCTCAGGGCTGCCAGTTGATGTCAAACGACTCCTCAATAAGAGACCGAGTGGCAAGAGGTTGAATGCTTAGGATGATGAAACTTTCAAGGTCTTGGGTCCTAACAGAATGAGGTGTCTTAGAAGAGACTCTAGGGAGATAGTCTTCACCACGAGGTAATGAAGAGGAGGATGAAGTGGGTGGTTCTGCCACTGTGACTTTGTCTCAAAATAAGAAGAGAAAAAAAATGGTCAATTGGGGGCTTAAAAAAAAATCATTAAGGAATTCCTCATGAACCAACCAAGAAATAGCTTAATGGGCATGTAATCGTGGGAAATTAATTTTATCACATTGAAACAAGACTCTTCCTTTTCATGTTTTAAGAGTCGAGAAAAGGAAAAAATGTGACTCTAGTCAATTTCAGGTTGAACGAGCTGAAAAGGACAAGTGCTCGATGATCTTTTCAGTTTTAAAAAGTCACAGAAAGATCAAAATGACTACTCGGGAACTCTAGGAAAAAGGGTATACCAAGCTCATGTGAACTGCAATATACATCTTGGTGATCAAATGAAAGATAAATGACCAAGGACTTAAGGTACGTGCAGGAAGTCTCCCCAAATGCTATTTTCAGTGTATCACGGTTACAGGTTGGTAGAATTGGCTTCCTATGGGTAAAGGATTGCAACCTAAAAGGGTCGGGGAGCACAAGTCTGTACTAGCACTATCTAATGCAATAATGCGAGTGAAAACTCAAGGTTTAATGATGCCGGAACATGTCACTAGCCTAGACCTCTAAGTGTGAGCGTTAAGTTCCAATCCTTCCTTAGGTTGATTGAGTTAATTTTATGGTTTATCTTGAAATCATGTTTTAGTTTCAAGGTGCTACCGAATGTAATCTCAAATCTCTAATGCACCACTATATGAGAGAAAGAATACCATTTCATTTCGATGAAAAGCTAGCTAATTTAAGGATAGAGGTTCAAAACAAAGTAATAATCAATCGAATGCAAGAATGACACTTTCATTTATGCTACTAACATAACCAAAGAAGAAAACAAAAACTCTTATTTTTTCTTTCACTTTCCAACGAAGAAGAAACCTACTAACATAAAAGAGGACTTTTCATTTTCAAATGAGAGGGAAGAATGAAAACTTTTTGTTCTTTTATATGAGTGATAAGAAAAAATGCAGTGCTACACCAAAAAGACAAAACAAATACTAGCTTCAAGTAGCTTCGAATTAAGTCATCAAAACATGAAGAGACCAATTCCAAGCGAATGTAAACATGCACTAAAAACTAGGCATGCATCTCCTTACAAAAAATAAATGAATTTAAAGCTGAATCAATGAGAAATGTGATCTATGCTTGGGGTGATGGAAGGATAATTAAACAGACACAGAATGAAAGCTTGACAACTTGACTTCACATAAAATCAACTGAAAAGACCAAGCAACCATATAAAAGGCTGAAAATAAATGACCAAAATGACTCATAAATAGATTAGACACTCGATGAACATGCGACCAATCGAATGGGTCGAAACACATAGAAACCCAAGGATCGACAAGTCACACCGTTCGAATGAGAGATAACACAAACTTAAACAAATGAGATAGAAAATTCAATAAAAAAATCTAGATGGATCAATATGAGAGGGAAGAACCAATCTAAAGGACAAGAGACACTAGAAAAATCAGTGGGAAAGCCCAAAATCCAACCCTACACACTAGAAAATTTGGCCCAATTTCCAACAGCCATTTCCTCCCTATTCCAACACATAGTCATCGCAAGAGTGAAATTTTTAGGCCAGACAAAACATGGTTAGCCATTACGTCACAATTCTGACGCTTCGCCAAAGTGAAGCAATACCGACACTTTTTCCGACATTTTGCCAAGTGTCGCTATTCCGACGTTTTATAAGTGTCGGTCTTCTGACTAACCACAACTGTCTATCTTCTGACGATCACAAATTGTTGGTCTTCTGATGCTTTTCAGGTTTTCAAAATAATGTCACAATTCCAATGTTATGGCTTCCAACGTTTAATTCCGACGTTTTACAAACTTTCGCAATTCCAACGAAATATCATTCAACATTTAGAATGTCGTGCATCTGAAGCTTATGTAATGTCGCTTTACCGATGAAAAGTTAAAAATATTTAAAAAGGAAACGTCACTCTTTCGACAATTGCGGCATCAGTCTTTCGATGAAAAGTAAAAATATCAAAAAATTAACGTCACCCTTCCGACATTGAAGGCATTGGTGTTCCGAAGAAATGTAAAAATATTAAAAAATTAACGTCGCTCTTATGACATTGAAGGCATCGATCTTCCAACGAAAAGTAAAAATATTAAAAAATTAACGTCGCTCTTCCGACGTTGAAGGCATCAGTATTCCGATGAAAAGTAAAAATATTAAAAAATTAGCGTCGTTCTTCCGATGCTGAAGGCATCGGTCTTCCTACGCTTTGATAATAATTTAAAGAAAAAAATTAAACATGGTGTTTTGGTCTTCTCATCTCCTGGTAATGGACTTTGATAAAGCTCTTGATGCTGAAAGTATAAATCGTGGTGATCACATCTTTGAAAAGCTAATCTCAAGAATGTATTTGGGAGAGATTGTAAGAATATTATTGCTGAAATTGGCTGAAGATGCTACTTTATTTGGAGATAAAATTCCATCCAAATTGAGAGAACCATATGTCTTAACTACCCCGAATATATCTGTTATGCACCAGGACACCTCATGTGACCTTAACGTAGTTGAATGTACTTTGAAGAATGTATTTGGGATATCACACATTCCTTTGAGGACACGAAAACTTGTAGTTGAACTATGTGACATTGTAGCAGTACGTGTTGCTCGCTTAGTAGGAGCTATAATTGTGGGCATATTAAAGAAATTAGGGAGATATGTCATTGGAAAGACAGGTAAAATGAGGACCGTTGTGGCAATTGATGGAGGTCTGTATGAGCACTATCCAGTTTTCAAACATAATATGCAAAGTGCTATTAAAAAATTGCTTGGAAGTGAGTTTTCGGAAACTGTGGTTTTAGAACTTCCAAATGATGGTTTTTAAACTCTTCTTGATGCATATAACTCAAGGTATTAATGAAAATCTTAATACACTTTCAGTTAATATAATTATATCATATGGATGGACAGAGTTTCTGTACCAATAAATCCAAATTTGAGAAAAGTTCGTCCAAATTCGGAAGCATAAGCATAAGATGAAAACATATGCTACATGCATACTCTATAGATCAAAATCCAATAATTAAAAATGGTGTTTTGGCTACACTCCAGACATCCCAAAATCCTTATTAGCATAATGGAGTGGGTTATAAATTTTCTACAGATTGTGGCTCATCCACTGAGACACTGTTTTAGCTGTCAAGTCAAAGATCAAGTGAGATTGGAACACTTACAAAACAACCTAATAAATTGAAGAAAGGTTCCATACTTTTGGTCATCTGCATGGAGTTTCTTGGAAAATGTAGAAACTATTAACATGGATTAATCGTTTTCTTAATGGATAAATTTAACTATTAATCCGATTAATGTATTAAGTTTTAAAATATACCTAACAGTTTAACTAGAATGCTAACACAGTTACGATGGAAACAAGAAGGTTGAAAATATACCATCCAAGAAAGGATGAGATATGCTAGTGAGAGATCTCGTGGTCGCTCATTTCATTAATGGCAAGGAGGATGTACTTTCCTATAGGAATGTTTTCTAATTGTAGATATTCATAGTTTTTTGGATCACCCTCGTTGTCTTTAGGATGCATTCAAGTAGAATGTTCTGGGGTTGATTTCTATGTTTTTGTATGATTAAGTAGACATAGAAAGGCATCTTCACCTCTAATCTATACTTTGATGGACTATCTTAAATGTATAATTTTATTTTTTGTAATGGAAAAGATACATTTATTTCTTGAAAAGAAATGGAATGCAAATTTTCAATAATAACTTTTCTTCAAATAAAATAGATGATAAAATTTCATATTACAAATTTCTGTAGACTCTCGATAGTCTAAGATGACAAGTCTGGTAGTTGTTTGTTGTGAAATCAATTAAAAAAAAAAACATGAGTACATTTTTAACATGTCTTTAATAGGCAGATGACTGGGTCTGACTCATGAGACTCAAAATTTGATTCACCTAAATCAATCTAAATCATGTTTGAGTTGCATTTCCAAGCCATATTTGCAAGTCATTATGAGATGAATTGAGGCTGAGTCCAACCCAGAAACAAGTCAGCCTGGATTCCAAACAGAGAAGAGTCAAACTTGAGAATCCAACTCAAATCAGAGGGAATTCGATAACATTGATTTGGAGACATCATTGTTATGCATTTTTTTTGGATTTTAGATTTTCAATGATTGATTGGCATGGCACCAATTACAAATGCAAAAAAAATGATCAGAACAACACCAGGTACAAAGGAAGAAAAAACTCAGAAGAATAAGGATAGAGGATATTATTCAATGTTTTTCTCATCAATTCTACAGAACATAATGTAACATCAACAAGTAATGCAGAAAATCCATGAACATTATTAGATAACACTGATCAATATCACAAATGTTATTTCAAACCCTGCAATAACAAGGCCCTCTATTGCTTTGGTGCAAATTACATACCCAAAAATATCTACATGCCTACTAACTCTTAATTTACATCTCCCCAACAAATGCAACTTAGTGAGTAGCCCCCAAGTTACAATAAACATTAGAATGAGGTGCTTGAAACATAATTTAGTGTTTTAGATACTGACACGTAGGGGATACAACCTTGAAACATTTTAGGGACATATCAGATTCTCAAAACTATCATTTCAGGGCTGCAAAGCCATTTTGAGCAGATTTCCTCAACATTTCAGCTATCATAAAATTTATCCAAAAAAAATGTCCATGTTCAGGCCCCAAAACTAACAGTAACATATCCATTTCCAAAATTAAAATCCATGTCCTATCTCTGCATGGAGTGTAGTCTTGATGAGTATTTTCAAAAAATATTATTTAAATACTGATTATCGTATAAGTAATGTCAGGTAATTTAGTCTGGTGGGCTAGCTCAAGTGGTTGAGTGCTTTGAGTTTCATGCATGAGGTCTTGAAATCAATCTCCTAGGCTGCCTGCCTCTGTTGTGTGCCTTACTCAATTTCCCTGATAGGTCAGGCATCGTTATCAGCCCAACAGATTTAGAGTAAGTACCATCCAAGAAATGCGGGGAAGCACCCAGGAGGTTTTCCCACAAAAATATCCTTGGAAAAAAGTGTGTGTGTGAAAATGTATATGGTATTTATCATTTCCCTGCCATATTTCATTTGTATTTTATGAAATTCATAGTTCCCTATCTCCCCTTGTCTCCATATGAATATCTGTTTCAGTGCAACTTAAAGTAGCACCTAAACTAAACAGTACGAGTGCACAGACACACACATCATTATAGAATCATAGATTACAAACCTAAGCAGTAAAATGCCAAGAATTATGCTAAGTTAAGAGGAACCAATAAAAAATAATTCCATATACTTGACAATACCTCTAATAACATCAAATCAATGCATAATCCATAACTACAACTAGGCGTTAATAACAAGTATACTATGACTATGCAATACAAACACTGAAACAGGTCCATTGAAGCAAATATTTACTCCATTCAACATTTTCCTCATAGAAATACAAGTATTCAGATAAGACTGAACAAAAATTAACTACTAACAACATAATGCGATTTCATTAGGACAAAAAAAGACATTTTTTCATATTGGCATTTCAGAAAGCCTCGAATAAAAATAAAGGCTTAAGGATTACCACCAAATATTAGAAAGATTTGAATGATAATGCAATGCATAAAATCATCGACAGATTTTTTCACCACATATTTATGTTTGCATTTCAAGGACATTTGCAAGTAGGAACTACGTAGTATTTCCTATAGCACTAGATACATGTTTGAACATATCATCTATGACCAAATTTAATGAATTCAGGTTTACCATGAATCAAAAAATTCTTGGTAAACATAAATCTTGCCTCTTATGGAGGATTTGAGGTTATGGGACAAAATTCATTAATATTCATCCTCAAATTCTTCAACAAGTGCAAGAAAATAAGACCAGGCCGCACCCAAACTCAGTTTTATTTTTTGTTCAAGAATCCAGTTCTGAAATGATTAGAAGGCTCATACATACTTCCTAGAAAAACCTTCAGCTCATGTGGCTTTCTTTCATAAGTATCTGGCCTCCCATGACAGAATAGAAAACCCAAACAAAATATTCCTAACTGCCTCGGCCTCTTGCTAGAAGAAAACAACCCATTAGGGATGACTTCAAGCCTCTGCCTTCGCTGAGGATCTTACTGCAGCCTTTTTTCAGAGAGAAAAATCATAATATAGTTGTGTGAAATGAGGATGCGAATGCCCTTATATACAATTTGACATTTTGGAGGCTAAATCAAAAAGTAACTGATCATTAAAACGCATGCAACTCAAACCACCCAACACAAACAAGAAAAAAGAACAATTAACTTTTAATGGTTCAAAGGCAAGAATCTTCAATTCTTTAAATTGATGGTCATTGAAAAGAACATTAAAAAAGAAGAAAATTATGTGACCTAGAGTTTCTCTCTCTCCCCGCCCTAGTAATCTGATGGTGCAAAGGCCATAAGCTCTAACTCTAAACCTATAAAGTCACTTAGGAAAGTATTACGAAATACATACAAATGAAATCACCCAATACATAAGAGAAATCTTAAACTGATATAGTTACTGCAAAGAACATTATAAAGCCAGAAAAAATGAAGTAACCTTCTCTTTCTCTCCCCTACACCTTCCAGACTCTAGTACCCTAAATGTACAGAGGTCGTAGGCTCTAATCTAACACCAAAAATATAATATCGCCCAATAAAGAAAAGCAATCTTCAGTTCTTGAAACTGAGATAGTCACTGAAACAAACATTATAGTATCAAAAAGTGAAGTAACCGAGATTTTTTATGACACACAGAGATACAACCCTTCAAAATCCTAGAAATCTTGTTGTACATAGGTCATAAGGTGTTGTTGGTTCTATTGGCATTTATGTCTCGCCTAAAGCAAGCCCACTTGGTCTGACCTCACCGTGCCATCCATCTGTAGGCTCCTTTCGCTGGTGTTGCCCTATTGGCTGGCACAGTGTGTCTTCTTGGCACCACTCCCCTAGGGCCTACATTTCACATACTATTCATCAACCTCCTTGCCCCTACATCCATCTGATCCATAAACCAGGTAAAGGCTTCCCATCGAGTGAGCAACACTTAGGAAATATCAGATGGAAGAGCTCTGATTCACCTTCGCTTTAGGAAACCATTGGAGTCTGTCTAAACTACTATCACGGCTTCAAAGCCCCTCAACGAAGTAAGCCGTGATTCTAAAACCGCCTTAACAAAGCATTGAAAAAAACATACAGATAGAATCACCCAATACAAAAAAGCCTTCTAAGACCCCAATAACCAAAATGGGTATAGACTCCAAAAATCTGCATATTTTCATTTTATTAATGCTCTGAATGTACCACCAAAGGTAGTCCCAATAGAAAAAATTACAAGTAGACCCATGAGACAAGATCTGAACTGCCCCAACTTAGATTTGCGATTGACCCAACTCAGATTTTCTATCGACCCAACGCATTTTTGCTATCAACCCAACTCAGATTTGGATCAGATCTGAACTGCCCCTCCAAACGAGATTTGTTATTTATAACCTAATGTATTAGAGCAGAAGGAAATAAGTCACCGGACTTCAACCAAATGGATTAGAATAGACCTGTAACAGGCACTCGAGATCAATTTATTTACTTACAGCATCCTTCCTCCAAACCTGTGACAGTATGGCCGCATCCTTCCTCCAAACCTGCAATAGTATGGCTGCATCCTTACTCAAAACTGGGCCGCATCCTCCCTCCTTCCCTGGACAAACCATGCAACTAGAGGGAAATTAACAAGGGAAATTAAAACTTTTGATATTTGAAAATTTTTGACATTTTGAAATGAAACACGTGCCACTGAAATTAATTTAAATATATATATTTTTTAATAATTATAATAATTTTTGAATATTAAAATAATTTCTAAATAATTAAATGTTTGTTTATTTTGATTGTTTAAAAATATTTACAATAAAAAAAAATAAAACATATCTTTTTTAGAAGCAATTAAAGTTATATGAGTAAATAATGGACTGATTTTTGCATATAGTAATCCTTTTACCCTACTAAATCATCATGCTTTATTAAATGCAGTTTTAAACTTTACACTATTAAATTATGTTGTATTTTAAATATTTGGAGTTTTATTCTCTCTCTTTTTTTTTTTATATATTTTTTCTTTATAATT
Source organism: Pinus albicaulis (assembly GCA_034641835.2). Taxonomy (NCBI): domain Eukaryota; kingdom Viridiplantae; phylum Streptophyta; class Pinopsida; order Pinales; family Pinaceae; genus Pinus; species Pinus albicaulis. Next base: position 890,639,869 of record CM076581.1, on the reverse strand, counting down.
TATGTATTATTTTTTCCTTATTTTTCATTATTACTTTAAAAGTGAAATTTACATCTTTTTTCTTTAATGATCGTAATCTATGTATTCATTCATTCAAATTTAGATACATTTTCTACAATAAATAATAGTGTAGTCTAATTAATAGATGAAATGGTTTTTTGATTGAAACCTACAATATCAAGATTGTGATTTCTTATTGTTTATAATCAATTTTTGAATATATAAATGAATTAAAGACCTTAAAAATCTCTTTATAAATTAAAACTTAATAAATTAAATAATTTAAACTGGTTTGGGTAAATAAGTGGTATTCTTGATTATAAATAATTATTAATGAGATTAAATCTAAGACATTTATTTAAATTATTAATTATATAAAATTTTTGAATTTTTATTTCATAAACTAAGGATTTTGGTTGATTTTTTAATCTAATTATGTGATATTAAAGATGAATTATGGTAACTTAAAAATAATTTCTATGTGGTTAAAAGGGAAGTAGTAATGTTATGGTATGAATGATATGCTCAGGTATCATATGAGAGAAGAAATCAATTGGCAAAATTGAGATCAAAAGCAGTGGAGTTAGCTGAAAAGAAGCTTGCCCCAAAGATGGAGCTCTTATCTTCAATAAAGTATTATATAAGCTGCATGTTGTGCTCAATGAAGCAATCAATTTTGTAAATGACAAGAAAATATTTCTGAAGATGAGGTTTTTTACTAGAAATATATAACAACACAGAAATAATTATACTGTTGATACAATAATAATATAATCCACAAACAGCCTTCTCACATTCATGATCTGAGTATATAGTGAATTAGACAGAAGTAAGAACCTCATAAGTAGTGAGGAAATTAATGATTTGGGGTATGTTCAGCAAACCCTTGAAGCAGCAATAATGCAATAACGTGCCCTAAACCCTGTATTGCAATTTTCTCCATCAGGAAACCCTTGAAGTAGCAAATACTCGTATAGATAATGAGCTTCAAGATAAAAATCCCATAGACATGAAGAGTGTCATACGCCTTGTTCAAAAATTATTAAATGAAATTGTGGATCTAATAAATAACTCTAGAGAATATACCTCTATTTAAATAACTTACGAACCATATTTCAGAAACAATTACTTCTTCAAAGGTAATTCGTCGAAATTGGAGGGCTTAGGGGTTTGGGGGTTAGGGGTTAGGGGTCAAAAAATGAGTTAGTAGTTAAGGGATTAGGGATTGGGGGCTTAGGGGCCCCGACCCAAACACGTTTGGGTAGGCGCACTCAACCGAAACGACCCGACCTGAACTGGTTGGGGTGGGCACCCTCAAATGAAACGACATGGCGTGCCTGACTAAATGAAGGCACAAAGGAGATAATGACAAACGGGCCGCACGAACGTGCACAAGGCACCTGTGCGGTCACAACTTAGAAAATTTGATATGGCCGCCCTCAAACAAAACGACCCAACCTGAACACATTTGGGCGGGTGTCATCACACGGTGCGACACAGCGCACACAACCGAACGAAGACACAAGGGAGAAAATGGAAAATGGGCCACACAAATGTGAAAAAGGCACCCATGCGATCACAACTTAGCAAATTTGATACGGCCACCCTCAAACGAAATGAACCGACCCGACCCGAATGTGTTTGGGCAGGCGCCCTCACAATATGGCACACTCGACCGAACAAAGGCACAAGGGAGAAAAAAAAAAATGGGGGCACGAATGTGCACAAGGCACCCATGCGGTCACAACTTAGGAAAATTGATACAACCTCCCTCAAACAAAATGACCTAACCCGAACGTGTTTGGGTGGGCACCCTCACACGGCGTGCCCGACCGAATGAAGGCACAAGGGGAAAATGGAAAACAGGCCACACGAACATGCACAAGGCACCTGTGCGGTCACAACTTAGCAATTTTGATACGACCGCCCTTAAATGAAACAACCTGACCTGAACCCGTTTGGGCGGGTGCCCTCACATGACACGACATAGCATGTACGACCGAATGAAGGCACAAGGGAGCCACAGGCAAACAGGCTACACAAACATGCACAGGGCATTCGTGCGGTCACAACTTCGCATATTTGATACAAGTACTGCCCTCAACCGAAACAACCAAACCCAAACGCGTTTGGGCCGGCGGGCACCCTCAAACGAGACGACCTGACCCAAATGCGTTTGGGCAAGTGCCCTCAACAGAAACAACCCAACCCGAATGGGTTTGGGCAAGCGCCCTCAAACAAAATGAAAAATGGGCCACATGAATGTGCACAAGGCACCCATGTGGTCACAATTTAGCAAATGGGTTAGGGTAGGGGGTTAAATGGGTTAGGTTTTTACGGGGTTAAATGGGTTAGGGTTGGGAAATAGGGTTTAAGGGTTTATTTTTTTAGGGTTTAGGGGGTTAAATGGGTTAGTGGTTAAGGGTTTAATGTTTAGTGGTTAAGGGTTTAGAGGTTAAATGGGTTAGGGGTTTAGAGGTTTATGGTTTAGGGGGTTAAATGGGTTAGGGGTTGGTAATTAGGTTTTAATGGGTTAGGGGTTAAGAGATTATAGGTTTAGGGTTTAGAGGGTTAAATGGGTTAGGGGTTTATGGGGTTAGGGGATTTAGTAGTTAAGGATTTTAGGGGTTAGAAGTAACGGGCTAATGGGGTTAGGTTTTATGGGGTTATATGGGTTAGGGGTTAGGAATTAGGGTTTAAGGGGTTAGGGTTAAGGACAGTTTAATGCTTTAGGGTTTAAGGGGTTAGGGGTTAAGGGTTTATAGGTTTAGGGTTTAGGGGGTTCAATGGGTTAGGGGTTTATTTTGGTTTCCAGTGTGTCCATAAAGTGTAGACTCATCTCAACTCTAGTCACCATCATGTGTATAGTGTAAAGGTTAAGTACCCTCGGTCACTTCTACCATCATCATCATGGGTACTTCCTCCAAGGCTTCTCCCCCACTAAAGGTGCACTAAGATTTCCTTCTTGGTTGTAAGCCACGAAGAATTCTACCCAAACAATGTGCCCTACCACCAAGGCAGTCCATGAGTCATGTCGAGCACCTAGCCAATTTCCATGTGGCTAAGCATGACCCATATCTATCACGAAGATCATCAAGTTCCACCCTTGTCATAAGAATTTGAACCTACTAGAGCAAGGTCACAAATTTCCCTATCAAGGTCTACAACAATAAATGTTCCTTGCTTCTCCAATGTACAAGGTTCCATCATAGTCATCCGAGGAAAGGTCCTCCATGGTATTGGCAAATAAGTCATATTCTTTCCCATCCCTGCATACGGTCCATCTCCCAAATTCTCAATTGAAACATGAGTCATATCTTCATGAAGACTCTCTAAGCGAGTGTCCTCCATCCTCATCAATTTCTGCAATGCTTCCAATCCTGGTACCACCTGCTCATAAATTTCCTCCTTGATCATTGTCACAACCTAGAAAAAAATGATACGGGTGCCCTCGAACAAAACGGCCCGACCCGACCCAAATGCGCATGGTTAGGCGACCTCACACGACACGATATGGTGTGCCCGAATGAATGATGCCACAAGGGAGAAAATGGCAAATGAGCTGCCTAAACATGCACAAGGGACCCGGGCGGTCACAACTTAGAAAAACTGATATGGGTGTCCTCGAATGAAACGACCCGACCTGAACATGCCCGGTCGGGCGACTTCACACGACGCGACACGACGCGCCCGAACGAACGATGCCAAAAGGGAGAAAATGGTAAACGGGCTGCCTGAACGTGCACAGGGAACACGGGTAGTCACAACTTAGCAAAACTGATACAGGTGCCCTCGAACGAAACGACCCGACCCGTACGCTCTCGGTCGGGCGACCTCACACGGCGAGACACGACGCGCCTGACCGAACGATGCCACAAGGCAGCAAACAAAAAATAGGCCACCTGAACATGCACAAGGCACCCGAGCGGTCACAACCTAGCAAAAATGATACGGGCACCCTCCAACAAAATGGCCTGACCCGAACACGCCCGGTAGGGCGAGCTCGCATGGCGCGACAGGGTGCACCAGACCGGACGATGCCACAAGGGAGAAAATGGAAAACAGGCCACCCGAACATGCACAAGGTACCCAAGTGGTCATAACTTAGCAAAAATGATACAGGCACCATCAAACGAAACTGCCCAACCCGACCTGAACGCACCCGGTCGGGCGACTTCACATGGCACGACACGACGCGCTTGACCGAAAGATGCCATAAGGGAGAAAACAACAAACTGGCCACTTGAATGTGCACAAGGGACCCGGGCAGTCACAACTTAGCAAAACTTATATGGACACCCTCGAACGAAATGGCCTGACCCGAACATGCCTAGTCGGATGACCTCACACAGTGCGACACGACGCGCCGGACTGAATGATGCCACAAGGGAGAAAATGGAAAATGAGCCACCTGAATTTGTATAAGGCACCCAGGCGGTCACAACGTAACAAAAATGTTACGGGCACCCTTGAACGAAACGGCCAAACCCAAACGTGCCCGGTCGGGTGACCTCGCATGGCGCGACACAGTGCGCCCGAGCGAACGATGCCACAAGGGAGAAAATGGAAAATGGCCTGCCTAAATGTGCGCAAGGGACCCAGGTGGTCATAACTTAGAAAAACTAATATGGGAGCCCTCGAACGAAATGACCCGACTCGAACGCACCCGGTCCGGTGACCTCACACAGCGCGACACAGCGTGCCTGAACAAACGATGCCATAAGGGAGAAAATGGAAATCAAGCCGCCCGAATGTGCACAAGGTATCATAGCAGTCAAAACTTAGCAAAAATGATACAGACGCCCTCGAACGAAACAACCCAACCTGAAAATTCCCGGTCGGGTGACCTCACACGGTGCAACATGACACACCCGACCGAACAATTCCACAAGGGAGAAAATGGAAAACGGGCAACCCAAACGTGCACAAGGCACCTGGGCTGTCAAAACCTAGCAAAACAGATATGGGCACCCTCAACCAAAATGACCCAACTCGAACGCGCCCGGTCGGGAAACCTCACACAGCACGACACGGCACGCCCGTCCAAACGATGCCATAAGGGAGCAAACAGAAAACGGGCCACCCGAACGTGCACAAGGCACCCGAGTAGTCACAACTTAGCAAAACTGATACGTGCACCCTCGAAAAAAATGGCCCAACCCAACCTGAATGCGCCCGGTCAGGCGACCTCACACAGTGTGACACAACGCACCCAACCGAACGATGCCACAAGGGAGCAAATGGAAAATGGGCTACCCCAATGTGCAGAAGAGACTTGGGTGGTCACAACTTAGCAAAAATTATACGGGTGCCCTCGAACGAAATGGCCCGACCCAAACGCGCCCTGGTTGGGAGACCTCACACGGCGCGACACGATGCGCCTGACCAAATGATGCCACAAAGGAGAAAATGATAAATGGGCCACCTGAATGTGCACAAGGCACCCGGGTGGTCACAAATTAGCAAAACTAATACGGGCGCCCTCGAACGAAATGACCTGACTCGAACACGCCCGGTCGGGCGACCTCACACGGCGGGACATGATGTGCCCGATCGAACGATGCAACAAGGTAGCAAATGGAAAATTGGCCACCCCAATGTGCACAAGGCACCCGGGGAGTCACAACCTAGCAAAACTAATAAAGGTTCCCTCGAACGAAACGGCCCGACTCGAACATGCCCGGTTGGGCGACCTCGCACAGCGCACTCGATCGAATGATGCCACAAGGGAGAAAACGGTAAACGGGCTACCCGAACATGTACAAGGCACCCAGGTGTTCACGACTTAGCAAAACTGATATGGGTTCCCTCGAATGAAATGGCTCGACCCGACCTAAACGCGCCCAGTCGGGTGACCTCACATGGCGCGACACGGAGTGCCCGACCGAATGATGCCACAAGGGAGAAAACAAAAAATGGGGCACCCAAGCATGCACAAGGCACCTGGGTGGTCACAACTTAGAAAAAATGATACAGGCACCCTTGAAAGAAATGCCCCGACCTGAACGCGCCTGGTCAGGGGACCTCACATGGCGTGACACAGCGCGCCCGACCGAACGATGCCACAAGGGAGAAAATGGTAAACGAGCTGCCCGAACATGCACAAGGCACCTGGGTAGTCACAACTTAGCAAAACTGATGCGGGCGCCCTTGAACGAAACGACCTGACCTGACCTGAACGTGCTCGGTCGGGTGACCTCACACAGCACGACACAACGCACCTGACTGAATGATGCCACAATAGAGAAAATGGCAAACGGGCTGCCCGAATGTGCACAAGGGACCTGGGTGGTCACAGCTTAGCAAAACTGATATGGGCGCCCTCGAACGAGACAACCCGACCCGAATGCACCCGATTGGGCGACCTCACACAGCGCGACATGGCGCGCCTGAACGAATGATGCCACAAGGGAGCAAATGGAAAATGGGCTGCTCGAACGTGCACAAGGCACCCAGGTGGTCACAACTTAGCAAAATTGATACGGGTTCCCTCAAACAAAACAACCTAACCTGAAGGTGCCCAGTCGGGCGACCTCACACAGCACGACACAATGTGCCCGACCGAACGATGCCACAAGGGAGAAAATGGAAAACGGGTCACCCGAATGTGCACAAGGCACTCGTATGGTCACAACTTAACAAAATTGATACGGACACCCTCGAATGAAACAACCCGACCTGAATGCGCTCGGTTGGGCGAAATCACACAGTGCGACACAGCGCACCTGACCGAATGATGCCACATGAGAGAAAATGAAAAATGGGTCGCTTGAACATGCACAAGGCACCTAGGCTGTCACAAGTTAGCAAAACTGATACGAGCTCCCTCAAATGAAACGGCTTGACTTGAACGTGCTAGGTTGGGCGACCTGATCATGAGGCACGACACGACGCGCCCAACCGAACGATGCCACATGGGAGCAAATGGAAAATGGGTTGCCCGAACGTGCACAATGCACCTGGGCGCTCACAACTTAGCAAAACTGATATGGGCACCCTCGAATGAAACAGGTCGACATGAATGCGCCCAGTCGGGTGACCTCACATGGCGCGCCTGACCGAACGATGCTGCATGGGAGAAAACGACAAACGAGCCTCCCAAATGTGCACAAGGCACCCGGGCGATCACAAATTACCAAAACTGATACATGCACCCTCGAACAAAACAGCGCAACCTGAACACGCTTGGTCGGGCGCCCTTACATGGCGCGACATGGCACGCTCGATCGAATGATGCCACAAGGGTGAAAATGGCAAATGGGCCACCTGAACATGCATAAGGCACTTGGGTGATCACAACTTAACAAAACTGATACGGGTGGCCTCGAACAAAACGACCCGACGCGAACACGCCCGGTCGGACGACCTCACATGGTGGGACACGATGCACCCGACTGAATGATGTCACAAGGGAGAAAACAGAAAAAGGACCGATTGAACGTGCACAAGGCACCCGGGCGATCACGACTTAGAAAAAATAATACAAGCACCTTCAAATGAAACGGCCTGACTCGAACACACTCGGTCAGGCGACTTGATCACAAGGTGTGACATCGCGCACCTGACCGAATGATGCCACATGGGAGGAAATGGAAAATGGGCTACCCGAACGTGCACAATGCACCCAGGTGGTCACAAATTAGAAAAACTGATACGGGTGCCTGAGAACGAAATGTGCCAACTCGAACGAGCCTAGTCGGGTGGCCGCACATGGTGCGACACGGCGTGCTTGACCGAACGATGCCACATGGGGGCAAATGGAAAATGAGCTGCCCAAATGTGCACAAGGCACCTGGGCGATCACAACCTAGAAAAATTGATATGGGCGCCCTCGAATGAAACGGGCCGACCCGAAAGCGCCCAGTCGAGCGAGCTCACACGGCGTGCCCAACCGAACGATGCCACATGGGAGCAAACGATGAATAGGCTACCCGAACGTGCACAAGGCACTCGGGCGGTCACAACTTAGCAAAATTGATACGGGCACCCTTGAACGAAATGGTCCAACCCGACTTGAACGCGCCCGGTCGGGCATCATCACACGACGCAACAGGACGCGCCCGACCGAATGATGCCACAAGGGATAAAATCGCAAACGGGCCGCTCGAACATGCACAAGGCACTCGGGCAGTCACAACTTAGCAAAACTGATACTGGTGCCCTCGAACGAAATGACCCGACCTGAAAGTGCCTGGTGGTGCAACCTCACACGGCGCAACACGGCGTGCCCGATTGAATGCTTCCACATGGGAGAAAATGACAAACAGGCTGCCCGAATGTGCACAAGGCACCCAGGTAGTCACAACTTAGTAAAACTGATATGGGCACCCTCGAACGAAATGGCCCGACCCGAACGCGCCCGTTCGGGAGACCTGATCACAAGGCACGACTTGAAATTTTTGTGTCTTTCATAGAAAAATATGCAGGTTGATATTTCAAGTTGATTCTCATCGTGTTAGTATCTGAAATAAGTATCTTTCATATAAATATATGGTTATTAAATCGGTCAATTTATCAATGTTACAAAACAACGTCAATAATAATATATTTGGATCAATTTTATAAACATACGAAATATCTACAAAACTAAGATACTTCTTAATATCCTTTTCATATTTCATTCGTTATAACAAAAAAAACATTATGAAGCCTATGATATACTATCAGCACGAACACATAAAGTTGAAGTTAATGATCGGTTGAGGTGAAATAAAATTAGACTTTTTATTTCAGTTGGGAGAAACTGTCGAACAAGCGACATTTCTTATATAAACATCAGTCTTGTGACGCTTGGAAGAAACCGTCGGAAAAGTGACGTTGCTCATATAACCATCGGTCTTGCGACGTTTGGCTTCACAACATCGCAAGACTGATGGTTATATGAGCAACGTCGCTTTTCCAATGGTTTCTCCCAAGCGTCACAAGATTGACGAATGTGTAGGCGACGTCGCAATTCTGACGTTTCGTCCCATAAATGTCTTAGGACCGACGAAGTGTTTAAAATGTCGCAAAAGCAATGATATCTCTAAACGTCGGTATAGCGATGATTTGTGGAGGGATTTGAAAAATTGATAGAAATTGTGGAAATTTCTGACATTACGACAAAAGTGTTGGAATTTCTTCCAAATGTAGTAGTGACAGGAATTGACGTGACTATTTAGTTGTATCCAACACTGAGTAGGAAAAATCAGGCCTGCTCAAAAGACAAATCGGGCATAAGGGAGAAACTATCATGCAATCAGTAGCGCCAAACTATAAAAGGAGGGAAAAAATAAAGGAGTGACTTAGCAAAGCTAGAATTATCACTCTAGGAAAAGGCTAAATGGCCAGGAGTAGTCAAACAAGACAAAAACAGCAGAGAGACAAAAATTCGACCAAAGTTGGATAGCCAATCAAAAATTAAAAATGAACAATAAGAGACAACAGGCATTGACATCCCTAGTATGGTTGCCAACTTGTTGTGAAGGAAAATCCCCTTTGCGGACAAAGGTGATCCCTCTAGCCCTAGGGTGGGTCTAGAAACAAGTGAACATGATGGTTTCTAAACTCCTAGTTTATAAATGAAATGTTGATTAGACTAGATGTCCTACCTCAATCTAATGATCTTGATGTAATATGTTGCAGTGATTCCTCGATCTTCGTTCTTCAAGCCTCGCACTCCGTTGGTAGCAAATTTTTTACACCTGCACAATGATCAAGAAAACACTAAAACCATACTAGCATACATGTTCATTTACAACTATCCAAATAGTCAAGGAGACTCAGAAACTTTAATCTTTAATATATAGAAAGATGGAACTAGAAATCAGTCATGTCATATTAATATATATAAAAGGGAGTTTACAACCTGCACCTTGACATTGTAGACCTCCTTTGACGGGTTCACTCAGGAAGTTTCATATTTGTAGGAACTAGAAGGCCAAAGGGAGAAACTTAACCTCATCCAAATGAACAAACATCCATGACTCTGCTCACGAAGCTGTTATATCTTAGAAGATTCATTTCCATATTAAAAAACCTTCCAAAAGTAGCTCGGCATGGGTGCTCTTCAGAGACAAATTGACCATGACATGGGGCCTAGTGTAAATTTGGCCATCGGCGCAAGGTCATAACTACACAACCGCGCCGACCCAAAAGCATATGTTTTAAAGGGTCAACTTCTGGAATGGTCAAAATATATTGTGTTCTTTACATGTTAAGGGATGCAATGACATTCATTATGGTGTGTGACAGTACACAGGGGTCACTCTGATAGTCCTCCAGTATTCAGTATGAGAAATGCAGGGATGGTGACAAAATGTTGTGTAACAAGGTCATATAGGTTTTTACTAGAATGTTTGATGATTTTGAAAATGAATATATTGGTACACACATTAAAATGGATGAAATGGTTGTTTCATTAATTTCATTCACCAAAGACAAGAGTCTTGGCCCAGATGTGTGAAAAATGGAGTTATTTATTCACTTCATGGACCCCATGGGAGAAGATCTAGTAGAACTTGTAGAGGAGGCCCATAATACTGGTATGATTTTGGGTGCTATCAATTCAAATTTCACTACTTTGATACCTAAAGTATTCAGGACATTTATAGTCTCTGATTTTAGGCCTATATCACTATGTAATATCATGTATAAATTAATCTTTAAGATTATAGAAAACCACATTAAAGGACACTATCTAAATTCATCACTCCAGAGAAGTTTGGTTTCTTGAAGTGTAACCATCAAATACATGACATTGTGGCTATTGCACAAGAAGGAATACATACTATAAATACTAAAAATAGGGATGTAATGGCTATAATAATTGACTTGATCAAGGCCTATGATTACATTGAGTGGGGCCTTCTGAGGATGATATTACATAATATTGGGCTTTCTTTGATGGTTATAATTGGCTGGATTATGGCTTGGGTTTCTACTATAAAATTTGTTGTTCATATAAACAGGGTGTCATCTAGCTCCTTTAAGGCTACATGTGGGCTTTGGCAGGGTTTTTCATGATCTCCTTATGTTATTTATTTTGATGATTTATGGATTGAGTAGGCTAATTATTGTGCCACATCATGAAAAAAATTTCTCGGGTCCTTGGATTTCAAGTAATATTTCTATATCTCACATGATTTTTGAGGATGACATCCTCGTTCTAGGGATGGCTTCTATCATGGAATGGAAGTTCTTATTGCACATCATTTACTCTTTTAGTGATGCATCAAGTTTATTCATGAACAAATCGAAATCATTATTGGTTTTTTGGGAGTTAGAGTCAGATAATATTGTGGAGATTGCTAATATGTATAAGGTGTGAAAGGCCCATTTGGATATGGGTTTAAAATACCTTGGTTTCCCTATCAAACAAAAAAAATATGTTATTAAATATTGGACGTGGTTTATAGATAAATTTGAGCGCATACTTGCTACCTAGTATTCTAGATTGTTGACTCTTGGGAGTAGATTGATTCTAGTGCATTTGGTTCTTCAAAATATTTTCATATTCTGGATGCATTGATACCTCTGTCCTAAAATATCTTGATAAGGATAAATTCTTGTAGTTCAATTTTTTCTTGGGCATGGTCTATGGGTGTTCATAAGTTCCATCTTGTTCAACTTGAAGCTATATAAAAGTGCGATGAGATGGGTGGATGGGGCATTTTGGACACTACAAAATTTTTCTGGGTTATGTTGGTTAAGAGCATGTGGTGGGGTACAAATGGCAATGGAATTTGGAAAATTATTATAAAGGTCAAATATTTGAAAGATAAAAAATTTCAGGAGTGGATAAACGATGGGCTTTTGAAAACATGTTTGGTCTCATATATATGGAACAATATGTTAAAGATCACATAGTGGATGTTTGATCACATGAAATGGGAGGTTTGTGCAGGTACACGTGTTGTAGTTGGCCTTTCTCCTATAAAAGGCTTCATAGGTGACCATTTCCTCCCCGTAATACTTATAAGCCACAATGCATAATATGGGTATAGACTATCTAAACCAAATCCACATCCCTTAGGGACAACATAGACTATTCTCCTTGTAGATGAGCACAAGGGATCTCTGCCTATTTGGTGAACTGGCAGTACTTTGGGAGAAGTATATTATTGATCTACTGTTGACAGTGTTGACAGGTATATCATTATCTATTGAGGATGATAATGATACCTGGGATGGTAAAATTAAACATGGTTAGATATTGGTATGAAAGGTTTACCGTTACATCACTTCTTCCTACTTACAACCTAAGGAAAATGGTTGGTTCTACAAAATTTGGAAGGGGAAAATTCCACTCAAGTTAAAATGTTTTGGGTGTCTTGTTTAGCGAAATTGTATCCTTACCTAGGACAACATATGTTGTCAGGGTTTATATGGTCTTGGACAATGTGTATTTTGCAGGGTGGATGTGGAAGATGTATTACATTTATTTCTCAGATGTCCATATGCAACCTCCATTTGAATTGGTGTATTGAATATGTTAAACCTTTGTGTTGTATGGAACTCCACCTCCATTGAGTAGTGTTTGTGAGATTAGATGTCTGAATACCCTGATTTTGATTAACTACCATTATATATATTCGAGGGTATATGGGGATATAAGAAAACATATGTATTTGAAAACCACTTATAAGATATAAAAATCACTTGCATTAGGATTGTTTCATACTATAAAGAAATTTGGCTAGTGGATATCAAGATAACATCACAACACATCCAAGCCATTAATATTTGGCACAATTTTCCTATTGGTTTCTTTAATGGGACGTCTTGCATGAATATGTGTGGATGTGAGGATTACATATTTACGGGGCCATGACAATATTATCACTCTAGTTGGAATAGTGGATGTGGATCAAACACATGGGTGGAGGTCATTTCCCTTTGGGGGGATTTTATTTTGTGCACAATGAAACATTAGTTGTCTATGGGGACTCGAAGGTAGTCATCGAATGGACGTTGGCAAGTACCAGTTTTGAGCCCCCATTACTCACAAATTGGTTGTAGAGGATGAAGTATATGTTGGGTTTATTTCAGGCGGTGTCCTTCACTCACATTACGGGGAACAAAATGGTGTGGAAGATGCAATCTCCAAAATGGGACACCGACATCCATTGGGGGAGATCATATATTCATCTTGTAAGAATGACATTTGCTAGAAATTACGTAAAGTATTTTATAAATAGGTTGTTCCTCTCTTTATGGTGGACTTTTAAATTTGAATAGACTCACACTTAAATAATGTTATTTAATAAGGGATAAAACATTAGGTGAGCTCGAGATCTTTAAATGATAATTTGATTATATGTAATGATTTTGATATGACTTGATATTAAGCAATATACACATGTAATGGTAGTAATATTGTGGGTGATTATCGAAAAATTGAGTTATCTAAACAAACTCTTGTTTTAGTATAAAAACTATTGTTTTTTTTTCTTGGAAAAAAAACTAATAAAATAAGTTTTTTATCATATAACACATTACTTTGAATTAATAAATGATAAATATTTTTACATAAAGTTATTCCAATTTTTATTGGAAACAACTTTTAAATATAAAAATGACATTAAAAAATATATAATTGATTTACCTATAATAAAATATAATAAGTAATTCTATATAAAACTATTTAAATTTTCATTTAAAATAACAAAAATTAAACACAAAAATAACAAACTTGAACAGTAAAACATATAAAATTGATTTTAATATTATTTTAAATGAAAAATATTAATATATGATTTTTTTATTAAAAAAATAAATAAAAAATCCATATAATAATTATTAATATTTTTAAAATAATTATAAAATATCATGTATCACTTCAAATATAAAGTTATAATTTTTTTATTAATTTTATTTTTTTTTAATTTTGAAACTGTGAAATCTACATATAATTTCAATTCATTAAATAGTAGCACATTTGCAAAAAAAATTGGAATATTGACCAATTATACTCAATGTAGAGACAATTTCTTGATCATTTTTCACTAGAGTTATTTTAAGTATGATTTTTTATATTTTGAGGTGCACATTAAAAAAAACTGAAGAGAATTATTGATTTGTGTTTTTTAAACTAGTTCTGTTATTATATATATGGATTTAGCATTCTTGAAAATTTGTAGGTCACTTAAATTGTGCAATGGTTATCTATCAAATTTGTGATTTCAATAAATTTCAACCAGATTTTAGAAAAAATATACCCAAAAATATCCCTAAAGACAACTCCAACCCCATAACAAAATTACATGAAAGGATACCAATTTTTTTACTATTATTATTATTTTTTTGTAAATTTAGTAGTACCTTACCATTTTCTATTTATCAAAAAAGAGAGAAAGTTGCAACATATACACATTTGGTGGCCTCAACCTTCCCAAAGGAAACCAGGTCTATTGGCCACCTTAAAGCATTAATTGCCATCCAAAATCGAAACTGTCTTTTTCATCTACTAGCCGCTACTATTTATAGCAAAGTCTATTTGACAACATGAAAAGTAAAATCTAGCCACAAAAATCATAGAAACCTAGAGCATCATGTGTTAACCATCTAAAGATTCTATTGGTGTCGAGTCTTTTGCTGTTGAGCCCAACATGTCGACTTGCTGCATCTGTTGAAGCTGCTTTTCAATTCTACCAATACGAACTGTGGGATGATACTAAGATACCCTTATATCATGAATTTCTTTTTTGTTTTCCTGTAGAATTGAGACTACTTTGGAACTTCCTTCACTTTCTTGTAAGCTTTGCAGGGCTTTAGCCAGCACACATTTTAGATTCTAGTATGTGTGGATGGATTGATGAAAGAGAGATAGTCACCCCCTCGTATTCCCCTGGTCAGAAACAAAATCCATGTTTTCCTCCTGAGCCTCTATATCTTCTTTCTTATTGTTACTTTCCCTCTCCCATCCTTGGATTACATTACGAATCTGTGGGGGATTGCCTACAGAGTAAAATTCAAAGAGATTCTCCATGATCTCTTGCTTTGTCTTTCTTCTTCGCTTGCTTATATCGACCATGTTCTTTGAAAGCCTCTGCTTTCCTTTTTCCTTGGGCTAACGCTTTACTGATTGACCTTTCACCATTTTTATAGTTAGATTGACGAGCTTGAGAAGCTGCTGAACTAAACCTGTGAGTATTGTTAGAGGGCCTGTACAGGGTGGTAAGGGAAAATTAGAAACAGAGTAACAAGGAAATCCGATGGGAACCTCCATCGCAGTGGAGTTAGCCATGAAGACATGCATGCATATCATATTACTGAGATAGGTAATTAAACCAGTATGAATGAAGACCTTGTTGGATGGAAAAAGCCACTGACTAGGATTATCATTACAACTATAATTCTCCTTATCCACCATACCACAGTTATAATTCGACAACTTTGCATGAAGAAAAATTGAAGTAAGAGAATGGCGGACCAGACTTCTCAGTTTACTTAGAGAGGGGGTTTTGGATTCCCGTCTACCCCAATCATAGTGAGCAGAGGTAAGATTACAGACGCCTATCATCTTATCATGGCACATCATGCATGAGGTTTCATAAAATTCAAAGAGACTCTGAATTTGCAGATGCCAAATCCTATAGGGGGTTCTGAAACATGGCTCAATGGCCTTCTCAGGGATAACCAGGTTCATATTTTTTTAACATGCTATAGGGGAAAGCATTTCCAAAGGGTACATAAATATGCTTGAGATCAGAATGATAACATTTCCCACCCTTCCCACAACAATACTTATACATTTCCTCTACCCTGCCCATGCACATACTATCTCCCATGTTTATACATTGCATGGGTAAATTGATGAGGATAAGAACCATAGCCATGACATACCAAAGAACCTGAAGGCATGACCGTTGCAAACTTGGCGCGACGTTACCTTCATAACTTCCTTCCAATCCTCCGCGAATTTCGTAGCCAAGAAGAATGCTCTGCCATGGAGCCATTCCTTTCCTTGACCTCTTTTATTGTTGTTTCTCATGTATTTCTGACATAGTTAGTTGGCATTATTTTGCTTCCATAATTAACCGACATGCGAAGGTACCTTCCAACTCCTTCTGCAGGGATTTAATGAATGATGGTGGGATGGTGCACACTGTCACGTTCCTCCAAATGTCGACTAGCCTCCACTTGTCAAGCAACATTGGCCACTCGGCACCCTGATCGAGGGTCTCAGGCTTTGTCTTTATCTCTCTCTATAATAATCTATAAGGAGTGTAACTCTATGTCCCATGTTCTATCTCCTTGATTTACATCCAGTTGTCTCCCCTCATTTCTACATCCCCAGTTCGCTAACTAGTCTGCAGCCTCATTTCTTGTTCTGCGGACATGCGAGGGTATAGGATAGCCAACATCTTTTATGAGTAAACCTATCTCTTGAGTGAGATGTGATGTCCTCTAGCTTTTGCTTATTTTTTCCCAAGGAGTCCCTTGCTACAGCTTTTTTAGCACCCCTATAACCATTTCCGAATCCCCTTCAACAATTAGACGATAGTAGTTCTCTCGAATCGCTATTATAAGCCCATGTTTGACCATTGTTAACTCAACTTCATTGTTCGTAGCAAATCCAATGTCCAAAGCATAGACCCTGCATGCTATTCCATGAGAATATCTAAATATTCCTATTGCCCATGCCTAGCCTAGATTTCCTTTTGATGCCCCATCATAATTGAGTTGATAAATCCAAATTGTGGCAGCTAAAAAATATCACCTGTGTTTTGCTTCGGAGTTTAAATTTCCATAATGTGTTTGCCAGCATTTGTGATTTTAAATTCAACTTACCTAAGATATGACCTTCTATTCTGTTTTCCATTTTTCTTCCAATATGGTCTTCTGGATATTTTCGACAATCCCTTGCCATATTTGAGTTATGTTTTTTACTTCTCACATAATTCATAATGATAACAATAACAAAAAGTGACTGAAAGATCAACTTGTCTTGCACGTATATTTATTCGCTGCCAAGTGTTCAGTCCTCCACTTCCATGAATCAGATTTTTCTTCGAGAGCAAAGCTAGTTTATGGAGTAACAATTCATTCAATGCCATGTTTTTGGTGCCTCACCTTGCCACGAATCAGATTTATTATACAAAAAAATTACGTAGTTCATTGTTCTTTAAGACTCATTTCGATCTTGTTTTAAAATTTAATGTGAAAATGGATTTACTATGATCAATCATTTCTATTCTCAAAATATTTCAAAATTGGATTATAAAAAAATATTCTAACAAAAATCTTCAAACTGGACAATTGTAACGCCCTATTATTAATAGTGATTTATAAATGAAAAATATGAGGGACAGAGAGGTGTAAATACCTAACCATGAAACACCTCAATGATTGATAGTCATCAAATGATGACGTAACTTTCCTAGTCCCGAGGGAATAGAACATCTCCCACTATCTGTCCTTTGTTGTTACTGTTGGAACCTATTCTTCTTGTACACTACGTCCTCTATTCCCTATGTTGAAGACTGAGCATCGAAAATTTGCATTGAATTTATTGGTGTTGTCTATCGATGCAATATAATAATTTGGATGGTAGGTTTTTTTGCTGAAATTTTGTAAAAAAAATTCATAAAATTAAGTAGTTAGAGTATTTAGATTGCATTTTGATAGTGGAAATGGATTCAGAACCATAAAAATCCCTTAAAACATTCAAATACTAATATTGAACTATTATAATCTCGATTTTCAAAAACCTTTACCAAAATTTTTAATAATCTTACCCAAATTTCTGTATTATTCTGTGAGTTTTTTTTAAGACTAAGGTGAATCCATCTGCTATATGGTGGGGTTGTGAGTCAAGGGGGCCTTTTATGTGTAATAATAATAAGCTCTTCCCTATTCTTGTGGATTGGATAATAGCATGGTATGATTGTGCAACTTGCATGATAATAGCATATGGCTGCATGCATTGCAACTGGATATACAAGGTGCCATTAGTGGGAATGCTTGTAAAAAGAATTTCATTCAATATGAAATGTTGGTGGGCTGGTAGAAGAGGAGGTACCTTACGTTGCACTGAGATTTAATGTATTTTTATAGTATTAAAGCATCTTGGCAATTATTTATATTAATATTTGATTATTCCAGTTTTCTATGCATATTAATGTTGTCTAGAATTCTTCACTCGTTAATATTTCTAATCAGCAGGGTTTATGAATCCTCATATAAATTTTTAACGCAACAACTATTTAAGCCTAAAATTGGGTACAAGTTACAACCCTTTGTAGTGAAGGCCGTGAAATTTCCATAACTAGCTACAGCTAAAGAGTTCATTCTCCGCAGAATGCGTACTTCCAATCGTGGGCCATATCATGAACTGTATCAAATGTAGATGTCAAAACAACATGTTAAATGGTAAAGCCTAAAAAGGAAGCCACATACGGGTGACACATATCACAATTTAAAGGCTAGGCAAACACGCAGCTTCCTCTTTCCACTTCGACGGTGTTCCCTATATCTTTACAATTCTGCTATCCTTGCTTAGGAGGTCATAGCTAAATATGCACATGTTGGATTTCGCTAGAAAAAAATGAATACAACTGGTATGGGGAGAAGAAATAAATTTGACCTAAAAAATAATTAATGAATTCTATTTACATACATTAATTTTTTTTATAAAAAAATACATTTTAATGAAATATATTTTATATGGTTGAAGTAACATAATAGTGAGTCTAGTAGTGAGAGATATGAACATGCACTAAAGAAAACTTAAGCCTAGTCCTAGTTAACTATCTCATGCAAGTGGAGATGGTCCTAGTTATCTAAAGTTCAATTAAGTGCATTATCTCCATTATCCCCGTGAAACACTACTAGAGAGAACAAAATGAATGGACCCAAGAAAGAAGCCACGTAAGGTAGCCATTTTACAATGCATCTAAGTAACATAGATCAATTGCAACAAGAGGAAGGAGGGGGAAACCACATGGGAGTGAAATTCTCTTCAAACTATAATACTGAAAAATAAATACAAGTACTAGGAAGTCATGTCCTTCACTCCAAGGAGGTTTCGTAGAAAGTGAAACTTTTGCTCAATGAATTCATTGTGAAGATGTTGACGATCTATTTAAAAGTGGGACAATACTATAAGTCGATGATCCCATCTTGTACCAATTCTTGGATGTAGTGCATGTTGATCTCAATGTGTTTTGTTTATTGATGTTACACTGGATGCCTACCAAAATTTAGTGTGCTTTGATTGTGACATCAGATGACAGTCGAATGATGAAATATGATACCAGGTTCAATGAGGAAGTTTGCAACCAAATGGCCTAAATGGAAATGTGGATTGCACATCTATATTCGGCCTCTATAAGTGATAAAACAATCACATATTTCTTTTTGTTGGACCAACAAATGGGGCTAGAACCCAAATTGAGAATATATCCTGAAGTGGATTTACTATCAATGTTATCGCTAGCCCGATATGAATTAGTGTGGCCAATGAGATCCAAAGTACATCCTATTACATATTAATCCCATAGTTAATGGGTCCCTAGATATATCTGAGTATGCACTTGGTAGCTTTCCAACGCGTCTCATGGGACCCTTGCATGTATTTGAAAACTACATCTATTGCATATCAGAAGCATGGACGAGAGTGACTAAGATATAGGAGACTCTTAACAATTTATCCATACATCGTGCAATTAACTAATGGTGTAGCTTCTCCATCCTGAAGGTGTACCCATGATAAGAAAAGTGTAGTTATTGACTTGCATTTGGTCATATGAAAGTGGACTAAGAGATCTCTCACACACTTGGATTGAGAAATTTTGATCCTTGAATCATTCTAGTTGATTTTTAGCCCAAGGAAGAAGCGGAACAGACCCACATCTGTCAAGGAAAACTTATCATGCAAAGCGGTTTTAATTGTAGCAATGGTTAATGCTACAATACCTATTATTATTAGATCATTGACATAGATTAATATGAGCAACATACAGTCAAATGTTCTTAGCATATAAACATTTGGATTAGATTTACATTGAATGAAATGTTGAGAGAGTAAATAGGAATTCATTTTAGCATACCATTCTCTAGGTGTAGGCTTGAGGCCATAGATAGAATTCTTGACTTCGCAAACTAAATATAATTTTTTTACATATCCTTGCAGTTACTCCATGTAAAATTTCCCTTTGAGATCGTCATGAAGAAATTCATTATTCACATCCATGTGGTGAAACTCCCACCTTCATGTTGTTGCAATGGCAAGATTTAATTGAATAGAGTCCATTTAGGTCACTAGAGAAAAGGTTTAATCATCATCAATGCTATCAAAATGTTGCAAACCATTGTCCGCCAACAATGTTTTGTATCTATGCACAAGTCCATCCATTATTTTCTTTGTCAGGTAGACCCACTTTCATTTGACAAGTTTTCGATATGAAGGATGTTGGATGCTTGAAAATACCGAGAGGGGGGTGGGGGGAGTGAATCAATATTGTGCTCTATGGGTCGATTACCTCTATTTTTTGTTTCTTACACAAATAATTTAATCTTGCATTAACTAACTAGAAACACATTACCATACCATATAAAAATATGAAACATGTGAGAGGCTTAACAAAAATAGATAACCATGAGCATCAGCACTTGAGACACAAGATGTAAGGTGGAAACTAAAAGGGACAAAACCACCATCTTCTTCTACTCGGTTTCATATTCTTTTCATTAATTAAATTCTTATTTTACATATGCACTAGCCACCACTAGTGTTCAAGATCGCGTGATTAGTAAGTTGTGGCTTGAACTCTACACTGATATATATGCATGGAATTGAAGGAAATCACACTAAAATATCACACCAACAATATACTCCTGCAAGAAGAAACTCTTTCAATATATTAAATACAACATCATTGACAACCTCTATTACTTAAATACTTTGCTCCATGCATACTAATTTATCTTTCATATTATCTTTGGCTCTTCAACACACTGCATCACCTTTAGTCATTGATCCAACACTTTATTTTCACAAGGCACTAGAAACTAAGTTCTAACGCACACCAATTTCTCTTTGTCCTACAAACCTCAACTAATTAACATCCCACTAGCTTTGGTATGCCACGGGAATTGCACACTTCACATGTAATCACACTATATGCTCTATTTTCACATCATATCTAACCATTGCCATGATCTAATGTTTGGGTATAAATTAAAATAAATATTCCAATACACCTTCCATAAGTTGGTGAGACCAAATCAATACATTAACTTCGACCAGATCACCACCACTACCACGATCACCTAATAATAAAGGCGTTCAGTCTCTAAAACCATTTGACTTGATGACCAAATCAAACATAATCATTGTGCAGCTAGTCAACTGAACCTTCCATATGAAACCATGGGTAACTACTGTCGTTTTGTGTGCATGACATCTTTTTTGGCACCTACAAGAAACTACACAAACATAAAGTTAGTAGCCTTGAACTAAAATATGCAAACATGCAATGGGAAGTGAATAGCACTTTCCCATTACTACATTGTGACTATTTAGAGCCAATGACATTTCTTTAACTTAGGTAAATTGAAACTTTCTTTTCCCATAAATTTTTTCTACTTCTTCCCCAAATTTCTAGGTTCCTCCAAGACCCATGCACACTTCAATAAGCCTATGTACATACCTCTTCAACCATCAAATAATCATCACAAGCTACAAAATCCCATTTACATCAATTACAAACACAACTTGGTGATTGATTCCTATGGTTTACATCAATGCAACACTCTTGATTTTTGTGTAGCTTGGGAGGTACTTGAAGCCCTAGGGTTCGGGGTTTGGAGGGAAAAGTACCAGAAGTAGGCTTGTGGTCTTGGAACCCAAGCATGGGGTTTTTCACCCATCGATATTTGGGCCAAAACCATTATGAATTTGAGCCTGAGAGAATTTGGGGTGATAGAGCTTGGTGTGGCAATTTCAACACTTCAAAAATCACAAAATCGAAGCTCTGGAACTTGAGATATGGATTTTTGAAGCTGAAAATTAATTATGGATAGTCAAGTCATGTAGGCTTGGTCCAAGAGACATGTATCTTCAAAAAAAAATTGGAGCCCTTAGATTTGGTATAAATATAGGGCGAGGGAGCATTCGTTTAGTATCCAAATGTGAAAAAAACACAACAGATCAACTTCAGAATTTTTTGCATGTAGTGAGTTTCCGTAGACTGGGTTTCTATAGGTAGTTTCCGTAGACTTGGTTTTCATAGTGAGTTTTCACAGACTGGGTTTCTGCAGGAAGTGCATTTTCATAGACACAGTTTCTGCAGTCAATGCATTTCCACAAGATAGATTTCCGTAGGTAGTGCATTTCCATAGGCTAGGTATTAGCCAAATTTCCGAAGGAAAGCGTTGCAGTTTGAAGTTTTGTTTTTATTATGGTGATGTTGATTTTATGTTGAATTATTTTCTAGTTTGATGGTCCTAGTGTGGAAAGAGTTGATGGAGTTTGTTAGAAGCCAAGAGGAGGGTTTCCTAGATGTGAGGATGTCCTAGCCAGATGCAGATGGTACAACTATTATTGGTCACTCGTGGACTAATGGAGGGTAGCATGAGAGTGGACCAAGTGGAGATAGATTCAGAACTTATGGTCTACTAGAGGAGAGTGTGATAGTTTCCAAGTTGGAGCTCGGTGTGCAACACACTAGTGGAAAATGGTGGTTTCTAGAGTGGAAATTGATGAGCTAAAGGGTTTGATAAACCAGGATCAATTTGTGGAGCCCGAGACTTGTATGTGGAGAAGGAATTATACAACATATGATGGAAAATCCTCCAAGCCCATGTTCATTGTGGAAGATGGAAATATTGTAGTGATAGGTGGCAACCCTTTATGCTCTATGTTGGTCTTCATCGAAGCAACATAGGAAGACCATAGTGGGCTGAAGTCCCTGAGTAGTTAAGGATCATTAGTGGGAAGAATGAGAGTTGTTCACAAGTGGAGTTGTGACCAAATCTACATGAGTCTTGATGTGTTGATGCATTGGTGGATGAATGATCAACTACTGAGAAAATCACATAACCAAAGTTTAGTAGTCGGCTGGACTTGTAGCATTGATAGAGGCAGGAGCTACAGATCGGGAGCCAAAAGACAGGGCAGATACATGGTGTGACCGAGAGGAGTTGAGAGAGCATGCTACAACTAGATGGTTAGAGTATATTTCTTTTGTATCTTGTACTAGTCTATGTAGGATGGCCATTATCCCTGGTACAAGAGCCCTAGACTGTTGTATTATATTAGTTGGATTAATATAATGAAGTTGAGTTGAAAATTTTAAAAGGTTGTTTCTATCCTATGCATGTGTGATTTACTATTATTTATATTCTACTATGTAAAGTGGTCCTATTTGAGATTCTTGTTTTAGCAGCGTCAGTTATTTTAAGACTCTAACATAGACCCAAGGTCTAGGGAAATCAACATGGTATCAGAGTGTATCTGATCTACTTTGAGGGACAATGAATCAGAGTGTGCACAAAAAAGAAACTTAGAGGGATTTATGGCTGTTTATATCATGGAGAAAAGGTTTCAACTAGAGACATGGAGATGTGGTCTTTACTGCCATGGCATCGATATTGGTTGGGAGTTCTGGGGGATTGGTGGTGAGCCTGGTGAGCAACAATTTTTTGTAGCACGTGTTATTGATCATGGAATTATGTTAATTTTTCATGGATGGATGGGACAACTCAAAGATTTTTTTGGCATGGATGAGATCAGTTTTATCGATATGTATTCATGTGATGGACTGGATATTGGAAGGCTAGAGACTTCATCGGATCGTGATGTTGCATATCTGATATTGGAGGGATTTGCACGAATGGTATTTGATCTAGGAAGGTGAGTGCTTGCAGGACTGAGAAAGTGGATATCATGTAGGCTTAGAGGGGTTCTAGCCTCAGAGGGAGAAACCCTTTGGAGGTTTGAGATCTTCATATTTAGATGTGATGAGGCAGAGGCACTACCAAGATTTTCGAGTTCATTCTATAGGGTTTTCTGCAATGATGGATGGAGTATGGGGCTAGTGTCACTAGATATGATGATGGTTACTTACTAGTCTTGTAATTGCATCCCTCTCTAAGAGGGAGTGTTGATTTTTGTGTATCTTAGGAGGTACTCCAAGCCCTAGGGTTGGGGTTTTGGAGGGAAAAATTCCACAATTAGGCTTGTGGGCTTGGAGCGCAAGCATGGGGTTTTTCACCCATTGGTATTTTGGCCAAAACCATGATGAATTTGAGCATGAAAAAATTTGAGGTGATAGAGTTTGGCGTGGCAATTCCAACGCTTCAAAAATCAGCCAAATCAAATCTCTAAAACTTGAGATATGAATTTTTGAAGTTGACAATTAATTTGGGATAGTCAAGTCATGTAGGCTTGGTTCGTGGGACATGTCTCTTAAAAAAATTTGTGGAGCCCTTGGATTTTGCATCAATAAAAGGTGAGCGAGAATTCATTTAGCATCCAAATGTGCAACAAATTTAGAAGATCAACTTCATAATTTTCTACAGCCATCGAGTTTCCGCAAAGTGGGTTTCTTCAATAAGTGCATTTCCGTAGGCCAGTTTTCCACAAGAAGTGAATTTCTACACTTTTTGTTTCTGGAGGAAGTATGTTTCTGCAAACTTGGTTTTCGCAGGGAGTGTGTTTCTGCAGACTAGGTTTTTGCAGGCAATACATTTCCATAGACTAGGTTTCCGCAGATAGCGCGTTTCTGCAGGATGGGTATAGGCCAAATTTCCACAGACAGGAGCCGCATTTTCACAACATATTTGAGGTATGGTGATATTGATTTTATGTTGAATTTGTTGCTAGTTTTATGGTCCTAGTGTGGACAGAGTTGATGAAGTTTTTTAGCAGCCAAGAGGAGGGTTTCCTAGGTGTGAGGATAACTTAGGCAAAGGCAGATGCTACAACTAGTATTTTCCACTCGTGGATTGTTGGAGGGCAGCGTGAGAGTGGACCAAGTATGGAAATAGATTTGGCACTTATGGTATGTTGGAGGGCAACGTGATAGTGTCCAATTTGTAAGTGCGCAACACCTTAGTGGAAAAAGGTGGTTGCTAGAGTGGAAGTTGATGAGCTCAAGGGTCTGATTAGCCAAGAGAAGTTTATGGAGCTCGAGACTTGTGTGTGGATAATGATTTCTACAATATATGATGGGAAGTTGTACTATCCCGTGTTCATTGTGGGATATGGACATCTTGTAATGATATGTTGCAGCCCTCTTACCCTATGTTGGTCTTCATTGGAGCAACACATGAATACCATAGTGGGCTAAAGTCCTTGAGTAGCTAAGGAGAAATAGTGGGTAGATTGAGAGTTTTTGACAAGTGGAGATGTGAAAAAATCAACAGGAGGCTCGATGTTTTGATCTTTTGGTGGACGAATGATCAACTAGTGAGCAGATCAAATAGCCGAGGTTCAATGGTTAGATGCAATTGGAGCATTGATGAAGGGAGGAGTTGCAGATCAGGAGTCGA
Source organism: Pinus albicaulis (assembly GCA_034641835.2). Lineage (NCBI taxonomy): Eukaryota > Viridiplantae > Streptophyta > Pinopsida > Pinales > Pinaceae > Pinus > Pinus albicaulis. The sequence goes on along the minus strand of CM076581.1, from coordinate 890,614,390 downwards.
AGGACCAAGAAGATACATATTATGAATGAGAGGAGTTGAGAGAGCATTCTACAACTAGATGGTCAGAGTTTTTTGTTTTGTATCTTGTAATAGTGGATGTATGAGGGCCATTATCCATGGTACAAGATACCTAGACTGTTGTATTATATTATTTGGATTAATATAAGGAGTTTGGGTTGAAAATTTTTAAAAATTGTCTATATTTTGTGCCTGTGTGATTTAATTTTATTTATATTCCACTGTGAAAATTAGTTCTGACTGAGATTCTTGATTTGGTAGCGTCAGTGATTTTAAGACTCTAAACTAGATCCAAGGTCATGGAAAATCAACAAAAACCATGTGACCAACAAAGGAAGTGGAACCAATTCCCTAGTTTGATTCTTAACAAGAGTGTTGTACACCTCGTCCATAAATGTTTCCCAGAAAGGATTACATGAAATTTCATCATAAGTTTCATGGTTATATTCTAGAATCATGTACCAATGCATGGGAATAACTATATATGTAGTTGTGAGTGCATGGGGTGCTTCTTAAAAATGGTATCTTGTGGCATGATCATCCAATAGATCACTCATGAGGTGCCACTTATTGTCAAAAGTGGTCGAGAAATGGAATCTTCACATGCATGTTGATGATCTTTTAAATTCGCTTCAAAAATTAGATATGAATCTAATTTGAATGATAGGATGCATCATCTCTTAGATATTCTACAAGAGGAAGCACAACACTTTTTGGTATGTTGTTTCCTAAATGTATGCCAGATACTTTTAAGGTCTTATATTTTCCTCCACATTTTCCACTTCAAAAGCATCGAGATGGATGCCATACAGTATAATGATCCAATATATATCAACATATTATAATGAAGAAAAGGAATTTATATTTAATACCTTAAGGTTCAATACACTGATCAGGAGAAATCAGATTCAAAGGAAGAATATTTTGATGGATACATGGATCTTAAGGAAGAACTTACTAGTGCATTAGAAGGAATAGAAAGAATCAATAAAAAGAGGAAGGAATTGTTGCAAAATGTTGAGAAATAAAAGAATCATGATCTTGATGAATCAATAGTCTCTTTCATGAAGTTAGAACTAGAAGATGCAAAGTAAAAAGAATATTTTTTTTAGGCTATCTCGAAGAAAAGAAAGGACATTGTGAGGAACTAGACACTGAGATTATTTCTTTGAGAAAGGGATTAAAAGTTCCAACGATTAGTTGATCCAATGTTTGAAGATGGGAAAGCAATCTCAAACATGATGACATTCTTAGTTTTTGGAGATATCCTTTTATTATAATAGTTCTTGGATTTCATGAAACTACCAAGAGAGAATCAAGCTCGATGGCATAATAAAATAATGCAATGAAGAACCTAGAAGTTATACTAGTGTGCTCAAAGGATCTAGTAGCAATGTAAGAAAATTTAGAAATGAAGCTAAGGATCAACAAAGAGATGACCCCATCAACAATGAGAACAACATTAGGAAGTAAGGCGAGGAGAAAAAGAGCCATTATTTTCCAAATAAAGATATAAACACCAAGAAATGAAGCAAATACCAACTAAAACCCAAGAATGGATTCAAAAGAACAATCCCTCCAAGATGGCCTTTCAAATATAGGTATCAAAATATATTTTATGGCTATTTATTTTCATGTAATAATTATTTATAAGGAAATAAATTTCAAAGCCTGTGTAAGAAATTACTATTTGAGGAATAGGAGGAGGGGATCATATAAAATTTCAAGGAATTGTAGTGTGACTAGAAATCCTAGAAGTTGTAGTGACAATGTTGTAAAAAATTGTGATTAATTTCCCTCCTTTTTATATCATGTTGAATGTTTCAAGTGCAATAATTTTGGGAAAAAAGATCATGATTGTATAATAAAGACATTGAGCACTCTAAATCAAAATAGAGAAGAGATATTGTTAGCAATAGAGATCAAAGAAAAAAGGTATGGAGAAAGAAGCAAGATTAGCAGGTAGAATTTGGTCTACCTCTATGTGTTCAAAACAAAGAAAGCCAATGGTATATAGAAAGTGTTTGTTCAAGTAATATGACATGAGATCAAAGGAAAATTTTCTCACTAATGGAATCTAAATGAGGAAGTATCATCCTTGGAAATAACAACTCGGGAAGCATAATTGGAAAAGGAAAAATCAATATTGATTATGGAAGAGAAAAAACTCAAAATGTTTTTCTTGTTGAAGGTATGAAGCACAATCTATTCAATGTAAGCCTATATGGTTGATCAAGGTTATGGTATCACAATCAATTCTAAAGGATGTGAAATAAGAAAACCAAATTTGGGAAGATTTGTAGAAAATGCAAGTAGAGTCTGTATACAATGTATATGTTCTCAATGATATTAAAAGAAAGGAAAATTTGTCTATGGTAGTAATATCCTGAACAAATTATCCATAAAAGAAGAAGTGAGAGACTACAACATATTAAGAAAAAATTAATTTTAGGGAATGAATTGTAAGAGAGGAATGATGATATGAAAAATTTTCAAGATGTGGAAAGCAAATGATGTGTGAAGAAAGTGAAGTAAATGATGTATTTCAATTACAATAGTGAATAAGTTCATGGGGAGAAACATACTTCACTTAATATAAAAAAAGTGGATCAATTATAAACATGTAGAATACTTCCATACAATATGAGCTGTATATAAGGATAAACATCAGTTCAATGAGATCTTCTCTTTATAATAAAATAAGTAGGTGTAGATACTAAGAAAATTTGTTGATAGAAGGAGAATCATAAATAAAGAGAAGACCTACTTTAGGGGGAGCATCCCTTTACAGGAAAAGAAGAAAGTTGCAGTAAGAGGAGTTAAGTTGTAAACAAAAGGAAGTATAAGCTAAGGTGGAGCATTCCCAAAAAGAATAAGTGAAAGGAAGTTCAAGTACAGAGGGAACAGTCTCAAGAGTAGAGATATAAAAGAAACAATGGTGCATGCATGAGCATATAGACACATCCTTGACAGGGGGAGCCTAGTTGTAGATAAAGAAAAAGTAAGAAATCAAAGGAAGAAAATATTTTCTTGTTGACATATTAGAGGAAGAAACTATAACCATAAGTAAAAACAATATGTAGACATAAGGAGATATAGCAGATAAGGGGAAGTATTGCAGTTACAGAGGGAGGTTGCAAATAGAGGAAGAATTATAGAAGTTATTTATAGGGGGATTTAAGTAGTAATTAAAGGAATCACATAAAAATAAATCTTTCATACACAATGACTAATTGAAGACATTATAAAAATTGTAGACAATGTGAAGAATTGATCTCAGAGATATAGCGGAGTTATGGAGTAGTTGCATATATAATGCACTTTACTGTAGAACATATTCAATTCTATAATACATCTAGATAAATAGAAAAATTTATGATAATGGATATACAAGGGGTCTCATACCCATTAGGCATATCCCTTTTCCATTGATGTCAAAGGGAAAAAAAATGTCAATAAAGGGAGTGAGGGGAAGCCATTTAGCATTCAACAATAGACCTAAAATGTCAAACTCAAATTTCATGGGTTTCCATCAATGAAAAATGGAGGGATTTCTGGAAAATGTGTTGTCATTGATGTCAACATGTCAGGGGGGGAATATTTGGATCAGTATAGTGAAAAAAATTGATGTAAATGCAAAGGGAAATGTGTAAAATTTGTTGACATTGACGAAAATACTGTGGAATTGAATTTGGATTCACATGATAAAATCCTTGAATAGGGCATGACATGGGAAATTGATGAATATCAATAGTGGATAATCGATCAACACATCAACTAGCTATCTAACATTGGTAGTCCTTGTTCATTTTCAAGGGTCCAAACTACTAGATGCTTAACTGCAAGAAGGATTGGAAATAACATCAGGTAGTAAAACCATAAAGGAAACACAAAATTCAATGAAATAATTTGTGTCCTACCCCTTCTTTCCAAAGCAACTGTTGGCCCCCCGCTCAAAATTTGTTGAGGTAATATGTAACCATATAGGGTGATGTGACACTATTGGGGCCAAATGTGATAGGTCCATCATCAATCAATGGGTGGAAAGGTTGCTGTCAAGTGTTGGTCCATCTATCATACACCCATAATACCATATGGTTTTCAATAGAAAAGATCTTTGATTTTATTATATATGATATGATAAAAAGTTATTCAATATCTTGGTCATGAAGCACTTAACGATTGGTTCCCAATAGCTAGGTGCCCCTACAATGTTGTGTATTGAATGTTTTTTTCAAATAAACGACCTATGGATTTATGTGATACCTGAGATTATTTTTTTTTGCTAAATCCTCTAGTCATAGAGTACTTAACATTAGCTCATAACGACTAAGAGTCCTACAAAACATTGGATGTTCAAATGTTCAAGAACTAGTATATTTGTCTGATATATGAGGTAGTTGGCTCCTAGCTAAGCCATTAGTCACAAAGCGCTAAAGATATAAATTCTAAGAGATAAAAGCCCCATGAAACCCTTGGAACATCAGGCATGTAAAGTTTCGATTCTTTTTTGATAGGTTGATTCCTAGGATATGTTAGTTGGACATGTGATAGAGAAAGGATGTAGCAATGACGTGGATGTAAAACATGTCACTTAGATTTGGAATTTTTGGACCTCCAAATAGTGCAAAGGTTAGTGACATGTGGCATGTGTTAATAGTGCCTTGTGGTAGATGAAAATTTAGATTTTTCCATATATCGTATTGTGATTGGCGATAAATGAATGAAGTGGTAGGCTAAGTGGACACTAAAGCCTTAAATTCCTAGAGTATATTTTTCCTACTAGATCACTCAATAGCCTCAGATCCATTTTTCAAAATCCAAGATATGTAATAAATCACCAAAAAATGATGCAAATCTTGGCATCATTAATCCCCCAAACCTTTGTAATCCTAGGATGGCATTGTGAAAAATATCTCTCGATTGTATGATAACCCAATAATGTTGGCTCACATCATAGGGATTGATGAAAAGGGGTTGATGTATTTCATGTAAGGTCTGAGCACCTCTTGAACCTCAAAATATTTAATGATGGTTTACAAAAGGGTGTTCAAGATTTCCTGATAATCCGGGGACTTGACATGAAAGGCCCTTGGTCATAGCATGTGCTTCTAAAAAGTTGTTAACTTATAGTTTGGGTGTTGAATAATATATTTATGGGTGTTTTTATTTTATTTTTAGATATATTGATATCCAGAAGTTGATGATCCTAGGGGATAGAAATATGGATGACGTCTAATAGAAAATTTTACTATTATAGGCCCAAAGAGACTTGGTTTTGTAATGTTGCTTGATGTTAAAGAATTTTTGGTTATTCTCCAAAATCTCATGTATTTATTGTATTCTCAATAAATTTCAAAATTTTGCATTTTTATTTTCGTTAATCTAGTTTTGAAACCTCAAGGCTTCAAGGTTGGATGGAAGGGAGCTTAAGTAACAAGGAATACCAGTTGCATAAGTGCTTAGTCAAACCCTTGAATGAGGATGAATATATAAATTGAGATAGCTGAGAGAGGAAAAGTGAGTGACCAAGTTTGGATGAGTAAGTGACAAGAGGTGCACTACAATGAGTATCTACATAGGGAGAAGTTAGGAGCTTGCAATAAGTGTGAAAGTGGAGAACAAATAAAGACTAATCTGCAATGAAGTGTAAGAGCAAGAAAGGTTTGCAATGAAGTTTGAGAATTGTGAGTATTAAAGAGAAATATGCATAGTCAAGTGAGTGAAGTTCCTATAGAAAAGCTAATTATAAGAAGGTAGCTAAAATGAATCGAAGAAGATCAAAGTGGATCAAAAAAATTAAATTAAGAATCAAAGAGGAGAGGGGATTGGTGTCTCCTATAGAGTGGTGCCTACAAAGTAGTAGAGGGGAATGGTTTCTCCTGTATTTTGGAGCATACAAATTAGTAAAGGGGATTGGTGTCTCCTATAGGTGAGCGCTTAAAAATAAATAAAGGGGATTATTGTCCCCCGTAGGTTGGTGCCTACAAGATATTTCAATAAATATTTTTTCCAGTTTTGTCCCATAAGCGTTTCCATGTACATCTTATGCTACTTCATCAGTTTATGATATTAGTGTTTTATTCAATTTCAATTTAAATAAGTAAAAATTGTAATTATACTGATTCGTTTGCCCTTCATAGTATAATTGTGAGTCCAACACAACAAAATATGGGGAATACCTATGGGGTCTTAAAGGTAGAGAAAAAATGTGATTTTTGGAGTGAATCATTAAAATCTTGGAATTTTTTTCTACAAATTTTATTTTATGGTGTTTCACACCATGAAAATTAGAGGAGATATATTCATGTACTTGTGATAAAAATTTCACATTGTTGGGTATGTGCTATATTATTTCCATGATTAGCTCCATACGTTGTATGTTGCACCAGGCCTAGCGAGGTGGGGCGAAACCCCCCCTACTGGGGGTTTGTAGGGGGGTAGTAGCCCCCTTTTACAGGGTCCCGGGTAATGTCCTAAGAATTTTTTCTATGGACAGAATATATGATTAATGTGACTCAGTTGAGAAGAACCAATCATGGTGGGTAAGGCCTATATATGGATTTGTGCATGGAATTTACAGTTTGTATTTTGTGATGGTTGTTTCATAGTATTTGTAACGATGTCAGTGAAAAGGGAACTACAATTATGTTCAAATAATAGTTGGTGGTTTATAAATGTTTTAGTTGTATATATCTATATCTATATATATATATATATATATATATATATATATATATATATTAATAAATGAAAGAAATATAATGATTAATCAATATAGTAGTCTCGGTTTTGGGATCCATGGGAAAATATTTGTGTATATTTGCTTTATGTTCTCACCATTGTATATTTTATTTTTTGAAGAATTTTTTTGTAGCTAATTTATGTACAGGGTAGACCCTGTTACAGTGGGATATTTGTGGGATCGATTCTTGTGGTGAAAGGAGATGGTGACTGGTGGAAATATAGAGATCAAGAAATTTAATGGTCATAGTTTTGATTTGTGGAATCTCAAGATGGAGGATATGTTGGTGGACCGAGATCAGTGGATTGTTGTATATTTAGACATGGCACCAACAACAATTTTGGCATAAGACTAGGAAAATTTAGATCAAAAGGTGAAGGGAACAATATGATTGTGTCTCTCAGATTCAATATTGTTGAATGTATCAGAGGAAGTTGCAGTGAAGGATTTGTGGGACAAGTTAGGGACTCTGTACCAATCTAAGTCTCTGTTGAAAAAATTGTGCCTGCAGAAAAAAATGTATAACTTGAGGATGAATGATGGAGACTCGGTGAAATATCATCTGAACACGTTTAATATTATTGTAAGCCAATTTTTATATGTTGATATAAAAAATTTAGACGAAGATAAGTGCATCAATTTGTTTTTTTCTCTTCCAGATTCGTGGGATAGTCTGCTTGTTGGAATAGGTAGCAATACAACTACCATGAAGTTTGATGAAATAGTATCATCCTTTTTTTCGAATGAGATGAGATGGAAAAATATGGAGAGCCATAATGGAAATGCCTTTTCTATGAGAGAAATGCCCCAGAAAAAAAAAAAAAAAAAAAATAAAAAATAAAAATAAAAAAAAAATAAAAAAAAAAATAAAAAAATAAAAAATAAAAATAAAAAAATAAAAAAAAAAATAAAAAAAAATAAAAAAAATAAAAAAAATAAAAAATACCTCGAGTGGGAGATCTAAATCTCCAGGAAAATTTGTAAATATATACTAGAAATGTGGAAAGGAAGGGCACTATAAAAAAAATTGTAGATATAAAGCTCTTGAGAAAGGAAAGGGATATAATGATGCTCCTCCTACAGAGGTGAAAACCACCTCAGATGAAGGTGGGTATGTGTACTTGGCTTCTTCTTCAAGTACACATGTATACATGAGGAGTGGTTGATTGAATCAGGTGCATCCTTTCACTTCAATCCCCACAAGGATTGGTTCTACGAGTAAGAGAAATATAATGGTGATGATTTATTCTTAGGGAATGATAGAAATACCAGAATCATAGGACACGGAAATTCAATTTGAAGTTGTAAGGTGGAAGGATTAGAACACTTCCTGGTGTTCTTTATATTCTTGCATTGGCTAGAAATAAAATCTCTATAAGCAAGATGGATGATGCAGGTTTAAAAGCAGTGCTCGAGAAAGATACCTGCAAGATGGTTCTAGGTATCACTGTTATTGATGGGTGAAACAATTTTGTGGTTCTTGAAAGTGAAGTAGAAAATATAGTGCTCTTTGGAGAAAATACCATGATATGGCATCAAAGGCTTAGACATATTGGAGAGAAGGCCCTTCAAATACTGCATAGATATCATGTGGTAAAAGATATTTCTAATTTCTCTCTGGATTTGAGTATATGGAAAACATAATCATGTGAGTTTCTCCTTTGGTAATAAGAGGGAGAAAGGAATATTAGAGCTTGTGCACAGTGATGTGTTTGGACGTGTGTCAGCTCGATAACTAGGTAAGTATTTGTATTATGTCTCATTTATAGATGACTTCTCGAGGAATACATGGATATGTTTCCTCAGGAAGAAATCTAAAGTCTTTGAAATGTTTAAAGAATTTAAGGCTCTGGTGGAAAAACATATAGATAAGAATATTAAGGTGTTGAGGAAAAATAATGGTGGAGAGTTTTTCAAGAAGGAATTTGAAGAGTTATATAAGAAATGTGGTATAAAATGAGAGAAGACTACTCCACACACACCTTATAAAAATGAAGTTGCAAGAAGAATGAATAGGACGTTGATGGAAAATAAAAGAAGCATGTTCAATGGTGTCGGGTTAGGACAAAAATTCTAGACATAAATTGTGGATACTACATGTTACCACTTTAATAGATCACCTTCATCATGGTCGGAGGATAAGATCCCACATGAGGTATGGACTGGTAAGAAAACCTCTCTCTCACATTTCAGGGTATTTAAAATGATGCACATGTACGTGTTCCAAAGGAGAAAAGAACCAAGTTAGATAGTAAATATGAAAGGTGCATCTTTATTGGGTGTAAGGATGGTTTAAAATGTTATAAGATTTGGAACCAAAAAATAAGGAAGGTTGTGTACAACTGAGGTGTGGTGTTTAGAGATGTAAAGGATGTTATTAAACATGAATTCCTAGGAAAGGAACCTAAAAAGATAGAGTTTCAACTAAATGAGGAAGAATCAGACTCTACAATAGAGAAAGAATTAGAAGAGGAAGAGCCACAAACTCCAGTGTTGAGAAGATTATTTCGAGAGAGAATGAAGCCATAGAGGTATCGTCAATCTTCTTTATGTTAAAATTTTCATTTATCTATTACTATTGATGATCCTAGAACTTTTAGGGAGGGAGTGGATTCAGAAGATGGAAAACTATGGAAAGAGTCCATGGTTTAAGAAATGAAATATTTGGACAAAATGAGGCTTGGGATATAGCGGAGTTCTCAAATAGAAGGAAATCCATTGGCAAAAAATGGGTTTTTAAGAAGAATATGAACGCAAAAGGGAAGGTCGCTAGTACATATGGTCAATTTTCTGACACTTTAGTTCCAACATTTTTGATGTATTATCGGAAAGTTCCCATTTTTTTCTCAATTTTTTTAATCCCACCAAAAAGCGTAGCTCTTGTTACACCACCCAAAAAGCGTCGGGTTAGTGACACTACCCAAAAAGTGTCGGAAGAGCGATGCTACCCAAAAAGCATTGGAATAGTGACATCGTTGGAATAGCGACATCATTGGAATAGTGATCCTGCCTAAACGAGCATCACTCTTGTGACACTACCCAAAATGCGTCGTAATAACGACACTACCTAAGGAAATAGGTTCTTGTGGGTCGGGTCGGGTCTGTTCAAGTCGTTTCGTGTGAGGCCGCCAAAGGAAATGCATTTGGGCAGGTTGGGTTGGTTAGTGTCGTTGGAGGGAGCCCAAGGAAATATGTTCGGGCAGGTCGGGTCAGTTCAGGTAGTGTCGTGTGAGGGCACTCAGGAAAACATGTTCGGGCTAGTCAGGTTGGGTCGGATTGTGTGAGGGCTCCAAAGGAAACGCTTCCGTGCGGTTCTGGTTGGGTCATGTGAGGGAACCTAAGGAAGCACGTTCGGGTGGGTCAGGTCGGGTCGTGTTGTGTGAGGGCACCCAAGGAAACATGTTCTGGTGGGTCGAGTCGGGTCGGGTCGTGTGAGGGTACCTAGGGAAATGCATTTGGGTGGGTTGGGTCATGTGAGGGTGGACGTATAAAAAATGCTAAGTTGTGACCACCCATGTTCCTTGTGCACGTTTTTGTGATCTGTTTTCCATTTTCTCCCTCGTTCCTTCGTTTGGGGAAGGGCGGGGGGTTCGAGTCATGCCATGTGAGGGCGCCATAGGAAATGCATTCAGGTTGGATCGTATGAGGGAGGTCGCATAAAAAATGACAAGTTGTGACCACCTATGTGTCTTGTACACGTTCATGCGACCCATTTTCCATTTTCTCCCTCGTGCTTTCGACATTCGGGTGGGTCAAGTTAGGTCGGGTCCTACCATACTGTGAGGGGTCCCAAGGAAACGCGTTCGGGCAGGTTCGGTCGGGTCGGGTCGGGTCGTGTTGGGTCGTGTGAGGGCACCCAAGGAAATGTGTTCAGGAGGTTTGGTTCGGGTCGGGTCGGGTCGTGTCGTGTGAGGCTGCCCAAGGAAACATGTTTGGGCGGGTTGGGTCGAGTCAGGTCGTGTCATGTGAGGGTGCCCAAGGAAACAAATTTGGTTCGGGTTGGTTCGGGTCAGGTCATGTCGTGCAAGCACGCCCAGGAGAACACGTTCGGGTGGGTCAGGTTAGGTTGGGTCATATGAGGGCACCTAAGGAAATGTGTTCTTGCAGGTCGGGTCAGGTTGTGTGAGGGCACCTAAGGAAACATGTTCGAGCTGGTCAATTCGGGTTGTGTCATGTGAGGGTGCCCAAGGAAACACATTTGGGCGAGTCCGGGGGAGGGGGGTCGGGTCAGGTCATGTGTCGGTGCCCAAGCAAACGCGTTCAAACAGGTCGGGTTGTGTCGAGTCGAGTGAGGGAACCCAGGGAAATGTGTTCAGGTGGGTCAGGTCGTGTGAGGGTGGTCGTATCAAAAATGCTAAGTTGTGACCGCCCGTGTTCCTTGTGCACATTTGTGCGATCCGTTTTCCATTTTATCCCTAGCGCCTTCATTCGGGTGAGTTAGGTCGTGTTGTGTGAGGGCTCCACAGGAAACACATTTCGATCGGATCATGTGAGGGAGGCCGTATAAAAAATTCTAAGTTGTGATCGCCTGTGCGCCTTGTGTACGTTCGTGCGACCCATTTTTCATTTTCTCCCTCATGCCTTTGACGTTCAGGCGGGTCAGGTCATGTGATGGCACCTAAGGAAAATTGTTCGAGTTGGGTCAGGTCAGGTCGTGCCATGAGAGGGCACCCAAGGAAGCATGTTTGGGACGGTCGGGTCAAGTCGGGTCATGTGAGAGTGCCCAAGGAACACGTTTTGGTCGGGTCATGTTGGGTCGTGTGAGGGTGCCCAAGGAAATGCGTTTGGGCGGGTCAGGTCATGTCTGGTAGGGTCGTGCTATGTGAGGTCGCCCAAGGAAACACGTTCAAGTGGGTGGGGTCAGGTCATTTCATGTAAGGGCGCCCAAGGAAACGAGTTGAGGCAGGTCGGGTCGGGTGGGGTCATGTCATATCCAAGGGTTTTCTTTTCTTGGGGTTATCCTTAGTTGCTCCAAAGGATCTGCATTGGGTCATCATCCTTTCTTGATGGGGATCTTGATGCCTTGGGCTATTTTTCTCTTTTTGGAGTTGGCTCTAGTACAAGTTTGTGGGTTAGCTATTTTTCTCTTTTTGGAGTTGGCTCATGCACAAGCCTGTAAAGTTAAGGTATGGTAGACATTTTATCTGGTGGACATAATTAGATTTTGGTTGGATTTTTCTTGATTACAAACAATGGTAAGCAACCTGCATCAATGTTGCTTTCCTTTATGAAACAACCAACATCAATGCCTTCCAAAAACAACTCAAAACATAAGCAAACAAGTCTCCATTCTTATCAAGTCATGTTGGGGCACTAGGTAGATGAATATAATCTATAAAAGAAAACACCTCCAACATTTCAGAATGAAGTATGAACAAAATGAACCATTACTTAGACTGCATTGTAAGACAAGAAACCAAATTTATCAATGCAAGGATCTACAATCCCAGTTTTTTGCAGTCTGCTCCATCTAAAATTATAAGTATACTGTTCATTTACAAATGGATTATGCTAACATAAATTGAAGATTCCTTGATGTGAGTTGATGATCTGGAAATTTAGTAAAACAAAAATGGGAATATGACAGACTCAAGGTCAGCTCTATAATGACATATTTTAATTTCTTTCTTGATCTATCGATGGAAATTTTTTGTGGTGCATCAATTTTTTTTTTCTTTTAGATAAAATTTTCCTAACTGGTATCTTGAGGACTCCTGTAGAGCTACTCTACAGGTTGGTGGGTAGCAGGCTCCAAGATTATTATTATATCTTCTTTGTAAATGATAAGCACTCTTTTGTGCGCTAGCTTCTTGTGGGCACCTCATAGCCCTCTCACTTTGTTGGAACCTAAATTTTCATGGGTGAACTATATTTGAGCCTCCCTATTGTTCTAAGGCTCCATTTCACAGTCATACTTCTCTTTCCCTCTATCCCCAAATATTCCTTTTGAGATGTTTCCATAATTATTATCAATTTTCAGTCAATAGATTTTTTCCTTCCACTTTGTGTTAAGCTACCACCACCTTTAAAGATGAACTACTTGCTACAAATACAACTTTGGAATCCTATATCCAATAGGATTTGTCTATTAGGAAAGTTATTTTAGAAAATTCTTCCAAACCATTAAGGTTTTTTATGAATTTATATTTTTCCTTGGAGCTTGAATCCTTAGCCACAATTCCCAACCCCTAACTCATTTAACCCCCTAAACCTTTAAATCCCTAAACCTGAAACTTCTAAACCCTTAACCCCTAAACCCTAAACCCTTAACCCCTAAGCCATTTAACCCCCTAAACCCTAAAAATATAAACCCTTAACCCCTAACCCCTTAAACCAAAGTTCTTGACCCTTAACCTATTTAACCCCCTAAACCACTAAAACCCTAACCCATTTAACCCCCTAAACCCTAACCCCATTAACCCTTAACCCCTAATCCCTATAAGTGTTCTCCAGCATAATTTTTTGTAAAGTGCATGATCCCGGTCCAACGTGTTCATCAAGTTATTCCTATATCATTGACACATCTGCAACATCCTCTTCTTCACATGTCTCGACTTCTTCTTCTTCATCACAATCTGTAGCTCCATCCTACTCCATTGCCCAACCAATTGGAATAAGCTCTACTTCAATAGTCTCCTCCAAGACTTCAAGTGCATGATCCCGGTCCAAAGTGTTCATCAAGTTATTCCTATATCATTCACACATCTACAACATCCTCTTCTTCACATGTCTCGACTTCCTCTTCTTCATCGCAATCTGTAGCTTCATCCTACTCCATTGCCCAACCAAGTGGAAGAAGCTCTACTTAAATAGTCTCCTCCAGGACTTCAATTTCACATGGATCTGTGGGTGCTCTTCTTTCATACGCCTCAACCTGTACAAGGTTTGAAAAATTCTCCCTTGACATTCTTCCCAACTTTCCATGTCTTGTTCTGCAGCTTCGACCCTGACTAATGTCTTGCCCCTGCCAATGTTTCTATGAGAGAAACCAATATAATGTCCAAGCTTCGATACAAATTATAGCCCTGTCATTGTATTCCTTCTTCAATATTCAATCTTCAACAAAGCTCAACTCTCCCTGAATCGAGCTCTGATACCATCTGTGACGAAGCGGTAGTGGTTACAGTGCTTCACACATGTGAGGGAACCCAAGGAAACACATTTGGGTGGGTTGGGTTGGGTCGTGTTGTGTGAGGGTGGTCGTGTCAAAAATGTTAATTGGTGACCACCCGTGTGCCTTATGCACATTCCTGTGGCCCATTTGTTGTTTTCTCCCAGGAGCCTCCATTCGGGTCCTGCATTCGGGTGGGTCAGGTCGTGCTGCTTGGGCGAGTCAGGTCGTGTCGTTAGGTCGAGTCAGGTTGTGTGTTTGGGTGTGTTGGGTCGTGTCGCTCAAGTTGTGCACTCGAGCTGGTTGGGTTATGCATTCGGGTGGGTCATGTCATGCCATTCGGTTCGTGCGTTCAGGTGGGTCGGTCCGTGCAATTAGCTGAGTCAGGTTGAGTCAAGTTGTGCCAGGGGATTTTGTTAAAAATGCTAAGTTGTGACCACTCGTGTGCCTTGTCCATGTTCATGCGGCCCATTTTCCAATATCTCCCTCGTGCCTTCATTCGGGTCGTGCATTCGGTCGGGTCGGGTCAAGTCGTGTGAGGGAAGTTGTGTTAAAAATTCTAAGTTTTGACTGCTCATGTACCTTATGCACATTTTTGCAACCCGTTTTCCATTTTCTCCCTCGTGGCTTCATTCGATTGGGTTAGTTCGTGCCATGTGAGGGTGCCTAAGGAATTAATGTGTTTGGGTCGGGTTGTGTGAGCGAGGCGGTGTAAAAAATACTAATTTTTAACTGCTCGTGTGCCTTGTGCACGTTCGTGTGACCTGTTTGCTGTTTGCTCCTTTTTTTCTTCGTTCAGGCAAGCCAGGTCGTGCCGTGTGAGGGCACCCAAGGAAATGCGTTCAGGTCTGGTGGGGTTGTGTTTGGGCAGCTGTATCAAAAATGCTAAGCTATCACTTCCCATGTGCCTTGTGCATGTTCATGCGACCCATTTTCCATTTGCTCCCTTGTACCTTTGTTTGGGCGGGTTGGGTCCTTCTGTGTGAGGGTGCCCAAGGAAACCCATTTCGGTTGGGTCAGGTCGGGTCGTGTGAGGGCAGTTGTATAAAAAATGCTAATTTGTGACTGCCCATATTCCTTGTGCACATTCATGCGACCTATTTTTCATTTGCTCCCTCATGCCTTCGTTCAGGTGGGTTGGGTCGTGTTGTGTGAGGGCGCCCATGGAAACGCATTCTGGTTACTTTGGATCTAGTCGTGTGAGGGAGGTCGTATAAAAAAAGCTAAAGAGCCCATGTGACTTATGCACATTCGTGCGACCCATTTTCCATTTACTCTCTGATGCCTTCGTTTGGGTGGGTCGGGTCAGGTCAGGTGGGGTCGTGTGAGAGCACCCAAAGAAATGCGTTCAGGTCAGGTCGGGTAGGGTCATGCCATGTGAGGGCGCCAAAGGAAACACGTTCGGGTTGGGTTGGGTCATGTGAGGGTGCCCAAGGGAGTGAATTTTGGTCGAGTCGTGTTGGGTCGGGTCATATGAGGGTGCCCAAGGAAATGCGTTTGCGCAAGTCAGGTTGGGTCGTGCCTTGTCTTGGCGCCCAAGGAAATTTGTTCGTGTAGGTTGGGTTGGGTCATGTCATGTGAGGGTGCCCAAGGAAATGCGTTATGATGGGTGAGATAGGGTTGGGTCATGTGAGGGTGCCCAGGGAAACACGTTCGGGAGGGTTGGGTTGGGTCGGGTCATGTGAGGGGGCCTAACGAAACGTGTTCGGGCGAGTCGGGCTAGGTCGTGTGAAGGTAGACATACAAAAAATGCTAATTTCTGACCGCCCATGTGCCTTGTGCACATTCATGCGACCCGTTTGCCATTTTCTTCCTTGTGCCTTTGTTCGAGCGGGTCGGGTCGTGCCATGTGAGGGTGCCCAAGGAAATGTGTTCGGGTTGGGTCGGTTCAGGTCGTGTGAGGGAGGCCGTATAAAAAATTCTAAATTGTGACCACTCGAGTTCCATTTGGTGCATGTTCATGTGACCCGTTTGCCTTTTTCTTTCTTATGCCTTCATTCGGGCAGGTCAGGTAGGGTCATGTGAGGCGCCCAATGAAACACATTCACATCTTATCGGGTTGTGTGAGAGCACCCAAGGAAATGCGTTCAGGGCAGGTCAGGTTGGGTCAAATCGTGTCAGGTGCCCAAGGAAACATGTTCAAGTCGGGTCAGGTCGGGTCGAGCCGTGTGAGGGTGCCCAAGGAAACAGGTTTAGGTCGGGACACGTGATAGAGGTCATATCAAAAATGTTGAGTTGTGACTGCCCGAGTGTCTTGTGCATGTTCGTGTGACCCATTTGTCATTTTCTCCCTTGTTCCTTCATTCATATGGGTTGGGTTGGGTCGGGTCATGTGAGGGCTCCCTAGGAAACACGTTCGAGTTAGGTCAAGTCAGGTCATGCCCTGTGAGGGCGCCCAAAGAAACACATTCGGGTTAGGTCGGGTCATGTCGTGTGAGGGTGTCCGTATAGAAATGCTATGTTGTGACCGCATGTGTGGCTTGTGCACATTCGTGTGACCCATTTCCTGTTAGCTCCCTTGTGCCTTCGTTCAAGTGAGTCAGCTTGTGATGTGTGAGGGGTGCCCAAGGAAACGCGTTCAAGTCGAGTTGGGTCGTGTGAGGGTGGCCATATCAAAAATTATAAGTTCTGACCACTTGTGTGCCTTGTGCACGTTCATGCGACCCCTTTTCCATTTTCTCCTTTGTGCCTTCATTCAGGAGGGTCGGGGCGTGCCGTGTGAGTGTGCCTAAGGAAGCGCGTTCGGGTAAGGTTGAGTTGGGTCATGTGAGGGAGGTCATATAAAAAATGCTAAGTTGTGACTGCCTGTGTCGCTTAATGTGCATGTTTGTGCGACTAGTTTGTTATTTTCTCCCTTATGCCTTAGTTCGGGGGGTTTGGGTCGTGTCGTGTGAGGGTGCCGAAGGAAACACGTTCGGTTCAGTTCGGGTCAGGTCATGTCGAGTCATGTGTGTGGAAAGTTGCAAGTATTACATATTAAATAATTTATATACACCTTAATATCTTATTTATTTATATTCAATTTTTAATTTAATACTATATATATATATTTTTAAATATTATTATTTACATTTAATTTTTAATTTTTAATTTTAATTCCAATTCCCACCTTAAAAATATTTTACCCTTCACCCCAACCTCCCTTTTCCCACCTACAAAAAATACACCCTTCAGGATCCAAATCAAGTGGAACTGTGTGCTTACTCCAGCTCTTACTGCACTGCTCGAATCGACCCAAAAATTGTTCGCAGCCTGAATCACTATTCTGAATGCGCTGTCACTATTCTGCATGTAGACTCGAGTTGAAACCAACTCGACCCTGCCAAACTGCCCAACACCCTGTGGAACCCGACTTGCCCTAAACGTTTAATGCATTTTCCAGGACTCTACCTTGTCATTTCTTCATTCGTTCGGATTGTAGCTTCACATCAATGAGTTGTTGAAGCTTGTCAATGCCTTTGCTCATCCTTGTTGTTCAATCCAAAGATATGATTCGAAATAACCTACTTCTAGGCATTCCCTGGAAAACCTTGTTGTTTCTTTAGTTTTGTCCCACTGCTGCTTGAAGCCATAGGTCGAAGATTCAAATTGGAGGGAGTTTTAGAAGTTGGATTGATGTGAAGAGCTCTGCATGACCGAAGATTCTGAAGTTTTTGTGTTTTAGTGTAGATTACAGGGAAAATATGCTTCTCCAAGCCTCCTTTGTGGTATTGTGTGGAAATATTCGTGCTTTTCGCTGTGCATTCTGTTGTATAATTTTTTATTTTATTTACAGAAGATAGATTCTCCCGTTTTTAAAGGTTTAAGTTGTTTGGTGCATTTTTTAAGTCTCTTATGGTTCAGTATTTTTGTATCCGATGGGATCTGAGACTTTGAGATTTATTTAGGGAATATTTGGAAAGAAGTTGTTAGATTGGGATTGTAAGGATTGAAATCCTTAAGTATAGGTTTAGCATTGAAGCAAGAGAAGGCATCATAATATGTTACAAAGTACTCAAAAGGTAAGAACTGTCCTGGAGTTCAATATCCCACAGCATACCTTCATGGATTGAGTTAGACAACAAGGAGACCAAGTTCCTTTCCTAAAGTTCATAACTTGTTACTTGAACTGAAGGAGCTGAATCAATGCAAAAGTTAAATTTTATATTAGATTAAAAGGGCCTTTGTTCTATACATAAAGAAAAATGCATTATAGGAAGTTGACTTGATTTGGGAGCTGACCTTGGCTAGAGATCTAGGATTGATGTTGTGTAACTAGCTCCAAAAAGAGAAGAAAAGAGATATCAACGCCTTAGAAATGAGCCACTTCGAGGGGGAAACCTCCAATACATTACATAGATGAACAATTCTTGGATGATACAAATGACAAAACCTCCTTTCTATATATAGGAGTCCATGGGGCCACAATGTAAACCTATCTGACCTAATAATAATAATGTAAGGGCACAATAATAACAATATGGGGAAGTCAAGGTAGGGTACAAATAAAAAGATATGGGGTTTAGACTAACATAATAAGGGACTACACTATTAATATAGGGGCTTAACATGCCCCTCTCCTTCAAACAAGTGTTGTCCTCAACGCTTGATTATTTCTTGATGCTTCTGTATAAAATTCTCATCCTCCCATGTGGAATCTTCTATAGGAAAGTTCTTCCACTTGCTGAGATACTCTAAAATTGATCGTACTTGTCGAGTTCTTGTTTTTGTGACTGCTTCAGAACTTCTTTCGATGTGATGTTGATCTTTCAGTTGTTTCATTTGATTTTGCACCAAAGTTAGGTTATCCTTTGGGAGTTGGAGAACTTCTTGTTGATGCTCATTGTGATATTCCACTACTTTATCATCCATAATATATTTTATTTGATACTTCAAACCATCCAAATTAGCCTCCATTTTTGCTTTTAAACCATCTATGTCATCTTCGGTTGCTCTTCGTAAGATCGAAATTTGTTGCACTTGGTACCGTAATTTTGATATCTCATATTGCGATTCTTCCTCGTCATGCGTCATAGTATAGCTTTATGAGGGCTTAATGGGTATGGAATTATTTTTATTTTTTTTAGGCCATTTAGACTCCAATATTGATATCTATTCTACAATAGGCCCTTGCAATCAATTCTAACTTATCTCTCTTCAAACAAGACTTATGCAATTCGGAAAAAAAAATACACACCCTTTACTTTCTTTGGAGGAGCTCGATATTGAAATTGTATTATCTCCGTGATTGGGTGCACTTCAAATATTTGAAATTCAGCATCAGAACAGCCCTTTGAATTTCTTTGAATGCCACAAGTCTGACCTAATCGAGCAAGAAACCCTAGAATCCAAAGCCTCTGATACCAAATGTTGTGTAACCAACTCCAAAAATAGAAGAAATGAGATATCAACGCCTTAGAAATAAGCCACTTCGAGGGGGCAACCTCCAATACATTACATAAATGAACAATTCTTGGATGATACAATTTACAAAACCTCTTTTCTATGTATAGGAGTCCATGGGGCCATAATGTAATCCTAGTGGGCCACAATGTAATCCTAGCCGACCTAACAATAATAATTTAAGGGCACAATAAAGCAGAACTAAAGTTACGTGGTACAAATGTTAAGATAAGGGGGTTAGACTACATACAATAAGGGACTGGGTGCACTATTAATATAGGCTTAAAATTGGGACTCAAGGTCGACATGAGAAAATAAAGGACTCATGGACTCGATTCTGCTAGTGGGTAAACAAACTAAGATCCCAAAGGTTGAATACAAGGTATGTTTCAAGTTTATCAGAATCACTACTCATATGCTTGATTGAGAAAAAAATCTTGTAAGATCAAATTTTTAAGAAGTTCTTTTTGTACTTGGATCACATCGAGAGAATTCTTATGCTTTTTTTATTTTTATTCTCTACCATTCTACGAAACATCCAACCTTCTTCTCTTAGAATAGCAATAGCATTTCACTTCTAGAATACCTTTGTCAGATTTATTCATCTCCTATCCTTCCAAGATATCCACTTGAGAGCCTTCCAGGTCTTTCTCATGCATGACTAACAAATTCAATGAACTTACAAGAAGCCTTCCAGGAGAACTTCCAAGAATTCTTAGGCATAGAATTCAAGATTCTATCAAGAAAAAAATCGGACTAGTGATTTGAATCTAACTGCAACTAGAAATTAATGTAACCAAAACTTGTCCTTAAATATCCATTATGCCAAAATTTTCACATGTAAGCTTCAGACATCTACCAATTGTTGCAACAGATCATGATAAAATTTAAACAAGCCTAAGAGTGATGAATATTGAGATCTCATAGAAATCCTTCTTCATTTGGGATTCCTTTATAGTTTTAATAGGACCAATAACCAATAAGAATTGTTTCCTCGATTTATGTGCTAATTATTTTCCTAAAATCCTCAATGCATTGTTCATTTTCATGGAAAATCCTTCTATTCCTTTCCTTCCAATTCTCCCATAAGACGAAACCTAGATGAGGTTTCTAAGCCTCATTAATGATTTCATTTGGTACCTTTTTTCTCCAATTTCTAAGATAGTGGTAATGATGTTTCCATGAGTTTTGTCAGAATTATAGAAGACATTAGATCCTTTATCCCACCATATTGTGACATAGGAGAATTCATCCATGATGTAATTTAATGTTTCTTTATCCCTTTGCATAGGTTGCATCAAGAGGGTCATTGGAAACCTATTTTATAATTATATTCCCATGTGAGGGGCTTGTGGTAGCCCAAAATCCAAAGGAACGTACTGACTTTGGCCCAATGTTTCAAGTTCCATATTTTCTTCCAAATTTGGTCCTCTTGGATATTTTCATATCTAATTTCTAAGTTGTATGCCTCTTTGAGGATAAAGTTTCCCTCCATTTTATACCCGCATATTATTTTATCAACACCCTTATAGAATTTAATTGGTCTCTCTTAAATTTTTTAACATAGTTCCTCCAGGGATTCTTGGTTCCTATGATATTTTCACTAATATTTTGAATTCCACTTTATCCACATATTTGGGTCTCTTTTGTCCTACCAAATACTATAAAATTCAACATTACCCTATCTATTGTCAATTCCTTCAGTTCTTGATAACATCCCAACTATGCCGGTATGGGAAATTGAATCCATGATTCCTCCCAAAATAAATCAATGGTTTTGAATAAGGCCCTTCTTGTTCCATACATTGTTCCATATATGAGATCCCCTCATATCCCCTTCTAATCTTATCAGTCCATGCTCTAGTATGTTGGATATATATTTGACTCTACATAGACGTCCCCAAAGCGAGTTGGGATTCATGAGCCATTTCCACCAAGTTTTGGCTACCATAATTCTCTCTAAATAATTCGGATCTCATAATCCCAACCCTCATTATATCTTTAGTAAGTAGATTTTTCTCTAGGCTACTAGATACCATTTTCTCTCCCTTTGTGCACTCCCCCCCCCCCCCCATAGAAAATATTTTGTATGTTTCGGATATTTTGAGTACAATTTAGGGGAAACTATGGATGAAAATAGGTACAGAGGCATGTCTTCAAGAACATATTTTATAAGCGTAATTCCGCTTAGAAAATTGAGAGCCATAAGAATCCAACTTAATAGCTTTTCTTCAAATTAGGAAAGAAATTCTTCCCATGATACCATTCTCAATGATAACTCTAGGAGTAGAGAACCTAGCTATTTGAAAGGAGTAGAGAACCTCCAAGCTCAACCAATCAACATTCGTGGACTTTGAATTTCTGTTATTTTCTATTCCATACATGTAAGGATCGTGGGAGCAAGGAATTCAATGCCTCATTCTAATCTTCGCTCACTGTGGCCATATCTCAAGAAATAAACATAACACAGAGGGAGTATTTCGTGTAGGATTGAATGGCAGAGACGCGTGATGTTATAAAATGTCTTCAAGAAGCTCCCTTTGAGGGGCTACCCAAGAAATAACTGTTAGGGTCCCGTGATTTGGCTGATTGGCAAGCCAAATGATAGTGTAACATCAAACCAGTATTTGGAGCCCAAGGACCTAGCCTTCCTGGACTCAGAGAGGGCTCTCTCTATTTGTGTAAGGGATATCTGTGTGTTTGCTTATTATGTTTTGATTTTAGGCTAGCTATGAAGCAGGTTTTTGGTTTTAGTTTTAGGTTTGTGAGGGATGAACTGATCAAAGACTAAGATAGGTAAAAATATGTTGGATCGACTGGGCTATGGGGTCGAAAAGGTAAAGAAAGCTTCTAGATAGTGATACAAGATTGCTGAAGGGCCGATTTGATTCGAGGTAAAATGGATCTTTGGGTAAAATGGAGTGAGATGGACACTAAATTTGTAAATAATAAAGGATTTCAAGGATAAATAGTTGAATAGCTGACATAAACATGGTAGGGCTAACCATTAATCATGAGAAATGTAACTCTAAGCTGATCAATGCATATAAATAAACATTCAAGCCATGCATAGAGATATATGACTCTCTAACTTTAGGAAATGACTATCAGACTTTGGGGAAATACATTTAAGACAAACAAAAAACTCAAATCACTATGAAGGAATGCCTAAACATAGTATCTCAAGCTATTGGGCACTTTGAAAACAAGATTGCATAATTTTAGGCAAAGGGAAAGATCAATACAAGACCTCTCAGTCGTAGTAACAATCTAATCAATGAAAGAGAGGTTTCAATAAAATGGAGCTATGGCTATAGCCATGAGTAAGCAGGGCATACCGTGAATCATACTTAGCATGCATAAAACCATAAATGAAACAAGCAAACAATATTCTTGAGTTATTAAAGAGCAATCAAGGATTCTTTAATGTGACTAAGAATGAAGAAAACATGGAAGCTATAAAGAAATAGGAAATTTGAGGTGCCTCCAAGGGCATGTCTCAAATATATTCTCTATTGTCTTATAGCAAGCAAGAACATGGAATTATGAATGAAAACTAGGAAACAAAACAGAGAGAGAGACATTATACCATTCTACCAAGTCATGGAATCCAACAACAATCCTCTTTCCTCATCCAAGAACATCCAAGAAACTATACAAAAGCATGAGACAAGTGTTTCTTCCAAAGCTTATATGACCATATATTGCTTCTATTCATCAACTTCAGCCCTGTTTACAATGAAAGCCTTTGGAATATATAGGCCAAAGTGAGGAAAACCTCTTAGTTCAACTTGCAATCTCATTGGCCTATCCAAAATATCTGATTTTGTCCTTGAGGCTTTGCAAAGCCCAAGGCACAAAATATCTAATAAAATATCTCAAAAATGCTAAAAAAAGGAAATATATTGACTTTTCATAACTTATCATGTACAAAAATGGCTAAACGCACATGAAGAAAATTCACTTTTGAAAGGTTCATTTTTTACAAAAATACTTAAAAAATACATCAGCAAAAATTCCCCTAACTTGCCGACAACTTTTGGAGGCCTTCCCGATGTCGAAACGAGGCTCATGATGGCTCGTTGGAAAGCTCTGAATGTTTTGTTTTTGGAAAAACTTTAATTTTCCTGATATGATGCCTAGACATCCTCCAAAACTAGGCTTGTGTGTAAAAACCCAAAAAATAGGCCTTGCTGATAAATGGGGCAGAGTGTAGAAAAAGCGAGTGTTTTTCGCCATTATGGGGGAGCAAATGATATTCAATTGCTCTGAAAATTGCTGAGTATATGCCCCTGAAAATATTCGATTCAATTATACCATTTTCATCCTTTGAGGATGCCCCAAACTAAAATGGCAATGTCCATGAGTTTTGGCCAAAAACCCAAAAATGACAAAAAACCAAAATTTGTTGAATTTTTCCCAATTTTTGTGAGCATTCCCCTCAAGAGTTTTCATAAACATGCTATGAAGCTGAGGCCAAAATTTGGAGCTTTGAGGTGTATTTCCTCAATTTTGGTGTTGGGCGCCTCCTTTTAGCCTCCTTCAGTTTTTCCTGAGTGACCTTCAATTTCTGCCGGGCAAACTGATTGAGCTTTTTATAATGCTCGGTCATCCTCCGTTGAAGGTCCA
Source organism: Pinus albicaulis (assembly GCA_034641835.2). Lineage (NCBI taxonomy): Eukaryota > Viridiplantae > Streptophyta > Pinopsida > Pinales > Pinaceae > Pinus > Pinus albicaulis. Next base: position 890,590,505 of record CM076581.1, on the reverse strand, counting down.
AGTCTCTATATGCCTTCTCCATTTTTTTCTCTAAGTGATCATTAACTCTATCGAGCCATGCTTCCCAATTGTCCTCTATCTCTTGTTCGAACAATGTAGTGAGAGGGGTAGATTGGAGAAGGGCATTTTCTTCTTCCTTTTTTTCCTCAAGGGCCTTTTTGAGCCCCATGGTTCTTGGTCTCTTTCGCCTGGGCTGCTCTTCATCTTCGCTCTCATCGAACTCACCCATGAGTTCTTCCAATATCACTTGTGCTTTGGAGGCCTCCTTTTTGTATTTGATGGCCCGTGTCTCATATACTGCCATATGGACACTCATCTATTTGTTTTGAACTCGCAAAAAGTGATTGAAGTTTCTAGCCCTCTCAAGATCAGTCCTCAAAGCATCAATTTTGTTTTCTCTGTTGATCAAGAGATTTTCTAGGATCTGGGCTTCATTATCACTATCAGCACTTTGGATTTGGATGATGTTGAATTCCCTTTCCTTTTCACGACTGCTTTCTTCTTTCTCCTTTCCTTTGCTTTGGGTGGCTCTTTTAGTTTTCCTTGTTTTTGGAAATTTGACAATGGGCTTCTTGGGCAATTTTCTCTTGCTTCAGAGGGCCCTAGTCACATTTGGATTTACAACTCTAGGTACCCTTTTCCTTGATGTCCAGGGCTTGGCCATTTTTGGTGCAGAGAGCATGGGCCCTTGCCTGGGAGAGGTAGCTAGCACATGCTCTAATGGATTTTTTCCCTTGTCACTTTGCTCATCATTCTTGCCACTGTATTGGATTTCTTCATGGATGCCTTGACTGTCCTTTTGCATTTCCTTTTGAGGGCTATCCTCCTCATTGTGTTGCATCTCCTCATAATGCTATTGTTCCTTTTTATGAGGCTACTGTTCATCAGCATGTGGCTGCCTCTGTTCATCATGCTGCTATTCCTTTTTATGAGGCTGTTGTTCACCATCATGAGGCTGTTGTTCAACATCATGTGGCTGCCTCTGTTCATCATGTTGTACCTATTCATCATGATGCACATGTTTTTCATGATGCACATATTTATCATGATGCTGCTCATCATCCTACTGCTCATCATGATGTTCCTCTTCAACTTGCTGTTTTGCCTCACTGTATTCTTCTGCCCCTTGTTTCCTTGTTTCACTATGATGCTGCTCATCATCATCTTCCTCATCATGCTCATGCTCTTCTTCCTCATCATACTCTTTTGTTTGTTCAATGGGAAATTTGAGCTTCTTGGGAATAGGCTTTCTTGAAGAAGGCGAAGGATGGTGAGTGGAAGGTGAAAGAGATGTATGAAATGAAGGTACAGTGGTGAAATTTGGATGTGTGATGAAAGTATCCGAAGAGACTTCCTTCTTCTCAAGCTGATGAAGGATGATAATCTTGATGAGGGAGTGATGGAAGAGGCAGGCTGTCTGTGACAAGGAGGCTTTTTCTGAACAATGGAGGCCATTTTCTCAATGCTTCTATGTAGAAAGAAAGGGAGATTTAACAATTTGGCTCTCATGAAATGCATGAGCAATCGGATATGATAGGCATAGACTCGGGAGAATTTTCCCTCACAAGTGAAGTATTTCATGATTATCTTCATGAGGGGGGCATAACTAGTCAATAGATATGAGAAGGGAAAAATTGATGGGCATGAATCTCTATGCTCAGGCTTCAGAAAAGGCTTGTATTCTTCTGAGTCTAGGTGGCTTTGTTTAAACCACTTCTCCCCGACATAAGGGATTTTGGTGGCCTTGGAAATGGACCTTGGAGAGAATTTGAAATCTAGGCCTGCCAGCTGAAAGTGCTTCTCTTGAAACCTCAAAGCACAAAGATGTGTCAAAGTGGAATAGCTCTTGACCTCTTGCACTCTTTGAAAAAAATCTAGACACCCAACCTCATGGAAATTAAACAAGATTGATGGATGGGCATTCAATTCTTCAGTGAGAACAAGCTCAAATCTCTTGTGAAGGCCACTCCTACTATCTTTCCTGGGAGGCATCTTGTTTTGAATGTTCTGTGCAACACCAAGCTATCTCAAATAGGCTTTTAAATGTTTTCTCAAGCACACACCTCTGTCCAGATTATCAGTCACTGTTTGACCAAGACAACTGCTTCAAATGCTTTGTGAAATATTCTCCCAACACCAACTTTGTGCTCCTTCTAAATTACTATTATGTCCTCCTTTATGCCAATCAACAAGATTTTGTTAAATGAAAAGAAAATAGTCAATTTGATTATTGTGCTTAGGCAAGGTATTTTGAAAAGAGGTATCGGCGGCCTTTTTGTTAGAACAGAGATCTCCTTGTGTTTTGAGAGAAACAAAACAACCTTGTATTTAGATAAAAACAAAAACACCCTCCCCAACAACACTCTTCTGATATTCATTGTTTCTTATACCCAGGTAGAGAAAAACACCCTCAAATTAATTCAAAGGATCTTCATAGAATACTCTTTTTATGGAAATCTGGAGGCTTGGATAGAGTTTGCTCTTTCACCATTCAAAGGGACACTCTTGAAGTGACAAGGCTTTCAGATATGACCACTGCTTTCACTTTACAAAATTTTGTTCACATTAGGATTACCGCCTCACTTTACAAACACTATTTTGACCTTAAGATCATTGCTTTCCCTTCACAAACATTGTTTTCACCTCAAATTTGCCTACATATATTAATCTTGTTTTCACCACTGCTAGGACACCAATGTTTTTTTTTGTAAAGGAATTTAGGGTCTTTTTAGATGGTTAAAACATCCACCCAAAATTGTAAAAATGTGTAACAATCATAGCAACAAAACACTCTGATTTTTCTCAAACATACTGCCCTCTAACACTGTCTTTGGAAAATCAATAAGGGCTATTAAAAACTATTTCAACACTCCCTTCTATCACTTGAAATGGTTTGTGTCATTTACAGTACTAATTAATTTTTTTTTATCAAAAACCCTACCCTCCTTATCACTGTTTCTTGTCTTATGAAAATAACCCTGTCACCTCTTTAGGATTTCAAAAGATTAGCACTAAGCATGGAGAATACCTTGGGATGACTTATGGCCCTTTGTTCGATCATTTTGAGTAGGTCTCAAGACCCTTTGAAGGTGTTTCGGTCGTTCAACAAGTGCATGACACATTCAAAAGGAAGAGTGTCGCGTAGTAAAAAGGGTGTCGGGTCGGCCTTCGGGCTGTGGTGACCGTGCGCTACAGACGCGTCGTGCGCTGCTACAGGCACGCCACACAGTATTGTAAGGCCTTTGTAATTCTTCGCCTGAACACACCACGCACTTTTCCAGGTGTGTCATGCAGTCTTAAGTCTCCAAAAACTCTGAAATTTCATTTGAAATCTGTGTTTTCTCCAATGGGCTGCTAGGAGAGTGATTGTGAATGCTCGCTTATGTGTTTTGAACTTTGAAATGAGACTTGGAAAAGGTCCTTTAACCTCTTAAAGTCAAAATCCTTTGAACTTAACTTGTGAGGGTTTAAAAAGATTTTTGAAAGAGCCTTTGTTTTAAACAAACCATGAAGCATTTCCTTTGCAAATTTTATCATTTTAAAATACTATAAAGATTTTTCTTTGAACAATTCTTTTGACAAGATGCTACGGTTGACTTTTGAAAGGTAACATAGTGATGATTTCTCGTTGAAGTAAAAAGGCCTTTTCAAGAAACTGTAAACCCTTTCTACTTCCTTTTCACTATTCCTTATTAAAGAAGGATCTCTGCCACTTCTGCCTATTGCTGACCTTTTTAAAGGAAAAACTTTGCTCAAAGACATCCCAATGATTTGTGAGGTATTCTTTGCCATTCTTGCAAGGAGATAAATCACCACTTTGAAACTTATTTTGATAGTTTTTGCTCCTGATGTTTTGATGATGATCATGCCTACTGTGAAGTTGATTGAACTATCAAGTGCTCTTTGAGCCTTTCTTTTGACTGTGGGTGAAGAACCTCATTCGAAACTGTAAGTGAAAAACTTTGCTACAAATGGTCTCCACCATCAAGGCAAATGACTAGCCTTAGATTGACAAAGTAATCCAGTTTTCAACTTTTACGGAGATATAACAGGGGATGATGAGTTGAAGTTAGAATTTGAAATTGGAAAGTTGTCCCTTTGTTCTTTTGTGAAGGAATTCTGCAAGAATAATGAATTTCTCATTCATTTTACCATTTTTACAGCAGTCCCTTTGAAATCTAAGCCATACTAAAAATGAATGCTCTTCACCCTCAAACAATGGTGAGCCTTATACTTGTTTATGGAGGCCTATGTTTGAAAAATGCCCGGGCCCTTTTCAACCCCTGTTTTAACCAAGTGAAGAATGTTTATGAACACACTCTTAGTGGTTTTCTTTGTATTTGAGAGCAGAAGTCAGTTTAAAACCAAGATTGTTTTACTTCTTTGGCCATTTGCTTATCAACATTTCTTCATTCATAATCACCCAATTAGCTTCACACTGTATTTCAATTCTATGTTTTAACAGTGAAACTCATGTAAACATTTTTTAAAGCACCACTTCTTTGCCTCTGCTTTTAACACCACTTTCTATTTAGAAGCCTTCAATTTTCTCCCACTGCCCTTAAAATTTTCCATTCAGTAAGTGAAAACCCTAAAATCAATCTCTGTCCCTGGCCCTCTGCTTATTAGATGAAGGAGGCCTTTATCACAGTGCCAAACCCTCTGCTTGTAAAATGAAGGAGGTTTTCTCAGTCTTTCAACCCTCTGCTCATGTATGAGGAGGTTTTCTCGGTGATGCCATTTCATAAGCTTTTAAACAGTGTTATCTTTCCTTTCACTGCCTATTCATGCTTAAGAAAATGAAGATGACAAATTAACAACAATTTATGATGGGAATTTCTCTGAGACATGTAATTCTGCTTTTTAAATATCTTTGTGCATATTTAGACAATCAGAGGCAGCCTGGCTAGTATCTGCAGAGAATTTCTGATCATTTATAATTCACTAACCTTTGACTGTGTTTGCAGGAGCTCATTTAAATAACTCTCTATCCAGTAGCTGCATCCCAGGATCAAAACCACATGAGAAGTAGTTGTCTTCTCATGTTGAGTTTAATATTGTCTTCTGGAATACTAGTATACTTCTGCTCTTTGACAAAGATATTGAAACACTGTGCATTTACCTTATATCAACTTGACCTAGGGCATATGCACTGCTGAGACATCAAGTTTTTTTAGTGGCACGACTTAAGGGTGTAACCACACTTTATTTGCAGAATTGGAAGGTCTTCTAGGACCGGTTGATAATAGACAGAGGTTCTTTGGCTTTAGGATAGTTTGCCAAGGGAGAAATGCCTAAAGCACCACTACCTAACTTAGGGGAGACTTCTTAGATAGATTTGGATTATTCTCTTCGGAGCTAATGGACAAGCTATAATGGTTGAGGCTAGATAGGGCTTTGACAATGAAGTTTTATGTCTTCATGGGCTGAGTGAAAAGGTTAGGAGGGAAAAAATGTTTATGGGTGTTTTCCAGCTGACAAAGTTGACAAATTTTGAGATTAGCTACTAGAAAACTTGGCTTTAACAAATAGTCATCATCAATAGATAAAAAATACTGATGACTAATAGTGGCTCCATTTGGGGAGGGTAGCTCCTTTTCAAGAGGTGTTTAAAATTTCAGATCTCGGTTCTTTGAAGACCAGTGCCTTTATCTATTGGTGCAAATTTCTTTCCTCCTTGATGCTATTTCTGAAAATTGACAGCATAATTAGTATCAATGATTTCTACCTAGCCCACTATATTTCCTAACAGTTTTCTTCTTTTGGGTGCTTTTGGACTAGCAACCCTTTGACATAATATTTTTGAAAGATGACACTATCTAGTTCTACACTTATATCCACTGGGATTTCAAATTAAGCTGATGAACTCCTTTGTTTCTCTACCTATGCTAGATCGACTGTCAAGGTTAAGTTGTTTGACATGATTTTATTCTCTAATATAAAACATGAAAATGAAAAATGACCAAATTAGGATTAGACAATCTGATTTGTCATGTACTTGTGGCATGAAAGACAAGCTGCACACAAATATTATTTTGCATAAAATGAAATCTAGAAAAACAAGGATAGGATACACAATTTGTTTTTCATCCCTGCTTTCCTCTTTGGTTTTGTTTTGAGCATGTGGAACCAGTATATTTTCCTAATCTACTTTCTTTGATAAGTCAAGCTTACACAATGTTGACCATCTTTTCCACTCACTAAATTATCAACAAATAAATTTAAAACATGTTCAGTTATGATTAGGCTAGATAACTGAATAGGACATTCGAGCACTAGAAGCGGCATTTAGACTTGCGTTCTTTCTGAATGACTATTTTTTGAACATGGGGCTTTCTTTCTATTTTTCAAACTACCCTCTTTTTCTATTTTTCTATTGTTTTTTGAATTTCCGGTTTTTGATTTATTTTTCAAACAATGGTATATACAATGATTGAAATTTTTTTGACTCATAAATCTTGGAAATGGCGAAACTTAAGCATCTTATCCTCATAAGGATCTCCTACCACTCTTGGTCCACTCAGCTCTTGAAAAGAAAAATTTGGAAAATTTTCTCTTTCAAGCATGACATGAGGATTCATGCATGAATCTCTAAACAACCTTGTATCTTCCCGTTGTACTTCTTTATACCTCTGATTTCCACTCCTTATTTTGCTGTGTATATTTTTCAAATAATGCAGATATTCTTTGTCATTTTTGAAGTATATGATGACATCATCAGGGTACACCAAAATGCAGAAATTTAGGACCAGAAACATGGCTTTTAGGAGCATATTTTTGATATCTGGTGGTTTTGCAAATATGGGTTTGAAAATGGGACTACTTGCAGCATATTTGAAAAATTATTTGAGCTGTTCGCTTTGTAAAGAAATCATTTGGCTATGACCTGAAACATCATCTTGCAAAGTCATATGATTAAAAGCACTTATCACTGGTATATCAAGGTTTTGGGCAGGAAGGATAAAATTTCTGTCACAAGGGTGTGTATTAGTGCTTCTAAAATTAAAATAGATCTTGTGACCAGCTATTTTACCTTTGACTATTACTGTTTGGTTCAGATTTTGTATTTTCTTTTGTCAAAGTTGTTTCTAGGAGTGATGGTAGTGGCATAGTTTTTCTCACTGTTTTCTCTATATGAAGTATTATTTTGAATAATATTTCCAATTCTATCAGTTCTAAGTCTTTGGTGGAGTGATAGAATGTTAGCCAGTTCAAGTAACTTAGGTATCTTTGGACTGCAGTCATCATATCCTTTCATAAGAAGTTTATCAGGCATTTTTTCTGGATTTTGAGCTATTAGGGCTACAGTCAAAGCTTCATTTGAAAAGGTAGAGTTAAGTGATGGAAAATCCTTAAGGTATGGTAAGAACATTAAACTTCCCTGCCCCTGAGTTCCAAAGAGGTTTGTGATGTGCAAGTCTTCTAATGCCTCTGTTTTGAAAAATTTTCCTGATGTTACTACTGATGTTTGCCTAAGGTTTGAGTGATTTGATTGATAGTACATAATGGTTTGTGCTTCTTGTTCTATCCATGTTTCAAAAGAAACAAACTCTCTTTCCTCAAGACATAGATGCTCATGATTATGATAATTTTGAGTGTCTAGTTCATCATAGAGAACTTGGGGTAGCTGATGTGGTGGGTCTATTTGTTTCAAATCCTTCTGATTGTTCTTTAATGTCCTCATCAGTGTGTAAAATGAAAGAGTTTAGATCAGAATGCAAGGAGTATATCTGGATGTTATATGGCCTTTCTTGGCTGCTGATCATATATTTCATGTGTGATTCTCGATAGAGTATTCTAGTTTGGTCAAACACAGGAATATGGCGTAGGACATATTAAGTTGAATATTTGCTTGAAGCTTGGCTCTCCAAGAACTGGATAAAAGCATTCCATACTTGGGAGGGATGTCTGCTACCACTATGTCCATGATCAGATGTTTTGTAGGTACTTGGGCCAAAACGAAACAAAAATCTTTGATCAAGCCTAGACATTTGACTCTACTTGAATCAAATGAATACAAGTCCTTATATGGTCTTGTGATCTCTAGGTCTAATCTTTCCATCACCACCTTTGGCATGAGATTATGCGAGGCCCCAGAATCTAGCATGGCATTGTATAGGATTTGGTCATGGATATTCAGACTGATGTAAAAGGGAAGACTGGTTCCTTCTTGGAATTTCCCTTCTATTTTTGGACCAAACAACACTTCAGGAGTGTCATAAGCTAGATTAAGGGTGTTTTCATCATTTCCTATATTCAGGACCTCTAACACTTGAGATTTATAAGAGCTTTGGGTGATAAGTTCAGTGAGGGGCATGGTAATCTTTATTTTGGTGATCTCTCCCTGAAAACTGAAAGGTTTTTCTAGTTTAGACAAGTTTGCTTCAGTTTTTTCATCCATGACTTTCTCTATGTTCTGAGTTTGCTGACTTTGTTCCGAGATTTTGTTTGATAGAACTATCTCGGGAATCTTTGTGGAGGTACTAGGAGTACCTAAACCAAGACTTGTTTGAATAACTTTATCTTTGTTCTGGTCAGTTCTCTTGATCATGATGTTGTTGCTATCCACTACTTTTTTAAGGATGGTATCAGGGGTTCTAGCAGTGTTTGAGTTACCTTTCTTGGATTTGTCTTGGTTTTTTCTTATTCTAAGGTCATACTACCTGTGAGCTTCTACTATGGCATTCTGAAAATCTATGGCAGGATCTTCGAGATCTTCATAGTTGGTTTCATCTTGATTTGAAGAGAGGAACACTTGTTCTTCTTCTGTGAGGTAAACCTCAGTCTCGTTATCAGAACCTATGAGGTTCAAATGATTTTCATCAATGGGTTATGTATCCCTATCATCTTCTCTCACATAATTTTCATTAAAGGGTGGCCTAATTTGTTGGTAATTTTCCCTTGGTTTGTTTTGAGGTTGTTCCCTCCTAAAATTTTGGTTCCGGTTTCTGTTTGGAGGGTTTGGCTGGTTGTCCCTAAGAGGAGTCTTTTCACTAATATTTTCCCACATTTTGGCCATGGACCTAACAAAGTCATCTATTCTAGGATCTAAGGAAGGGGCTGAAGTGGAGACCTCATCTCGGTATGTGACTTTTCTTTCTGATCTAGTCCTAGCTCTTTTTTCAGCTAAGTTGACTTCTGCACTTACGACCACTTTTTGCATTTCCTCTAAGGTAGGGGGTCCTTGTCTCTTAGTTGATAAGTCATGTTTGGGTCAAAACCTTCGAGGAAATTTTCCTAGGCTGAGCCAAGTGGAGGTTTGAAGTGAGGTGGGAGAGCGTTATACACACTGTTGAACCTAGTGCACTATCCCTGGACACTTTCCCCATTTTCTCGTTTTAGATTGTTATACTCTGACAGGATTTGAATGGGGTTATTTCAGATTTCCCACTTATTTATGAAGGTTTGGTAGAGTTCTGGGAGATCGTGGATGATGTTTGGAGTTAAGATCTTAAACTATTTTTTAGGTTCTCCGCCCAGGCTTTGGGCGAACATCCTCATTTTTATGGTCTCGTCTTCTATTTCCATGTATTCAAAGGCGTCGCTAATCCTATCTACATGTTGTTGAGCTGTGGTAGTCTCAACTCTGGTAAAGTGCGGGATTTTGGATTGATAGTCATTTTGTAAGGGAACCAAAGGGTGTGACAACACCAAGGGTGCATACCCGGCTGCCATGGTGAGAGCTAATGGATGATGTACAAAATGAGAGCTTGCAGGATGAGCTGAGGTGGTTTGAACATTAGTGGTTTGGATGGGTGTGGTGGATGTACTTGGGCTAGTGATCTGATTTTGAGCAGATCTAGGGTGGTGGGAGCCAAAGTGATGGAGAAGCTAAAAGTATGGAGGTGTAGTAGGCGCAGCTTCTCTACAAGGACTCTGGGGCAGATCTAGGGGCTCAAGATCGTCAAAGTCTATCTTAATTTGTGACTTGCTTCTAAAAAGGGTTTTTGATGATTTTAAGTCAAAGGGGGAATCCTGCAAGGCTGTGAGGTGTTTAGGTACTGATCTTGCTTTACGGATGGACCTATTAGAAGCTAAATTTCCAGTTTCGAAAGCTTGCCACAAAATATTCTCTAGGTCATCTACTATGATAGGGGGATTTGGGTCTAGATGAGATCTGGTGTTGATTCTTTGCCAAGCCAGATTTTGAATTTAGAGCTTAGAGAGGATGGTATTTTCGATTGTTTCGGATGGATGGCCTCTCTAGGGTTTTACTAGTGTGAAGGATGGTCAAAATGAAAAGATGGATTAGTGGAGTTGCCAGGTGGATTTCTATAAGAACTATGGTCCACCACCAACACTATCAAAGATGCTTTCGGGAAAAAGTTTTATAGCAAACTTTGAGATGAAAACTTGCAAAGAAGAGTGATTCACTTGGTTTCAATAGTTTTCTAGGCTGTATGGACAAGCCAATGGTTGTTTTTGGCAAGAAAATTTCTGCTTATCTCCTATGTTTAGGTGAAGTCTTCTTAATTGCTAAGTTATACTTAGTTTGTCACTAATTACAGAGTTTGCACCATAAGCCTAAGTTTTGGAAAGGATGAGTTAACAAAAAGGTATGGTTTATGAATTTTTTGGTTTTTTTATGGAGTTTTTAGGCCTACTGGAGGCTAGTGGAGTCACCAGGTTGATTTTTATTTTTTTTGAGAGTAAATGTGTATGGTCCACCACCAATATTGATAAACACCAATCTAGAGATATTTTTTGGGGTTTTCTGAGTTTCCTATATGTAGCCCTAAGGTTTGGAAGATTTTCCTATAACTGAATCATCATTTTGCTAAGATGGTGAAGGAGCTAGTTTCTACTCTTCAGACAATACCTAAGCTTTCTAATTTTGACTGAGATTTTGAGAGATCCTAAGGGATACCGAGGATGTTTTGACTCAAAGTCCCACCGTGATTGCCATTAATGTTAGTGAGCGGTGGGATAATTTAATCAGATAGTATTCTTAAGGCTGCTGGAATGTTTATGGAATCTAAGTTTGTTTATCACTCAAATTCCCACCGTGATTGCCATTATGTTAGTGTGGCGATGAGGTGGCTCAATCGGATAGTAGCCTAGAGTTTAGTAAAGTAGTAAGGCCTACTGGAGGCTAGTGGAGCCTCCAGGTGGATTTTTAGTTCTTTTGAGGTATATGTGTATGGTCCACCACCATTACTGACAAAAACCAATCTAAATGATTTTTTGGGGTTTTCTGTGTTCTTTATGTAGTCCTAAGGTTTTCAAGAGTGTCCTATAGCTGAGTCATCATTTTTCTAGGATGGTGAGACAACCAGATTCTACTCTTCTAAGTCTGACTAAGATTTTGAAAGTTCCTAAGGGATACTTAGGATGTTTTGACTCAAGGTCCCACCGTGATCAAAATTATGTTAGGATCCCATGATTTGGCTGATTGGCAAGCCAAATGACAGTGTAACATCAAACCAGTCTTTCGAGCCCAAGGACCTAGCCTTCTTGGACTCATAGAGGGCTATCTCTATTTGTGTAAGGGATATATGCGTGTTTGCTTGTTATGTTCTCATTTTAGGCTAGTTATGAAGTAGGTTTTTGGTTTTTAGGTTGTGAGGGATGAACTGATCAAAGAATAAGATAGGTAAAGAAGATTTCAGATCAACTAGGCTATGGGGTCGAAAAGGTCAAGAAAGCTTTTAGATGGTGATATAAGGTTGCTGAAGGGCCGATTTGATTCGAGGTAGAATGGATATTTGGGAAAAATGGAGTGAGATGGAAATTAAACTTGTGAAGAACAAAGGATTTCAAACATAACTAGTTTAGAAGCTGACATAAACATGCTAGGGAAAACCATTAATCATGAGAAATGTAATTGTAAACTGATCAATGCATAGAAATAAACATTCAAGCCATGCATAGAGATATATGACTCTCTAACTTTAGGAAATGGCTATCATACTTTGGGGAAATACATTTAAGATAGACAAGCAACTCAAATCACTATGTAGGAATGCCTAAACATAGTACTTCAAACTATTGGGCACTTTGAAAACAAGATTGCATAGTTTTAGGAAAAGGGCAAGATCAGTACAAGACCTCCTTGGTTCAACAAATAACAATATAATCAATGAAAGAGAGGTTTCAAACGTGGAGCTATGGCTAGCCATGAGTAAGCATGGCATACCATAAATCATACTTAGCATGCATAAAACCATAAATGTAACAAGAAAAAAATATTCTTCAGCTATTAAAGAGCAATCAAGGATTCTTTAATATGACTAAGAATGAAGAAAACATGGAAGCTATAAAGAAACAAGAAATTTTAGGTGCCTCTAAGGGAATGTCTCAAATCTATTCTCTACTGTCTTATAGCAAGAAATAACATGGAATTATGAATGAAAACTAGGAAACAAAACAGAGAGAGAGACACTATACCATTCTACCAAGTCATGGAATCCAACAACAATCCTCTTTCATCATCCAAGAATATCCAAGAGACTATCCAAAAGCATGAGAAAAGTGTTTCTTCCAAAGCTTATATGACCATATATTGCTTCTATTCATCAATTTTAGCCTTTTTTACAATGAAAGCCTTTGGAATATATAGGCCAAAGTGAGGAAAACCTCTTAGTTCAACTTGCAATCTCATTGGCCTATCCTAAATATCGGATTTTGTCCTTGAGGCTTTGCAAAGCCCAAGGCACAAAATATCTAATAAAATATCTCAAAAATGCTAAAAAAGCGAAATATATTGACTTTTCATAACTTATCATGTACAAAAATAGCTAAACGCACATGAAGAAAAGTCACTTTTGAAAGGTTCAATTTTTACAAAAAAGCTCAAAAAATACATCAGCAAAAGGTCCCCTGACTTGCCAGCAACTTTTGGAGGCCTTCCCGATGTCAAAACAAGGCCTGTGATGGCTTGTTGGAAAGATCTAAATGTTTAATTTCTGGAACAACTTGAATTTTCCAAATATGATGCATGGAAGTCCTCCAAAAATAAGCTTGTGTGTAAAAACCCAAAAAATAGGCCTTACTAATAAATGGGGCAGAGTGTAGAAAAAGCGAGTGTTTTTTGCCATTATGGGGGAGAAAATGATCTTAAATTTCTCTTAAAATCACTGAGTATATGCCCCTAAAAATATGGCATCCAATGATACCATTTTCATCCTTTGAGGGTGCACCAAACTGAAATTGCGATGCCCATGAATTTTGGCCAAAAACCCAAAAATGACAAAAAACCAAAATTTGTTGAATTTCGCCCAATTTTGGCGAGCATGCCCCTCAAGGGTTTTTAGAAACATGCTATTAATCTGACGCTAAAATTTGGAGCTTTGAGGTGTCTTTCTCAATTTTGGTGCCGGGCACCTCCTTTTAGCTTCCTTGAGCTTTTCTTGAGTGACCTTCAATTTCGGCCGAGAAAACTGATTGAGCTTTTTATAATACCCGGTCATCCTCCATTGAAGGTCCAAGTCCCTATTTTCCTTCTCCAATTTTTTCTCCAAGTTATCATTAACTCTCTCGATCCATGCTTCTCGATTTTTCTCTATCTCTTGTTTGAACAATCTAGTGAGAGGGGTAGATTGGAGAAGGGCATTTTCTTCTTCCTTTTGTTTCTCAAGGGCCTTTTTGAGGCCCATGGTTCTTGGCCTCTTTTTCCTGGGCTGATCTTCATCTTCGCTCTCATCGAACTCACCCATGATTTCGTCCAATCTCACTTGTGCTTTGGAGGCCTCCTTTTTGTATTTGATGGCCCATGTCTCATATACTGCCATATGGACACTCATCTGTTTGTTTTGAACTTGCAAAAAGTGATTGAAGTTTCTAACCTTCTCAAGATTAGTCCTCAAAGCATCAATTTGGTTTTCTCTATTGATCAAGAGATTTTCTAGGATCCGGGCTTCATTGTCACTATCATCACTTTGCATTTGGATGATGTCGAATTCCCTTTCCTTTTCATGATTGCTTTCTTCTTTCTCCTTTCCTTTGCTTTGGGTGGCTCTTTTAGTCTTCCTCCTCACAGGAAATTCGACAATGGGATTCTTGGGAAAATTTCCCTTGCTTTGGAGGGCCCTAGTCACATTTGGAGTTACAACTCTAGGCACCCTTTTCCTTGATGTCTGGGGCTTGGCCACTTTTGGTGAGGAGAGCATGGCCCCTTTCCTAGGAGAGGTAGCTAGAACATGCTCTAATGGCTTTTTTCCCTTGTCACTTTGCTCATCATTCTTGCCACTGTCTTGGATTTCTTCATGGATACCTTGGATGTCCTTTTGCATTTCCTTTTGAGGGTTGTCCTCCTCGCTGTTTTGCATCTCTTCATCATGTTGGTATTCCTTTTTATGAGGCTGTTGTTCATCATCATGTGGCTGCCTATATTCATCATGTTGCACCTGTTTGTCATGTTGCACCTATTTATCATCATGTTGCTCATCATCCTGCTGCTCATCATGATTTTCCTCTTCACCTTGCTATTCTACCTCACTGTATTCTTCTGCCCCTTGCTGCCCTATTTCAGTATGATGATTCTCATCATCATCTTCCTCATCATTCTCATGCTCTTCTTCCTCATCATGCTCTTTTGTTTGTTCAATGGAAAATTTGAGCTTCTTGGGAATAGGCTTGCTTGAAGAAGGCGAAGGATGATGAGTGGAAGGTGAAGGATATGTATGAAATGAAGGGACAGTGGCGAAATCAGGATGTGTGATGAAAGTATCCTAAGAGACTTCCTTCTTCTCAAGCTGATGAAGGATGATAATCTTGATGAGGGAGTGATGGAAGAGGTAGGCTGTCTGCAAGAAGGAGGCTTTTTCTGAACAGTGGAGGCCATTTTCTCAATGCTTCTATGTAGAAAGAAAGGGAGATTTAACAATTTGGCTCTCGTGAAATGCATGAGCAATTAGATATGATAGGCATAGACTCGGGAGAATCTTCCCTCGCAAGTGAAGTATTTCATGATTATCTTCATGAGGGGGGTGTAACTAATCAATAGATATGAGAAGGGAAAAATGGATGGGCATGAATCTCTATGCTCAGGCTTCAAAAAAGGCTTGTATTTTTCCGAGTCCAGGTGGATTTGTTTAAACCACTCCTCCTCGACATAAGGGATTTTGGTGGCCTTGGAAATGGACCTTGGAGAGAATTTGAAATCTAGGCCTGCCAGATGAAAGTGCTTCTCTTGAAACCTCAAAGAACAAAGATGTGTCAAAGGGGAATAGCTCTTCACCTCCTGCACTCTTTGACAAAAATCTAGACACCCAACCTCATGGAAATTAAACAAGACCGATGGATAGGCATTCACTTCTTCAGTGGAAACAGGCTCAAATCTCTTGTGAAGGCCACTCCTACTTTATTTTTATGGAAATCTGGTGGCTTGGACAGAGTTTTCTCTTTCACCATTCAAAGGGACACTCTTGAAGTGACAAGGCTTTCAAATATGACCACTGCTTTCACTTTACAAAACTGTGTTCACCTTAGGACTACTGCCTCACTTTACAAACACTATTTTGACCTTAAGATCACTGCTTTCTCTTCACAAATGTTGTTTTCACCTCAGATTTGCCAACATAGATTAATCTTGTTTTCACACTGCTAGGACACCAATGTTTTTTTTTTAAAGGCAATTAGGGTCTTTTTTTATGGTTAAAACATCCACCCAACATTGTAAAAATGTGTAACAATCATATCAACAAAACACTCTGAGTTTGCTCAAACATACTGCCCTCTAATCACCGTCTTTTGAAAATCAATAAGGGCTCTTAAAAACTGTTTCAACACTCCCTTCTATCACTTGAAATGGTTTGTGTCATTTACAGTACTAATCAACTTTGTTTTTTATCAAAAACCCTACCCTGCTTATCACTGTTCCTTGTCTTGTGAAAATAACCCTGTCACCTATTTAGGATTTCAAAAGATTAGCACTAGGCATGGAGAATACTTGGGATGACTTATGGCCCTTTGTTTGATCAGTTTGAGCAGGTCTCAAGAACCTTTGAAGGTGTTTCGGTCGTTCAACAGGTGTGGCACGTTCAAAAGGAAGAGCGTCGCGTAGTAAAAAGGGTGTTGGGTCGGCCTTCAGGCAGTGGTGACCGCACGCTACAGGCGCGCTGCTACAGGCGTGCCGTGCAATAGTGTAAGGCATTTGTAATTCTTTTCCTGAACATGCCGTGCACTTTTCCAGGCGCGCCATGTAGTCTTAAGTCTTCAAAAACTCTGCAATTTCGCTTGAAATTTCTCTTTTCTCCTATGGGCGGCTAGGAGAGCAATTGTGAATGCTCACTTATGTGTTTTGAACTTTGAAATGAGACTTGGAAATGGTCCTTTAACCTATTAAAGTCGAAACCCTTTGAACGTAACTTGTGATGGTTTAAAAAGCTTTTTGAAAGAGCCTTTGTTTTAAACAAAACATGAAGCATTGCCTTTGCAAATTTTATCATTTTAAAACACTATAAAGACTTTTCTTCGAACAATTTTTTTGACAAGATGCTGTGGTTGAATTTTTAAAGGCAACATAGTGATGGTTTCTCATTGAAGTAAAAGGGCCTTTTCAAGAAAATTTAAACCCTTTCTACTGCCTTTTCAATTTTCCTTATTAAAGAAGGATCTCTGCCACTTCTGCCTATTGCTGACCTTTTTATAGGAAAAACTCTGCTCAAAGACATCCCAATGATTTGTGAGGCATTCTTTGCCATTCTTGCAATGAGATAAATCACCACTTTGAAACTTATTTTGACAGTTTCTGCTCCTGATGTTTTGATGATGATCATGCCTACTGTGAAGTTGATTAAACTTTCAGGTGCTCTTTGAGCCTTTCTTTTGACTGTGGGTGAAGAACCTCATTCGAAACTATAAGTGAAAAACTTTGCTACAAATGGTCTCCACCATCAATTAAGGCAAATGACTAGCCTTAGATTGAAAAAGTAATCCAGTTTTCAACTTTTACGGAGATATAGCAGGGGATGATGAGCTAAAGTTAGAATGTAAAATTGGAAAGCTGTCCCTTTGTTATTTTGTGAAGGAAGTCTGGAAGAATAATGAATTTCTCATTCATTTTACCATTTTGACAGCAGTCCCTTTGAAATCTAAGCCATACTGAAAATCAATGCTCTTCACCCTCAAACAATGGTGAGCCTTCTACTTGTTTATGAAGGAGGCCTATGTTTGACAAATGCCTAGGCCCTTTTCAACCCCTATTTTAACCAGGTGAAGAATTTTTATGAACACATTGTTAGTGGTTTTCTTTGTATTTGATAGAAGAAGTCAGTTTAAAACCAAGATTGTTTTACTTCTTTGGCCATTTGCTTATCAACATTTCTTCATTCATAATCACCCAATTAGCTTCACATTGTATTTCAATTCTGTATTTTAACAGTGAAAATAATGTAAACAACTTTTAAAGCACCACTGCTTTGCCTTTGCTTTTAACACCATTTTATATTCAAAAGCCTTCAATTATCTCCCACTGCCCTTAAAATTTTCCATTCAGTTAGTGAAAACCCTAAAATCAATCTCTGTCCCTGTCCCTCTGCTTATTAGGTGAAGGAGACCTTTATCACAGTGCCAAACCCTCTGCTTGTAAAATGAAGGAGGTTTTCTCAATCTTTCAACCCTCTTCTCATGTATGGAGGAAGTTTTCTCAGTGATGCCATTTCATCAGCTTTTAAACAGTGTTATATTTTCTTTCACTGCCTATTCATGCTTAAGCAAATGAAGATGAAAAATTGGCAACAAGTTATGATGGGCATTTCTCTGGGACATGTAATTCTTCTTTTTAAATACCTTTGTGCATCTTTAGACAATCAAAGCCAGCCTGGCCAGTATCTGCAAAGCATTTCTTGTCATTTATAATTCACTAACCTTTGACTATGTTTGTAGGAGCTCATTTAAATAACTCTCTGTCCTGTAGCTACATCTCAGGCTCAAAACCACATGAAAGGCAACTATCTTCTCATGTTGAGTTTAATACTGTCTTATGGAATACTAGTATACTTCTACTCTTTGAAAAGATATTGAAACAATGTACATTTACCTAATATCAGTTTGACCTAGGGCATATGCACAGCTAAGACATCAAGTTTTGTTAGTGGCGCGACTTAAGGGTGTAACCACACTTTATTTTCAGAATAGGAAGGTCTTCTAGGACTGGTTGATAATAGACAGAGGTTATTTGGCTTTAGGATAGTTTGCCGAGGGAGAGATGCCTAAAGCGCCACCACCTAACTTAGGGGAGAATTATTGGACAGATTTGGATTATTCTCTTTGGAGCTAATGGAAAAGCTAGTATGGTTGAGGCTAGATAGGGCTTTGAAAATGAGGTTTTATGTCGTCATGGGCTGATTGAAAAGGTTAGGAGGGAAAAAATGCTTATGGGTGTTTTCCAGCTGGCAAATTTGACAAATTTTGAGATTAGCTGCTAGAAAACTTGGCTTTAACAAATAGTCATCATCAACAGGTAAGAAATACTGATGACTAACAATACCCAAGAATTTTCTTTTACAAACCTTTGTTGACTACGCATGCCTATGGTTTCTTGACCAAGAAATATATCAACAATTTCATCGTTTGGAAATCCATCAGGGGTATTAATTTCAAAATAAATATTTCTTTTCCAGTCCAGAGATTCTTTATGTCTCTTCCTCTCTTTCTGTCACAGTAATTCTAAACATCCACACTTGAATCTTTGATATTCCTCTACATACCTTACTTTTTTGTGAAGGTATTTTTAAGCATCACAATTAAGCTTTGTATAAACTCCTTTTCTCCCTACGTTCTCACCAAGAGAACAATAAAATTTTATTTTAAGGAGCTTCTCACCAGGAGATTTTGGTTCAACACATTCAAACACTGATATATCTACTTCTAAAAGTGATGATGCATTCCCCTTGCTTAACACAATGCTTGTTCAGAATCCCATCCTTTGTGGATAAGCAGACTATTCTCAATGCAGAGTTAAGCCTTGTTATTAGTACACCATGTGCACTATAGTCACAACCTACCAGTAATTCCAGTGCGACTAAATTCTCCCTCCTTAAATCAGGAATTGCACCAATACCCTATTTTTCTACATATCACATTGATTGATAGAGTGACTGTCATTTAATAAATTAAACTTCTAATTATTCTTACATTTTTCATTATGCTCATTTTCATTTGTTGTTTGTGCATTGTTTCTTTGGTTTAAGAATGCCTTTGGCTTATTACAATAGACTAATAGTTTGAAGTTTCACATTATGAAAATATAATTTACATCATTCTTAAAATACTATGCAGACAAAGCTCCAATCAAAGATCTTTAGCATTTCTTGGAATTTCAAGTTCCTCATGCATGGGATCCACTTTCCAGTGACTTTCCAGGACAAGAAAGGAAGGAACCCGTATGCCCAACACTGAAATTCAATTTCATGTTACTTAAGCTTCATTTTAGCACACCTCTAGTGAGTTTAATTTTGATACTACTTCCTTGAGCTAGTTATATTATTATGTTTCACTTGTTTTAGGTTCTGACTTGAATGTTAGGATTCAGCTAATTATTGGTTGAAAGTCAGTGACAGGGATTCGTTTATGCCTTGAGGGAAGGAATCATAACATACTTGCAATTAATTTGCGACATTTAGTCTCTCTGCCCAAAATACTGCAACCACACTGGGATGCACAGGTTGCAATTGGACCTCCTAAGTGGCAAGGACCAGAAGAGCAAGATAGTAGATGGTTTTAACCTGTCCAATGAAAGAATTTTTCACATGTTAGTAGTGCTCCTATAGAGAATAGTGAAACATGGATAGGGGACCTCTCTGGGGTTTATATTGTTACTGGAGCACAACTTGGTGTCTGATATTTTTGGAATAAAAGTGTTTTGCATCTCAAGATTTTATTTTCTAAGGTTCCCGATTGTACCATATGGAGATCAGTATGGGATCATACACTTGTATCACATTAAAAGGTTGGCATGTATACATCAAACCAATCGGCATTGAAGATCTCAGGTAATCCCAGTTTCGGATCAACTATCCAAATATGAAATCTGGAAAATTTCATTGATGTGACAGATATGACCAAAGGGCCTCAAGATATGCTTGGCCATTGGTTGGCCACTAGTGCAAATTTTGGGGTTGAGAAAGGAAGGATTGTATTGCGTGTAAAATATTACCTCCTAAATTACTAAGATATGAGAGGCGAATGTGATTGGATGATGATATATATAAAATATGTGATTTGCTTAGCTGTAAAAGGTTGTATAGAATGTAAAGAATAGAAGCATCACCTTATTATGTAACCAAGTTTTAAATAATGTCTATTCAGAGAAACCTTTTCATAGGTCGGTGTGTAAAACACTTCATGGGGTTTGTAAATGCTAGTGTTCATGTGTTTCTATCTATCAAGAGTTCCTAACGAGATTTATAATTGGAGGCTTTCATTCTTGAATCTGGTTGTATATTGTTGTTAAAATACTATCCTGATGGAATATATTGTGATTGTTTATGGCACTAATAGGAATATGAGAAATTCGTGACAACAAATTTTTTTCATAACTTTTCTTTATTTCTCATTTTATTTTTTTCGTCAAATTTATTTTTTGCCAGTTTATTTTACATTTGAAAGTCTTATCAAGATGGTATTGTAATAAATCTATATTGAGTATCACTATTTGTACTCAATATGAATCTAAACATAACTTGTCATGCTGATATTTTCAAAAATGATTTTGGGGGACATCATTTGTCTGATTTAGTGCATGTAATGTTGTTGCTTTATAAAATTGTTATGTGATTGAAGAGACTTGGAGAATAAGAGCTTTCCTCCTGAAGTAGTGGATTTTTCTAAAACTTTTCATTATTTATGAATACTATTGGAATGTCACTAATTCTCATGTTGGTTGCTTTTCAAATTTCTTGCTCGATTTCACATTTTGGCAGTTCAGTAATAGAAAGATTGTATAAAAAAAATGCCTTAGTGATTAGGTTATAGTCATTTTTCGATTAGTTTGGTCTGGTGGTTTGGAGGTTACCTTGGATTATATGTGACATTAGTTTGTACAAAATGTAATAATATTTTTTCTCGTTCATGCTAAAGTCACATGATTTGGACTTAGCAAGGAAAAATGAAGAGATGGCTTAGCAACAACTAGGAAAATATTGATATGACCCAAATGTTGCAAGTCCGACTAAGTGACCCAAAAAGGCGTTGCTCTTACGGCACTAACCCAAAAGCGTCGGAATAACGAACACTACCCAAAAAGCCTCACTCTTGCGACACTGCCCAAAAAGAGTCAGAATAGCGTACCGAAAAAGCATCGGAATAGCCAAAAAGTGTTGGAAGAGCGACACTACCCAAAAAGCGTCAGAATATCGACACTACCCAAAAATAATTGGAATAGTGACAATAAATAGTGTGATTGTAAGATTTACTAAATGAATACATGTGTCATGTAATTATTATAAGTGTCGGAATTGCGACGAGACAGGAAACGGTGTTTTCCCCAACCTCAAAGTGTCGATCTTTGAATGCCTATGTGTCGCAAGAGAGACATTTTGGCCATTGGAAATTGGCCCAAATGTGCTATGGGTGGCAAAAAAAGAGCTCGATTAGTAGAAAAAGGTTATTCCCAAGTATGGGGAAATGATTTTGGTGATGTTTTTTCTCCTGTTTCCAAGTTAGCTTCTATTATATTACTTATATATATTTTTTTTTCTTTTCATTTTTTAGTAGAATAAATGGACATGAATAAAAAATTTCTTCACGGTGATCTAGAAAAAGAGATTTACATGAAGAAATGTGAAGTATTTTTAGTGAAGGGTAAGAAAGAACCGGTATGCCGGTTAAAAAAGTCTTTGTATGGATTACAACAATGACCAAGGATGTGGTATTAGAAATTTGATACATATATATGGGGACCTGGCTTCACAAGGAGTAAAGCAGATCATTTTATGTATTTTAAATTAATTGGTGCTTATTTGATTTATCTGGTCTTTTATGTGGATGATATGTTGTTGATTGAAAATAAAAAAGAAATTATCGAGGATTTTAGGAATCAATTTTTCTCTAAATTTGACATGAAGGATATTCGCGCTAAAAACTATATTTTGGGCATGGATATTAAAAGATATTGGGAAAAGAGGAAGCTCTGGTTAAAGAAGAGGAAGTATGTCGAGAAAATATTGTAGAGGTTTAGTATGCATATAATAAACTAGTGAAGGTTCCTATTACTATAGGTGTGAATTTATATGTTGAAGAATGTACCAAGGCTTAGGAAGAGGAAGATGGCATGTCCTGTGTTCTATATGTGAGTGAATTTGGTATCCTAATGTATGCAATGGTTTTCACCAGACGAGAAATTGCACATGTAGTGGGAGTATTGACTAGGTTTATGTCAAAAATAGGGAAGGTGCATTGAATAATAGTGAAGCAGCTTTTTAGGTATTTTCATGGCACTAGTGATTATGGTTTGTGCTTCCAAGGAAGACCAAGATTGGACAATTTTTTGGACATCCGTGGCTTTTTTTATGCATACTGGGCTAAATATATGGATCAGAGAAGATATAAAATTCGGTATGTGTTTAACCTATTTGGAGGACTAGTGAGTTGGTTGAAAAAGAGGTAGTCTATAGTGGAAATTTCAACTATAAAGTTTGAAAACATGGCTACCACTCATGGAAGAAAGGAAGCAGTTCGGTTGTAGATATTTTGTTCAAGTATGGGGTTGGTATAGTGAGACATAAGGATATACTGTGATAGCCAAAGTATAGTTTTCTTAGTAAATAAATCTACTTATCATTCAAAGACAAAGCGCATTAATGTTCAATATCACTTTTTGAGGGATATGGTTGAGGACAAAAAGTTGTTGTTGGAAAAGGTGGACACTTTCAAGAATGTTGTAGATGAGTTGATGAAGTCTGTAAGCACTCATAAGTTTTCATTGTGTAGGGAAACAATGGGCATTGCAGGGTTGGAGCAATGAGTAAGCTTCTTGTGACTCCCCATGTGGAAATAAAACAACAAGTGGGAGAATTTTGGGTATGTGTTATATTTTTTCCACTACTAGCTCCACGCATTGTACGTTGTTTGGGGCGCAACCGGAGAGAAACAATGCCATGGGAATTTTTTTTATGCGAACCCAATAATAATTGGTCGAACCCAAGGATTGGGGCAGACCCAAGGATGGTGAGCATACGTACCCATCATTTTGTGCATGGGTTTTTTATGCAGGGGCATCCGAGAAAACTTTCATTAAAATTGGAATTTGAAGCTGTGGAAAGGAAAATGTGGACAGTCATTGTAAATTGGGGCAAAATTAGTTAAAACATAGCTAAATTGTTGGAACTAATTAATTGTAATTATCTGTCATTTATGTATAATTTTTGTTTTATTTGTTTCTGATATATATATATATATATATATATATATATATATATATATATATATATATATATATGTGTGTGTGTGTGTGTGTGTGTGTGTGTGTGTGTGTGTGTGTGTGTGTGTGTGTGGGGGGCCCATAACCCACAGGCCCCAGGATCGAAGTATCAGGTTTATGAATTATGCAACTTTGATATGGATTATGAAGGTTGCAGGTTCATATTGATAAAATGAAGGTTAAACTACCCTATAGTAGTTTTGATTTTCATCAAGTGGTATGAGAATGAGAAAAGTTTCACAGAAGAATTTGCATGCAAAAGAAAGAGGAGTATAGTTTGTTGATGATTTGTAAAGCTTGTGGTTTTTATATTTTATGAAGGTAGCAGCGAGAGGAAGGTGAGAAGTTTTCAGCCGGCCCCAGAAGCGAAATTGCTCAAATGGACCGCGAGGCGGGCCAGAGGAAGAGAATCAGAAGACTAAGCTCGGAAAGCTTGGTGAGGTATTTGGTGGTAAGGAAGACTTGCTATTGCGAGAGGTTTTTGTAGCTCACAAAGGAAAATTCCTGAGAGGAAGTGGTTAAATTGTTCAAGAATGTTGTTACGGGGAAGATCACAAGGAAATTCCACGAGAGGATGTGGGTATAATTCTTGATAGATGCGAGTATACATATGACTAGAGGTCATAAAATTTTTTTGTACCTCGGGAGTACGGTGCGAGGAGCATAAGAAACTTTCATTAAAATTGGAATCCGAAGCTATGGAAAGGAAAACGTGGACAGTCATTGTAAATTGGGGAAAAAGTAGTTAAAACAGAGCTAAATTGATGGAACTAATTAATGGTAATTATCTGTCATTTATGTATAATTTTGTTTTATTTGTTTCTAATATATATATATATATATATATATATATATATATATATATATATATATATCTGTGTGTGTGTGTGTGTGTGTGTGGAACCATAACCCATAGGTCCCAAGATCAAAGTATCGGGTTTATCAATTATGCAGCTTTGATATGGATTATGAAGGTTGCAGGTTCATATTGATAAAATGAAAGTTAAACTACCCTATAGTAGTTTAGCTTTTCGTCAGTTTTGCACATGGTTTTTGGAATGATGATTTTCTTCCCATGGTATTTTTGAGATCCATTCAAGGGAACTACGGTTATGTCCTAATCCAGGGTTAGTAGATTGAGGTTTATGAAGGCTTCAACATGTATATATGTGTATTGTAACATTGAAAGGAATATAATACAAATAAATCTACCAGACCCGGTTTTGGAATCTGGGGGAAGATATCTGTGTATATTTATTTTATTTTCTTGCCATTGTATATTTTTTTGTTTGAATAATTCATTTGCAGGTAATTGATGATAGGGTTAAAATAAACACACACTCTAGATCAATATAATTTCAAATATATTCTCTTATGAAGTTAGGTTTCTTGAATGTTCTTGAAATATGCTTAAAACATGGCATCTTGGAATTTTTATATAAATTTACTTTTAGGATGTTTCATATCATGAAACTTGGAGGAGATAGAGGGTAAGGATACATGTACCTGTGATAGAAATTTTAGATTTTGGTTTAGTATGATTTTAGTTATAGGCACTAAGGAATTTAGGCATCTTGAATGCTTCTGAAATCTACTTCAAACAAGTCATCTTGGAGTTTTTGCTATAATTTTCTTTTTGATATGTTCTAGCCTTTGGTATATTAAGAAGAGAGTGAATGCATGTTGGATAATTTAATTGATGGTTAAATTACTTCATTAATTTTCAACCAAGATTCATGTAATTTTGCAGTGCATGTGCACAATATATGCTATGAGTTATATTTTTTATCTTAAAGGATGAAACATAATGTAACAATATTAACTCATACCATTCTTACGCACATTTACTTTCCATCAAAATTATCCTTTCAAAAGAAAACTAAACTTCAAGGTGAAGTCAATTAAAATTTGTAAATATCAAACGAAATTATATCTTAATCTATTGCAACAATAATTAAAATTTACTCTATTTGAACCGAATTGAAAAATCTCTTCTAATGAGTAGAATTGAAATTTAATTCCACTTGCATAAAATTGAAATTTTATTCTAAATTCTCTTGGAAATAAAAATCTCTATTCTATTTAACACAAGAGAAAATATTCATATAATTACTTCAGAAAAATGACAATCCAGAATATAACTCTAAGGGATTTCAGATGTGCATAGTTGTAGAAAAAAAAAATAACTGATTGAAGAAAACTATAAAAGGTAAATATTTTATTCTTTTGTGAGCAATCGACTTGTTCAAACTAATTAATGTTAAACCAGTGATCGGTTAAAAAATACCAGTTTAAAACATTAACTATTTTCAGTGAGAAATATATTATTCATGAAATAAGTTGATAACTAACATAACCAAATAACTAAACTAACTTACAAATCTTCAGTCAACCCTCATGTTCAACGTAAGCATGAGATCAATTATCAAACTAATCACCTCTGCATTGAACAAAAAAGGAACAAAGTAACTTGTATTAAATTTCAAATTTGACAATACCAAATCATTACAAGCTTTAAAAGGGTAATGATGTCTTTTGATTCACTCCAAGGATTTTTATAATCCTATGTTAAATAACATGCTTAATATTTATAAGCCGAGAAGCAAGTTTTCACTTGACAACAAAGAGATTAAATTGAAATCATAATCCTTCTTCTCATGATTTTCTAATGGAAGAGAAATCATGAGAATATTTTGATTTGACATATCATAAATTTGATTCAAAAGTATTCTCGTCCAATTCCATTCTCGCTTGATGAGGCCATGATCCTCCTTCAAATTTTGTGCATGGTTGGAGTATTATAACGGGAGTTGACTTCTGGTTTTCCCTTTAGATGTCTCAAACTAGGTGATTATCCATACAAATGTGATAGGTGTATTTCCATATGTTGAAAATTTTCCATCTACCTATATCTTTTATTCCTCCTCGAGTGCTCTGGAACCTATCTAACCATGGATGCAACTGTAAAATCTTTGGCTAGCTGAAGAATGAGTGCCATTCAGTAGCTATAGGAATTTTTTGATTAAATTTCGCAAAGAAAGAAAAAATTATAAACCATGAATGAATGCTACCTTTTATGATGTTTGAGCATATTTGAAGTGACCTTTAAACTTGAAAATGTAATAAAATTCTTATGAAATGGATGGAAAGGAAAGTAAAAGGGTTATAAAAAAGGATACAATTCAAGACTTCAACATTCCCCCACATCTAGGGTTCTTTTCCTCATGCATCAAAATTTCAAACATTTCCAAGTACTTTATTCATTGTACTATCTCTGGAGATTTGATTAGGAAATCCAAACTAGTGCCTCCTTTTTTATTATTAACACTGAATGCGAGTCTTGGTTTATTCATTAAAATATTTCTCTACAAATCGTTTGACTTTGTTTATGAGGAACCTATTATTGGCCTTGAGTTTCTTGTTTTCCTTATATGAGTGGCATAAATGAAAAATTATATTTTCATTTTGAGTCCTTAAAATTTTATTTTGTAATTTTATTTCCTCATGTTCTTGTTTGATATTCTTATTCAATATCTTTAACTCATAAATATCTTGTTTTAACGTAGATTCAATATTATATTATTTTTTAGGAATTTGATCAGTAAAAGGGACATCTTCATGAAAATTATTTTCATATTCACTCTGGAGAGGGAAATTTACCTTTTTTTCGTGATCTTTTCTCCAGTGATTCCACATAATCATAGATCTTCTATTGGAAGGGATCGATTTTGGGTGTCTTTCTGGTTGGACTTAAAATCCAATAAAATGGTGACACTCTGGCTTCTTCATTCATGCTATGATATCTATCCCCAAGATCAACTAGCTCAGGTGTATGTATGTTTAAATGCTTAGAATGTGTTCACTCCTTCTCATCTTTAATTTTGGTTCCTTTATCTTTTAAACGATTTTTCTCTTGCTTATTTTCCTTTGTTCCTTGTACACTGGTTCTGTTTCTTTTGTTTCTTCACATTGCTTGATGTTTTTGTTAGATTTATTTCTTCTAACATACTATTTTTCACTTTTTTATTTAATTTTCTCTAAGAATTGACAAAGAGGGGTGTCATATCTATGTAGCTTTTGTGAATCTTCTATTTCTTCTGCTTCGTTGATAGTCAGACCCATGCCTTCATTAATGGGCTCAGGGTTAGCGTTTGAAATTTTTTTGCACCAACTTCTCTTAGTTTTGGTAACCATTTCTTCTTCTGGAGCTTCTACAAAATGATTACTGACCAAAAATATTTTCTAATCACCTCCCTTGGCCTTTAAATATGATTCAATGAGAATTTTAGCTAACCCATGGTGATACAGGGAACTATCAAGGGTTTTTGACTATCATTGTACATTAGAATCCATTTTCATGAGACTACATAGTAGGAAGTATGTTAAATTTAACACATTTCCATAAATGAAGTGCATTAAGAGCCAAACATGGTAGAAAAACATGGTGCCATATATTCCCTCACAAGTTAATAATTTTTTAATGACTAGCAACAAATTTCTCCACTTATTTTTCAATGTAGTCATTAGTATCCCCTTTTTGAAAATAGAAGTATCCATACCTCGGTATCAGAGGAAGAATACCCATTTTTTTTCTTTAATTTTCCTATTTTTTAGGTATCTTTATCTGTTCAAGGGTAAGCATATTTCCTCTTCCAATATGTATTTGGTAATTATGATTTTAATGTTGCCAATATCTCCCTCTAGTCCATCAAATGCCTGTGCAAATGATTTTGTAACCTCTGTCTTGTGGCCATAAAATTTCTCCAAGAAATTGAGTTGGCCCACTTACCGCAACTGATTCTTGACTCGTCGATATGCTTGAAGGAATTTTACTCCGTTGGGTTTTGATATAATGATGACACCCATGTTGAGGGAGGAGTTTCGATCTTGAATTGTTTCTATTTGACAAAGGTGGTGGAGGTGATGGAAGGATAGTCAATAAGGCTAGATTGTTTGATGGTGTCAACTAAAGGTGAAATAGATCACTTATCGTGGGGTTAAATTCATAGTTGAATTAATCATTTTATGTAAATTATTTCCAATATCCTTAGATCCATTTTTATAGGATTGTTAGAATTTAGGTGATTTTGGAGAGATTTCGATGTGATATCTTGAGATATGATGACAATACAAGGTTAAAAATGATATCGTTGTGTAGATATAATGGTAGGAGGTGTTCCAAGGTCTAGGATTTGATTAATTTTTATAGTATATGTACCATGATCATTCGACAAGTTTAAAAATCTAATGCTCTTAAATGAACTATAGTCTAACATTCCACTTACATAGATTAGCACGTACCTCTTTGAAATTTGATTTATTTTTCTTTTCTACATGTCTAGAGTATGCTAATGATTCCTTTAATGTTGGTTGATCTCGGCTGCAAAATTTGAAGTCAGATGTAGAATGTCACTGATTCAACAATTGTTCTCTTTGAAAATTTTCTATTTTTCATGGAATAGGATTTTATAGTTGTTGCTTCCTAATAAAACTTGAAGAAAGCTAGGCCTCAAAAGTGTTTCTTTAGACCTGTGAATTTATTATAAGAAAATATGGGTAACAAGAAAGTGGGGAAAAGAAAAGGAATGTGAAAATCTAAACCTTCATGATTTCTTGGTTTTTAGTTAATATTTTCTATATAGACGTGCCAACAATGTTGGTTTTCATGCCTATACTTTTTTTTTTTCTCTTGTTTTTCTTTTCCAATTTTAGGAAAGAAAATTACAATTGGGTTGGAGGCTGAGGAGAAAAGTCTCCTTTCTCAAATAGCTTGAAATCAAAATTATCTTGCAAATATTTGACAAACTATTCTTTTGTTAATGGTTTATGATATAACCTTAATCTAGGACCCTAAACAAGGAAGGCAATTATTTATTTATAAATATTTTTTATTCTAATTGCTACATTATCAAACAGTATCTATCTCATAGGGCCCAAGATAGTGATTTTGAAATTTTCCTTGAAAATATTTGAATTTAGAGTAAAAAATAAGAGCCCAATCACCTGGCTTTAATTTCTTAGCTTTGGTAAATTTGTCATACCATCTTGATATTTTTTGTTGGATTATGTTGGTTCATTGGATAACATATTATCATATTTTATCTAATTTATTCAATTGTGCTAACCTTTTTTTTGATCTTCAGATAGATCATGGCCCAATTTTGTTGGTGTTCTGAAAGTCTCCACTTGGAACTCAATTGGAAGCAAAACTTGCTTCCCATAGAAAATCTTATAGGGAGTATGTCAAGTTGTATCTATCCATGTGGTACGGTATGCCCATAGTGCCTTTGGAAGTCTTTTTCCCCAATCCCTTCTATGTAAGTGTACAGTCTTGGTCAATATTTCTTCAAGTACCTTATTGGTAGATTCCACTTGCCCATTGGCTTGTGGATGATATGGAGTAGAATTTCTATGTTTGATTTTTTATTGCTCCATTATTTTATGCACCAAATTGGATGTGAATTGGGTGCCCTGATCTGTGACAATTTCTCTTGGCACACCAAAACGAGTAAAAATACCCTTTAAAATAAATGTAACTACAAAATTTTTAGTAGAAAAAGAAAGTGGTTTAGCTTCTACCCATTCTGTAACATAATATATACAAACAAGTATATAGATTTTCTATTTAGATGGAGGATTGATTGTACTAACAAAATATATAGCATATTTTCCAAAATATATCAAGTACGTGAGGTTGTAGAGGCATCTCGTTTAATGGAATGGGTTTTCCTATTATTTGGAATATATCACATCTCTTGCATATTCCTTAGCATATTTAAAAATAGAAGGCCAATAATATCCCAAAATAAGGACTTTGTAAGCAGTTCTTCTATCAAAAAAGTGTCCTCCACACGGTTCATCATGACAAGCTTTCAATAGTTCTAGTACTTCATCTTCTCGAACACATATTTAGATGATTAAGCCAGGTCGAGTTCGATAAAATTCTCACTCTATCCAAGAGTAAGGTGCACTAGATTTGATAACTTTATGTTTCTCTTTGGTTGTTAACTTTGGGGGTAACTTTCCTGTAGCCAAAAAATTATCAATAACTGCAAACCAAGTAGTTTTAATAGATAATGCAAAAACATACTCGTCATGAAAACTATGTTTTATAGGAACATCATTATTATCACATCACTATTATCAATTTTCATTCTAGAAAGGAAATCAACAATTCTGTTTTCTTTTCCTGGTCTTTCAAGAATAGTAATATTGAATTCCTATAGAAATAATAGCCATCTAGTAATCCCACCATTAGTAATTTTTTTATTCATCCAATATCTAATAGAAAAATGATATGTATGAATGAAAGTTTCATAATGAGTGATATAAATTCAAAACTTATTAATGACATGCAGAACAACTAAAAACTCCTTTTCTATTACAGTATAATTTAAATTTGTCCCAATTTTTGTTTATTTAATAAATAACATAAGGAATTATATATTTTTGTTCCAACATGACTCCTAAATTTGTATCTAAAGCATCCATTGAAATATGAAAAGGAAGAGACCAATTAGGTCCTCTTAAAATCAGTGCTTCAGTGATTTTCTTCTTTAATGATTCAAATTATTTCTGGAAGTGAAAATTTCAAAAAAAAATCACAATATTTTGTAAAAGTTTAAAAAGTGGAGAGGTTTGAATTAGAATTTTGGCTTCTTTGATCCATAATTTTTCACAGAGATCTTTCGGTCATCATCACATGAGAAAATATTTCAACTACGCGTTTCGAACCAACCAGTGTGGTTCATCTTCAGGACGATATGAGAGATCATATCAAGGCATTAAACTTAAATTGATGTAGAGACATGATAACCACCCATTGGAACATAACGACTAGATTGACTACGAAGGAAAATCAATTAAATTTATTATATTTATTTTTTTAATTTTATTATATTTTAAATTTAATTTAACTATATTTTCATTTTATTATAATTTTACTTAAAAGGATTTTATTTTAAAAAATTCAAAAAAAAAATTCTTTTAATTTGAAAATCGTTTAAAATTCTTTAAAAAAGGATTTTTATTTTAAATAAATTTCTTTTTTGGAAGGATTTCAATTAATTAAATTTAATTATATTTCTTTATTTTAGTTATAATATGTGCATTTTATTATAATTTTAGTTAAACGGATTATTATTATTATTATTATTATTATTATTATTATTATTATTTAATAATAATAACGAAAGGAAATAAGTCTAGGGTCTAAGAGAGAAAAATATTAAAATTAATTATTTTTATGGTTTATATTATATTTATATATGTATATAATGTCATTAAATTTTGTAACTAATATATTTATTCAAATGAAAATTAATATAAAGAACATCATTAAATAAAATCAAATAAGATGAAAATAATGAAAGAGGAAGGGGGTTGAAATTTAATAATAAAGCGACACCTAGATAGGGTAGGGATCCAACACCTGATAATAATCGAACCATTGTCTCTATTAAGATTGACATGCCTTTTTTCAAAATCTAAAGTCTCCCTTAACTTTGAGTGATGGAAATGGTCAACCCTAGCAATAACCTTTGCCTCTTCAATGCAGATGTGATGGTTAGTCTTTTCAACATGTTCTGCTAAGGAAAAGGAGAGGAATCTTCCATGCCTAATGTTGGTTGTGTGCTCACAAATCGTTTGATTAATTGATCGACCAGTCTCACCAATGTATGGAGTACCACGAGATAAAGTAATGAGGTAAAGGCCTTTTCCATATTTGGGTTTCACATGGTCTTTAACTGATCTAAAAGAGTTACAAATCGTGTTAAGGGGATGGAAGAAACCTTCTTTTTCTTAAGGATCCTAGTGATATTATTAGTGGTTCCTTGAATAACCGCCGAGGTGCACTCCAGAACACCACTCATTAGGATATTTTTTTATTTTTTGGACCTTTTTCTGGTTTAAGAAAAGATTTAAGTCCAAGGAATCTGCTATAACCATTCTTATAAAAAATGGTTAAAGCATATTCCTTGGCCGTAAAGATTTTCTTAAAGTAGAAAAAGGTGCAAAAAATAAAATATATCCTAATGAGTGGTCTTCCGGAGTGCACCTTCCACTTATTCAAGGAGCCATGGATAAGATTGCTGGAATCCTTAAGAAGCATAAGGTTTCTTTGAATTTCAAGCCCCTTAACATGATTCGTAGCTCTCTTAGATCGGTTAAAGACCTGGTGAACCCCAGATATGGAAAATTGGTTTACCTCATTCCTTGCTCTTGTGATACTCCATACATTGGTGAGACTAGTCAGTCAATTCATGAAAGAATTTGTGAGTACACAACTGACATTAGGCATGGAATATCTCACTCCTCTTCCTTAGAAGAACATGTTGAAAAGGCTAACCATCACATCTGCATTGAATATGCGAAGGTTATTGATAGGGTTGACCATTTCCATCACCGAAAGTTAAGGGAGGCTTTAGAAATGTAAAAAATACCTGTCAATCTTAATAGAGATGATGGCTAGAATATTAGCAGGTGTTGGATCATTGTATTATATTCCTAGGTGTCGCTTTATTATTAAATTCCAGGCCCCTTCCTCTTTCACTATTTTCATCTTATTTGATTTTATTTAATGATATTCTTTATATTAATTTTAATTTGAAGAAATTTATTAGTTATAAAATTTGCTGACATTATATACATAGATAAATATAATATAAACCATAAAAATAATTAATTTTAATATTTTTCTCTCTTAGACCTTAGACTTATTTCCTCTTGTTATTATTATTAAAAAAATAAAACAATAATCATTTTAATTATAACTATAATAAAATTTAAATATTATAATTAAAATAAATAAATATATTTAAATGAAATTATTATTTAAATTTAATTAATTAAAATCCTTCCAAAAAATAAATTTAATTTAAATAAAAACTTGTTATTAAAGAATTTTAAAGGATTTTCAAATTAAGAAGTTGTATGAGTCTATAGACACTAGGGGCACCACCTTAATCACTCTAGTTAAGGAGGATGTATTCTCTCTTGACGACATTGAGCCTGGTATTAATAAACTCGCTAATGGGAAAGCTAGATATATTGAAGGATACCAAGTTGGGATCCTTAAAATGGGAAGATATATCCTCATTTTGTATCTCCTCAAGCTTCTCAATTTGGCTGTAACGCATGGCTTCCTTTGGCTTTGGACGCAAAGCTTTATTCTACCTATATTTAAAAATGGGGACAAGAGTGTTCCATCCAACTACAGGACCATTATGGCTAGCCATATCCTAGCCAAGATTTAAGGGCTAATTTTTGAAAAAAAAGCTTAGCCTTTGGCTTGAAAGCTAGGGAAAAATAGCTAAATGACAAGCTAGTTTTTAGAGACATCACTCAACTATTGACCATATATTCACTCTTAGAATCATTGAGGAGGAATGTCGCAATAGTAAAGCCAATCTCTTATGTTTCTTTGTGTACTTTAGAAAATCTTTTGACACTGTCGCCCGAGATAAACTTTGGGAGAAACTTAAAGAGACACGGTCCCTCCTAAGCTGAGGATTGTTGTGATTTGTCTCTACAGGATTGTCACTTCCAAGCTTAAGACAGATGAGCGGTGGTTTAAATAATTTAAATGAAATATTGGAGTTAAGAAATGGTGTCCCCTATCCCCTACCATATTTGGAATATACATAGATAAGCTAGAGGAATGTCTAGAATCTACAGAGTGCAAGGGCATCGATCTTTCTGGTATTCTCATTACTCTTCTCCTCTATGTCGATGATATCATTTTTCTTGAAAAACGCCATGATGACATTGACAAGAAACTCCAGATTTTTCATGACTATTTTTCCAATATGGGTATGACAGTTAATACCGACAAGACTAAAGTCATGTTAATTAAATCCAAAAGAATCACCTATGGTAATTTTGTGTATAATAACTAGTGCTTAGAACACGTTTCTTCTTATAAGTATCTAGGCATTAACTTCCCTGGCCATCTCAACTAGAATGATAGTATTGAGATAAGGATTATTGGGGGCTGGAAAGCTTATTATGATCTTGAAAAAAATTGTAAGTCAGGCGATCTTTACATTTTGAGTAAAAAGAGGTTCCTGTTTGAGACCCTTGTCACCCCTGTTGTCTTATACAGATGTGAATTTTGGGGTTTCAGTATATCCAGAGATTCATAGAGGAATATTGAGATGATTCAAAAACAATTCATAACCTACAACCTTAAGATCAAGGGAAATACTCCCTATCATATCCTCTTGATCAAATCTAGTTTATCCCCCATTGAGAGTACAACTATGTTTAGATATCTGATGTTAGGTCCCTATATTACTAGTATAGTCCCTTATTGTTATTAGTGTAACCCCCTTATTGTTATTATTGTACCCTTGTAACCCCCATTTTGTTATTATTGTGCCCCTAAATTATTAGTGTTAGGTCAGCTAGGATTACATTGTGGCCCAGTAGGATTACATTATGGCCATATGGACTCCTATAT
This sequence comes from Pinus albicaulis, assembly GCA_034641835.2. Classification (NCBI taxonomy): domain Eukaryota; kingdom Viridiplantae; phylum Streptophyta; class Pinopsida; order Pinales; family Pinaceae; genus Pinus; species Pinus albicaulis. The sequence goes on along the minus strand of CM076581.1, from coordinate 890,555,682 downwards.
ATAGAAAGGAGGTTTTGTAAATTGTATCATTCAAGAATTGTTCATTTATGTAATGTATTGGAGGTTTCCCCCTCGAAGTGGCTTATTTATAACGTGTTGATATCTCTTTTCTTCTATTTTTGGAGTTGGTTACTCAACATTTGGTATCAAAGCTTTGGATTCTAGGGTTTCGCTGCTCCAAACAGGTCATCATGGCAGTTTCGCTATAACATTTGTTCTATGAAGTTTCAGAAGCTGAAATTTTTAGGGTGTGAAGCCAAAATCTTGAGGAATAGTGCCTACGAATTTCAGAGCTTGGTTCGCAACATTTTTTGAGATATCATCTGTGGAAGTTAGGTCTTTTTTCAGGCTCCTAAACAGGTCATCGTGGCATTTGCACTATAACTTGTTTTCTACGAAGGTTCAGAATCTGAAATTTGTATGGTGCAAAGCTAAAATACTAAGGAAATTCGCCAAAAAATTTTAGATCTTGGTTCGCAATATTTTTGGAGATTAGATCTGTGGAAGGTAGTGCTTTTTTAGGCTCTTGAATTTCATCTCAAAGAGGTGATCGTGGGAAAAGTGCAATAACTCTCTCTCTGGGCATCGGATTGGAGTGACGTAAAAATTGGTCGCAAGCACACAGAATGTAGTTTATTTTCTATCAATTGCAGAGACAAAGGACGAAAAAGTGGCATGTGGCAAGTCGTACAAGTTCGCTCTACTAAACTAGTCCAGAATTAGGTCATTGTGGGAGATTGGACACAACTTTGTCTTGGAGAATCCAAATCAGGTCAAACCTGTGGAATTCAAAAGATAATTCAGAGGGCTACGTTGATACTGAAATTCAAATATTGAAGTGTTGCAATCATAGAGATTATCCAATTTCAATATCGAGCTCCTCAAAAGCAAGAAAAAGGTGTGAATTTTTTTTTTCTTTCCAAATTGCATAAGTCTTCTTTGAAGAATCAATTTGAATTGATTCCAAGGGCATATTGTAGAATATATAGCAGTATTGGGTTCTAAAAGATGCCCTGTAAAAATAATTCAACACCCATTAAGCCTTCATAAGGCTCTACTATGACTCATGAAGATGAATAATTGCAACATGATCTATCAAAATTACAAGAGCAAGTGCAAAAAAAAAATGAAATGGATGTTTTGAAGAAAGGTGTGGAAGTGAAGCTGGACGGTTTGAAGAAAGGCATGGAAGCTAAGATGGATGGCGTGGAAGCTAAGATGGATGGCATGGAAGCTGGCTGGAAGCTAAGATGGATGACATGAAAGACAACATGGAAAACATGAAGAATCATCTCAAAGCAGACATCGAAGGTTTGACAAATTTGATACAAGAAATGTTTCCTAATGGTGAAAAGATAGTAGAAGAACCTCATGATGAGAAAAAAATAAATGTTAATCGTGATTTCATAAACTCTAATGTTGGCGAAAAGAACCACCATATTCCAAAAATGGATATGAGGAAGTTTGATGGAAAGGATCCTCTAACATGGATACTAATGGAGCAATATTTTGATCTCCATAACGTGCAAAACACACAAAAGGTACGCATTGCAACTTTACATTTAGAAAAAAATACATTTGTATGGTATCGATGGCTTTGCTCCCGTAAAAATATGGTCACTTGGTCAATTTTTACGGAAGAAATGATAGCACATTATGAGGATACAAAGAGAAACACCTTCTTTAGCCAATTGATAAATATCAAACAAAAGGGTTTAGTGGGGCAGCACATTGAGGCCTTCCAAAAATTGAATATAAGGATAACTGATATTCCAGAGGAACACAGGATCGATCTCTTCATAGGCACTTTAAAGGATAACATCCAACATGAAGTTTGTGTTTTGGAACCGGATTCATTGGAGAAGGCATTCAGGTTGTCAAGAAAATTTGAATGTAAACTAATGGCAACAAGGAAGCCTACCACTCAATTTTATAAAGAAGGAAGTGTTGCTACACCTAGATTTCCACAACCTACAAGATTGACACCACAACAATTGGAAGAAAAAAGAGAAAAAGGGCTTTGATATAGTTGTGATAGAAAACACACTAAAGGTCATAAGTGTGCTGAGAAGAAATTATTTTACATAGATTGTGAAGAGGAAGAAGAAAATGAACAAGAAGAGGATATACACCAGGAACCAACCCTAGAAGAGGAAGAAATGAATCCGACCATATCGTGTAATGCACTGGCAGGAATTACCACTCCTCAAACTCTCAAGATAGAAGGACATATCAAGAAGAAAAAGGTGATAGTGTTGATTGATTCAGGTAGCACCCATAATTTTATTCATTGTAAGGTAGCCAAGGAATTAAATTGTTTCCCATACCCAGCACCAGAATATCAAGTGATGGTTGCAAATGGAGAACTATAAATTGCTCTAGAAAATGCCATAATATCAAGCTAACCATGGGGGAATATGTATTGACTAGTCCAATGCTTTCCATTCCTATGGGAGGTGCTGATATTGTACTAGGAGTACAATAGTTACAATCTTTGGGGACGGTAGCTTTTAATTTTCAAGAACTTTTCTTGAAATTTTTTTCAGAAGGAAAGGAAGTCGAATTACGGGGTATTGAAGGGAAGCCGGGAAGGATAATAAGCTCTAATTTCATGAAAAAGCTTCTAAAGAAAGAACAACGAGGCGTAATTGCACAATTATGCTCACTAGAAGTTCTGACATCAAAATCATCTATTTCTGCAGATCTCCAACAAGTCTTGGACAATAATTCCAAGGTGTTTGAAACTCCCAAAGGACTCCCACCTATTCGTGATCATGATCATGCTATTCATTTGCTTCCAGGAAGTGTTCCTCCAAACATCAGGCCTTATAGATATCCTTACTTCCAAAAGAGCGAAATTGAACGTATGATTGCAGAAATGTTAGAGGCGGGTATAATTCAACCCAGTCAAAGTTCTTTCTCTGCTCCTGTAGTATTGGTACACAAGACGGATGGATCATGGCGAATGTGTCCAGATTATAGGGAGCTCAATAAGCTCACCATTAAAGACAAATTTCCCATTCCTGTGATTGATGAATTATTGGATGAATTACATGGAGCAATTTGTTTTACCAAGTTGGATCTTCGTTCAGGATATCATCAAATTAGAATGAAGACTGAAGATATTCCAAAAACAGCATTTCGAACTCATGAGGGTCATTATGAATTTTTGGTCATGCCTTTTGGTCTTACCAATGCACCTTCTACATTTCAAGGGTTGATGAATTCCATTTTCAAGCCCTTCCTTAGAAAATTTGTGCTAGTATTTTTTGATGATATACTAATCTACAGCAGGTCTTGGAAGGATCATGTTGAACATGTTAACAGGGTGCTCAAACTATTGCAGGAGAAACAATTATATGCAAAAACATCCAAATGTTTCTTTGGAGTACAAGAGGTGGAATATCTGGGTCATATTGTATCTCACGAGGGTGTTAAAGTAGACCCTAACAAAATTAAAGCCATTAAGGAATGGAAAGTCCCAACAACCATAAAGTAGTTGCGAGGATTTCTCGGGTTAACAGGGTATTATCGAAAGTTTGTTAAGAATTATGGGAGAATAGCAGCACCTCTAACAACATTATTGAATAAAGATGCATTTTCATGGACTCCTGAAGCAACTAAGGCCTTTGAATATCTTAAAGAGGCAATGTGCCTAGCACTGGTCTTAGCTACGCCAGACTTCACAAAAACCTTTATTGTGGAATGTGATGCCTCAGGAAATGGAATTGGTGCAGTTTTAATGCAGGAAGGAAGACCCATTGCTTTTGAAAGTCGTCCGATCAAAGGAAAGTATTTACAGAAACCTATTTATGAGAAGGAAATGTTAGCAATACTACATGCACTAAAGAAATGGAGAACTTACCTAATGGGAAGACAGTTCAAGGTAAAAACTGATCATGATAGTCTTAAACACTTTTCGAACAAAGACTATCTTCAGAAGAGTAGCAAAAATGGGTCACAAAGATGTTGGGTTATGACTTTGAAATAATCTACAAAAAAGGAAAGCTTAATGTTGTTGCAGATGCACTCTCAAGAAAGAATGAAGAGGTGGAAGAATTTCTTTGTTCCATTTCTATTATCCAACCAAATTGGATAACCGAAGAAAGAGATGAATGGAATAAGGACAAAGATGTATGGACACTCATTCAAAAGTTACAACAAGATCCTAGTACATCTGATACATTTAGTTGGGAAAATGATTCCTTATGGTACAAAGATCACTTATATCTTTGTAAAAATTCCCAACTAAAACAAAATATTCTTCTGGAATTGCACACTTCTCCTTTAGGAGGACACTCAGGATTTTTAAAAACTTACCACAAGGGGAAGAAAGAATTTTTTTGGGATGGCCTTAAATCTGATATTCAAAAGTTTGTGGTGGAATTTTTGGTTTGCCAACAGAATAAAGTTGAGACAATTAAGACCCCAGGACTTCTACAACCTTTATCCATTCCAAGTCAATGTTTGGAGGAGATTTCAATGGATTTTATCATAGGTTTACCTAAGTCCAAAGGAAAGAGTGTCATCATGGTGGTAGTTGATAGAATTACCAAGTATGCACACTTTTGTGCATTATCTCATCCATTTAAAGCAAATACAATTGCTACTACATTTATGGACACAATTCAAAAGCTACATGGAAACCCAAGGGTTATTGTGAGCGACAGAGATCCCATTTTTACTAGAAATTTTTGGACGGAGTTATTTTATTGTTTGGGTACTCAATTAGCTCATAGCTCATCTTATCATCCTCAATCCGATGGTCAAACTGAGATAGTAAATAAATGTTTGGAAGGATATCTTCGTTGTTTTGTATCTGATAAACAAACACAATGGGTCAAGTGGTTACCTCTTGCTGAATGGTGGTATAACACTTCCTTCCATGCTGCAGCAAAAATGACCCCATTTATGGCACTTTATGGATATCATCCACCATCCATCACATCATCTTTAAGAGAAAATTTGAAGGTTCAAGCAGTGGAAGATCACATCGAGCATCAACAAGAAGTTCTCTAACTCTTAAAGGATAACCTGAATTTGGCACAAAATCGAATGAAACAACAGGCAGATCAACATCGCAGCGAGAGAAGTTTTGATGTAGGAGATTGGGTATTTTTACGGCTACAACCATACAAACAAATGTCCCTCAAGCAAACTAAGAAGGATAATAAATTATCGCCAAAGTACTATGGTCCTTACAAGGTGTTGCAAAATATTGGTACTATGGCATACAAATTGGAGCTTCCTGCTTCTTCGCGAGTACATCCAGTTTTCCATGTTTCATACTTAAAGAAGGTTATAGGTGAAAATCTTCCAGTTCAAACAATATTGCCAGAACTTGATGAGGAAGGAAAAATCATATTGGAACCTGAAGCGATCACGGAAACAAGAACTCGACAGCTACGGAATCGATCAATTTCAGAGTATCTCATCAAGTGGAAGAACTTACCCACTGAAGATTCTACATGGGAGGATGAGAATTTTATATAGAAGCACCCAGAGCTACTCAAACGTTGAGGACAACACTTTTTTTGAAGGAGAGGGGCATGTTAGGTCCCTATATCACTAGTATAGTCCCTTATTATTGTTAGTGTAAACCCTTTGTTGTTATTATTTTACCCTTGTAACCCCCATTTTGTTATTATTGTGCCCTTAAATTATTATTGTTAGGTCGGCTAGGATTACATTGTGGCCCACTAGGATTACATTATGGCCCCATGGACTCCTATATATAGAAATGAGGTTTTGTAAATTGTATCATCCAATAATTGTTCATTTATGTAATGTATTGGAGGTTGCCCCCTCGAAGTGGCTTATTTCTAAGGCGTTGATCTCTCTTTTCTTCTATTTTTGGAGCTGGTTACTCAACATCTGATGTATAAGAAGAATCCTTAGAACATGTAATAAAAAAGTCTCCCTAAAATTGCTTCTAACTGTAGTCAAAACCATCACCTTCGCCTCAAGCATGGGTGGCATAAGGATGCCCAGTCCTAGCTCAACCATTGGGGAATTAAGTAGGAGCTCAGTATGGGAAGCAAAGATAATATCAAGCATACGATTACCTCCAAGTTTAAGGACAAGCTGTGGGAGGATAAGGAGCTGGAGGGTAAAAGGAAGCTAAGATACTACAAGGAAGTGATCAAACCCACCCTTGAAAATCGGAATTATCTCTCTGTATTGTCCAAAAAAAGAAAAAAATGAACATTGCTAAGATAACTAATTTCCATTAGGTTCAAAGTGAGACTGGGTGGTGGTATATTCCCAACATCCCTTGGAACGATAGAATCTTTCATATTTGTGATTCTAAGTAGGTGGAAGATGAAAAACAATTCCTTTTAGATGACCCCACTCTTACTCACATCTACTCTCAATTCCCTACCATCTGCCACACTTCCAATCTTCTTGACCTATTAAGCCAGCCGACCTATAACAATCTTGGAGCACTTATTTCCCTTCTCTTCTACCATATAAACAAGATTTTGAAGAATCAAACTTAGATTGTTTCTCCTCTCTTAAGGTTTGATAGGCCGCATTGGTCTTAGTGGAAGGTAACCATAATCATCATCATCATAATAATAAAATGAAAATATAATTAAATACATTTTATTAAAATTAAATTTAAAATATAATAAAATATAATAATTTAAATATAATAAAATTGATTGATTTCCCTTCATAGTCAAGCTAGTCATTATGTTTCAACGACTAGTTAGCCTGTCTCTACATATATTTAAGTTTAATGCCTTGATTTGATCTTTCATATCGTCCTAAAGATGAACCACACTGGTTGGTTCGAATCACATCGACAAAATATTTTCTCAAGTAGAAAGGTTATTTTTGTAGCGTTTTCTATGGATCTTCTATAATATTCAGTAAAACCAAGAAAACTTCTAACATCTCTTTGACAAGCAGGAATTTAAATTTTATAAATTACTTCTATCTTAGATGTATCCACCTTAATTGCATCACTTGAAATATGGTGACCTAAAACAATTCCCTCATTAAACATCATAAAAAAATTCTCATGACTTAATGAAAGATTTTCTTCTTTACACCTAATGAGAATTTTTTCTATTTTTTCAAGAGCTTCTTCGAAAGTATTTCCATAGAGAGTAAAATCATCAATGTAAAATTCCACAAAATCATGAATTAGATCAGAAAATATACCCAAAATTGATATTTGAAATGTTGGAGATGCCTTACATAACCCAAAAGGAAGTACTCTATAGGCATATGTACCCCATGCGCATGCCAAGGTTGTTTTGTCTTAATCTTCTAGTGCTAATTGGATTTGGTTATATCCACTAAAACCATCGGGAAATGAAAAATATTTCTTCCCCTCTACGTTATCTAGTACTTGATCTATAAAAGGTAGTGGAAAATGATCTTTCAAAGTCGCTTTATCCAATTTCCTATAATCAATGCACACTCTCCTTTTTTCATTCATTTTTATAAAAACCAATAAAGATGAAAACCAATGACTATCTTATATCGGATAAATGAAATTCACATTAAGTAGATTTTGAAATTCCTGAACAATTTCTCTCCGATTGGGGTTCATCCTTCTCTAAGGTTGTCTAATTAGTTTGGAATTTTCTTCAATATAAGTATGATGCATAGTACATGTTTTAGGATCAATTCCCTTCATATTAGTGTATTCCCATGCATACACAAAAGAATTTTTTGGTAGCATTTTTATATATTTTTTCTTTTGAAAGTGTTCTAGGTTATTATTAATGTTTCATTTTTTACCCAAAAGGATTTCTACTAAATAATTACCAAAATTTTCCATAGAGTGTAAAGCCATTTGATGAGATGATAAATATTTAATATTACATCATTCTTGAAAACTTTGATCTTGCTCACAATATGAAGAAGAATCATCATTGTTCATCAAATTTATTAATTGATCTTCTCCATCTATTCATGAAAGAGTAAATACTGGTTGAATATCATCAAAATATTCATTATCATCATCTATCCAAACTTCATTTTCTACTTAAATTATCGTTTTTGCAGGTGCGTACAATGTGAATCTCTTAGTATAGATACCGTCATAGATATATATATATCACTAGATCTACAAATTATGAATGCATCCGTTGTAGCTAGCCAGGGTATACCAAGGATCAATGGGTGGCCTCCTAAATTATTCTTAGGAGTTAAAATCATAAAATCAACAGGAAACTGCCATGAATCGAAAGAGACAAACACATCTTCTAATATACCATCTAGTTTGATAACATATATATCTGCTAATTGTAGTAATGTTGGGGTCTATTGAAGATTGGGAACCTTTAATTGATCCATAGTTTGTTTTCTTATGATATTAATGACTAATCCTAAATCAATTATGGTGTTTGGAATTTCAATACCATTAATGTGAATTTTTACAATAGGGCTACCACGATCTAGATATTTTTGAACTATTGGTTTCCCCATCATAATATCTTTAATCTTTCTATGAATTGAATTTTCTTGACATATTTTCTTTTTCTTCCTAATTTTTTAATGCACAACTTCTTAACTATTTTTTCAAATATTGGTATTTCATTTATATCTTAGAGTAAATGAATGTTGATACAAATATTTTTCAATTCGTCTAGCGTATCTTATTCTAGTAAAAAAATTTCCTTTTTATTCCCTTATCGATTTCAAGCCTTTCACGAAAAGGTGGATTTTGTAGGGAAACAAAATGTTGTTCTACTAGCGGAATTGTAGAAGCTAGTTTTATTTGGTTATCATCTAAATTTGTAGGAATATGTTCCTTTGTAAGAGTCTTTTATTGACCAAGAAGTGTTTCTTGTTCAAGAACCTCATCCTCTTTAGATTCTTGGATGACAAGTGGTGGTGAATTCTTTTGCAAAATCCTACCATATCTAAGTTGGATATTATTTAGACCTAATGGGGTTATCATACAAGCTTCATTATATATATGTTGTTGATTTTTATTACTTGGGTTTGGGAGTGGTTGAGGATGTAGTTGATTGGATGTTCGAGGAAATGGAGTGGATGGTAATGGAAGTGGTTGAATTGGTGGTTGGGATTGGAATTGAATTTGAGGTTCAGTTGGTTGAGGAGGGTAGTATTGAGGTTGGTAAGGGGAATAAGGTTGTTGTAATTGAGGATACTGAGAATTTATACCATAAGAATTATTCGAAACTTGTGCCTAAGATGGGTTTTGAGGTCGAGGTAGCTAAGTTTTCCAAGGCAAGGTGCAACCTAATTATTTTTTGGTTGTGCATGTGAATTTTATTGAGTGTTAATACCTTGTGTCAGACTTGGCTATTAGGAATGCCAAGGTATTTTACCAATAAAGAAAAGTGATTCAACTTGGCTTGACCCAACTTCATCTTGAAAGGAAAAATTAAGCCTAGCTATTGAAGGGAATTATTTTGTGTCATGATCTTCAACACATATGAAAATTTTCTACACTATCAAGATAAAATTTTGTTCGGGCATTATTTTTCCTACACCTAGGAAAAAAGATAGATAATGTAAAATTCTCAACTTTTTTCTTGTTTCATATCGTGAGAGTATCTATTTGTTCACTAATAATTCCAAGGATATTTGTTTTGAAGTTATCAAGAAAATTGCCTAATTCTGATCTACTTACTGTTCCAAATGCATATTTACTAACTCTCGACATGGTTGTATCCCTTGGATTCTTACCATACCTGGCCTTACATATCAAAATATGTTTTCACAACTCGCATATTTCACCAAATGAAAATTGGGAAACATCTCCTTTTCCCATTCAATTGAGGAGGTCAATCCACTTATCTCTTATATCTTTAAAAAATATATATTTTAATGTTTGCTCATCTAAATTGTGCATCCTACCCATTTTAATATTGTAGGAAAATATTTCCACTATGTCTTCAAGGCTTTCATCCTCCTTTTGCATCATCTTAAAGACTTCACCCTTAAGGTTATGGGGCATACAATAGTCTTTGTATTTTTCTAGGAACACCATATTGATTTCATCCTATGTTCTAATAATATGTGTTCCTAGACCCATAAACCATTTAAGCAATCCATATTTTAGAGTAGCTATAAATAATTTCTATTTTTGAGTATCAAGTAAATATTCATAAGACCTACATAATACTTTAAACTCAAAAAGAAATTCCTCTGGATCATTAGTTCTTAAGCCATGAAAATTGGGAATAATAGAAGGTGAAATATTTTTCATTGTGGTTGTGGTATCTTCATCAAAGGTAGGAAATCCATAAGGATCTGGTTCTCCCCTACCTCCTCCACCACCTCATCCTCCACCATCTCCTTTATTTCCTCCTCTTCATCTTCCACCACCAATCCTAAGTTCACCATTTACATCATGCACTTTTCCTTCCCCTTCTCCTATCATTATAGAGTCTTCAGAGCTAATATAAGGTTCAACAGTAGGATTCTCTACTTCTTCCTTTGGTTCTTCTACTAATTGTATCTCAGAAAAAATTTCTTCCTCTTCATGACTAGACACTTCTAACTCCTGTCCTAAGATTTTTTCTCCTATTGAAGAGATAAACATAACTCATTCAATAGGGGATGTAGGTTCTTCAACTACAACTTCAATGGAAGAAGTTGGTGAGTCCCTAAGTTGAATTTCAGACCTATGCACCTAAGGAAGTCTTTGCCTACCTGTTATGGATGGAATGTGAGTTTCATTGGATGATGTGGCACTACATGATCTAATGGAGGTGAGTGGTGATGTTGGTATTGAAATTTGTTTAATGTGTTTTAACTATGCATCTATAGGATGAATGAATTAAGAGGATATTCAAACCAAAAATAAAGTCCTATATAAACTTCCCTAGAAATGACACCAAAACATTCGGTAATTTAATTCATGGCTAAAATAATTTGAAATTAATTGTCAACTAAGGGTCGTGTACTTTTGAAGTGCATGTGCAGAATCTATGCTAGGAGTTATATTTTTTTATTTTAAAACATGAAATGTAATGTAACTAGATTAACTCATCATTCTTACACACATGTTTTCTCCATCAAAATTACTCTTTCAAATGAAAACTAAACTTCAATTAAAAATCAATTGAAAAGTCTAACTATCAAAATGAATTGAAACTTAATCTATTGCAATACGAATTGTAAATTACTCTATTTGAACTGAATTAAAAAATCTATTCTAATGAGCATAATTGAAATTTTATTATACTTGCAGAAAGTTGAAATATTGTTCTAAATTCCCTTGGAAATCAAAATCTTTATTCTAATCAACAAAAGAGGAAATTTTAATCTAATTACTTCAGAAAAATTACAGTCCAAGATATAACTCTAAGTATTACAAATGTGCGTAGTTGTGATTATAACCCGTCTCTCCATTACTCATGAAATAAAATAAAAAACAATTGAATGAAGCAAACTATAAAAGGGAAATACTTTTTTATTTTATGAGTGATCAACCTCATCAAACTACTGAATGTTAAACTAGAGATCGATTAACAAATTACCAATGGAAAACATTAACTAATTGCAATGAGAAAGAGTATATTCATGAAATAATTTGACCACTAACATAACCAAATAATAAACTAACTTACAACTCTTGAGGGGGGCTTCCTTTTGAGCATAAGGATGAGATCAATTATCAAACTATTCACCCACACATTGATCACCAAAGGAATAAAGTAAATTGTATTAAATGCCAAAGCCTTCAATATAAAATGATTACAAACTTTAAAAGAGTAACAATGTTTATTGCTTCACTCCAGAGATTTTTATAATACTCTATTAAATAATAGTATTAAGAGAACTCATAAGCCAAGAATCAAATTTTCACTTGACAAGTAAGAGATTATATTGAAATCATAATCCTTCTTCGCATGATTTGCTACTGGAAGAACAAATCACAAGAATATTTTGATTTGACATAGCGTAACTTTGATTCCAAATTCTTCTCGTCCAATTCCACACTTTCTTGATGATGCCATGATCCTCATTCAAACTTTGCACATGGTTGGAGTATTATAACTAGAGTTGACTTCTGGTATGACCTTCAGCTCTCTAAAACTGAATGATTTTTCATATCAATGGGACATTTGGATGTCCATATGTTGAAATTTTTCCATCGACCTATATATTTTATTCCTCTTCAAGTGCACTGGAACATTTCTAACCATGGATATGACTGCAAAATCTTTGGTTAGCTGCATAATGAGTGCAATTCGGTAGCTATAGGAAAGTTTTAATTAAATTTCACAAAGAAAAAATAGACTATAAACCATGAATGAATGGTACCTTTTATGATGTTTGAGCATATTTGAGGTGACCTCTCAACTTGAAACTATAACCAAATTGACATAAAAAGTATGGAAAGGAAAGTAAAAGGGTTATAAAAAAGAAGACAATTAAGGGCTTCAACAATGCATTTCTAAGTACCCTTGGTATAAGTTTTATCCTTTTTTTCTATAATTTTGGAGATATGTATTTTGGAAGTTATAGGTTAGTTTGTCATTTTCTCTATAACTAATTTTTTGGGGGAATTTTCAGATTGTGAAAATTTCAAATATCTAAGGAGACATAAGGGATCCAAGGAGGTATACAAAATTTTTCGAGGTAAACATTCCATAATGAAATTTGAAAATTTGGATACATAGCGTATTATGTAAGTGCATTCTTGGGAAAAGGAAAAAAAGAACAAGTTTTGGTGGAATTAGACATGGTGAAGGAAGAAGACATGAGGAGTATGAAAACATGGTGAAGTAAGAAGCAACTAACATACCTAATGAAGGTAGAAGTTGCAAATAGAACTACTAAAGAAGGACGCAACAAGCATAATTGGTGAAGAAAGAAGTGATAAGTGACCTAGTGAAGGTAGAAGCAGATAATAGACTTAGCAAAGGCAGAAATAACAAGTAAAATTTGTGAAGAAGGTTGGTTCCTAAGAATATTTTCAGTAGATGAGATTGGTGTCTCCTACAGGTTGGTGCTAAAAATCTAATAGCCTATAGAATTGGTGTGTTTTTTAAGATATTGCCTACAAATACTATAGTAGAGTGAATCTATACCTCTAATCATTTATTTTATGAATTTCCTCCATTAAAAATACTATTAATTTTAAATGTTTAATATTTTATTTTATAATTTAATCTTTTTATAAAGTGGGAATTTATAATATATTAGTTTTTTTTAAGCAAAAATAATATAATATTGAGAATTTGGGTCTTATATGTATAATTGATTGTTTAAATTAATAAACCATTTAAATTTTAATGGTATATTTTATTATTGTATTGAAATACTTTAAATTAAAAAAAAAAAATTGTATTTAAAGAAAAGGTGAAGGTTACTTTTAAATAAAAATTGAAATAAGAGAAAAACAAATTCACTAATTTCTTTGGAATTCACTCTCTATACAAGGCCACCCCGTGGACTAGAAATTTAATCTTATTTTGAAAAATAACAAATATTTTTATAGCTAAATATCTAAGTGGAAATTTATTAACAATATAAAATCTATTAATCAAAATAATTTTGAAAAGAGATAATGTAGGAAGGGGCTATTCCAAATTATATTTTGTTTGCTTTTATTATTGAATTAATTATATATAATATGAGTTAAATATTATTTTCATTAAAGTGGATTGCGCAGAATATCGAGGCTTTCTTAACAAAAATAAATAAATGTGCCTTGAGAGGATATGGCCCTTAATAGTGTTTAAAGCTCAAGTTAAATCCTTAAAACCGAAATTTTGAAATAAATTTTACAAAATTCTTCTTAATTCTAAAATGTAGCTAAAACAACAAATTTTACAATTTTTTTTACAAACGCGACATGTTTACGAGGATAAATTTTAACAACTCAAAACTATAATTATAATAATATCCTAAAAAATCAAAATAATACTCAATAATCCTAATCCTTAAAGCTAAAAAGAAATACAAAACATTAAATATTAAGTTGGATGTAAATGTGTTTAGATCCAAACTCCTTAAAATCTAATTATATATATATTATATTTTATTATTTTTTATGATTAAGAAATAATCACTATGAAAAATTTGAACGATGAACAATTCTCTTAAAGTTTAAAATGTTGGCGAAACTTACTAGTTTTTAATATGCAAACTATAAAATGCTTATTGATATATTTATAAAATTATTCAAATTTATAATTATTTTATATATATTTTATATAATGTATGTTGGTGATTTTTAAGGTATAAAATGGATTTTTATAAAAAATAGAAATTTGCTAAACTATTTTTATAGATAAAATAGTTTTTTTTCGAGTAGTTTTTAGTCCGACTTTTTGAAGGCTTTTACGTTGGCTTTTTCCGGTGTAATTTCTCTAAAATTCGGCAGGAATTTATTGAAAATAGAAGTTTGATTGCTAATCTTGCACAATGAAAGTGCCCTAGGGGTTTTTGAGGGTGTTGAATCCATATATAGAGTAAAAAAAACCAGTTTAAATAACAAAAACCAAGATTTTACCTCAAAACTCCAAAAAGTCGCACTAAAGACAACTCCCTTTTTTTCACCAAAATTCCCCTATACAATTTCAAGCAAGAATGTAGTTTTTTGTAGTTTAAAATACATTTTTGAATGAATAAATATATTTCTATAGATTAAAAATTTAAACGCATATTTAAAACTAGAATTTTTTTTTGAAAAAGACTATTCTATATATATATATAACTGACATTGAATGTTTTTCTAAGCAAGTAGTTATTTCTAATAATATGTACACGATTCCCTATGGTCTTTAATATATATACTATTTGCTATGTGATATTTAATCTTTTGCTATGCAAAGTAGTTATTTCTAATAATATGTACACAGTATTGAGTATAGTATTTAATATTTTGTTATGTAAAGTAGTTATACTTAATGGAGTTGTTTTTAATGGGATTTTTTGGAGTTTCTTGATTTTTGATTGCATATATGGATTCAACACATTGAAAAACCTTTATAGCACTTTGATTGTATAGAGTTTACCCATCAAATTTGTGATTTCTAGGATTTTAGACAAATTAGATCAGAAAACTTTTCAAAAATCACATTAAAACTATTTGATATCTAATTATATATACACACAATTTCATGTAGTGTTGAATTTTCTATTTTATTATATATACTGCATGTGGTATTTAATATTTTGCTCTGTAAAGTAATTATATTTTATTATATACATACACAATTTAATGTAGTGTTTAATTTTCTATTTTATTGTTTAAAATCATTATTATCTAATTTTAACTTTTTATGAAGAAACACGTACTCTTAATCATTATAAATTGTCATTAAATATGTCAAACTATATACATTTATTAATTAAAACATGTATAAACTAAAAATAATTATTGTATCAGAATGTTGTATATCCCAAACTTATACCACTATCGTGAATATTCCAGCCTAATCTATACAACATTATACAGCTATATGCTTATATCCCAACCTAAGATATACAACATTTAATTTTCATATTCTTTATCAGTATTTATATTTTAAAAAATCACTGCCTTTGAAAAATAAATAGTACACTTGTATTCTCTGTGTGACACTGCTGGCCCTCTTTGCCCTGCCTGAGCCCGTACTACACAGGCGCATAGGATCCCTGCGATCTATCTCAAAGCCTTATCTCAATCATAATTATAATACAGTTTACGGTGCAGGAACGGCTATAACCTGGGTCATGGAGGAGAGCAAAGGGCCTACAGGTGAGGCATGTTTATGAATTTTTATGGTTTATTAGTTGTAAATTTGCTCTGAAAATTATAGAACTTATAGTAAGATTTTGATAAAATTAAGTAAGTGTTTTTTTTGTAAATTCAAGTTATAAAACTTCAAGAATTTAGGTGTCTTATACTGCCAAATCTACTTCCCCATAAAAATATAATTCGAAGAGGCCAAATTTTAAAAACAAAAAATTAATTAAATTCCAACCACTTTCGAAAGGAGTTGTCTACCCATGCAACGAAATAGTCTGGATCGCAGTTTTTTGCCGGAATCCGGGCAACTAAAATTCAAGAAATCAGATACTTGAAGTGTTTGGAATCTATTTTTGAGGTTGGAAATGGATTCAGTACTACCAAAATCCCTTAGGACACTCAAAATACTAAAGTTTAACAACTGTAAACATGATTCTGATGAAAGCGAGATTTTTTAAAAATCTTTACCGGATTCTGGCCCAAAAAGTTGCCAGGAAGACTACAGCCTTTCGAAATCCCGTCAAATTCTTCAACCTCGGGAGACGACGACGCGGGTCGATTATACCAGAACCACATGATCGATGACGTCACGAAAGACGTTATGGTGACGTCGGCCGCTGGTTTATCCCGATAATCTTCTGCTCAGGAGTCAGAATGGTTCGATCGGTCGCTCTAGCACCCTGATAAGGGTATCCACATTATCTCATTGTGTTATTATCAATTTTTTTATATCTTTTCATTGGTTTCTCAGAAATAAGTGTACGTTTTACAACGGTGTCGCTCGACTGTGCGTTCACTCGCTTACCCTGCAGAATTCAATGCCGAACCTGCGCATAAATGATATGAGTTGTCCTCTGATCACACAGGTCCTAATAGATTTGGTGTAATATAGATGCAAATTTTTAGTTGCATAAGTAGCTTTTATTACAGAGAGGAAGTTAAAGCAGGTCGTCAGTCGCCCGTGTTCGGCCACATGGCTTCTGCATACCTTCACCTACAATTTGGTACTGCTTTTTCGCCGACTGTGTTCCGTGGCCTCCCTGAGAATCGGTGAGAATCGATCTCGTCGCGCCACACACATGCTTGGCTGCTTGTCAGATGCGGAACCTTATCGACGGGAAGAGTTCTCCAACTTACTGCTCGGCAGTTAATATGCAGCTGCTGTATACCTTGTTAGAATAATCTATTTGCTTATTTGCTTAAATCTAACCGTGAATATATACAACCCTGTCACATGAGTAACCTTATCCTTATCGACAGTAAGAGTTATCCAACTCACTGCTCGGGCAATTAATGTACAGCTGCTGTGTATGCCGACTGTGAAAATACTATATTTGTTTACTATTTAAGAATGAACATATACAACCATCACAGCATATGAGTTATCCAACTCACTGCTCGGGCAATTAATGTACAGCTGCTGTGTATGCCGACTGTGAAAATACTATATTTGTTTACTATTTAAGAATGAACATATACAACCATCACAGCATATGAGTTATCCAACTCACTGCTCGGGCAATTAATGTACAGCTGCTGTGTATGCCGACTGTGAAAATACTATATTTGTTTACTATTTAAGAATGAACATATACAACCATCACAGCATATGCCCACCGTTAAAATAGTATATTTGTTTACGATCTAACAATGAACATATACAACTTGCACATCAACTGCGCTCAAGAGGCTAGATAAATCTTGTCCCTTATCGATTGTTTCGCAGAAGAACTTTTGATACGACAAGCGGGGCAGCGGGAATTTTTGGATATCATAGTTTCAAATATATAATCTAAAAATGTGATAACCCGTGGGGAAACCTATCAATCTCTTCAGAGGGCATGGAAATAGGTAATGGTAAGCCAATAATTGTGATGGTGAACATAAATATTAGAAAGTACTCATTTTAAACCGATAAAATATATCAATTTTCTGGTTAGAAAGGAGATGGAAGATTGGAAAGATGCAAGATTATTTTTGGAGAACGTCTAGAGCGTGGGATATTTCAATTTGGGAACAATTTTCATTGATCTGAACACCCTCATTGATAAATATTAATTTCGGTCTTAACCTTTCAATATAATAAAATGAGAAAGTGTGATTATAGGGTAATAAAAATAATCAAGTAGATGGCTTGAGCTCTTTTATTTATTGCCTTTTTCTCTCAAGGCATGAACCATAGTTGAATTAGGAATTTCTGTCCATATATTTCAATTCATAATTAGGAAAAACATATATTTTGTTGTGGTTGGTTAGAAAAAAAAGTAAATGTATAAATAATTATAATATAATAACAAGCCACAACAAAAAGCCTAAAAAAAATACAATTTGTTGGGCATATAATAATATATAATGTGAATTAAAATTATTAGATCATTAAGCATGTAATTATACAGGTAAATATTAGGCATGATAGGTTTTCAATAAACTCTTCAAGTAAGTAATATACAATATATGTTTGTTATGAAATGTGCACTTTAAAATGATAAGAAGTCAATAATTACAATGCACTTGAAGTGAAAACTTCATTTTAGAATAAATAAAATACATAACACAAGATTTGATGATCTTAAGACTATGTTTCCTTGGTGTATATATATGAGACATAGGGTACATTTATAATCAAATGGGACAATGAAAGGTTTTGGCCTACATAACAATGTTAAGTTCCTATATTAATAGCGTAGTCCCTTATTATATTAGTGTAGCCTCCCTTATTGTTATTGTTATACCCTTGTAACCCCCATATTGTTATTATTGTGCCCTTACATTATTATTGTTAGGTCAGCTAGGATTTTATTGTGGCCCCACAAGGATTATATTGTGGCCCTATGGACTCCTATATATAGAAGGAGGTTTTGGTCATTTGTATCATCCAAGAATTGTTTATTCATGTAATGTATTGGAGGTTGCCCCCTCAAAGTGGCTTATTTCTAAGGCATTGATATATCTTTTCTTCTACTTTTGGAGTTGGTTTCACAACATTTGGTATTAGAGCTTTAGATTCTAGGGTTTCGCTACTCCAAACAAGTCATCATGGAATTTTCACTATAAATTTTTTTCTACAAAGGTTCAAAAGCTGAAATATTTAGAGTGCGAAGTTGAAATCCTGAGGAACATCGTCGCAAAATTTCATAGCTTGGTTCGTAATATTTTCGGAGATATGATCTGTGGAAGTTAGGTATTTTTCAGGTTCCCAAATTTCATCTCAAAAAGGTGATTGTGGGAAAAAATTCATAACTCTCTCTCTGAGCATCGAATTGGAATTCTGTAAAAAGTAGTTGGAATTACACGGACTTTAGTTTCTTTTCTATCAATTTTAGAGCCAAAAGAGCAAACAGTGACACATGGAAAGTCATACAAGTTCACTCTACTGAACTAGTCCATAATTAGGTCATTGTGGGAGATTGGACATAAATTTGCCTTGGAGAATCCAAATCAAGTCAGATCTATGGCATTAGAAAGAGGATTCAAATGGCTATTACAAGTCCAAATTTCAGATATTGAAGATCTACAAGTATATAGATAAGTCAATTTCAATATGGATCTCCTCAAAAGAAAGTAAAAGGTGTGTATTTTTTTATTTTTTTTCTGAATTGCATAATTCTTGTTTGAAGAATCAAGTTGAATTGATTCCAAGGGCATATTATAGAATAGATATCAATGTTGGATTCTGAAATGGCCCCTAAAAAGAATTCAACACCCATTAAGCTTTTAGAATGCTCTACTATGACTCATGAAGACGAAGAATGGCAACATGACATATCAAAATTACAAGAGCAAGTGCAACAAATTTCGTTCTCGCAAAGAGAAAAAAAAAATGACATGGAAGTTTTGAAGAAAGGTGTGGAAACTAAGATGGATGGTTTGAAGAAAGGCATGGATGGTTTGAAGAATGGCATGGAAGCTAAGATGGATGGCATGGAAGCTGGCATGGAATCTAAGATGGATGGCATGGAAGCTGGCATGGAATCTAAGATGGATGACATGGAAGCTAAGATGGAAAACATGAAGAATAATCTAAAAATAGACATGGAAGGTTTGACAAAGTTGATACAAGAAATGTTTCCTAATGGTGAAAAGATAGTAGAGGAAGCTCATGATGAGAACAAAATAAATGTTAATCGTGATTTCATAAACTCTAATGTTGGAGGGAAGAACCACCATATTCCAAGAATGGATATGAGGAAGTTTGATGGAAAGGATCTTGTAACATGGATACTACAGATGGAGTAATATTTTGATCACCATAATGTGCAAAACACACAAAAGGTACACATTGCAACTTTACATTTAGAACAAAATACATTTGTATGGTATTGATGGCTTTACTCCCATAAAAAAATTGTCACTTGGTCAATTTTTACGGAGGAAATGATAGCAGATTATGAGGATACAAAGAGAAACACTTTCTTTAGCCAATTGATAAATCTCAAACAAAAGTGTTCAGTGGGGGAGTACATTGAGGACTTCCAAAAATTGAATATAAGGATAACTCATATTTTAGAGGAACACAAGATTGGTCTCTTCATAGGTACTTGAAGGATAACATCAAACATGAAGTTCGTGTTTTGGAACCTGATTCATTGGAGAAGGCATTTAGGTTGGAAAGAAAAAATGAATATAAAATTATGGCAACAAGGAAGTGTTGGACGGATAAGTCGTTCTTGCAGACAAGACATACCTCCCAAGTGTCCTATGGACAGCTAGCAACAAACAGACAATTAAATCTATCTTTCTCTAGATATATCACGATTCATAATTAAATTCTATAAAGGCTTAATGATCTTACCTTTGATCCAACGCTTGCTTGTAGTAGTCGTCCTTCAGTCGTCCGAAAGAGTTGCCTTCAAAGATCTGCAATCACAAACAAACAAAAATCAAATAGCAGTTGCATAAGATATATTCATAAATCATATCTATTATGGTGATTAAGGAATCCATAAAATAAACCAATCAATTGACAGCTTATTGAAAAAAACAGACTTATTTGTATTAACTTTGAATAGTAAGAAAAACCTTACAACCGTGTCTGCCTTGATTTTGTATAGGTCTTCTTGGGGTTCAAAGTAGGAATCTCCTTTACTCTGACAAGCCTTGCACTCTTCCAACCGAGATACATACAGGTATGTAATCTTTCCCACATAAAATCTCAGCTAAAAAGGTATAAGTTCCAACAACACTTCACGTCAAAAAATACTAAAGCTTGAACTCCCTTTGAGGCTACCCTATGCCTCTTTTTATAGTGAAAGAGAGGAGGTTACAGCTCCAAACAAGAAGGGATAGAATGCTCCTTCAAAGGGATTAGCTCCTTAATGGATGGGATGCATGAACCTGAAAAGAGTGGACTTTCCACCGTAGGAATGTTTCTAGAAGCTTCCAAAAATGACTCAAACTGAGCTTCTAGATTTTACTTGTGCCATTTTTTATCTTTTACAGGGTCAGCACTTTTAATAAATAGAAAGTGCATTTGGCTACGCATGATTTATAGCCAAAAGGTGCGGGACCACAAGAAATACTAAGAGAAAGTGCAGTACAATATTTTTAAGGCTTTTATGAGCTTTTCTCTTATTTTCAAGGCTTGATATTAGGAACTGATGTGTTTAGACTTGCAAGGGAGAAATATATGAGTGATAATGAGCTCATACAAACAACAAAATGTCAAGGTGACAGTTTTCAGTGTAACAGATTGCCCCCTAAAGTGCAAAGTTTGTAATAGATGAAGAGTGTGTCTGTAATGTATGAAGAGTGAAGTACTTTATCATTTCAAGGATCAGCCTGTGGACACCCCAGTCGGAACCTGTAAAAACATTCAATGCAAAATATATATATCATCGCTGAGGTAGGAATTCCCATACTCAGATCAAAACTAACTAAACTTGTTCTGATACAGAAATGATTTTAATATTACATCAATAGTGTAGACAAATCATGGGCGCAACCATCTGTAATGAATAGCCTACTGCATAATGAATAATAAAAATCCTCGCAGCCTGGATGGTGGAAACTATATCCAGGGTCTTGATTTATGCTTCCCGAACTAGTACGATTCTATTCATGCGATTAAATGTGTTGAAATCAACATGGTAAAAACCACTTAATTACTAGTCAATGATGTGTACTGTTAAAAAGTGTGAGAGAAACCACCAATAATAAAAATGGTTCTCAAAGTACTTAGTACAATCCATGAAATTTAAATAAGTGATCTGAAGTTGAACATTTCACGGAATCGTTCGATCGAAGGTCAATGATGCAACCTGTCGGTGAAGGCGAGAAACCTGCCATTAAGGCATGCAGATTTCAAGGTACTAACAGATTCTAGATCAATTTTCTAGATGATGAGCTGCCGTTGAAAGAAAATAATCCGTCGTAAGCAAGCTCAAGACACAAAACCATAGATCAAGTTTTGAAGAAATTTTTTGCAAGGACTGACTTAGGGATGGTCAACGCGAATGGAGACAAATGTTTGCAAATGAATGGTTTGTTTGACTGTCCTCTTGAACACATAACAACACTACAGATGGTTTGGTGACAATTTCCCTAAGCTAATACCCATAAACCGGCTGAAGACCTTCAATGTGGTTTGATTAACTGATAGGCAAAGGATTTCCCAACCGAGGTAGAAATGTGACAAAAAGTGTCGTGTTCAAGAGTGGTGTAATGATTTTACAAATAAAAGTGTAACAAATGAAAATGTTTTCTCTCTTTTCCCCCACCATTTTTGGCAAGTACCTCTTTATTTTTTGACAAGCTTGAGAAAGATAACATTTGCTTGTTTATAAGCTCATTCTTCGGATGAGTCCAACTTAGTTTAAAATTGAACCCTAAGAAGGAGTGGTCCATTCTTGTTTGAAATTGACAGGCCCTTTACTGTTAAATTTTAACGAGTCCAGTATAGGAGAAACTCGGTGCTTTTAATTTTTAGGGAGTCAGAAGAAAAAGCTTAAGAAAACTCCATGGGTGTACTTTTTCATAATTTTGGTCTCTCAGGCCTGAAAAAGGATAAAATAATGCAGAAGAGAACTCTATTGACCATGATTAGTCAACGTATACCTTTTTTCGTAAATAGTCCATTTCAGTCTGGAAAAGGGGTAAACTTATACTGAAGGGACGACCGTTCATTTCATTTAACGAGTTTGAATAGTCAAGTACTCGGCAATATTTTCATTTTTAGAGAGTCTGAAAAGGGCTTAAAAGAGGACTCCATGGTTTCGCTTTTTTGTAAATTTTAAAGAGCTCGAAAAAGTGATAAAAGTATACTCTGTAGTTTCGCTTTTTCTATAAATTTTAACGAGTTTTAAAAAGGGATAAAAATGTACTCATGTGGCCGACTTTCAATTTAATTTACGAGCAGGAGAAGATGGAAAGAACTCGAAATTTTCATGTGTTTTACGAGAATGAAAGATAGCAAAATAATTTCAGGATTTTCATGAGTTTAACGAGTCTTGAAAATAACAACCGAAATGGACTCAAGATAGGTTTCATTTTTACAAAAGCTTGAAATAGGAAACTATGCTTCACATAGGTTTGTTTCATTTTTACACAAGCTTGAAACAAAGGAAAATTCATGCTTGAGATAAGTTTTAAATTCCCCCCAAGCGTAACTGCTAGAGCGCATGCCCCCCTAGCTTCATTTCATTCAACTAAATAGACTACTAATAATTAATAGTTGGATGGAATGAAGGCTCATTTACGAGATCATATGAAAGACCCGACCTAAAACTGTAAGAAAATTATGCAAAAACTGAAAATACTAACCTAAATATATGACTTAACATTTACGAGATCTAGTCAAAGACTCGACTCAATTAGGGGAGGAATTGTTTCATTTTTTAATGAGCTTGACACAGGAAAAGAACTATGCTCATCGCAATGTGTTTCATTTTTTAATGAGGTTGACATAGTAACAGGAACTATCCTCACCTAAATGTTTCATTTTTTAACAAGGTTGACACAGTAAAAGAACTGTCCTCAAATATCCTCTCTACAATCTACCTATATAACCTATTGATTCATTTTTTAATGAGCTTGACACAGGAAAAGAACTGTCCTCATGGCCCACTGATTCATTTTTTAACAAGGTTGACACAGTAAAAGGAACTTTCCTCTTGATCCACTAATTCATTTTTAACGAGGTTGACACAGTAAAAGGAACTTTCCTCATACCTAATTCATTTTTTTACGAGGTTGACTCAGTAACAGGAACCATCCTCAGAAACTACTTATTTATAATCTATCAATCTACTCTCTACAATATACCTACTGATTCATTTTTTAATGAGGTTGACACAGGAAAAGAACTGTCCTCATACCTGATTCATTTTTTAACAAGGTTGACTCAGTAACAGGAACTATCCTCTGACCAACTGATTCATTTTTTAACGAGGTTGACACAGTAAAAGGAACTATCCTCTTGATGAATTGATCATGGATTCCAACTGGAAGAAACACATGTCAATGGACACACCTTAATCATGGCTTCCAAGAGGTCTTCATCAAAATGAAGAATAGTTCTCTGGAAGGAAAACATGTCAAGGGACTCAAAAGGGATAAGAACATCGCGTTCAAATAATCCCATAGAGTTTTCCATGTCAATTACTGGATTTAAGTCAAAGGAAGATGAGAAAACAGTGAGAGGCTTGCTTGCATCGATAACTGAAAGCATGGGACTGGTTGCCACATAATTAACCCGTGGCGGGGTAGATACCACTTTAGAATAAGGAACATTTAGGGGTGTTGGATTATTGGTAGTCGAATCAAGACTAGCGAATGAAAGTTGGTCAATAGTCACAATGTTTCCATTGTGAGGGAAAGACATCACGCGAAAGAGTGTCGATACGACAGCTTTCATTGCATGGACATAGTCTCGCCTAAGGAGTAAATTGAAATCCAAGGGGCCTCAAACTACCATACGACCAATACAGACAATTTTACCTTCCAAAGTAATAGAAAACTTAGGAAGGATCCCTGAAGGTTCACTAATGGTTCTGTTAAAAGCTTTCAGATTCTGCATAACAGGCACAAGCTGAGGAGAACCCAAAGCTTTCCAAGTAGTTGAGGATAAAATACTAACAGAAACACCTTCATCTACATGTGTGCGGCATATATTCTTATGACAAGCCTGCACAATGATTTGGAAAGGGATGGAAGAAGGAAGACAAGGTTTTGTCAGTCTATTCCAATCAAAGGAAAAGACCTCTATACTTGGAGGGGGTTCTATAGGAACAGGTGAAATGCCCCCTGGTGTAGAAGAATCTAATGTAACAAGAAGAACCAGAGTAGTATGAATTTCACTTTCTTCAGGGAGAGTGGGATCGATTGAATGTGAAATCAAATCGACCACTTGATCAACTAATGGATAATCAACCTGAGTGATATGAGTTTCACTCTTCAATGGAAGAGTGGGATCGACTGTACTTGGAATTAGATCAATCCCTCCGTCAGTTGACGGTACGTTTGGAGAAAGTTGATGATAAGTGGTTGGAAGTTCTTACAGTGGAACAGTAAGGTTTTCCAACAATTTTGAGGCTTCATCCATGTGAGGGAAAATGTGAGTTTGATGACTCCCTTTGCATAACTTACAAGGAAACCTAACTTTAACCTTTTTCCCAGGAACCTGACTATCACTGGTTGATGGATCAATGGTAAGTTGACAAGATTTTTCTGACCATACTTCCAAGACCTTTGGAATGCCAAGGAAATTGATAAGGAAGTGGTCACCCTTACAAAGCCTACAAGGGTATTTGGGTTTATGATGCATGTTGGAGGTTTCCTCAACACTACTAACATTTACAACCATGGTTGGTTGGTTGACTTCTTCCTTATCTTGCTTCTTCTTCTTCTTCTTCTTCTTCTTCTTCTTCTTCTTCTTCCCTTTCTTCTTCTTCTTAGTCACCTGGTTACTAGCGTCAAGGCTTTTACCAAGCGAAGAGGAAGAAAGGGAGGAATACATATTGGGCGAAGAAGGTAAAGGGTCAACAGAAGGTTGGTGATGTTGAGATGGTGAACTCTGTTGAGGTGAAGCATCTGGTTGAGGTGGAAAAATTGGAGTATTCGGGGCCAATGAAGTTGAAAATAACCATATCAGTAAACCTATTGTAAATCCAGGTAATGACAATGTAGCCATATAAGGAGGAATGACATTTCCAAAGCAAGGAAAAATACTAGGATTCTCATTAAGAGGGGTTCCTTGGTTGGTAAATTCTGGAACATTTGTCATTAGATTCAACTTCAGTGAATTTTATTAACAATTTAAAACTAAAATTAACAATTCACAATTCGCACCTAACAATTAAAATTCACAAATCACACCTATGGTCTCTAAAAGTAAAAAAAAAACAAATGAACACGCGCTATCAAATATTGGAGTCAAAGCACACGCAAACAGTAGATTTCTGCATTAAAAACACTAGTTGGTGATGAAATCCAACATCATAGAATTTTAATGCAGAAATGGCGGTTGGAACAGTTACCCCGAAAACCTGCTTAATGAAACAGACCGGTGCATGTTTCTCCACTATGCCATCTTGAGTGAAGATAACCTTTTGGAGAGTCCAAGTGAGTCTAGCCAATGTATGTTCTAGGTACATTGGGATCTTTCCTCCACCGTCACCTTGGGAAAGAATCCTAAATTTTATGGCCACTAAGTTTACTAATAGAAACAAATAAACCTGGGGGAAAAGTCTACGATCCGATACACACGCAAGGGCAGAGTAGCAAAGCTCAATACCCTTGAAGGCTCCTTGACATAATCCAAGGTTTACCGACAAGTGACCCCAGGCTCCTCAACAATGGTCAATCCGAGGTTTACCGTTGTTAATACATGTATATCTTCTATCATTCCCAATGATGAAGGATTGATTACCTCACTGGTTCGGATATGATCTCGTGCTTAACTCCTTTAGGAGGAGAATCCCAGAGTATACATGCAACAATTGGAATTTTTCCTACCGCAAGATCAACTACTTGTTTGTTTTACTATCTTGGAGATTTAACTAAAACCTATTCCAAGACACTAGCCTAAGCTATGTTGGTGGAAAGAGCCCTAAAAATGTAAAATTTTCTAGATGAATATTAACTAAACGTTGTGTTATTTGGGCTATTATTACTCAAAGGGTAGATGGATATTAAACCAATGGTGTTATGACCCGACCCAAATCTAAATGGAATCGAATATGATAATGTAATATTTTCAATTCGATGGATCCTAACTAAAGTAAGGAGAGAGTTTCCATTTACTTCCAACAATGAAAAAATTGATAAATAAGAGAAAATATAAAAAATTCTCTAATGCACTAATTTTAATGAAGAAAAACTAATGCTAATCAATTCCATTTATTTTTTTTGTGTGTTTTTAAAACAAGAATAAAAACATATAAATTCAAATTAAAGAAACTAATCTAAATCTACGATTGATTTTTCAGAATGTAAACTATGCAGTTGTAATCTATGCACAATTCACTTGAAAAGTATGCAAATGTAATCTATGCACATTTTTCATTCATATTATGAAAATGAGAATTATAATTATGCAAATTTGATCTATGCAAGAGAATTCTCAAACACAAGATGATTCTAATGTAATCTAAGAACCAATCAAGTGTAAGTAAAGAAAATTGGGTGAGAGTTCCAAAGATCAAAAAATAAAAACACTCAAAGGTGATTAACACTCATACACAATTTAGCCCCCCCCCGCCCGGGCGAATGAGGGGGGAATTTTTTTGCAAAACCAAAACAAAAAAGAGGAAAATTTGTGAAAAGACTGAGACAAACCTCCAAGTAATGACAAAAGGAAATAAAATGAATAATTTCTCAAAAAAGAGACTCAAAACACCCAATTAACTTAACGGAGATTGATGAGATGAAAAATTTGCTGAAAGAAACTCATAAACAAGGCTTTTTGACAGAAAAATACAGATCTGGGTAGATGCTAAGAATCCTAAATTAAATCTAGACTAAGGCTGAAAAGGAAATTTTAAGTTTTCATAAAATTTTCCCAGGGTCTGCAGGCTCCAGAGTAAACAGGTGTGGTACCGCACTGGTTACTCAAGAAAGTTGCGGAGATGACCGCACTGTGCGTGAATGAAAAGTGCGGATATCAGAAAACTTCGAGAAAACAAAACTTTTCAAAGTACAGAAAAATTAAACTAAGCCACCCAAACCAGTATACATGAATTAAGAACCAGAAAAATCATTTTCTCAAGTCAAAACAAAAGGAAAACAAAAAATCCAATCATTCCATAGTGAAGTCACCAATTTGTTGGACGAATAAGTCGTTCTTGCAGACCAAACAAACCTCCCAGGTGTCCTATGGAAAACTAGCAACAAATGGAGAATTAAATCTATCTTTCTCTAGATATATCATGATTCATAATTAAATGTTATAAAGGCTTAATGATCTTACCTTTGATCCAACACTTGTTTGTTATAGTGGTCCTTCAGTCGCCCGAAAGAGTTGCCTTCGAAGATCTGCAATCACAAACAAACAAACATAAAATAGCACCTGCACAGGATATATTCATAAATCATATCTATTATGGTGATCAAGGAATCCATAAAATAAACCAATCAATTGACAGCTTATTGAGAAAAACATACTTATTTGTATTAACTTTGAATAGTAATAAAAACCTTACAAACATGTCCACCTTGATGTTGTATAGGTCTTCCTAGTGTTCGAAGCAGGAATCTCCTTTACTCTGACAGGCCTTGCACTCTTCCAGCCGAGATACATACAGGTATGTAATCTTTCCCACATAAAATCTCAGCTCAAAGGGTCTAAGTTCCAACAACACTTCACCTCAAAAAATACTAAATCTTGAACTCCCTTTGAGGCTACCCTATGCCTATTTTTATAGTGAAATAGAGGAGGTTACAACTCCAAACAAGAAGGGATAGAATCCTCCTTCAAAGGGATTAGCTCCTTTCAACAAGGGGTTAGCTCCTTAATAGATGGGATGCATGAACCTAAAAAGAGCGGACTTTCCACGACAGGAATGTTTCTAGAAGCTTCCAAAAATGACTCAAACTGAGCTTCTAGATTTTACTTGCGCCTTTTTTTATATTTTACTGGGGTCCGCACTTTTAATAAACAGAAAGTGCGTTTGGCTACGCATGATTTATAGCCAAAAGGTTCAGGACCACAGGAAATACTAAGAGAATGTGCGGTACAAGAATTTTAAGGCTTTTATGAGCATTTCTCTTATGTTCAAGGCTTGATATTAGGAACCGATGTGTTTATACTTGCAAGGGATAAATTTATGAGTGATAATCAGCTCATATAGACAAAAAAATGTCAAGGTGACAATTTTTCAGTGTAACAGGAAGTCTACCACTCACTTCTATAACGACGAGAGTATTGCTACTCCTAGTTTTCCACAACCCACAAGGTTGACACCACAAAAAGTGGAAGAAAAAACAAGCAAAAGGGCTTTGCAACAGTTGTGATAGAAAATACACTAAAGGTCATAAGTGTGTTGAGAAGAAATTATTTTACATAGATTGTGAAGAGGAAGAAGAAAATGAAAAAGTAGCGGATATACACCACGAACCAGCCCTAGAAGAGGAAGAAATGAGTCCGACCATATCATTTAATGCATTGGCAGGAATTACCATTCCTCAAACTCTCAAGATAGAAGGAAATATCAAGAATAAAAAGGTAATAGTGTTGATTGATTCAGGTAGCACCCATAATTTTATTCATTGTAAGGTAGCCAAGGAATTGAATTGTTTCCTATACCCAGCACCAGAATGTCAAGTGATGGTTGCAAATGGAGAAACTATAAATTTCTCTGGAAAATGCCATAATATCAAGCTAACCATAGGGGAATATGTATTTAATAGTCCAATGCTTTCCATTCCTATGGGAGGTGTTGATGTTGTACGAAGAGTACAATGCTTACAATCTTTGGGGACGGTAGCCTTTAATTTTCAAGAAATTTTCTTGAAATTCTTTTCAGAAGGAAAGGAAGTCGAATTACGGGGTATTGTAGGGAAGCCAAGAAAGATAATAAGCTCTAATGTCATGACAAATATTCTAAAGAAAGAACAACATCCCGTAATTGCATAATTATGCTCACTAGAAGTTCCAACATCAAAATCATCTATTTCTGTAGATCTCCAAAACGTTTTGGACAATCATTCCAAGGTGTTTGAAACTCCCAAAGAGCTCCCACCTATTTGTGACCATGATCATGCTATTCATTTGATTCCAGGAAGTGTTCCTCCAAACTTTAGGCCTTATATATATCCTTATGTCCAAAAGAGAGAAATTGAACGTATGATTGTAGAAATGTTAGAGGCGACTATAATTCAACCTAGTCAAAGTTCTTTATCTGCTCATGTGGTATTGGTACACAAGAAGGATGGATCATGGCGCATGTGTTTGAATTATAGGGAGCTCAATAAGATCACCGTTAAAGATAAATTTCCCATTCTTGTGGTTGATGAATTATTTGATGAATTACATGGAGCAATTTATTTTACCAAGTTGGATCTTCGTTCAAAATATCATCAAATTAGAATGAAGACCGAAGATATTCTGAAAACAGCATTTTGAACTCATGAGGGTCATTATGAATTTTTGGTCATGCCTTTTGGCCTTACCAATGCACCTTCTACATTTCAAGGGTTGATGAATTCCATTTTCAAACCCTTCCTTAGAAAATTTGTGTTAGTATTTTTTGATGATATACTAATCTACAGCAGGTCTTGGAAGGATCATGTTTAACATGTTGACAAGGTGCTCAAACTATTGCAGGAGAAACAATTATATGCAAAAACATCCAAATGTTTCTTTGGAGTACAAGAGGTGGAATATCTGGGTCATATTTTATCTCATGAGGGTGTTAAAGTAGACCCTAACAAAATTAAAGCCATTAAGGAATGGAAAGTCCCCACAACCATAAAGCAGTTGCGAGGATTTCTCGGGTTAACAGGGTATTATCGCAAGTTTGTTAAGAATTATGGGAGAATAGCGGCACCTCTAACAACATTATTGAAGAAAGATGCATTTTCATGGACTCCTGAAGCAACTAAGGCCTTTGAACGTCTTAAAGAGGCAATGTGCCTAGCACCGGTCTTAGCTACGCGAGACTTCACAAAAACCTTTATTGTGGAATGTGATGCCTCAGGAAATGGAATTGGTGCAGTTTTAATGCAGGAAGGAAGACCCATTGCTTTTGAAAGTCGTCCAATCAAAGGAAAGTATTTACAGAAACCTATTTATGAGAAGGAAATGTTAGCAATACTGCATGCACTAAAGAAATGGCCAACTTACCTAATGGAAGACACTTCAAGGTAAAAACTGATCATGATAGTCTTAAACACTTTTTGGAACAAAGACTATCTTCAGAAGAGCAGCAAAAATGGGTCACAAAGATGTTGGGTTATGACTTTGAAATAATCTACAAAAAAGGAAAGCTTAATGTTGTTGCAGATGCACTCTCAAGAAAGAATGAAGAGGTGAAGCATTGCTTTGTGCCATTTCTATTATCCAACCAGATTGGATAACCGAAGCAAGAGATGAATGGAAGAAGGACAAAGATGTATGGACACTCATTCAAAAGTTGCAGCAAGATCCTAGTACATCTGGTACATTTAGTTGGAAAAATGATTCCTTATGGTACAAAGATCGCTTATATCTTTGTAAGAATTCCCAACTAAAACAAAAGATTCTTCTGGAATTGCACACTTCTCCTTTAGGAGGACACTCCGGATTTTTAAAAACTTACCACAGGGTGAAGAAATAATTTTTTGGGATGGCCTTAAATCTGATATTCAAAAGTTTGTGGCGGAATGTTTGGTTTGCCAGCAGAATAAAGTTGAGACAATTAAGACCCCGGGACTTCTACAACCTTTATCCATTCCAAGTCAACGTTGGAGGAGATTTCAATGGATTTTATCACAGGTTTACCTAAGTCCGAAGGAAAGAGTGTCATCATGGTGGTAGTTGATAGACTTACCAAGTATGCACACTTTGTGCATTATCTCATCCATTTAAAGCAAGTACAGTTGCTACTACATTTATGGACACAATTCAAAAGCTACATGGAAACCCAAGGGTTATTGTGAGCGACAGAGATCCCATTTTTACTGGAAATTTTTGGACGGGGTTATTTTCTTGTTTGGGTACTCAATTAGCTCATAGCTCATCTTATCATCCTCAATCTGATGGTCAAACTGAGATAGTAAATAAATGTTTGGAAGGATATCTTCGTTGTTTTGTATCTAATAAGCAAACACAATGGGTCAAGTGGTTACCTCTCGCTGAATGGTGGTATAACACTTCCTTCCATACTGCAGCAAAAATGACCCCATTTATGGCACTTTATGGATATCATCCACCATCCATCACATCATCTTTAAGAGAAAATTAGAAGGTTCAAGCAGTGGAAGATCACATCGAGCATCAACAAGAATTTCTCCAACTCTTAAAGGATAACCTAAATTCGGCACAAAATCGAATGAAACAATAGGCAGATCAACATCGCAGCGAGAGAAGTTTTGATGTAGGAGACTGGGTATTTTTACAACTACAACCATATAAACAAATGTCCCTCAAGCAAGCTAAGAAGGATAATAAATTATCGCCAAAGTTCTATGGTCCTTACAATGTGTTGCAAAAGATTGGTACTATGGCTTACAAATTGGAGCTTCCTGCTTCTTCACGAGTGCATCCAGTTTTCCATCTTTCATGCTTAAAGAAGGTTATAGGTGAAAATCTTCTAGTTCAAACAATATTTCCAGAAATTGATGAGGAAGGAAAAATCATATTGGAACCTGAAGCAGTCACGGAAACAAGAACTCGACAGCTTCGGAATCCATTAATTTCAAAGTATCTCATCAAGTGGAAGAACTTACCCACTAAAGATTCTACATGGGAGGATGAGAATTTTATATAGAAACACCCAGAGCTACTCAAGCATTGAGGACAACACTTTTTTGAAGGAGAGGGGCATGTTAAGTCCCTATATTAATAGTGAACTCCCTTATTATGTTAGTTTATCCCCCCTTATTGTTATTGTTGTACCCGTGTAACCCCCATATTGTTATTGTTGTGTCCTTAAATTATTATTGTTAGGTCGGCTAGGATTACATTGTGGCCCCACTAGGATTATATTGTGGCCCCATGGACTCCTATATATAGAAGGAGGTTTTGGTCATTTGTATCGTCCAAGAATTGTTCATTCATGTAATATATTGGAGGTTTCCCCCTCGAAGTGGCTTATTTCTAAGGTGTTGATCTATCTTTTCTTCTATTTTTGGAGCTGGTTTCACAACAAAAAATATAGCAATAAAACTATAATAAATCAATATCTAGGGCTCAGCAAAGGGTTTAAGAGTTAACAATGAGTTAACATTAGGCTTGTTTAGGCCTTAACATGCCCTTCGACTTCAAACAAGTATTGTTGTAAACACTTGAATACTACACTTGACTACTATGAGTGTTTTTGCATGAACAATTTGTTGTCCCATGTTTCCTCTTCCATTGGTAGGTTCTTCCATTTGATCAAGTACTCATTAATTTCTTGATTACTTAGTTTCTTAATCCTTATTTCCAATATTGTTTCTGCTTCTAGTATGATTTTAATTTCTCCATTAATATATGATAGACTAGTTTGGAGTGACATTTTGTCACCAATAACCTTCTTTAATAAATACATATAGAAGACTAGATGTACACATGAATATGGAGGCAACTCCAATTTGTAAGACATATTTTCAGTTTTTTTGCAATACCTTAAAAGTGCCAAAATACCTTCATGCTAATTTATTTACCTTCTTTTGTTGCTTGAGGGACACCCATTTATATGGTTATAATCTTAGAAATACCCAATACCCAGTTCAAATTCCTTTTCATAATGAGGCTGATATGTTTTTTGTTTATCCCATTTTGTGCTATAAACAATTTGTGCTTTAATAGTTTGAGAATCTCTTATTGGTTTTGTATGTGGTCCTTAGTTGCATAAGCCGTGTAGACCCTTTCAAGGGTGATGTGATGGATTGTGAACAATATCCATAAATTACCATAAATGAGGACATTTTTCATAAACTATGGAAGGAAATTTTTTACAACCATTTTTCCATGGGAAACCACTTAATCCATTGTATCTATTTATTAGATTCAATGCAAAGTATATATCCTTCTAAACATTTATTCACATTTCCATTGGAAACCACTTCATCCATTGTATCTATTTATCACATACAATGCAGCGTAGGTATCCTTATAAACATTTATTCACAAAATTAGTTTTCCCATTGGATTGAGGATGGTAAGATCAGTTGCAACTTAATTGATTACCTAAATAATAAAACAATTCAATCCAAGTATTTCCAATAAAAAATGGATCCATCTCTTAAAATAATATCTAGGATTCCACGTAGTTGTTGGATTGGTTTGTGAATGATTTTTCTACTATACTTTCTTTAAAAGGATGAGAAAGAGAGAAAAAATGATCATACTTTATTAGTTGATCTACCACTAATATAATGACATTATTTCCTTCGAATTTGTGTAAACCTACAGTAAAATCCATTGAAACGTCTTCCTAATGTTTGCTTCATATGGCTAATAGTTGTAGGAGCCTTGGGGTCTTCTTTCTATCTCTCTTATACTATTTTCATAACACACATTCAACCACAAACATTTTCACATATTCTTTACGACCTTCCCAAAAAATATCTTTCTTGATCCTATTGTTTTCTTTAAGAACCTTAAATATCCTCTTACAAAAGAGGTGTGTAATTCCAAAATGATCATTTGCTTGAGTTCAAAATTCCTACATAACTATAAGTAATCTTGATACCACAAAAAAAATATTCTTCCACATAATCTTTTCTGTTTCATCAGGGTCATCTTGTAGTTATTGAATTCTCTTGCATACCTTCTCATATTTCTTCCATTCTATCCTTACTTCTTCCACCTAGTCATATAGCAGAATGGAAATAAACCATAGTAAATCCTTTGCCTTCCTCTCTCATTCAGAGTGAATGTTCTAGATTATGTTTTTTTCCCTTCTATTAGATAATTTAAAAGTTATGACCTAGTTATTTTGTAACCCATTTTTGTTTCTCTTTTGAAGATAATAATCTTATTAGGCATGGATGAAAATGCATGTAATATACTTGACAATTATTTTTCATAGACGAGTTTTAGTAAGTTATTCCCCTTAAGTTAGATACTTTTAGAGGCACAGGGTCTTCTTTATTTCATCCAAATTATACTATTCCATGGCCTAAGGTGTCACACTCCATAGTGAAGGATTTTGTGGTGTTATGTGTGGCCAAGTCAAGAATTTTACACATATCCTCTTTAAGTTTTTCAAAACCTTTGGTTGCTTCTTGAGTCTAAGAAAATGCTTCCTACTACAATAGAACTGTTAGAGGCATTACTATTTGACCATAATTCTTGACAAACCTATGGTAACATCCTCTCAATCCTAAAATTCCGAAGGTATTCCATCATATCTTCAATTTTGTTACGTTCCACTTTGACATGCTCATGAGATTAATATGACCCAAATATTCCACTTATTTAAACCCAACTGCACATTTGGAAGGCTTTGCATATATTTGTTGTTTTTCTAGTAATTTTAAGACCCTATCAACATGTTGTGCATTATCAAGTACCAATATTTGTTATATATTAGTATGTCATCAAAAAATACTAACACGGATTTTCTAAGGAAGATTTGATAACTAAAATTCATCAAGATTTGAAATGTTGAAGGTGCAATAAGAAGTCCAAATGGCATAACTAAAAACTCATAATGACTTCATGTACTTTGAAGGCTACTTTGGGAATGTATTTTTTTTGTCATTTTAATATGATGATGTCTAGAACAAAGATTAAACTTAGTAAAGAAAATTTCTCCATGGAATCCATCTACTAACATGCCAATGACAAGGATAGGAAACTTATCTTTGATTTCATTTTTTTGAGTTGAATAAAATAGGGAAACCTTCACCATGCATTATCGTTTTTTTTATAACCATCGCCACTAGTGAAGAGAAAGAACTTTAGCTAGGTTGTACGATGCCAATCTATAAAATTTATTGAACCATATCTGCAATTTAACTCTTTTATGCATATGGATATGTGTAATTCCTAATATTGACTAATACACTTCCAACTTGTAAATGAATAATTGATTTGGATTTGAAAACCTAAAGGTTTGATGAAATGTGCAGGTAAATTTTTATGATTTTTAGGCAATTAGGAAATATGAAAAATCACATAAATTAATGGTTTTTAACTTAGTTTGCAGCATAAAAACAAAGACAATAATACCATAAACAATAACACAAAACAAAAAAATGATGAGCGAGTTCACCCTTCCTGGGCTACATCTCATGGTCTAGCTTTCAATGTCAGGCCTCTTTCATTAAGTGCTCAAATATCTGATTACATGTATTTCCAGTGCTCAGAAGAAAAAAAAAATCTCCAATGGCTCCAGAATAGTAAAAAAACCCAAGATAGGCTCTTTTTAGGCTCAATTTGGTCAAAAAATGAAGAAGGTATGCTTTAGAGAAGTTTTGTTACTAAATACTCTATAAACTACACTGACCTGCTAATTGTTCGACAAATTCGTCATTTTTGGAACTGCCAAGTGATAATTTCTTCCAGTGCTGGCGATATTCACACCGAATTGGTTCAAAAAATTTCGCTTCCTTTAAATACCAAATGACTACCCCTAAGCGAAAAATATTGGGCCATGTGCCCTCTTATCCGCCATTGGATCTGAGTTGGTTATAATTCTGCACCAAATTGTTTTTCCCATGCCTGAACCAAGGTTGAGCTTATATGCCACCATGGTTGTGTTACCCATGCTCCAAACTATGGTATGGTTTCATGGTACCTTTGTTTATTTCAAAATCTGCGCCAACCGTTAACTCGTGCTCCCACTCTGGTCTAGTTTATCTATACCAGGGTATGGCCTTACCCATGCCGTGACTATGGTAAGGTTGATGTATCCTGGGCTTTGCGCCAGGGTTAAGCTCAAGCCCTCAACCCCCTGCCTGTGGTCTCATGGGCGTGGGGTGACTAGGGACTAGGGCTTATCCTTGACCCCGTCCTCTAACCACATAACCATTAAAATTTATATACAAGCCATTGTATGTTAAGAATCACCTAGTGGCATGGTGGTAAGGAGCCATGCTGCCAAACCATAATTCTCGGATCCAATCCTCCTTAGTGGAAGTCCAGCCATACAAAAAATCTATAATCTTGTTGGGAGGCCACGTCGCTACCCTCCATTGGCCCACATGGCTCCCATCCATTGGGCCACATAAATCAACACTCGACCAATCATAAAACTAAAATTTCAAGCCAATATGGAGAGGCTACTTGGAAGCTTTCCATTGGCCCAATAAACCTAGTCAAACTTCATAGTCACCCTTCCCAGTAAGTGTACAAACTGCATAGTTAGCGTACCCGCATCCAACCTGCAATTTTTTTATTGTTTTGGAAAAAAATCAAAACGCGATATCAGGAGCATAAAGTATCAATTTTGAGCAATTCAATTTACGTTGCATTCGAGGTAAATATATCTACGTTTTGGAACCAATTTCAAGCACTTTCCACACTTTGAATTTTGAGCACTTTGTTGATCCACTAGATCATTTGTCCCCACTAGAAGCCTTTGGACCTCCAAAAGATCATTTTCAGTCAACACACAGATGAGGGTACAATTCCATCACCCTTCTGACCTCAATCCATTTGGCTTTGCTTGTATTTGACCCTTTGAGCCCCACACGAAGGTATTCCATGTTTCCTCATTTTGAAGTTCTTGTTTTCCTATCAAGGATTGTGTCTTGCTGAAATTATTCAAGATATTTAAGATATAATTATTCAAATTAAGGAATCTGAACATTCTCTCCTTAATCTTCAATCAAAGGAGGCTCATACAATCTCACATTTTCAATGTTAACAACTGCATAAATTTTCATATATGGATGAAAATCTAACCAGAAGGAATTATTACCAATCTTTTATAAAATCTTGAATGGACCATATCTGATTGGTTTAAGTCTTTTAACTTCTCCTTGGAGTCTTTCCTTGCTATTTTGAATCCAAACTTCATCTCCCACTTGAAAATTATGATAAACATGATGTCTATCATGTCTTGCCTTGTGCGTGGCTGAACTCTTTTCCAATTTTTCTTGAACCATATGATGCACCAATTGAACTTGTTTAATGAGTATCTTGGACTTATCTATGTCACTATGTCCATCAATAGCAACATCTTTCCCAAATATAAAATCTAGAGGAGATTTTGGTAAGTATCCCAAGCATGCCTCAAATGGAGATGTTTGAGTCGATGTATGCTTGGCCTGTTTGTAAGCATGTTGAATGTACTAAAAATGTTCATCGCAAAATTTAGGATGCTTGTTGCAATAACCACAAATAAGATGTATTATTGGTCCGTTCACCACTTCTGTTTGATCATTTTTTTGTGGATGGAATGTTGTGCTCTTTTTCAATTTGGTGTCCATGAGTCCCCATAAGCTTGACCAAAATTTCCCGACAAATCGAGAATCATGATCAGAAATAATTGATGTGGGCAACCAAAAATGCACCCATACATTTTGAAAGAATAATTGTGTAGTTTGTTCAGTTGTAAATTGCTTCTTAAAAGCCATCAAAATACACATTTTGCTGAAATGATCCACAACTACATAAAGATAATAATGACCTTTACTAGACATAGGTAGACCTCCCACAAAATCCATAGAAACACTTTCCAAAGGACGGGAAGGAACAAGAAGTGGATTATACAATCCCAACTTTGTATTTTTAGGCTTACTAACAACACATAAGAAACATACTCTTAATATCATGGCACACTTTCAATCATATGAGGCTAGTAATAATACCTCTGTAATCATGCCACTGTCTTTCCTACACTAAAATGATCATGAATAAGAGAAGAATGCACTTCTGTTATGATGTTGACTCTTTCTCCCTCTGGAATACATAACTTGCCAAGATGATACAATAATATATCATGCACATGATAATCTAATCCCTTTACTTGGTTACCTTGACACAAAGTTACATATACATCCTTCAAATCTTCATCTAAAGAATATTTCTCAACATAGCTCTGATGCATGATAAAATTATGCTTAATAATAATAGATACACTAAACATTGGTCTAGATATCATATCAAAAACCTTGTTATAGATGCCTTTCTTATATCACTAAGTGGAATTTGCATAGGAAACCCATCCATACAAAGTTCCTCGCTTGTTCTAGTTTGGTTTTTTATTCCAAGTATTGAAATGGTTGATTATCAGTGTGAATGATATTTTCCTTACCCATCAAGTAATTTTTCCATTTTTTCACACTTTGCACCGAAGCATACAATTCTTTGTCATATGTAGGATAGTTAATCACTTCACCATTAAAAGTTTTAGAATGAAAAAAATATGGGCTTACCATGTTTCAATGAGACTTATCCCATGGCATAGTCACTTGCATTGGTTTATATCTCAAATTATTCTCTCAAATATGGAAGTGCAAGAATTGGTTTGTATTGATTATTTCTTTCAATGCATCAAAGGCTTTATATTGTTTTCCTCCCCACTGAAAAAACATGTTTCGCACTTGTCAATGCATGTAATGGAGCTACAATGGAAAAAAAGTTAGAAATGAACTTTCTCCAATATTTGGATGCTCCGAATAAGATTCTAATCTCTGTTAGAGTCTTGGGTTTTCACCTATTCAAAATGACTTTGACCTTTGAGGGATCTATATTCAACTCACCCCCTCCAACAATATGACCCAAGTAGACTAAAGATTTTTTCCCAAATTCACATTTTGAAATATTTAAAAATCACTTTTCTTTCTTCAAGACATCTAGAACTTGCCTAACTTTATTTACATACTCTTCACGAGTCTCTCTGAAAATCATTATGTCATCTAAGTAGACTATCACAAAATCATCAAGAGAAGGCCTTCAAATATCATTCATAACCCTCATGAATGTAGAAGGATCATTAAAAATCCAAAATGGCATAACAAACGACTCAAACAAACCTTGCTTTGTCTTGAAGGTTGTCTTCCAAATGTCTCCTTAAACAATCCTAATCTAATGATAGCCACTCCTCAATTCCAACTTACTCAAATAAACAACATCTTTCAATTGATCAAGTAAATCATCAATTCAAGGAAGAGGGTAACAATTATTTATTGTAATTCTATTCAAGGCTCTAAAGTCCACACACATGTGCCATGTACCATCCTTCTTTGGCACTAAAGCAATAGGTGACCCACATGTTGATGTGTTTGGTATGATGACCCCTTTATGAAGAAACTCTTGGATTTTTTTCTTGATTTTTTCATTCTCCATGACTGACATTGTGTACATGCCAATGTTTGGAGGAGGAAAATCTTGTTGCAATTGGATCTCATGTTGGATTCCTCTTTTAGAAGGCAATCCTTTAGGCTCCTGAAACATCTCATCATCAGTGTTAATAACCTCTATGAAGTCAAATTTTAACCTTGCATCACATTCTTGGAAGACTTCATTCTCAACATCATTTTTGGGTTTGATCATCAAAAGTACAAAATTATTGCTAGAATTAAGAAGCTCCTTCATTTGTCCAACATTCAAAAGAGATAAATGTAATTTCTTGCGATGTTCTCTAACAATATAATCAATCCCATATTTAAAAAAATGATACTTGTTCTCATGGCGATGAAATATGGCTTTTCTATCATAAAGATATGGGCTTCCAAAAACAATACCTCATATGTCAATTGTAACTACATCATGTTCTACCTCATCAATGAATTTTGCAGTGATGGGGAATTTCAATTTGCATTTTCTTGTCACTTGAAATTTTTTGTTGTCACATACCCAACCCATTGGATAAGGTTTAGGATGAGGAATGGTTTCAAAGTTCATTTTCTTGACAATGGTTTCTGAAATGAGGTTCGATTGTGATCCACTATCAAAGAAAGTGTCTATTGTTTTATGTTTTGAGATGACTCTAATATGGAAAATATGTATTATTTCTTTATCATTTTGAGTTTCATTGAGGTTACTAGAAGAACTAGTTCTTGCCATAGAGTCCTTACATTTCAATCCCATGGTTCTAATATTTATTTTATCTCTAGAACCAAATCCTAAATCATGTTGTGTAGTTGCAACAGTATTTTTCATTCCTTTGTTGTTAAAATTTTTGGGTCTCATCTCAGGATGAAGTTTCCAGCAATGGTCTTCATCATGGTCTTATTTTGAACAGTGTTTGCATGTGATATTTTCTCTCTCATTCTTGATGGAAGCATTCTTTTTCCACTTGCCTTTGAATTTTCACCATGGAAAATTTTAGGGGCTAATATTCGCAGGTGGGCTAATTTTCCATGGTTTTTTCCAAAAAAACGATTCGCCAATTTCCATTTTTTTATAAAAATGATTCGCCCAAATTTTACAATATAAAATTATTTTACCTTAAAAATCGCCAACATTATATAGAAAATATATAATATCATTATACATTTGAATAATTTTACAAATACAACAATAAACATTTTATAGTTTTCATATTAGGGACTAGTGAGATTCGCCAGTTTTTTAAACTTCAAAATAATTTTCCATCCTTAAAATTTTCCCTGATTTTTACTTTCCTTTGTCTCCACTCTTGAATGGATTTTTTTTGTCCTCTCGGGGAAAATTCTTCCCTCTTGCTTCTAAATGAGTTTACTGTAAAATAAACTTCATCTAGATTTGTAGGGTTAAGCAAGAGAATTATGTGTCTCAAGTAATTATGTAAACCTGCAATGTATTTGAGTAGAGTTTCTTGAGAGGATAAATCTACACCTGAAATCAAATCTCTTCTTATAAACTCTTGGGTATAACTTTGCACACTCTGACCCTCTTCTTGCCTAGAGTTTTTCCAATCCATTAAAGATTTTTACATGTATGCTAATGGATAATTTTTTCTTCTTAATACAACTAAAAAATCATTCCAAGAAGTTATAATCTTACCTCTGTTCTTCAGATATTCTTGAGTTTTGGCTTCCCACCAAATGAGTGTTGCACTATCAAACCTTAAAGAAGAAATTTGAATCTTTTTCTCATAATATTTGATCCTTTGTATCTTGCAGTACACTTCAAGCTGATGAAACCAATTATCCAATTTCTTAACATTTACCTCTCCATATACATACGTAATTCAAAATTTATGTCAAGTTTTAAAAAATGAGTTTTACCATGTCCCTTTGGAGAACGTGGAGGTGTTTGTGAATTAGTTGATGTAGAAGAAGATGATGATGAATATGAAGGTGAACATAAAGGTCGAGGTAGAGGTGATTTGTCACCGTTCCCTCCATCCCATTTTGGGGGTTTGTCTCCATTTCCTCCATTTCCATTTGGAGGATTCAATCTCTCTCATTGTAACCTTGAGTTCCTTTCTTCATAAAGAACTGTCACCATTTTAGACATTTTAAATAATGCTTTTCTAAAAGTATTCTCATCCTCAGACATATTGTTAGGGTCTCTTTCATGTGCCATTACTGGTGAGGCATTGGGCGACACTTGAGTTGAAACTTGAGGTACATGTGCTCTCCTTGAACTATCTTGAGGACTTGTTCCCACAAGCTTTCCTTCTCATATTTTGAGCTTCAAACTTGTATGCATCATAAAGCACTTGCAAGAGAATTAAACCTTCAAAACAACCAAAGTTGTGATACCAAACTGATATGTATTTGAAAACTTATAGGTTTGATGAAATGTGCAAGTAAATTTTTATGCCTTTAAGGCAATTACGAAATTTTCAATAGCACATAAATTAATGTTTTTTAACACAGTTTGAAACATAAAAATAGAGACAATAATACTATAAACAATAACACAAGACAACAAAATGATGAAGGAGTTTACCCCTTCTGAGATACATCTCCTAGTCCATCTTCTAATGTTGTGCCACTTTCATTAAGTGCTAAAATATGTGATTACATGGGTTTTAAATGCTCAAAATGAAAAAAAAATGTCTCCAATGGCTCTAGAATAGTCAAAAATCCAAAACGGGGCTCTTTTTAGGCTCAATTTGGTAAAAAAATTGAAGAATTTATGCTCTAGAGATGTTTTGTTGCTAACTTCTCTACAAACTAAATTGACCTGCTAAATATTCTATGAATCCACCATTTTCAGAACCTCCAAGCAAAAATTTCTCTCAACGTCAAAGAGATTCGTGTTAGATTTTGTGAAAATGTCACTTTCTTTAAATTCCCAATAACCCATGCCCCCATGAGCGGAAAATATTGACCCACATGCCCTCTTATCTGTCGTTGGATCCAAGTTGGTTATAATTTCATGCCAAACTATTTTACCCATTCCCAAACCAAGGTTGAATTTATGTGCCACCATGGTTGGGTTAGCCATGCTTCGAACCATGGTATGGTTTTATGGTACTGTGGTTTATTTCAAAATTAGTGCCTATCGTTAACCCACACTCCGACTATGGTCTAGTTTATGTGTGTATTGAGGTATGGCCTTAACTGTGTTGTGACAGTGGTAAGGTTGTTGTACTCAGGGCTTTTGGCTGGGGTTAAGCTCGAGCCCTAAGCCCCCTTCCTACGGTCTCATGGCTGTGGGGTGATCAAGGACCAGGGTTTAACCCTGACCCCATGAAGACTTCATTGATGGAAAGGATAACTATAGCAGAAATAATCAGAAAACCTCTTTAGAAATCTTCATAAAACCCTAACTTCCATACATGGTGTTGCTGAAACGGACCCGCATGTATACACACT
The DNA here is from genome assembly GCA_034641835.2 of Pinus albicaulis. Classification (NCBI taxonomy): domain Eukaryota; kingdom Viridiplantae; phylum Streptophyta; class Pinopsida; order Pinales; family Pinaceae; genus Pinus; species Pinus albicaulis. The sequence goes on along the minus strand of CM076581.1, from coordinate 890,512,238 downwards.
TTCACCATGACGCACCAATGTATATATATGTAAATATTCAGAACTGCGTAGCATTTTAGATCAATAGACTTGCTCAGATCATTCCCTTTCCTTCAGAAAACATGTGCCAGATTATAGATCTAGATTTCTCATAAATAGATCATGCAAATAAAAAGTCATTTTAGGTCTAGAGATCATGATCCATCATTTTATCCATAGGTGCATCATTATTTCAGATCTATTAAACAACTGAAACCCATACCATGTAGATATACTTCAAAGTGAAGTATTTATTCAATATTCATATCCTTGCTCACTTTTCACTATGATATTATTCCCACACAAGTGCTAATGGTATTCTTGGATGGAATCAAATAGACGAAACAACGCTTAAGACTATGGGCTAACACCATGGTAAAGACCCCTGGGATCACAAATTTAGAGCGCAAAATACATACGCTACTTTGCTTCTTCTTTTCCACATATATACACGACTTGGCCAGAATGCACTCACGTATATATTATTAAATATGAAATTTATCCATATTCTGCTTGACTTTATACTAAACCATTGAGCTTTTACAGAAGCCATAAATTTCATCTTGTATAAGAGAGTTTCCATCAAGGACAACATATGCAATCATAAGAATCATAATGCCAAGAATCCCCCGCTTTGGAATTGATGGCAACCATGCTGTTGTTTGATCACCACATGTTGTAGATACCTAAAAGATACATCAACATAAGACATAAGAATTATTCAAACACCAATATTCTCTCACCCTTTTACAACAAGAGCAAAGGGTGGACTAATGCCGAAGCAAGGTTTCTCTTTCCTTGAAGAGATCTATAGAAATGATCTGTACTGACCATGCTCCCCCTGAGCACATGCTGAGTCTTCATATTTTCAATAGAATACAAGACTTCATGACTCAACTAAATATGACCTTTCCTATCACCAAGGACCCATACTTACAACAATCTCCCAACAAAGTTGGGTTACATATTTTACTCAACTACCCAACCAAGTGGGTTTACATTTTTTACTATGCCTATACATGACTGAAATATGACAACTTTAAATCAAAGGTCTCAACATGAACTTTATATAAAATTAAAAACATGACTTTTTATAACCAAGAACAAAGGATCTCAAGATAGAGATCATTATTCAGCATCTAAAATAATGCCAACAATGCATTATTCTCAGCAAGACTAATGCTCCTCCTAAACCTGTGCATCCTAAACATTTTCAACAACCAATTCATCAAAGAATCTTCATCAGGTAGATAAATATCAAGGAAAGGAAATGTAAGATGAACACCAGAACCACATAAAGTACCCACAAACCCCTGAGAAACAGAGCCAAAAATGTGACATAGACTATTCTGAAGGTTGACCCGTAGATTTTATGATAGAGAAGGAAAATTTTAAGGATGGACGTTTATCTTAAAGTTTAAAAACTTGGCGAATATTAGTAGTCCCCAATATGTGAATTGTAATATTTTTGATGTTATTTTTGTACAAATATTTATTTTTGTAATCATTTTACATTATTATATATACATTTTTGGTGATTTTTAGGGTAAAATATTTTTATACTATAAAATTTGGGCAAATCAATTTTAAAAATAAATGGGAATTGGCGAATCTTTTTTTTGGAAAAAGCATGGAAAATTAGCCCACCTGCGAATATTAGCCCCTAAAATTGTCCATGATTATAGAAAGATCCATACGTGACTGTAAAGAGAGAAACTCATGTATATACACGACTAGGCTTCCTGCAACCTGCGTACCAAATTTAATATTCTGAAATCAAAGAGATTGGATAAGAGAGGCAGAGACAACTCCCAGCTTCTGTCTGAGATATCCAAATGCTTCCCTGGGAAGAGGTCTAGTAAATCTGTCAACAACTTGTTATTTGGAGGGAACATACTCCAATTCAACCCTTTTATCAAGAAATTTTTCTCATGAAAAGTTATACTTCATAAGAATGTGCTTGGTTTTGGAATGCATAATAGGATTTTTCGAGATAGTGATGGCATTTGTATTATCACAAAATATAGAGATGGGAGGAGAACATTTTATTTGAATATCTTGTAATGTCTACATCATCCAAAGAATTTGTGTGCAACATGATGTGGTAGCCACATATTTTACTTCTGCTGTAGATAAGAAAATGGAACCTTTTTTCTTGTTGAACCAGGATACTAATCGCGGTCCCATATAAAAAGCACCACCACTAATGCTTTTTTGATCATCAACATTTCCAGCCTAGTCTGCATTTGTGTAAGCATGAAGAGTAATATCAACATTCTTGGGATACAATAGACCAAAATATTGATTTCCTTGTAGATATTTGAATATTATTTTTACGACCTGAAGATGTGACTATTTACATTTTTTACATGTCCTTTGGACTTCCACTTTAAAATACATTTCGGATAAGAATTTACATAATCCAAAAATTGATGTGGAACATGATGACCCATGACATATCATGACATGAAATTGATGACATCCACTTCATAATGACATGGAAATGTCAAGTTATTCTTTGCTACTGCTTGATTTTTGTTTTCATAAAGATAGGACATGACAAATACTTCAACCTCTATATGGTTAAGAAATGAAGATTCTTTAGTGTTATCTGGAACTTGAGTTGATGTTGCAATCTGATCTCCCTTCGTTTCCTCTTGATTAATAATCTTGTACTTGCAGGTACAGAAGCATCTTCTAGCATGGCCTACTTCTCCATCTCCTTCATCATAATCCTAATATAACATGATAGATTACCTATGAGTTCAATTCACTCATGACAAGACAACATTACGCGGATAAACCCCTAGTTTAATATGCAGCATGATGATTCGCTAACTAAGCTGAAAATGGATGGTAGTATAAGAGAGAGGCTTAGGAACTGCACAATTACGCAACTTAGGTAGTCAACGGTCAGGACTGAGCCTTTAGACTGTGCAATGTGCATTTCAGGCTAGCCTCGACCTGACAGCTTTGAATTTGAGGGATTAAATAATCCAGAATGAGGGCTTGAGCACTGAGTTTTCCCACTGCACATTTTTGGAAGGAAAGGAAGCTAGGTGATTGTGAAATTATGCAGTTTAGGAGATCAGGGGTTGGGATTGAGAAATTATATTTCACATTGCATAGTTTTGGAAGGTATAAATTGTGCATTATGCAGTGCCAACAGACAAGGTTTTTTCTTGAGGACTAAGACTACACAGTGTGCATTCCAAGATATTTGGATGAGGTTGAGTGGCCCTATATGGGAGTTTTCGTAATTTTGACTAAGTGTTGGATTAGTGAGGTGAGATTAAACAAAGCAAGGCTTGAACATGATCAAACGCTTATATTATTTGACGACACAAAGAGGAGCACTTAGAACACTGAATAACATACATTCCTCAATGCGACAACTTTGTGACAGTTGAAAACAAGTGCAACACTAAATATACACATTGTGACGATCGTGATGACACTTGTGCGACAATGCTTGAAACTTTGGAAATGAGTGTGATAAATATTTAAATGGTAAGTAAAACTCATTAACACAAACATCATCCCTTGAACATGCCAAAACCACACTTGTGTGATATGTGACACCTGCCTTAGCTAAAAGAAGACACTTTGATTTTCTCACAAATGAGACCAAATCCCTTAGAATACACACATGATGACTCTTAATAATTGCGACAAAAATATGAAGAGTTAAAGTAAGTTCCAAAATTTGGATGTAGGTCAAAATTTTGGAGGGTGTTGTAGCAGCGACAACACTTTGCGACACACTGGTAGAATTACAGCTTCTCTGCCTCAATTAGCTCTTTTTTACAGGGTCTATTTCTATAGGGACTATTAATTCATTATGCAGATCACTTTGGTTTCCCTACTTACTCGATGCATAAACATAGTCCCATATTTTATTTTTACATTTAATACAAACATAAGACAAAAAATATCACGATATTTTGAATCAAGAAAGGGTAATATAGTTCGCAAGCTTTAGATTTTCAGAATATATTTTTTCATCTCTGGTGTTGCTCCACTACCAACATGCCTGGACATTACCCTCGAAGAGTCACCACAGGAACAAAAACATTGCTCCACTACTAGTGATCATGGATTATGCCTTGATGAAGTTGTTTACTTCATCTCCCTATAGAGGAAGCCTTTCTCTTCCCTTTCCCTTTATTTATGTATTTTATATATAGGATTGTGCATAGGAACTTATTCATTTCATGGGCGAAAAAAGGATCCCAAATTATTGAGAGAAAAAGAGGGTGTTCCTTCAGAGAAGCATATGTAAGACCTCTGATTTTGGTTTTCTCATTTAGATTTTCCCCTTGCCATTCTATACTTGATTGGATAAGCATGAAAAACATTGAAACATAAAGAACCTAGTGAAGGCGTAAGGTTTCCAGAATAGACACGGGTATCATGTCTCAAAAAAAATCTCTCCTTATGCAAGGATCATATTTTCTGTCATAACATCATTGACCAAAAGGTGTAACCAAAACGAAGAAGAAGGAATGAAGATTAGTCGAATGTTGTAGTGTCCCAAGACTCTTTTCAATTCAACCACATGCAATGAAGCCAAAGGGCATGTTTACACACCACACTTATTTACATAAATTAAAGGAAACAACAATAGAATATTAAACCAAAAAAACAACAAAAGAACAGACTATGTACATAGAGTAGGGAAAAACCCTATACCATCGTTGAAAATATTTCTTTAAATCTTGGCCATTAACAGGAAGAGAGTCAATCATCCCATTTAAATATTGGAGTTCATATGTGTGATATCCAATCTTCCCATGCACAGTATACGGTCGAATCCACAGGGATTGGAACTTAGTATGTTTACCTTAAATGTCTTTGTAGGCTTTATCCCAATTCAAGGCCACACCCAAACTCAATTCACTTTTCCCTGTGGAATTCTTATCAAACCATCTCTTGATACGACTCTGATGGAGAGAAAAAATTTCTTTAGATTTCTTTCTTTATTCCTATAGCTTGAGAAGAAACATAGCTACCGATCAAACGGGAACTATTACCTCAAATCGAGAACTCTAACCAAAAAAAATCAAAAAACCATAAAAAAAACAACCCGAAAACGAAAAGTTGTATTCTGGAATAACCTTTATTTTTTTTTCGGGGTCAATTTTCAACATTCTTTAGAAATGGAAGTAAAAGCCAACTTTTTTTGGTGCAAAAAACACCCCGAAAATGAAAATTTGTATTGTGGAATAACCTCTCTTTTTTTTGGAGTAAATTTTTGACATTTTTTAAAAATAGAAGTAAAAGCCAATTTTTTTTGTGCAAAAATTTTATGCAAAAAACACCCTGAAAACAAAATGTGTTGAAACAAAAACTTTACAACAATAAAAATTTATTTGAAAAATCTAAAAAAAACAAAACATTTTAGAATAATGGAAAAAAAAAAAATTCATAATTTTTTTTAAATTAAAAAATAAAATAAAATAAAACTAAAATTTAAGAAAAAAAAATAATAACAAATATTTTAAAAATCAAAATTAAAAAATATATTAAAAATTAAAAAAAAAAAAAAAACAAAAGAAATATTAAATTTTAAAAACCAAATATTTTCAAATTTTGGCTTCTATGATCCATCTTAAAATTGTATGGAATTCTTTCGGTAATAATCACATTCAAATGAACTTTTTCGACGCATTTCGAACCAACTAGTGTGGTTCATCATCAAGATTAAAATTGTATGGAATTCTTTTGGTAATAATCACATTCAAATGAACTTTGTCAACACGTTTCGAACCAAACAGTGTGGTTCATCATCAGGACTAGTCCTGATGATGAACCACACTGGTTGGTTCGAAACGTGTCAACAAAGTTCCTGATGATGAACCACACTGGTTGGTTCGAAACGTGTTGACAAAGTTCCTGATGATGAACCACACTGGTTGGTTCGAAACGCGTCAACAAAGTTCATTTGAATGTGATTATTACTGAAAGAATTCTATACAAACCAAATATTTTTTAAAAATAAAATAAAATAAAAGTTTAAAAATAAAATTAAAAATAAAATGAAAATTTTATTAAATTAAAAAAAAAAAAATTAAAAAAATATTTTAAATTTTAATAAATTTAAAAATTTAAAATAAAAAATAAAAAATAAAAAACATTATTTAATTAAAATTAAAAATAAAATTGAAAATTAATTAAAAAATAAAAATGAAAAAATAAAATAAAATAAAAATATTAAATTAAAAAAATATTATTAAAAAAAAAACAAATAAATTTTAAAAAATAAATTAAATTTAAATTGTAAAAATTATATATATATATATATATATATATATATATATATATATATATATATATATATATATATATATATATATAATACATTTTATACATTTTATTAAATTAAAATAAAAAATTAAATATTTAGATAACAAATTAAATTTAAAAACAAAAATATTAAATTTTAATAAATAAATGAATAAATAAATAAAATTTGAAATAAAAAAATAAAAAATAAAAAATATCAAAATAAAAAAACACTTATAAAATTAAAATTAAAAATCAATTAAAAATGGAAAATGGAAAAAACTAAATAAATAAAAAATATTAAATTAAAAAAACAAATTGATTTAAAAAAAATAATTTAAAATACAAAAGTTTAATTTAAATAAAAAATATTTAATTTTATTTAATTAAAAAATAATAATTTAAAATAAATTAAAATAAATATTAAATTTAAATAAATTAAAAAGTAAAAATGAATTTTTTTAAATAAAAAAAAATATAAAAAAAATATAAAATTTAATAATAACAAAAAAAAAATTAAAAATTAAAATAAAATATTCAATTAAATTTAAAAAACAAACACAATATATATATATATATAGATATAGATATAGATATAGATATAGATATAGATATAGATATAGATATAGATATAGATATAGATATAGATATATATATATATATATATATATATATATATATATATATATATATATATATATATATATATATATATAATAAAAATAGAAAAAAATCGAATTAAACAATTTTAATTTAATTTGGAAATCAAGCGAGTGGCGTCGCCCAGGTGAGACGGCGCCGCTAAAGGTGCATGTGAGCTACCTATCGCTAGTCGGACAGGGAGTTGCTTGCAGCCCCCCCCCCCCCGCCCAGCGGCCAGCACTTGCTGCCACCTGAGCGAGACGTCAATTCCAGGAATCGACCTACTGCCCAAGTGGCGGCAGGAGCCAACCGCTGGGCCAACGGGGAGGCTGCAAGTACCTTCGCGCCCACCCAGCAGCCGGGAATTGACCTCTCGCTCAGGTGGCGACGGGAGTCAGCCGCTAGGCCGGTGGGGAGGCTGCAAGTAGCTCCGCGCCCACCCAACAGCCGGCGCCCGCCGCCACCTAGGCAACGTCACTTACTCGAATTTCCAAATTAAACTAAAATTTCTTTAATTCGATTTTTTTTATTATTATATTTTAATAATTTTATTTTGTTTTTAATATTTTTTATTTTTATTTATTTTTATTTTTTATTAAATTATATTTTTGTTTTTTTATTTAATTGAATATTTTATTTTAGTTTTTAATTTCGTTTTAATATTATTAAATTTAATATTTTTTTTTAATTTACTTTTTATTTTATTTTTTTAATTTAATAAAAAAATTGTTTTTTATTTTTATTTTGATATCCTAAATCTATTTTTTTTAATTTTTTTTAATTTTTTAATTTTTTAATTTAATACTTTTAGGTTAATTATTTCTTTTAATTTTTTTATTAATTTTTTATAATTTAATTTTAATTTGTTTTTTTGCTTTACCTTTATTTTATTTTATTTATCATTTTTAAATTTTTAAAATGGATTAAATTTTAAAAAAATAGAAAATAAAACAAAATATTTTTTTATTTATTTTTTTAATTATTTGAAAATGTTTTTTTTTTCATTGTTTTCTTAATCTTAATTTTTATTTTTATTTTTTTAAATTTAAAATTGAAAATTTAAATTATTTTTTTATTTGTATTTTAATTATTTTTAAGTTTTATATTTTAATTTTTTTTAATTATATAGTTTTTTTAATAACTTAGAAAAAATGCTTTTATGTTTTTTTATTTTTTTTGGTTCAATTTTTGTTTTTTTTCTTTAAATTATGTGTTTTTTTTTTTAATTCCCAACTTTTTTATATAATTTAAAAAAAAATAGTTTTATTTATTTATTTTTGTTTAATTTTTTTTTACAATTTAATTTTTTTTTTTTTTACATTTTTATTGGTTTTTTATTATTTTTATATATATTTTTTTATTAGAGTTTTTTTTGTCATGTTTTTCTTGTTTTATTTTTATGTTTTATTACAACATGAAAATTGCCACTCTAAAAAAAATGGTTGATGCTGCATCAACACTTTTCAAAATTAGCATGAAAATCGCTAACATTTTAAAACAAATGTTCATACTTCATAAATAAAAAAATTTGAGTCTCAAAATTTTGCTTAAAAAAAAGGTTGATTTTGCATCACCCCTTTTCAAAATCAGGTGCTTTTTTTACTACCTCAAAAAAAAAGGTATCGGTTCTATTACCTATTTGATCGGTAACTATGTTAAGAGAGTTTATCCTACTCTTAACCAACAGGAATGGCTTACCCTGAGATTCTTGTGAAATATGAAGGGCAAGAAAATAGATGTTTGAGGGTAGGACGACTTCTTTTCCATACACCGGGAAGTAAGGAGACATATTCAGATAATATTTAGGTGTGATGCAATCATCCCATAGGGCGTTCACCAAAGCAAAGTGCCAGTTTCATTTTTCAGAGATTTTTTTTTTTGATAATACAGATAAGGTTCTTATTGGTTGACTTAACAAAAGCATTTCCCTATGGGTAGTAATTAGAAGAATGTTTCAATATGATACCATTTTCAAGTGCAAAATCATACAATTTTAATGGTGACAAATACGTTGCATTTTCGAAAACAAGTGAAGTTGGAATGCCAAACCTGGTAATGATATTTTGTTTGAGGAATTTGATGACTTCCTGATCATTCACTTGCTTGCATGGAACCACTTCTTTCCACCGCATGAAGTAATCTGCAGTGGTAATATTGTAGAGGTGTTGCTTCGATGACTGCAAAAATATCTCATCGATAATGGCTAAACCCCATTGTCGAAATGGTTCTTCCACAACGATAGGATACAACGAAGTGACTGAATTCCTCCCTCGGTCTGCATACTTTCTACAGATCGGACACTTTCAGACATAAGCGCGAGAATCTTTAAACATTATGGACCAATAAAAATCGACTTGCATGAATTTTTTCATCATAGTGTCACCTACGAAGTGTCCTCCGGCTGGTCCATCATGAATGTCACGCAGCACCTTTTCTGAATTTGGTACTTCTAAGCATCTGAGCAGGACTCCGTTATGGTGCTTTCTAAAAGGCACTCCATGTACCAACTGGTAAGATAAAGCTATCACTCTAACTACCCTCTTCAGTCGTGTGAATAAATAAAAGAAAAGAGTACCATGCTCAAAATATTGTCACACATCTATGTACCAATAGGTTGGACTATTAGTGGGAAGATCTTGCTCCACATTGTACATCTCAATCTCCTGCTCCCATCTAGATGAATTGTCTTCTGGTGTATTCACTCCTTTTGCTGCTAGCTGGTATAGACCATGACCCTTGATAGCGTGAATTGGTTTGAATTTGAGATCATATTCTTGTAAACCAATCATCAAATTTTCTCTACTTTCACCCAGCTCGTATTGAACAAATAGATATCTGACTGTTGGATGTGAGACAAATATAATACAATAATTCTTCAAAAGATAGGGTCAGAAGTGTTTCACCGCCTTGAGTACCTCATAATTTTGTTGATCAATGGCGGGATAGTTAATCTCAAGTCCTTGCAATATGGGACTCATGAAGGATATGGGCCGCTCTTATTCTAATCATCTTTCTGCGTAAGTATGATGATAAGAGGAGTATCAGAAGCAAAGGCGTTGAGAAATAAATACTTTCTAAAGTTTGGGTTGTACAGGGATAATTCTTCTGTGATTTCTTTATTTATATCGGAAAATGCATCCTTTTCCCTCTTATCCCACTTGTAGACTACATCCATATTCGTCATCTCTTGCATAGGTTTCACTATTTGGGCATAATCAGAGATGAATTTGTGGAGAAAAAATATCTTCCCCACGAAGGACTACATTGCTTTCTTGTTCAGTGGGGAGGGGGTCTCTGTGATGGTCTTGACCCTTTCAAGGTCCACTTTAATCCCAATTTTTGCAATGATATGACCCAAGAGATTCCCTTCAAACACTGCGAAATTTCTCTTCTTGGGATTCATATATATCTCGTAGTTTCGACATCACTAAAATTTTTTCTTGAGATGGTGCAAGTGGTTAGAGCTCTTTTTCGAAAACATCATGACATCATTAAGATACACTAATATGCTTTGACCAATCAAACCGCGAAATTTGATTTCCATCACATGTTGAAAGGTTGCACCGACATTGACAAGCCCAAATGCCATTCTTTTGAAAGAAAACATGCCCCACTTTGTTTGAAAGTTTGTTTTTAGTCTGTTAGACTCTGACACTAGAACTTGGTTGTAACCTGAAAATACATCAAGCAAAGAAATAATTTCTAATACTATCAATAAAATATTTTCCATTGATGGCACTGGGTAATTATATTTGTTTGAGGCATGATTAAGATTTCAGAAATCCATGTACAAACATATTTCCCCAGAATTTTTCCTTACTGGTACCAAGTTCGAAACCCATGTTGAATGTCGCACTTTATAGATGATCTGAGCATCCAAAAACTTCCTTAGCTCTTCCTGAATTAGAGGCTCAAGTGTTGGATCAACATTCCATATTTTTTTTTGGAAAGGCTTGGCCCCTTCTTTAATCGAAATAATGTGTTGGATTATTCTCATGTCATAAGTTTTAATATTGTCCTACATCCATGTGACAACATCTTGATACTCCTTAAAAAGGTGGATAAAAGCATGTTGGTCTTGAGGCATACAACAAGTACCGAGATTCAAAAAATTTGGATCATTTTTTGTGCCAAGATTGATCTTTTTGTGGGAAAAATTTTAATTGTGAGTTTTTACATTTACCAGTCCACGAAAGCGATTCTACAATTCATGCAAATTTTCTAGTGACACCACACCCTTAGGCATGGGGTTCTCTTTCCTCGCTCGAGCCACATATTGCAATTCTTTGTCGTGCTCGTCTTCATCAATGACTGCATTGTTGAACACATCAGTTTTTTCTATGAAATGAAATACCTACTCGTCATAATCGAAAATGTGAAAATTAGTGATATTTTCAAGGATGGATGGTTTGTAAATAATATCATTAGAAAAACCATCCTTAATTGGTGAAAACCTAGAAGCAACATTTTCTAATGCATCAACAACTGCATAATGTAGTATAGGAAAAAAAACAATATTGAATTTTTGGAATTGTGAAATTAAGTGTCATACCTCTTATGGATAACCTTTGAGAATAGGTGACACATAGTTTATAGTATAATTTACCTGTCATACGACGATTTCAGAGTCACCTATTTCTTTAATAATCCCAACTTTGAGGTCCATGCCTTTCTGGAGGCCCAAGATGACTGCTTATTATTCTGCGGTGTTATTGGTGCACTCAAATTATAAGAGGCAAGAGATCAGTTGTTTTCTCTGTTGTGTGTCTACTAAAACACAATTACCTCTAGAGACCTCTAGTGTCTTTAAACCGTCAAAATGAAAAATCCAAGAATAAGAAATACCAGATCTATATCCTACACTAGTACTACTAATATCTGTTGTACAAAAGTCATTTCAATCAGTTGGAATAGGAAGGAGTTTCGAATGTGTATCTGGTGGGATTGGGAAAGGCTGAGCAAGATAACATCCATGGTCATATTTCAAAAACTAATTTCTAAAAATTAAGTCTGTGAAATCAATTGGCTCGTTTTTCCCTTTGAAGGGTGTGACAGTGTGTTTCATGTAAGGATCTAATTCTACTTGGATTTGGTTATTCATGCCCTTGTAAGGAAGCCATAGATGTGACCAATCGGTAGAAAAATACCCCTGTAATTTTATCAACCAGTCTTTACCTAGTAATATAGTGTAGGCTTTAGGGATATCCACAAACATTATGTTTATACACAAGTGAACTCGGTGGTTAGATGATGTGCAAATAAGAACATTATTTAGTTCATTTATAGCTTGGAAAAGGTACCTGTCGAGATGAATAATTTGTGCATCGATTTTATCCCATTTGGCGTTTATTTTCTTAGTGGCAGATAATGGCATTGCGTTCATAGATGCACCAGAATCGAATAAACAATTATGGACATTATAATTGAAAATTTCGAAAGTAAATAAAAATGGAGGGAAATGAGTGTTGGCTTCTAATTTTACAATGTTAACAACTAATTCTAGAGGACCAAAAGACTTACCAGACACCTTATGTGAAGAAGAAGCATTATCACCTGGTGAAGGTTGGAAAAGGACTCGGGTAAGAAATTCCCTCTAGCTTGTTATCCTTATAAGTTCGAATATTGAAATTTTCATGTGAGCTTTCTTCATGTCTCCCATTATATTGTAATCCAATGTTTCATATTTAACACACATTGTCAAAGTGTCTAGAGGAGTGTCTTTGTTTGAGACTTCCATAATGGTATACTTTATTTTACCATTGGAAAAACTGTTATTTGTTGTAGCAACACTTCCAGACTTGTCCTGAGTGTTATGAACCGATATTAAAAGTGGTGTGATTTTTCCTAACAAGTGATCATTCAATTTTTTCTTCGCTAACTCTTATTCATAAACAGGCCCCCGACTTCTGAACTTGTATTGACTATTTTTATTTTGTGTTGGGGGATCATTCAGTGCTGGTTCTTTGAAATTTTTCTTCTCATTAATGAAAACATAATTGAAAGTATTCATTGTGTGTCTAATCAGACCCAGAGTCCCTTCAACTACAGCAGGTTATTCTTTTTCTTCCATCTGCTCAGTTTTCTCATATGAAAGTACTATATCAATAATGTGCGCAACCATAGTGTTCATTTTGTGGTTCCATTGTAGGCATGTATTTTCTGAATGATATTCTTGATGAAAATAAAAATATTGGTCCATACCCACGCTTTCGACATTCAACACAACATTCATGCTCTGGGAAGACTTAGTTGGCTGGTTATTATTGTTGTTGTTATTACTCCTTCTTAGGAAGTTGAACGTGGGGGGCTTGCTAATAATAGTGGTCTTGCTTTTCCTTTGTTTCAACTCTGCCAACTCATTGGATAGAGACTTGATGGTTAGTGTCAAGCTATCATGATCAATAGCTTCTTTCTACTTGGCCTTGTTTGAAGAGGCCTGAGACATTTTTCCAATCTCCTTGGAGTATTTAAATGATTCATCTTTGAAAATGACGTTGATCCCATGAAAATCCTTTTCAACTACGATGACTTCTTCAAAACTATGTGCCAAAGTTTATTTCACATCTCTCTTCACAAATTTCGAAATGCTTGACGAAAAGGAAGAAGTGTAGTAATCAATCATGATCAAGTCGCGAGGCTTCGTATCCAGGGGAATTTGTTCAATATTCGATTGAACCTTTGGTTAAAATCCTTAACTTTATCTTTTCCCCGCATCTTTAAATTCCCTAAATCCTTTAATATCATGGATGAGGTTTTATCATCAATGGACTTTCCAAGGAACAACATTTTAAGCCCCCTCTAATTTTGAATTAATTTTACCGAAAGACTATGATACCAAACAACTACTCTACCATCTACGATATAAGGAAAAAGTCTACATGCAACATTGTCATAACGTACCTCGATCATCTACATGTGTAGGTAGAAGTTATCCAGGTGGTCTTCCTCTTTGATCAAGTTTTCAAGGTCATGACTCATATTTTGTTGGCAACTTTTCTTTTTGTCTTGGCATCTTATGTAATATACCCAGAAGAGCGAGTGGGTCCTGAGTCATATAATCTAGATCTTGGTATACTGTGTTCTCATTTTTTTTCTCCTCCTCATCTTTGGAATCCGAGGAATCCTCTCTGTCACTGCCTATCTCGTGGAAATTGTCGTCTGAAAGCACAACGTTATCCTCATACCCTTCATTGTAAGGTGGAAGTTGATATAGGTGTTATGTGTCATCCGCAGATTATACTAACTCTTCAAGAGTGGAAAAAACAAGATATTCCACTATAGAAACCACTATATAAATAAGAGTTGTTTATTTTCTCTTCTGACAATGAGGAAGATTTTGTGCTCCAAGAACTAGTCCAATAGCCTTCGAAAATTGACGGGTTATAGGTCGAATTTCCCGATTCTTCTCGTAAGTAACTTCACAAGTTGGTTCTCAACCCAACTAGGAAGATCCTCCTATTTCAATAATATGATTGGGATAGGTGCTACAAATGTTATTTCCTTTTCCAAAAGAAGAATGATGTGGATGTGTGGAGCTATCAGCCATAAAAATCCAACTTACCTTCTTCTAGCACCAGAAATGTTGACAGTGCTAGACCTGCCAACATTCAAAGGGGTCTCGCCGATATGCAGTCCCAACTAGACCTCACACCTTTTGGTGTAGGAGCTCCATTCAGAATGAGACTCATCTTCCATCTACTTAAATATTTTCCTTGTCTTTAGCTATTAGCAAGAGAGAGAGAGAATCACATGTGTACCTTCAGAAAGAAAGTGCGTATATCTGGTGAATGTTCAGTTGCAGGTACATAAAGGTTCTTCTACTACGGAGGGAGGAGGAAGTAAGCCTCTAAGAGAGAGGTAATAGTACCACCCTAGTAGAGACACAAAAACATGAAATATTCGTATAAAATCCAGTGGAATAGTCCACAAAAATGTGATGATCATTACAACCACTACAACACATTCTAAATATGATAATTACTAAATAAATGAAATAGTTAAACTACTTTAGTACATTTGAAAACAAACTTGAATCATAAATATTTACAAGATATTCTTACAAATATTCATAATCCATGCATGAAAAATGTGTTGACCATCAGGATTCAAATATTAAGTAAAAGTCCCAAGATGCATGATTACAATGAACATCACTTGCTCCAATAGTGGAGTGTTCGAGCCACTACTTGCTCTGTAAAAGTAATAACTTCATCTCTCTAATGCCTTATGGGAGAAGGCACAGTGAAAATTCCTTTGCTTGTATAATGAGGGTGTATATATAACAAATGGGGTGATCCTTCACCTCCCTTGTGACTCTTATACTATCCTCGTGATTGTTTAACTTCCCTAGGTCTTTATGACTCTTAAATGATTCTTTACATTCTGTACATGTCATTTGGACTTCCACTTTACAATACATTTCGAATAAGAATTTACATAATCCACAAATTGTTGTGGCACGTGATGACTCATGACATGACAATTTCAAGCAATTCTTTGTTGTTGCTTTCTTTTTGTCTTCTTGAAGGTGAAACATGATCGTTTATTCCACATTTGTATGGCTTAGACATGAGGAGTCTTTAATTATATCTGGATCTTGATTTTTTGTCACAATCTGATGTATGTTCGATTCCTCTTGATTAATCAACTTTCTCTTGCAGGTAAAAAGGTGTCTTCTAGCATGGCCTCCTTCTCCATCTCCATCATCATCATCTTGTCATAGCATGATAGAATACATGCCACTTCAATACACTTATGACAATACAACATCATTCGGATAAACCCCTAGTCTAAGATGCAACATGATGATATAATTATTGAGTTGAAACGGGGTGGTACACTGAGAGAGAGGCTTAGGAACTATGCAGCTCAAGAAATCAATGGTCAGGACTGAGCCTTGAGACTTCACAATGCACAATTAAGGCTGGAATGGGCTTGAAAAATGTGCAATTAAGGGATTCAAGAAGCCAGGTTGAGGGCTTGAGAACTGAGTTTTCCCACTGCGCAGTTCTGGATGAACAGGAGGCTAGGTGATTGTGCAATTGTAGAGTTCAAGAGCTTAGGGGTTGGGCTTGAGAACTGAGATTGCAGATTGTGCAGCTTTGGGAGGCAGAAACTGTGCATTGCACAGTGCCAAGAGATAAGTATGATGCTTGAGGACTGAGACTACACAGTGCATAGTCCAGGAGAGCTGAATGAGGCTGGATGGCTCGATCAAGGAGTTTTCCCAATTTTAACGAAGTGTTGGATTAGTGACATGATATTGAACAAATCAAGAGTTGAACAAGATCACACACATATATTACTTTAAAACACAATGAGGAACACTCAGAACACATGAATAACATACTTTTCGCAATGTGACAAATTTGCGACGGTTGATACTAAGTGAGACACCAAAGATACAGTTTGTGATGATCGTGACAACACTTGTGCGACAGTGCTTGAAACTTTTGAAATGAGTGTGATACATTTTTACATGGTAAGTAAAACTCATTAACACAAATATCATCCCTTGAAACACACCAAAGTTTCACTTGTGCGATATGTGACACCTACCTCAGCTAAAAGACAATAGTTTGATTTTCTCACCAAACAGGACCAAAACACTTAGAGAATACACATGTGATGACTCTTAATACTTTCAACGACGACATGAAAAGTCAAAGTAGGATCCGAAAATTTGATGTAGACAAAAATTTTAGAGGGTGTTGTAGCAGCAACAAAAACTTCCAAAGGAAATATATTTATGTGGATTTTATTATTGAACAAACTATTAACTTGGCACATATTATAGAACATGTACTAGGAGGGGTCAACGAGATATGCTCTTTGCAAACTCAATGAGGAGAAAATGGTCATTTGATCATGGATTTTGACAACTCGAAATAGGTGTAGCTAGAAGTGGAGGTTCTAACAAGTTTAAAAATGTCTATTCAAGGGATTTTATTAAGGTAGGTTTGAGGGATTGGGCAGGGAATCCATAAACAAAGTATTTTAAGGCTATTCCATTAATAGTGTCCTAGGGGATATGGTTGGCTAGAGACCTTTCAAATTTTACACAAGATGAAGTGTGCAACCAAGGGGGCTCAATAAATTGAGTCATTTTACATAGGCAAAGGAAGAAAAATCATCGAAGGTAGTGGATATAGAACAAATTGATAAGAGTGTTTTCTGTGTCTTTTTTTATGGGTGGTAACAAGGGGATCTTGTTGTATGTGGGGGGGAATTATGTTCTTTGAGGATAATCATTCCATTAAGTTTATGGCAACATTGGGGGAGGGGTCAAATGATTATGCATAATTAATGGCACTTAATATTGTTGTTGGTAGATAAAAAAATTAACAATTTATAGGTGTTTGGTGATTCTTAGGTTGTCATCAGACTGGTAAAAAATAAACAAAAATGTGTCAATGTGTTTCTAAATGTTGTCTTGAAAGACGTCAAATGTTTGAAAGTGTTTTGAAACCATCTTACTCTTCAACATGTGTACATGGAGAGAAATATGAAAGTTGATGGTGTATACAAAGCTGGAATTTTGATACAATGTGATAACTCAATGATAATGAACAAGAGAAATGTGGACATTTTGAAATATTACCTCTCATTTTCATGAAATATTTGTGCAACAAGAAATGCTCTTAGTTGAGGTTTTTCTTATATATTTACTTTTTAGCTTTGTCCATAATATTATTTATTTTATTTCTAGATCTTAAAAGTCATATCTCCACTATGAAAAGAATATCAATATCCATTTTCTCAGTGAATGGCTTGAATTTTTTCTCCTTTTCTTGATATGCTAAATCTCATTTAAAAAAACAAAACTTTATATCTTGACTTTTTCTCTATTAATCTTTATAATCTGGAAAAATAATTAAAAAAACTCAAAAAAGTGAAAATATAATTTTATAACCCTTTTTTTATATAATGAAGCTACTAACAATGCAATTTAATATTATAAAGTGAAAACTTGCATACCATTTGATTAGCAAAAGTGTAAACCTTACATGCCCTCCATTGGTAGAATTTGAAGAGCAAAAGTTGAGACCTTACATGCCATCAGTTTTAGAATTTGTCGGAGAAAAATGCTTCACATCATGGGGCATTCATGGGCATTTGAAAGTAAGAAAAAGAAAAAATATCATGAAAAGGTTTATTTTTACTCTCTTTCTAAAATATGTCATTTATGTTTTGTATTTATTTAATTTATTGGGATTAGGGTGTTTATTATCTATCATATTATTATTATTTAATTTTAAAGTCAAACATCAAATTGATAAATAAAATCCAAAACATCAAATTAATATATAAAACTATTTTTATAAAAATAAAATTGTAATAACCGGATTTAGAAGCTAACACTGCCATCCATGTCTTGTGTCTACTTAATCCATTTCATTGCCATCCATGTCTTGTGTCTACTTAATCCATTCCATTGGTGCTAGGGTACCCATTATTGATCATGTCCCAATGTCCAATTGGGACCACTTTTTAAGGGTGAACCATTATTGAATTCCCTCCAATATTACAATAGGTTGCTCCCCAAATCCAATAAGATGGGCCACTGAACTTGGATAAGCTGCTTGGACGTTGACAGAGCTATGCAGTTTTCTTATTTATAGTTCTACCTTTCCCAAGCAACCAATAATTGCAACCCCACCAAGTAGATAAAAATTGCGTAGCGATAAAGCCACCTCTGCATGTTTGGTGTGATACCCATACCCAGATTGGAAATTTAAGTCACTGCCGACTCGCCCTAAATTTATCACATGTCTTCTGCAACGCTCCCTGAGATGCCGGGACTGCTTTCATTCCAGCTGTGTCCAGGGAAAGGGTCCCCAGCACCCTCCTGAGCGTTGATATAAATTAGACTTGGCAAGCTCGTCGCACCACTCACATGCCTGGCGGCTTGTCACATGCTTCCTGGCAGATGGCTCTGACTTTTCTCAGGTCGGACGCGACACATTTTTATCAAATTCTATTCATCTTTCGGCCGACAGTCAACATGGTGGAGAGAAGCTGCTGCTGCTTTTCAAGATCTGATCGAACTCTTTCACACTTGGAAACTCTGTTCGCTTTTAACCCCAGGATAAGTATTATCCACATCCATTTTCTTTTGCCAATAAATTAGAATAAAATCTGGGTGCTCTTTTCTATAAAAATTTTAGAATATAATTCTTCAATTCTCCAAGAGTCTGATGGCAGCCGCTGAATCGATGCAGAAACGCAGATATTTCGAGAACTTGCTTTTATAAGTAGCCTTCTGTTTCACCGAATTCCAACAAAGAAACAAAAGTTTTCAAAGCCATTTTGAATATTCGTAAGCCAACATCCCCCACCAATTAAACGAAAAACGCGTGATGCCTTTAGCTAATTATTCGGACGGAATTGCATTAAAAAAGTGAAATTGTTCTCTCCTGAGACTTCATGTTTCGCGTGCTTATTTGTTTATATCGTTAAATGCGGTCATCAAATTTATGACTATTTACCCATATTTTTGTTTTTGGAGGTAATTTTAAAATTTGCATGTTATCACTCACTTTTAGTTAATTCTCAAACTTGGTTTATTTGTTATACATTTTGGAAAGTTTTTAGCATATTTTCTGGTTTAATTTGTCTAGAATCTAGTAGCAATTTGTTGGAATTATAATTTTAATTTGTTAGAATTATAAGTTTGAGTCATAAACTCTTGACAATTTAAATGTTTCAAGGTTATTCACCTCTTGAATCTATATATGTAGTCAAAAACCAATTTTAAACAACAAAGATCAAGATTTGGCCCAAAAAAATTAGCTTGATAAACTCCAAAACTTATAATTTTTAAACCACACTATCAAATTTGATAGGTGATATAAAAATCTATGCTTGTGTATGAAATATCCATTTATATATTTATGTGTGCATGATAAAGAGATATACCTATTACATACATCTTTATAACACTATATTTTAGATATAAGCAATTCCAAATTATACTCGAGAAAATGAAAAAAAATAGGTACAAGATAAACACACATTGTATTGTGCTTATAGACTCTCAAATAAACATAAGTTGTGCTTACAATGTAAGACCCACTATGCAGACCATAGGTCTTTGGGTATGCTAGAAAAAACTTGTTTCTATCCTAACTCACATTATGAAATCCCATGCCATGCACCCAAAACCTTAAACTCTCAAGCTTGAAGGGCCATATGAATACTATATAAAAAATAGTAATAAGATCCAAGGGTCTTTCATTGTATAATAAAAATAATAAAATTGACATAACAAATTTTTGTTTGATGTGAAATTTTTCATGCAGTTTGTTGAGTGTTAATATGTTCAAGATAAATTCATTTTTTTATAAAATGGATCTATGTAGTGGTTGGAAATGGAAATCTCAAATGGGCATTTACCATTGCTCCTATGTATTCCATAAACTCATAATTAAATTTGAGCATAAATAGATGTGAACCTTTTAAATCTTGTGATATCAGTTAGAGAGATTAATCCTTACTTGTTAAACAATCATGGATTTCCTCAAAACACATTCCTTGTATACGATGATTACTTTTTCTTTATATTATTATTGCTTGAAATCTTATAATCTTTCTAAATCCTTATTTTAAAATAAAATTGGTATCAAATTTGCTTGATTATTTACAAGATCCCATTCAATCTAACTGGTCACTTTGAAAGTTGAGATCAATTGCTTTTCTTCAAAATACATTATAATTAATGGTTTTGAACATGCTATTGAAAACTTTTGTAAAACTATTCAACATTAATTTGTAAAAACTATGAAATTACATAAACAGTAATGAACATGATTCAATATGTTTGTTCTTTAATATGTATATGTTTCATTTTTCTTTATAATTAAACTAGAATTGATAAAATAAAACACAAAATTTATATTAACAACAAAAAAATTAATTTGTTAAAAAATAAGAAAACAAATATAATACTACCATTTAAATCACATGCATAAATAAATACAAATAAATACGAAACTTTATGTGAAAAGCAGTTTGAAAAAGAATGTCAAATTCACACCATTGTGAGATTTATTATTTCCCTGGTTCATTTATAGTATTGTATTGTAAGATTTTGGTGAAAAAAGTTCAACATAGATAATACATGTTTCCATCAAAATTTTGTGATACAATTTTAAGTGAAATTGTCATTTTAAATTTTCTAAAATACTTTTTAGATTGTAAAAATAGATTCAAGTGTATTCAGCATCACTTCTATAATTATAGTAATAATAATAATATAAAAAACCTAAACACTCTGATTTTACATGAGTGGATCTTCAAAATTACAATGTTAAGAAATCTATGCCTAATTTCAGACAAAATGTACAGGAAAGATAGATGTGCACAGAAGAGCCAAAACTTATATTTTACATGAGTAGACCTTCAAAATTACAATGTTAAGAAATCTATACCTAATTTCAAACAAAATGTACAGGAAAGATAGATGTGCACAGAAGAGCCAAAACGTATACTACGCTTTACAATAATTGAAAGGGACAAGAAGAGTTAATATGGCGGATAAGATTCGCTCCGAATTTGTTGGAGCCCGCCCCGAATCAGATTTGTTGTATTAAGCGGTAGGTATCAGGTGGAGGGCACAGATACAACGGAATTGCTAAACGCCTGAAGGATTAATGGTCTGATTATGATGACGTAACTCTTCTTCATAAGGCAACAAAATATGACTATCTTGTTGTTGTTGAGGTGGGACCCTTTACCTCCTGTCTGGTAGTGTGCTTCTGCTGTTTAAGTGGAGACTGAGCATCGAATATATCTGGTAAAGAATGATTATTCAAAATATATTGCTCAACTGTGGGCTCCTCAAGCCTTTGTGTAAATGTCATGTATATTAATAATAGTAGGCTTTCTCCTTTCTCTCTGTTGGTGCCGATTCGAGAATACTATGGCGTGGTTTTGCCACTTGCATTATAATAGCTTCTGGAATCTTGGAAGCTGATCCCATTCGCCATGGTATGGTGGTGGGCGAGTGGGAGGAGAAGCGGAATTCAAGTGCGCTGCTGAGGTTTCAACGACTGTCATCACGATTAATGTGTCCACTTCCCCAGTCCCCCCACATGTTTATCTCATCATTTCAATACCTGTATAATTATATTTTAGAGACAACATTAATTTCGTGGAGAGCTTCGAGAGGAGAAGGGGGGATTAATCTCTTTTAAAAAATGGAGAGCCTCTATCATGGAAACATGCCTAACTCATGCTTTCTTTCTTATGATTGGATATGCCAGGCCCAACTCCCCTTTTATTTAAATTAATTATATCCAAATTAATCTCTGGTCTCATGTACAACCTATCAAATTTCAACGATAGTACAGTGGAGATATGTTTCACAATCCACAACATTATCGATAATATATTCTCTAAGATGTTGTGGAATCAAAGGGTAGACGGAATATTTCCTACATTTAGAATGAGATAGACGAGCATTATTTATATAATAATGATTACTTAAATATCATCTTAACACCAGGCAGATTCTTCTCACCCGAAAATGAAGAAATCAGTGAACAAGTTGGACCTTTATTATGACATTCCATTTTTATATTCGTACAGTAAGATTCTCAATAATTTAGGATATAGGTGGACCTACTGAAGTAAACAATGCAAATTATTAAAGAACGCAGGTCCCAAACTCAATAATGGATTATGACGATCAAGACGCAACTCAATGTTGGTTCCATGAACTACCTTATTTTTCTCTTTAATTCTTTCAATCAGATAACTGTGATGACGTGTTATCTGAATTTATCTCTATTGTAAATTTGGATGCCAATCTTGCACCATTTTTATTACATATTCCAATGTTTAATCTAAATAAAGATATTGTAATAATTAAATATAATATATAAAACTGTATAAACATTATACTCATTAAAAAAATACACACGACATATCATTTATCAAACACATTTATTAATCTAACTACATAATTAATAAAGTGTAATATATAAAAACTTGACTTTTATTTACCTTTAAACAAACGATAATAATAAAATCATATAATTCTATTTATCCATTATATATAATAAAGTTAATTATTAATTTAATGATATATCTCTATCGAAAGTAAGTAATCCATTAGGCTGATTAAAATGCAATTCTAAATTAAATATAATATATAAACCTACTTTTTAAAAGTTTAAATAATTATGAGGGGTTATGTTATTGAATTGCTAATTAAAATGCAATTTAAAATTAGATATAATATATAAACACACTTTTTAAAAGTTTAAATAATTATGAGGGGTTATGTTATTGAATTGTAAATTGGGATATCTAATATATATGAAGCAAAATTATTTGTTAATTGTGCTATATGTCTAGAGATAAACATTCTAAATACCATAATGGTTAGATGTAATGTATAAAAGTGTTTAACCCTTGTTCAAATTTTACATTTATTTCTAAACAAAATCTAATATACAATTATATAAAATTATATATTCTCATCTATAATAGAGATAAACATTCTAGATACCATAATGGTTAGATGTAATGTATAAAAGTGTTTGACCTTTATTCAAATTTTACATTTATCTCTAAACAAAATTTAATATACACTTAGATAAAAGTATATATTCTCATTTATAATAGAGATAAACATTCTAGATACCATAATGGTTAGATGTAATGTATAAAAATGTTTGGCTTTTATAAAAATATTACATTCATCTTAAATAAAACAAGAGACCACATAATTTCACACATAATTTCATTTATGTAACACTTATGGGACAAAGCACATATCTCATTACAATTGATAAAGATACCTTGTAATGTAATAAACATAATTAAGTGTTACATACAAAATTATGTACTTTTTATACAAACTTTATACTCATCTAGAAACAAATCTAATACATGATGAGATGAAATTTTGCAAATTTATTTAACTACATCTCAATAACAACAAATCTTTTTTTTATAATAATTTAAAATTTTTAAATCAAATTTTATAAATATTCATCCCTATTTAACCCAAAATAAATCCATTATAATGAATATTTTTTTAAACTTATCTTTAAAAATAATTAGGTTACAACCAATTTTATTTTGGTTTAAAAAAAAGTGAAGAATACAACACCATTTATCTTACACCAAAATGATAAATGAAAAGACAAAGCATCAGTGTTTTAGCATCACAACTGGTTTTAAAGAAAGTGGAGAATACAACACCATTTATCTCACACCAAAATGATAAACTGAAAGACAAAGCATCATTGTTTTAACATCACAAACTGTGGTTAAATTTTATAAGAATCACTTTAGAATAAATAAAATACATATTTGAAAGTGTTCATTGTCTCTACGTTCATAGCCCTTCACTTCATTCAAGCTGGTACATTAATTTATTTTTTATTAAATTGATTTTAAGATCAAAATCAAAGATACTAATATATTATTTTTTTCTCATAAATTTTTTCAGCCTTAAATTTATCATCATATTTTCACATTTATTTACTTTGATTATAAATTTATTATTTTTCAATAATATTTTATAATATTAATAAAAATAGAATTTCCAACTATTCTCATTTTTTGATGTTTTTATAAAACATTCATTATTAATAATTTTATAAGATTCAATAAACAATCATGAATACTTAACAACTAATGCTTTTATTAGCAAATATTAAGTACAATGCATTAAGTTAACTAATCATCGGTTTGTTGTCTTTCAACCTTGGCTGGTTTATTGTCTTTCAATCTTGTCTGAATATCCAACTACCAATGCTTTTCGGTTTAGCAAATATTAAGTACCATACATTAAAGCTAATCAATTGTTTATTGTCTTTCAATCTTGTTTGTTAAATGAAAATAAAGTAAATATTCTATAAAAAAAAAGAAAAGAAAAATAATAAGTCAAAGCAAAACTTAATACATAATGATTAATATTTACACTTATAGATTTATCAACCACAACAACTTAACCAATTGTGCTGGTTTTAAGTGTAAAAGTGATCAAAACTTAATACATCATGGTGATTAATATTTACAACTATAAATTTATCAGCCACAACAACTTGGCCAATTGTACTAGTTTTAAGTGTAAAAGTGATGGTGCTTAATATTTGCACTTCTAAATTCACCAACCGCCACTCGCCAGTTGTGCTAGTTTTAAGTTAGGGTGCAAGTTTTAAGCTAGGGTAAAAGGGAGGAGGGTCGGCAGTGAAAACGGGGAAAGGAAGTGTCGAACAGGGTCGGGGTCTCCCCTGCTGTAAAATACAGTTGTGCAAGTGTGGCGAGTACATATGATATAATACATGCATCTGACTTGGTTTCCTCAGCCGAATGTGGACCCTGTTCTGGTAGCATAGATTGGAGACGAAGTAGCAATAAATATAATCGCGCGCACACATTCTCCCAGTTTGTTCGCACTCTGGATGTTGCTCGGCCCCAAATTATTGGCTACCAAGACTTATCCAATGGAACAGGGGTAACGATGGTGGTGTTGTATATACGTTTCCCTGTGCATTCTGTCTCTTTAAAATATCTTCCCCTGAATCCTCTTTAGTTTCCTTGGCAATTTTCCCAAATTTTCGAACAAGCTCTATCGCTGAATTATTGTGTTTTATAATTGAGGAGAGATCATATCCACATGACAGCAAGAACAGTGGCGTCTGTGGCTCTTGATGACTGCAAGGTTTGTGTATAGATAGAGTACTTCCCATCGTTAATTGAAAGTGCCTCCATATTGTGGTCTAACGTTTGTGGGTTGTGGGTTATCATGGATTTGCAGGGTCAAGCGCGGCTTAAGAGATCTGCTGCTACTACCATTCTGTGGCAGTCCGAGATTGATTCTCCACATGTTGCGCTAAGCTTGGCATGCTGCCCTCCGGACGTGGGAATGGGCTCTACCATTTGTAGCGAGAAGAATGCCTCTGCATCCAACCCTGCCAATCATGATCTCCGCCGCCAAGTTCAGTGCGCAGCAGATGAAGATCGAGAGCAGACGACGAACGAGGAAATGATGGGTGACTACTGCACTGAAGACAAGCAAGACGATGAAGTTGCTAGTGCTATGACTGAAGAATTCAATTCTTCTTTCACGGGCGTATCAGAGAACGGAAGTCACTGGAAGGATTGGGCTTCGACGAGATCGACCATGGAAAGAAACAATGGAGGCCTGGAGAGAAAGGGGAGCGGGATGAGCGGGATGTTGGGATCGGGCGGAGAGTCTGAGGATCTGAGAAAGTATTTCATGTCGATGGAGCAAGCTGGAAAGCTACCTTCCTCGCAGTACAAGGGTGTGGTTCCTCAGCCCAACGGGCGATGGGGAGCGCAGATTTACGAGAAACACCAGCGTGTCTGGTTGGGAACGTTTAACAAAGAAGAAGACGCCGCCAGGGCCTACGACCGAGCGGCGCTGAAGTTTCGGGGTCGAGATGCCATGACTAATTTCAGTCTGGTCGGAGAAGCCGATCCGGAGGCTCGATTCATGAGGGAGCACACCAAGGAAGAAATCGTCGAAATGCTCCGAAAGCACACTTATGCCGAAGAATTCGACCATCATAGCAAGAGGATCAGGGTCACAGTTGCTCGGCCAGCCGCCACGAACAACGCCGAGGCGTCCGGAGCCGAAGGGTCCGGACTGAAAGTGGCGGCTGACGAAAAAGCAAATGTTTCCTCCTCCGCCGCCGACGTGCCTGCGTGCGCGCCTCGTGAGCACCTTTTCGACAAGGCCGTCACGCCGAGCGATGTGGGCAAACTGAATCGCCTGGTGATTCCGAAGCAGCATGCGGAGAAATACTTCCCTCTGGACGTCAATTCCAGCGAGAAGGGATTGATCTTGAATTTCGAAGATAACCTGGGGAATGTGTGGAGATTCCGTTACTCGTATTGGAACAGCAGCCAGAGCTACGTGTTGACCAAAGGGTGGAGTCGGTTTGTGAAGGACAAGAAACTAGAAGCAGGCGACGTTGTTTCGTTTCACAGAGGATCGGCTCAATCTCATCAGCTGTATATCAGCTGGAGACGCAGGCCGTCGGGTCACGCCAGGCTAGGAGTCGGCCCCCAGTCCCACCAAACAAATAGGGTAGTGGTATATCCAGTAAATCATGGCTCGTCGTCCTTCAATCCTTTCAATTCCGGAACCCAAGCCACCGTCCTTTATAATTCCCAATGGACGCCCATCTTGTGGCCTAATTTTAGTAACCCCCACGGCTTTTCGGAATTCAATTCCAATTCCATGGCACCCCTCGTCAACAAAGTCGATTCCCTGTGGTCTCAGAGCCCTGTAACTAGTCCCAACTGTGCGCTTCCTTTCCATTTCTCGGCGCCGCCGGCCAAACCAACGGATCATTTGTATCCTTTCGTCAGACCTGCTTGGCCCTCCACGGCACCAGAATTGGAAACCCCGGAACTCAAAGCGGCGTCGAGTCTCGATCCCGCGACCAAGAAAGGAGTAAGGCTTTTCGGAGTGACTTTGGTGGAACCTCAGAGACTGTCAGCACATGAGCACCGCGGACAGTTAAATTTATTAATTCCTTGACGAAAATGAAGAAAAGCATCAGATCAGTTACATAGCTGGTCTCCGCTGGATCAGTCCAAAACCCTTGTACGGCTGCAAAGGGGCTACACAAAGTGGATTTTCATGAGCTGAAATCGATTTTGTCAATTCAGAATTTGAGAGCAGTCACTTAAGTGATTTTATTACCTTGTAATCAGTCCAAAATACGGTTATCAGAAAATCATGTAATCAGATAAATTTCTATGGATTGGGATGTGGAATGCATATCAACAGTACATTTATTTTCCAGAAAAGTTGAATAGCTTATTATCACTATCAACACAGTACGACCTCAAGCTAAGATCAAAGCTGAGGAACGTGTTTATATTTACGGGAAAAATTTTGTTATAATTCTGATGTTTTTAAAGCTGTTGAATTTAATTTTTTATAATATTTTAATTTTAAATTAACAATATAAAAACATATTTAACATTTAGATATATTGTTAATGTAAGAATCTATTTGCAAGAGTTTCACTTGTGTTTAAATACAAAAACAGATTTAACATTTAGATATACTGTTAATGTAAGAATCTATTTGCAAGAGTTTCACTTGTGTTTAAATCTCTTCAAACTTTTGGAGGTTTCATCCAAATGTCATTTATATTTGTGTACGAAGATACCAGTAATTAAAAAAAAACAATTCTTATTACTATTTATATTCTAGAATTTTGGTGTTTGGAATCATTTATAAGAGTATTATTATTATTTTAAAATTAATAAATATGTAGTTAGTTTATATTCTAACAAAAATAAAATAAAATTTAAATATTTAACAATTTTGAAAAAAATAGAAAAAGAAAAAGTAAGGAAACAGTTTAATTGTGAAATCGTTTTCCATTTTTTATTAAATTTGTATAATTAAAATATTTAAGATTTTCTCAAAATAATAATAAATTATATATTTAAAAATATAATTTAAATTATAAAGCATTATAATTTTATAAAAAATTATACTATTATATTTTATTAACAATCATATTACTAAATCATACTTAAGAATTTTAAATGTTCTTTTTTAAAATTAAATATTCATAAAACAAACACTTATCATAAATATTTTAAAA
The DNA here is from genome assembly GCA_034641835.2 of Pinus albicaulis. Classification (NCBI taxonomy): domain Eukaryota; kingdom Viridiplantae; phylum Streptophyta; class Pinopsida; order Pinales; family Pinaceae; genus Pinus; species Pinus albicaulis. Next base: position 890,483,682 of record CM076581.1, on the reverse strand, counting down.
ACACTATAAAATATTTAATATTTTATATAAGAATGTTTAATATTTTATAAATTAAATTTTATAAACAAAATAGTTTATTAGACCTTGGATCTGTTAAGACATTCTTTAATGTGAAATAATACATTAAACATAATGAAAATCAAAATAATATATTAGACATAATAAAAATACAATTCTACCCAATATAAAAAAACTATAAAAAATAAACTATAAACAAAATATAAAATTATTTAAATCAAATAACATAAAAATAATTACACAAAGCAGTGAATACCCTGTAGCTGCTACCTCAGTAATAACCAAACTACCAAGCTATCTCACAGATAGGGAGTTCTGAACTACCTGTTGCATACGTTTTAATAGAAAAGCTAAGACCAGAATAAGGTTAGGCTTGACATATCTGAGAACCTTGAAAAGCTCTGTAAAACAGATACTTGGTGTCCGATTTTTGGGAGCTCTACTATGGAAACCATCTCACAGATCGGAAGTTCAGTACGACCTGTTACATATGTTCGAATAGCAAAGCTGAGAGCATACATAATATTAGGCCTCACATATCCAGCAACCTTGAAAATGTTTACAACGCACTCACCTGGTGTGCGGTTTATGGGAGTTTCACTATGAGGGATATTTTATGGGAAGTTCATGCCTCCTTAAAACCACTAAGTGAGAAATTCATGTTTATTTAAAATATTATATTAAAAATGCTTATATTATTTGTTAAATAGTAAAAGTAAGAGTATAAATAATATTAGGTATTACATGTTCAAACAACCATGAAAATGTTTGCAAATCACTTGGTGTATGGTTTTAGGGATTTAATCACTTAGTGTTTTCACTAAAATTGCTTCTCATTTTTCAATTTTTGTGTTATCAAAAAGGTTGATAGAGTTAGTAGTTGATTGAGTTAATGAGCTCAATCTATATCAAATTTAGCATATGAATAGAGTAGTTCTTAGTAATTATTGATTTGAACACTTGAGTTCATATACATATTGGAGGATGCTCATTGTGAGTTGGTTGATTGTCTAGTTGTTATGTGGAGTGAGTGAGAGCTTGGAGAAGAGTTTGCAAACTGCAAATGTTGTCTAGTGCAAAATTTTTGAAGTAGTTTGTAGTTGTAGCAGTAGATAGATTAAGTTTATCTCAGCCATTACATTATGCAGCTAGTGAGGTGTTGATGTGTGGATTGGAGTATAGATTGAGTAGATTGTTTTCTAGCTAGCATGGATTTTTGATTGCGGCTTGTGCTGCAAATTTATCATTTGATAGAGCTTTGATGCTATGATGTTGTAGTGCTCATGTTGAGCAATTTTTAGGAGTCAAGTTTGAAAATAGATGAAAAGAGGTTCGCTTGGAGGAAGTGTTGGAAATATTGTCATTGATGGAAAAGGAGCACAAAGGAGCAGTACCTGAACTATCATTAAGGAAAAGGAGCAGAGAAGAACCAACAATAAGGCAAAGGAGTAGATCAGGCAACAATGTAGTAAGAAAGCATAAAAGAAAGGAAGAGGAGCAATAGAGAAGCAAGGAGCAACATTAAACTATCAACAGAGGCAGCAAAGAAGTGAATGCAGAGGCAACAAAGGCAGCAGAAAGGCTACAAAGGCAACAAAGCGGGTCAAGTCGTGAAAGGCAACAAGACAACAGAGTCAGCGAATGCAGCAGAGGCAACTAATGAAGCAGAGAGGCAACAAACTTCTTCAGTGCACAACAGAAGACAATCAGATTTGCAAGACACAGCGAGGACCTGGGATCTAACACATAGCAGAAGTAGGAAGAGGTGAGAGCAGCAAGAGTCGGAGTTACAAAGAGAGACAGTGTAAACAAACGAAAAATCGACTAAGGCAGAGAGTTCTTTGAATAATTCCAAGGGAGGTGAATGAACGGTCAGGATTAGATTGCAAAAGTAAAGACGAGAGATGGACGACAGAGATCATATCGCTTCAGGAGCGATGTCGCAAATCGCAACATTTAAGAGTTCAACATTAAGGCGTCGCATGGTAACTTAAAGCATTTGCGATGCGAAGTGGAGAAGGGACATGTGGTGGCACGACGCAATATCGAAATCACACAAAATAGAGCTAACCACTAAGATAAACGGTTATAAGTTGCGAACTGCGAAGTATGGACAATGACATAAATATGATGTGCCAGTGATGTAAAGATAATGTGGTAGTGACGTGGCGATGACATGGCAGTGATGTAAAGATGACGTGGCGATGATGTGGTAGTGACGCGATGTCGCAAATCGCAACATTTAAGAGTTCAACATTAAAGCGTTGCATGGTAAGTTAAAGCATTTGCGATACGAAGTGGAGAAGGGGCCCATGGTGGCACGATGCAATATCGAAAATCACACGAAATAGAGCTAACCACTAAGATAAATGGTTATAAGTTGTGAACTATGAAGTACAGACAATGATGTAAAGATGACGTGGCAGTGATGTAAAGATGACGTGGCAATGACGTGGCGATGATGTGGTAGTGACGTGGCAAGGTGACATGGCAGGGTGATGTGGCATGATGACATGGACCTTGTCTGCATACCGCACATCGCAGTGCTTAAGGGATAGTAGTAAAGTGACCACAAGTTAAGTTTAAGAATTTGCGATGCAAAATAGAGGGACACATGTCGGCCTTGCGCAACATCGCATCCAACAAGAAATAGGCTGTAACTTCAAGACATCGCAAAGAATGTTATTTTGGTTGGAATGCGGTAAGGATCAAACGATGTGATGCGATGAAGGGAATCCATGTGCCAGCACTACGCACGAGCGCATATCGCAGATCACATGGTTAATGGTTTATTGCTATTGATAGAGTGGGAAACCTGCGAGCAAGTGCTTGCGATGAATTGTGATTGGTTCAAGGAACTGTGGGACCCGATAGCACTTGTTCCGTATATGTTATATGCGCCATATTATAAAGTATTCATTGTTGATTTCTAAGTATGTATGTTATATATGTACTGTTTTGATCGCTAAACGTATGTATGTGGAACAAATGCTGGAATTGGACTCCGCTGGATTATAAAGAGTTTTATGTGGCCCATATGACATAGGCCACAAAGGAATGAATTAAACGCATAACAAAGAACTAGGAACTCATGCAAAATAGTGTTGCGGCAGTAAGGAAAATGAAAAGGCTGAAAGGGGCAATCATGCAGCAAAGTTGGAATAGAACGACAGAAACAGAAAAGACAAAAGGACAGCAAGCAGAAGAGGACAAATGCACAAAAAAGCTAAGAAACTGAAAGGGCTGAGAAAAATAATTGATTATAACTATAAATGTATTATTTATTTTATATTGTTTGTGATGCAAAGGCAAGCCTCTGTAGGAAAATAAAAACTCCAATGTAATACTGAAATGAGTAGATAGTGTTGTAACATCCTGAATGTGCTAAGCGAGGAAATGAGAAGGTGGAAGGCAAAGAGTCATAAATGTTCATTTCATATTTCCATATTGAATGCAAACAACTATGAGGTGATCTTTATAAATGATGTTATTGTCATATGCATAAAGAGGTTAGAGAGTGGAAGAATAAGAGAGAGTAGATAGAGAAGCTGTGAAGATCCAAAGATGATATAAAGCAGATTTGAAGGCTAGAAGGACAACAGTGAAGATGAAGGAAAACAGAGCTAATATCCAGGTAAATCAACATATGATTTTATTGTAGTGTAAAGGAGTAGGTTCTTCTGTATCAAGTTGTAGCTTGACAGATGTCCAGTTGTAGCTGGTTGAGGTGGGATCCTCTTATGGGTTGCAGCCTACAAAAAATACATGGGAGTTGGTGCTTCCATTTCAAGTTGTATCTTGATAGATGTTCAGTTAGAGCTGGTTGACGTAGGAGCCTCCTGTGGGTTGTAACTTATAGAAAATACATGGAATTTGGTGCTTCCATTTCAACTTGTAGCTTGATAGATGTCCAGTTGGAGCTGGTTGAGGTAGGAGCCTCTTGTGGGTTGTAATTTGCAGAAAATAGATGGGAGTTGGAGATTCCCTACAAGTTGTAGCTTGTAGAAATTGAGGTAGTAGCCTCATGTAGGTTGGAGCCTATAGAAAATCAGTGGTGTGAGGGAGTTGGAGCTTGCCTTTGCATCACAACAATAATAAGATGTGGTTTTCTCCCTTATGGGTTTCCAAAATAGGGGAATTTTAAGGTCTAAAATGGGCCTCCTAAGGGAATTATAAAATAATAGTGGAAATAATAAATTAAGATTTGATTATATCATCAAATTTTGGAGCGAAAAAAAAAAAAAAACTACTTTTTCAACTCATTTTCAACTTATCTTCTAAAGTTTTTACTCAAATTTCAAGCGGGAGTACTGGTTGGAGGAAAAATTTAATTCCTCATCCAAGGAGTACCCATGTTGCATACTTTTGATGGGTCCCGCTACACTAAAAATTAGAAATACATGAAAAACGTGATTACAATCACGTTTTTTTTATGTATTTCTCATTTTTCGTCTAGTAGGGTCCATCAAAAGTATGCAACATGGGTACTCCTTGGATGAGGAATTAAATTTTGCATCCAACGAGTACTCCTGCTCTAAATTTGAGTAAAAAAATTGGGAGATAAGTTGAAAATACGAGTTGAAAAAGTAGTTATATCATTTTATTATTTTTTAATATTTTTACCCTTTTACTTAAAAAATGGTGAATCATCCCCCATGGTTGACATCATCATCTTGAATCCTATTGGTTCTTATAAAGTTAATTTTTTTTTTACATTTTTCTTAGGAGGCCCATTTTAGACCTCAAAATTCCCGTAATGCTTATATCTGTTGTCCATATGCATGATGATTATGTGTTGATGTTTTGTATTGAATCTGCATAATACTTGCTGCTCACATATTAAGATTATGTTTCATTATATAATAAGTTGATCATGAAATGAAGGTGCAAATAAGTTTAAAGGAAAGTTTGAAAAGTACATGAATGTAGTAAACTAATTCACCCCCCCTCTCAGTTTAACTAAGGGTCCAACAGGAAGTGAAGGCATAAAGGATTTGAGTATACAATGACTTGGAAGATTTAGTAGAAGGAAGAGTTTTATCCATCCAATGGTGGTAGGATAGTTCAGTAGAAATCGGGCGAGGCTCATTGGTCCTCATAGTACCATCATATTGGAGTCCGTAGAGTTGTTTTTTACCTCAGGAGTAATTGAGCGAGGATCATTAATTGTGGTGGCCTTCAATGGATGGTAGTCTGTAGATCCGAGAGAGAAAAATTATCCTATATGATAGTGTCAACAAACTGTGAAAGAAGTCGAGTCATCCGGCTCATGGGAGTGAGTTTATCCATGTATAATTTGCTTGATAAATTAATAGAAGAATTGAGCAGTGCAACAACAACAGGGTGGTTTTTTGGCTGGATTGGGATTTTCACCAAAAAAAATTATGTCCATGTGTTGATTTATTTTGTGCTTTCATGTTTATAATTGATGCTATGATATATGGTTATGTGTTTAATTTTATGCATGCTTAAATATTTAATTAATTGGAGAATTTTTTTAAAAGTGCCACACAACTGATTCACCCCCACCACTCTCAATAGTGATATAGTTTCTAACAATTGGTATCAGAGTGGGGCTCTCGATTGCAGCTTGATCGTTGGAGAGTGGATCTTGAAGTTTTTGGCAGAATTTTTGCAAATTTACCAAAATGGATCAGCAAGGTATTCAAGTACTTCTCAAAGGTAAATTTGCAACTTGGAGTAAATTTGGATTCGTATTTTTCATCCATTGATGAAGATATTTTTATATCAGTTGAATATGGTGTTAAAGATGAATCTAGCGATTTTTCTAGGAAGATTATTTTGAATATTTCAAAAAAAATTAGCATACATGTGAAGCATTGTGAGACTCCCAAATAAATCTTGGATAAGTTGCAAAATTTGTATCAAGGAGGAAAAATGCATTTTTCAGAAATGGACAAAAATGAAAAGGATTCTCCTTTCATTGCAGTAACAAATAAATCATCCTCGCAAGATGAAGATGAAGGCATGAGTGATAACAATGAGAGATTGAGCATAAAAAATGAAGAGCAATTAAAGATAATGGAACTTGAAGAAAATATTCAAAGATTGAGGGCTAAATTAATTTATGCAAGAGGAGTAGAGCAACTCAGATCTAGTGTTCAAGCTTCAACAAGAAAATCTAAAAGTATTGGAGAAGCTAGTAGTAGAAATAAAATTGAAAATCTCCAATCATGCATGAAGCAGAAAAATAAGAGAAGACAACCAAAGAAGAAGAAAATAATTGGAAAGTGTTATAATTGTAGAGCTCATGGGAACATAGCAGCAAGTTGTAGTAATGGAGAGATCAAACTCTCTCATTAAAAGGAGTAGCAAAAGGAGAAGCCACATCAAGCATGCATACAAAGGAAATGTCCATCTTTAAGGTATAATAGTCCATTCTATGGTTATTGTTTCTCATGCAATGATTTTTTCCATAGATTTATTGACTGCAGGGCACATGCAAGGAATGTAAAGTATACTAATAGAAGACATCGACCTATTATTCTATTCTTTAGTCACATTAGATGTTTTATGTGTGACAATATTGGCCATAAGGCCAAGGATTGAAAATTTCCCATGTGTTACAGGTGATCCATTCAAAAAGAGGAGAATATGCAAATCCAACCAAATAAGAAGAAGAACAAGGATCAACAGATGAAAGTTTGGAGGAGAAAAGAGAAGCAAGGTACTCCCATCAAAAATTGAGTCATGTATGGTCTCAGGGGGAGTATATGGTTTCATTATGAGTTGCATGAAAATTATTAATTGTGCGGACATATGAGAAGTGTATGAGAAGGAGAATTTGTGTTTTTAGAGATGCATGTGTTTTGGGGGAGTCCTTGAGGTTTGAAGTGTTATTTTTGTTCTTTCTCTATTTCTATTCCAGTACATTTTTAGTTGGAGAATCCATGTACACCTGTTGATTATTTTGGAGTAGCTATATGTGTTGGTTTTATTGATCCTAATGATGATATAACAACCATGCATTGTCTAGGTGTAATGGGGGATCACACATTCAGGGGGAGCATTTGTGATTCCAAATGGATTTGGGATATCTTGCCATTATGTTCAGGAATATTTTTGTTGTTGTTGCCACACATTGCATGTTGGATGAGATAGTATGGTTTACATGACATACCTGGTATTTTGATGATTGATTCATAATGCTAGATGGTGTTTATGTCATATGATGTCATGCATATGCAACTTCCATGGATATTTGATGTGTTAAAGTTGGCTCATCTAGAGTATGAACATTATTGTTCATAGTTTATATTCTAGATCTATTATGTTGTTGCTCATGTGTTGCTGGATGGATGAGATATGAGGAATATGATTGTTGTTGCTCATAATATTTGATGCTTGTTGGATGGATGAGATATTGTGTACTCATGTGGTTGAGAGATGATGAAATTATTTTCTACTCACAATATCCTATTGATGGATCGTATGTTGTTGCTAATGTATATTGATGATTTTCTCCTTTGATTTGATTCTTATGCCTCACTAAGGATATATTGATCACCTATGATGAGGTTACGATTTAGATAGCTTGATGTTTTTCATGATGTGGATTTAATGACCCTATATTGTTGCTACACATTGAGAGATTATGTTATTGCTCATGGAGGTCCTATCTCTTGATGCATATGCCATATATTGCATTGTATTTCTAATCTCATATGGAGCATATGTTGATGTTTATTGTTGCCATGTACTTATCCTGCTTATATTTTGGGCATGTATTGATGAGAGCACATTTATGTGGATATGTAAAATCCATGTACTATGATTGAGTCATATTTTGGGCACATTGCTCATGGAGAGACCTCTTAGTGTCTAATATGTTTTATCATTCTATGTATGGGTCAAAGGAGTCCAAGTCATGTATCATTTTGTATATCTTTGATGTAGCCCCATAATTGGGTGCATGTTGTCAACTTGGGTCGATAGGGTCATGGTTGTGATAGGTGTAAAGGAGTTATATGTCGGTCTTATGTACTTGTCACAACTATATACTTGTTCCATGAATAATTAAGTTGTATGTATTGTATATCATTGGTAAAATTTAGTTAGAGTCATGGTCATGAGGTGTGTTCTCTTGCACTTGACAAGGAGGCTTATTGCAACTCCATTACATTCTTCGGGGGAGAATTTTCAATTCAGAGATGGCATGGAATTGTCAGAGATATTTTTGGCAGCCGGTTTCCTTGTTCTACATGCCTATCTTGCAGATATTTTTCTATGGGTTACATCAATATGGAGTTGAGTATGACAGGGGGAGCACTTCTCTCATCCGACACATTATTGGCATTGTACTTTAATGTCTGTATGGCCATTTTCCATTGATGTCAAAGGGGGAGTTTGATGGCATTGTAGTGATGGAATTGATGTCAACAAGCTCTTGGTGTTGTTGGACATATGCATGATTAATGAGTTCTTGGTGATGTGTGTTGGATTAGTAGTCTGGTCTGTTGTAATTATGTAAACATCCTTATGAATAAACCCAGTGGAGATAATGTTGTGGCTATTGAGTGGAGATGGATTCCACATGTGTAGTGGTTTGAGGTTGGAATACTATGTTGGTTGGAGATGTTACTGCTGCAGGAGGTTGGAGAGTTGCTCATGTTGTTTTGACTGGATATTTTGCTACTATAGGAGGTTGGAGTGCTGCTCTAGATGCTTCATATGTATATACATGTCTTGGAGACATTGGATTGTTGCTACATGTGATGAGATGACATTGCTTGTGTTGGAGGTGTCTCTATTGGTGTTAGATTCAGTTGGATGCATTGATGCTACTACTGTAGGTTTTGAGGTTGTTGTTGTAGGTGTCATATATGTTGCTACTGTTGGGGTTCCCATGTTTTAGCCAGATTGGCAAGACCAAAAGATGAGACAACATCAAACCACTTTCAGACCTCAGGATCTAGCCCTCTTGGGTCCAGAGAGGGATCTCTCTATGATATGTCAAAGGTATGTGACTTTGAAGCTCAGCGTTAAAATGTTAGGCTAGTTATAAGGCTCAGGTTTTTTTGTTTGATTGTTTGTTTGGTTGCTGGTTATTAGGAAGGAAGGGTTCAATGTAAGACAAGGATGAGAAAAGAGGAATAAGGCAGAGGTGAAGTATTCCAAGGAGCATTCAAAACCATTGGGCAATGGAGTCAGGAAAGGATTTTCTTGCTAATCAATAGGCAGGCTTTCAATTGGGCTAGTCATCTAAAACGTTGGATCTTAAAGATGATAGTGTAATATGGAAAGGTAGGAGAGGAGGAGGCAACACAGATTCAAGGCAAAAAGTTAAAGACCAGCTGGTCGCACAAGGATCCTAGTGGATAGGGCTAACTCTAATCCACAATGTTCCCAAATCTTCCAGCTAAATCCTTAACATGAAAAATCTAAGAACAGATTCATTTAACTCATACATCAGAGAGCAAGCAATAACATCCACTACACTGGTTAAATTAACTGAAATCAATTCTTAGATAACACGTTCAGAAGAAAAACATCAATGGAAAGGAGAGTAGAAACATAGGGTACCTAACAAGGGTAAATCCTATGCCAATATTCTGATGCAAGCTAGTAGAAACGAAATGAAATGAATTAAAACACAGAGATAGGAAAACATCACTGCTGCTTTAGATCAGGATCGAAAGAAATGTGCTTGTCATATTAAACATCAATACCAGTCAAGTACAACAATGCCAATCGCCGAATACTCAGTCTGAAATCATATTCCTCAGCCTATCTTACAACATTACACAGAGACTATGTCTCAAAAGAAACTACTTGCAATTCTCTGATAACTGATCAACAACCTTTACAATAAGTTTCTCATGAATTTATAGCTCCAGTGGGGCAGAGAAGGTAGGTGAAAACTAAATGCAGCATTAAAAAATCAGAAAAGGAAGCAGGCCGAAGCTCACTCTGTATAAATTCTGTGCATTTATTCATGGCACTCTATGGGTGAAAGAGTGGTCTTCTCTTGGCTCCCATTTACTCTGGCATGTCTCTGATGTACTAGGCTGCAGTACTTTGTAGTACTTCTAGCGAATTAAACAAAAAAGTAGAATCAAGACACTAAGCTTTGCCATATTGTGTAAAAAATGCTTCTAATAGCCTAGGACTGCTGTAGGGAGGAAAAATTCACTTGGACACCACGCAGACTGAAACAATAAAGTGTACTGTGTCCTGGCTCAGGAAGAAACATTCTGCTGATTTGAAAACTTGGTCGTATTGTTTTCTGCACTCTGGACCTCCTGTGTGATCCTCAGGATTTTCAATCCGGTACTTTTCCTTTAGAACTCTGGATTAAGGCTTAAAATCCTCAATACTGTATGTTGAAATCCTTGATCATAGCTGGTATTTTCCCACCGCTTCATAAATGTCTCAATCTACAAAATCTGGGTTTTTATGGTGCTTGATAGGTTTTTCGTGGAGATTGTCCTTGGTTAATATTTATGCTGCCGCTACCTTTCCGAGCATTTCCATTGTAGTACCAACTTCCAAATTCAACTTTCTCTGCACAACACGCCAATATAATAGTACATATGAACCATGTCGGTTTTCCGCCTCTTTGAAACCCTGCAAAATACGAAAAATGTTAGGAAAACCATGCGTGGGGTCGGATGGTGTGGATGATTGTGAGGATAACAGTGGGACTGTGGACGAATGGTGAAAAACCCAGAGGAATGGTGGAGAAGTGCTCTAGTGGCAAGATTGGCGGAATGCAGAGAAATTTAATGTGAAAACCTTAATTTTGACCTTTTGAATGAATATATATAATGGGAGGGGCGAATGTACGGTGAGACACGTGGAATGGTGATGTGGCGAGACCGAGCGATGACGGGGTAGTCAACGGCAGGGGTGAGAATAAATCTGGGCCGTCCGATCTCAGGAGGAGATCAACGGCTGGGGACTCGGCGGAGGGCGATGGATAGGGGGCCAGGGGTATGGATGCCTCTGGTTAACCCGTACGCAACTTCGTGGAGCGACAACCGTTGGATGGGCGATTGCAGATCTGACGGCTCACAGCGATATCGCTCTACATCCACGGACGAAATTTAACGCGCAATGGGAGGGTGGTTTTCCAGCCGTACCGATGCCACGTGTTGGAAGATGTATGGAATCGCTGGCCCATCGGAAAATACCGCCCACCCCTCAAAGGCGGTGCGATATATACCGGTGGTATTCGGAATAGTGCGCGAGTGGGGACCATAGGCAGATGGGAGAATATGGACCGTCGGATTTGGGGTTTTAAATGGACAGTTGATATTCGATCGGGCAGTGAACGAGTGAATAGTGGGAGCGATGGATGGGCGAGGGCGGCGATCACCGTCCATTCTATTTAGATCAACAGCTATAAACGCACCCGAGGAATCATATGAGATAAGCGTTTTTTTGGCTAGCGCTCGGTTCTAGCATCCAGGTCACATGGAGGAAAAGGATGAGGGGGCTAGGTCGAAAGGGGCTGAGACCCAGAATATGTGGAAAATATGGTTTTCGGCCCATTTTAATGCAATCTGAGGGCAGAATTGGGTAACGATAGAGGTAAAAAGAGAAATTAGGCAAGATAAGGGGGAAGTGTAGGATGTAAAGGGACTTTGGGAAGATTTAGGGGGATTAGAGGGGAATTGGATAGAGGGAAAACAAAGGTTAGCTTGGGCATTCTGCGGGGATGCAAGGGTAAGTGTAGGCTTTGGAGTACGATTTTTTTCAATCAGAGAGGCTTCATAATGGGAATCAGCAGAGGGGATTTCATCACAGGGCAAAGGCAGAGGAGACTTCAAGGATGATGTGTCTCCAGGGGAGATGCATTCATTGAAGGCTCAGAAAAAATTTAGCCCCTTACTTTGCTTGTCAAAAATTTATAGGGGGCTAACAGTGGCTCCACATGGGGATGGATTCTTCTTGAAGGAGTCAAGAATTTAGAAATGATCTTTGGAGTAGGCCAGGTGCCTGCTGCTTGAGCCACCTTTCTTCTTTGATTCTCAGCTGCCAGAAATATGATAGATCAGCAGAAACACTTCCAAACAATCTACCTACCCATCCTACAATCCTAGCATTTTTCTTTTAGGGTGCATTTGAACTAGCAGACCCTTTACATCATTTATTTTTGTAACAGAAAATAAACCTATTCTAAATCTACCCTTATTGCTCCATGAGACCAGATTAGACTGTTGGTCTCACATGTTTCTCTACCTAATCTAATATCTGCTGCGATTAAACTGTCCAGCAGATTTCTTCTCTACATTCTACAACAGAAATTTAAAAATAGTCAAACTAGGATTAGATAGTCTAGTTTGATGTTGATCCAAGGCATAAAGACAGTTGCACATGGATAGAAATTTGCAGAAAACTGAAAAAAAAATTGTGAAGGCTTGAAATCTGAAGCTTGAAGTATCCTTCTTTCTTTGTGGCTCAGGTTTTGAGCTTGTTAGAGTCACTTTCTTTTCTTCATTTCAGCTCTGGTTTTGGGCTTGTTAGAGCTGATTCTTCTTTCTTCTCTGGTGGTCCAGGTTTTGAGCATGTTTGGACCAGCTATCTTTACTTTCCTTGGCTCAAATTTTGATCATGTTAGAGCCAATCCTTTGCACTACAGAGGTTCATGTTTTGAGCATGTATGAACCTCTCCTTTCTCTCTATTTTTTGAAACATTTTTGTCCTTTTCTTGAAAACAAACCCTGCAATGGTATGCACAATGGAAATGAAAGTTGGAAATCGGAAATCAGCAGAAGTAATGCTTGAGCATCCTACCATTGACAGGACCCCCAGACAGCTCTATACCATATAGTTGTTGTAGGAAGAAGGCATTTGGACCCACAGTGGCTTGGATGATGTATGGACCTTGCCACAAACTATCGAACTTGCCGTGCTTTCCTTTGTCCTCTCTCCTTGAGTCCCACTTCAGAACTTTATCTCCAACTTTGAAATCAGCAGCTTTGATTCTTTTGTCAAACAATTTCTTTATATTCCCCTGAACTTTCACTGCTCTGTTGTAGACCTCTTCCCTCGTTTTTTGGAGATGGATTGTTTGGTTTATCCTTCTCACCATACTGTCCTCTTTTGTTTGAATCTCCTAGACCAGCTTGATCACTGGTACCCCAAGGCTAGTAGGAAACACTACTTCTGTCCCATAGACAAGCTGGTAAGGTGACATGCCAATGGATTTCTTTGTGGTGAGCCTGCCAGCCCACAGAGCATGTACTAACTTGTTATGCCATGACTTTTTGTTCTCTTCCAACAACTTCTTGATGATGGTCACTAGGCTTTTGTTTGATGATTCAGCTAGTCCATTACACTGAGGGTAGTAGGCAGTTGAATGAGTGAGTGCTATTTGATACCTGTGACAAAAATCCACCATTTTCTTGGATTCGAAAGTAGTATCATTGTCAGTGATTATTTTCCTTGGGCAGCCAAACCGAGAGAGGATATGACCTTCTAGGAAACTAATGATGATTGAATTTGTGGCATTCCTAGTAGGTATGGCCTCTATCCACTTAGTGAAGTAGTCTGTGTCTGTTAGGATCCATTTGTGTTGTGCGGAAGAAACAGGGTGAATTTCCCCTATGAAATCTAGGCCCCATTGCAGAAAGGGACCTTCAACAGTGATGGGTTGTAGAGGTAAGGGGAGGAATTTTTTTTTGCCTTCAAAAATCTGGCATTTTTGGAAGGCAATTATCATCTTATAGATATCATTGAAGAGTGTGGGCCAATAGTAACCAGCCTTGAGTATTTTGTTTGCAGTAGCCTTCCAGCTTAGGTGGCCCCCACACTCTCCAACTTGGAATTCTTGTTTAATCCTCTCTGCCTCGTTTTCAGGCAAACATTTAAGCAATAGGCCATTTGGATTCTTCCATTATAAGCAGTTATTCATTATGCAATAGCTCCTGGCTTTCAGCTTCAAGAATCTGGCCTTTGTCTTTGATAGTTCAAGGGGGGCATTGAGTGTGTAAGCACATACATAATGTCAGAATACTAAGGAGAGCTCTGAAACTTTTCCTCCACAGTGGGATCAGGAAATTCCTGTTGCTCATCCAAGGTATTTACCATGTTAATGTCTAGGGCTTGTAGATTTGATTCGGACATCAGTTGAGCTAAGCCCTGACCTTTGATCAGTTTGGTGGGTTTTATCTCAAGGTTGTATTCTAAGATCACATCAATCCATTTGCCCCTCTTCCCATCTGGGTCTTGGGACAATATGTCTTTAACCACTATATTTGGCACATAGGCTATGGTGTGGGAATGCAGTATGTACACCCTAAAGTCTTTCAAGGCCTTAATTAGAGCATAGGCCTGTTTTTCCATAATGTTGTATTTCAAGGGTGTTTCTCTGAGCGCTTTGCTGAAGAAAGAAATGGGTTGTTCCATTCCCTCTGGATTCTTCTGCAGTAGAACTGTAACTATTGTATGCTTGGAGGCAAATGTAAAAATCTGGAAATCCTTTGAGAAATATGGGCTGATTAGGACAGGAGCTTGGGTGAGTGCAAGTTTTACTGATTCAAAATTTTTCTTAGCTTCAACAGTCCACTTAACTCCTACACCTTTCTTCAGCATGTTAGTCATATTTCTAAGGTTTTCAGTTAAGTTGGGAATAAATCTCCTCAGGAAGTTGATTTTCCCAATGAAGGACTGTAACTCTTTGATGTTTCTGGGGTGTGTGATTTGTAGTATTCCCTCAACTCTTTGTGGGTCTATCCTAATTCCCTTCTCAGATATAATTTGGCCAAGACGTTTACCTTCTTGCAGTCCAAATACAGTCTTTTTGGGATTTAATGACAGACCAAACCTCCTACACTTTTCAAACACTTTCCTTAGATGTTTTAGGCGTTCTTCTTTGGTCTTGGAGTAGACTGTTATGTCATCTAGATAGATGACAATGAAGTGTCCTATTTCATCTGAAAAAGCTATGTCCATTGCTCTTTGGAAGGTTGCACCAGCGTTCATTAGTCCAAAGGGCATCTTCACATACATAAAGGTACCCCATGGAGTGGTAAAGGTTGTTTTGAGTTGGTCTTCTGGGATTACTAGGACTTGGTTGTAACCTAAAAAACCATCTAGCAAGGAGATCCTTTTAGAACCTACTACCCTCTGAAGAATGTGTTCCATTTTTGGCAAAGGGTAATTGTCTTTGAGTGAGGCTCTATTAAGATTCCTAAAATCTATGCACAATCTGATCTCCCCTGTTTTCTTTCTCACAGCCACTAGGTTGGATACCCAATTAGAGAACCTCACAGGTACAATTATACCTACCTCATACATCTTCTTAATCTCTTTTTCCACTGCAGGCAATTGTTTTGGGTTTATTCTATGAATTTTTTGTCTAAAGGGCTTTTGATTTTCTTTCAAGGGTATTTTATGCTGTATGATGTTTGTGTCATAAGCCCTTAAGTCCTCATAACTCTAAGAAAACACATCAATGAATTCCCTGAATAGGTCAATGTATTTTTTTTTCATGTTTGCAGGCAGGGACCTAGCCAATTTGATCATTTTGGGCTTATCTTCAATGCCTATGTTTCATTCCTCTACATTAGAGTCTGCATGCTCTATAGTGGGCTTTTTTGCTACATCATCAAAGTCAAAGAGGTATTCTAAAGGTGCCAAACCTCGAGGTATGTTCTTATCCTTAGTCTGCAGCACCTCCACTTCTTCACTATTTGCGTTTTCACATTTTTCGTCTGGATTTCCAATCTGTTCGTTTAAAGTGTTTATTTCTATGTTACAGGGTGTCTCTTCCTCGTCTGAGGACTTTTCACTTAGGCAGCTACTATCAGATTTAGAGTCTGAATCAGAAAATTCAAACTCATTCCTTCCTACCAAGAAATCTTCAATCTGTTTATCTCCCTCAAAAACCTGCCAATATTTTTCATTGTCCAACACTGCAGGTCTGAATTTGGTCTGAATGATGATCTTTTGGTCACTTGGAGTCTTAGGGTATGAGCTAGCTAGGAAAGCTAATCCGTTTGCAATGACATTTTGACTCCTAGGAACAAACACTAATTCATATTCAACAAATGTTTTCAATAAATCCATAGTGTCATTCCTGTAGGCTCTCAATCTAGGATGTTTCGCTGTGTATTCACCATTCACCTGTTTAAAAATCAGCTCAGAGTCTCCACGCACAGTTATCCTACGGGCCCCTAGTTTTTTCAACAGAGTTAATCCTAGGATAAGAGCCTCGTATTCTGCAATATTGTTTGTACATTTGAAGCGCAGGTTACATCCATGGATCTCTACATAGTCACTCCCTATGTTATGTATCCACACTCCTGCTCTAGCGGTCCTCTTGGTGCAGGACCCATCGAAATTCATCTCCCACAAGGGTTCATTTTTCGTTTTATCATCACTTCCTTCCCTACAGCTGGGTTCGCCATCATGTAGTGTTAAAGGGGCTACACTAGGCTGTGGGTCGTTTTGTTTTTCGTCATGTGTGTGGAAATCAGGGGGGTGACTAGTTGGCTGATGGCGTTTTGTTTCTAGTTCACTTTGAGCCCTTGTTGTCTCAGTGCACTGTTCAAAGTTTTCTACGTCTTCCTCCTCTGAGTCTAGGGTAGCCATTATGTTAAAGTCCATTGGCTCTGTTTCATCATGTGTACCTTTGCTTGTATCTACGTTTTCAGATTCTGGTTCCCCCGAAGATTCATCATTGCAGAGGATAAAGGAATCCAGGTATGTATGTACAGAGTATAGAGGAGAATTTTCAAGCTTTTCCAGGCTACTAACCAGGAATTTCATTTGTGCCTCCCTGTATAGTCTTCTAAGTTGGCCAAAGATTTGGATTGTGGCATAGGCCCCATCCATCTGCATGGTGCCTTGCAGCTTGGCTCCCCATGATCTTGATAATAACATGCCATACTTGGGTGGCACATCTGCCACAACAACATCCATGACCATACATTTTGCTGGAATCTGGGTAAGGCTCACACATAAATCTTTGATCAGGCCAAGACACTTTACTCTACTAGAGTCAAATGAATATAGGTCTTTATATGGACAGGTTCTCTCTAGGCCTAATATTTCCATTACTACATTAGGCATTAGGTTGTGTGATGCCCCAGAATCATGCATTGCATTGTGGAGAATCTTATCATGGACATTAAGACTAATATAAAAAGGGGGCACTACCCCTTCCTGAAAATTTCCTTCTATTTTTGGAACAAACAGAAGGGCAGGTTGATCATCACTCATATTTACAGTGTCACTGTTCTCACCTAAATTTAATGCTTTCAAAATTTGGTCTTTATATACATCCTGAGTGGCCAGCTCAGAGAGTGGGACAAAGATTTTAATTTTTGCAATCTCACTCTCCAAATTGAAAGTGGACTGACTCTTTGGAATGTTCGGCTCTATTTTGTTAGCCACTGTCTTAGTGGCTGAATCAGTGTGCTGATTCTCGTTATGCACAGTGTTTGTGAGAGTTTTATCAGGAGCACTAACTGCAGTGCTAGTGCTGCTAGTTGGTTTACCTTGTGTGTTATAGTTTTGGTTGTATTTTTCTTTGTTTTTTCCAAAACTCTCAGCTGCTGATTTGTTACTTTCAGCAGTTGCTTTAAAAGTTTTTTCAGGTATTTTCTTGATGGTGACCTCAGAAGATTTTGGTTTGGCAGATTCTTGGCTCTTTTTGCTTCTAAGTTCATATTGTTCTCTGACCTGCATCATGGCATTTTCAAATCCTAACTTGTAATCCTCAGTTTCTAACCATTCCTCATCCCAATAAGATGGTGAGGAGTGATCCCCTTCTGTGTAATAGTTATGGATTGAATCTTCTATTTCAAACATGATTATTGTGTTCCCTTCAGAATCTTCTATGATTCCATCATCTTCATCTAAAAATTTCTCTTGGGATGGGGGAATAACTTGCTGATCTGATTCTCTTTGTCTGTTGGGAGTGGCATTGTTTCTTCTAAAGTTCAGGTTTTGGTTATGGTTTTGATTTCTGTTTTGGTTACTGACTGAGAAAACCATTTTTTCCATCATTTTTTGTAGCCTTTCCACATTTTTAGATAAACGTTCATAATTTGGATCAGATGTGGAAGCTACACTGTCATCTCTATATGTTACCCTTTTCTCAGCTCTTAATCTTTCTCTTCTCTCAATCAGAATAGCCTCTACACTCAATGCTCCTTTTTGCATGTCTTCCAACGTATTGTAATCTCTCTCCCTAAGCTGGTAGGACATGTTAGCATCAAAGCCTTCGGGGTATTTCTCTAGAGCCATACCTTGGGGAAGTTTCATGTGTGGAGGAAGAGCATTGTAAATGCTGTTAAATCTTGTTGTGTAATCATGGACGCTCTCTCCTACGTTTCTTTTAAGGTTCATATATTTTTCTAGGAGTTGGCGTGGGTTGGCCTTAACCTCCCATTTGTTTATGAAAGTATGATATAGAGATGGAAGATCATTAATGCTACCTGGAGGTAGGCCTTTAAACCATTTCTTCAGATTACCTCCTAAGCTCTGGGAAAAGATTCTCATTTTGAATGTATCATCATCTATCTCCGTGTAGTCAAAAGAATCTTCCATCCTATCTACATGGTGTTGGGCTGTGGTAGACTCCTTTGTAGTGAAGTGTGGGATCTTTGATTGATAATCATTGGGTAAGGGTACTAGAGGTTGAGGTAAAACCAAAGGTGCATACCGGGCTGCCATGATGATGTTTTGATGAGGTAAAGGATTGACTTGGGCAGGTGGTATGTGGATGACAGGGATATTATGACCAGTAGAAGACTGATGAGCAGATTTAGGGTGACTGAGCCCCAAGTTTTGAATGAAGTGTATATCAGGGGGTGTAGCTGGAGGGGTCTGTCTATTCCCAAGGTGCTTACCACTTTGAGGTGGTGAAACAGGAAACTCAAGGTCTGGCTGGTCTAGAACACTGAATGACCTAGTTCTCGGTAGACTATTTTGAGTGCCTAGGTCAAAAAGTGAGTCTGATAGAGCTGTAAAGTTTTCTGGTGTAGAGTTAGCTCTATGGATGTGGTTGGAAATAGTTGATTTTTTAGGTGTAGGAGATCCCTTGAGGATGCTCTCAGGGTTGTCAACTATTTCAGGTGGGTCTGGGTTAGGATAAGCTCTTGTGTGAATGGTTCTTGAAGCCAGAATGTTGTTTCTAACCAAGCAGCTTAACCCTACTTGTTACTTTATTATGGTTGATGTTGTTTTGGAGGCTGGTCTCCCAGTGGAGTCTTGTGTGAAACCAAGATAATCAACAGGCCTACTGATCACCACTAGAGTCTTTAAATCGTTTAGGAAATATGGAGTCGCCAGGTGGAGGGTTTAAGATGCTTCGGGAGGGTACACTGTCCACCATAGTGCTTACGAGATGTCCCTTTTCAAGGATATCTTCCAAACACAACAAACTCTAACCAGAGATTGACTGGGAGGGCATTTACCAGATATGTCACCTCTGAAAGAGTGTGAGATCCGGAGGCTACCTGGCCCTTTCCAGACTCTGTCTAAGAGTGTGGGAGAACACAAAAAATGGTATAGAGTTTGATGCATGAATAGGAATGTTTAACTACCAACCTAACCAGAGATTATAGGTTTATGAGGCTCTTATGATGTAGATAAGCTTTCAGATTTTTTCCCCAGCAGAGTCGCCATTATGTTGGGGTTCCCATGTTTTGGCTAGATTGGAAAGACCAAAAGATGAGACAACATCAAACCACTTTCAAACCTCAGGATCTAGCCCTCCTAGGTCCAGAGAGGGATCTCTCTATGATATGTCAAAGGTATGTGACTTTGAAGCTTAGCGTTAAAATTTTAGGCTAATTATAAGGCTCAGGTTTGTTTGTTTGATTGTTTGTTTGGTTGCTAGTTATCAGGAAGGAAGGGTTCAATGTAAGACAGGGATGAGAAAAGAGGAATAAGGTAGAGGTGAACTATTCCAGGGAGCATTCAAAACCATTGGGCAATGGAGTCAGGAAAGGATTTTCTTTCTAATCAATAGGCAGGATTTCAATTGGGCTAGTCATCTAAAACGTTGGATCTTAAAGATGATAGTGTGATATTGTTATAGCATCATTTCTCACCTTGACATGATTCATGATTGCTACATGGCTTTATGGGCACCCATTCCTACAGACTTGGACAAATTCACTTAAAACCAGTGGAAAATCCTTCATACGCGACTATGCCCGTGTTTTTCCGCGTGTATACGCTAGTACAGCTAGACTTTTCCGCGTATGCCATTTTAATGATTAAAAATATATATAAAAAATCCCTAATTTCGCGCTGGGTTGATAGTTACTCAGGTAGTTCAACTACCCCAGCCCGTGGCCAACTGTTTCCAACTGTTGAAACTACTTGGAGGGACTATAAAAGGACCTCATATGTATGGCCTAAGGGGGAGAGAGAATTATTATTATTATACTCTGCTGGTTCCCTATCCAAGTCTGATTCCCCGTGCCTCCTGCACTTTCCCAGTTCATTTCAGGAAACCCTTGTTTCCTTGAGATACACATCCCTTTATATGTTATCTCGTATGCACTCATTTGGAAGGAGTCTTAGCGAGGCAAGGGCCGGACGGATGCGGACGACGGTCTGCGAAGGCCTTGGAAGGATCAGGTGATCTCTCCACTTACTTTTGTACGTACTATTTTTATAATACAGAAGTATCATGCCGTTCCCGAAGTAAACGTGTTAGTGTATGCTTTAATGTATGAAGAATATTTGTTATACAAGCATTTATGATGATTTATTTAATGTTTTATATGAATCTCACTAACATATAGAGTAGAAATAAACCTGCACAACTTGTCCTTTGTGCTGGTTTCTGCTTGTATTTCAGGTGAAGGAGGAAGGACGGTTGCAGGGAGTTTGAACTCCACGTGAATCTACTTCAAACGTAGGACCAACGGGTAAACCTCTCATTCTACTCGATTTCGTTTTTATGAATGTGCATGATCGTGTGAGTCTCTGTTAAGTAGTACGCCCCTGCTCTGTGGAGGTTGAATCCCAACCAACCTCTAGGGTGTTAAATCCTCGAAATGAATCGTAATAGCTGAAAGGATTATTCAGTCGGCCTTCCCGGTCTTGTTAGTATCATGTTCTATCACATCAGATGTTTTGATCTTCTGCTCGTGCTGGTTTGAGAAGGTCTCCATCGACTTCTTGCCGGCGGGTTTGTCTCTTATCGACTACGACACATTGCTCTGAGAGCAAGCCTAGAGCCGCACCTTGGGCCTATTTCCATCATTGATAGGTGACCTCGTGCTCAGCATTTGATCATCATCATGGGTCTTTGACTCAGTGGTTTCCCCTGTGTTCGACGTCAGCACACATTATCACACTCGGGATTCGTGCAGTACCTGGATTTCCATTTGACCCTATCGGTGGATTTCTCGCCTCTGTGTCAGCTTTCATTATTGGTTGGTTCAGAGGGTTTCTTCCGTGCGCTAGATTCATCTTGTGCACGTCGGAAACGTACTTCGGTTTTGGTTCCATCACTCTCCTTCGTCCGATTCCTTCCAAATCTTGGCCTGCGGGTTACACTCGCGCTGGACTGATGTGGGATGCCTTAATGCCTTCCTTCCAGCAGATCTTTTCCCATCGACTCCGACTCATTGCTCGGGGAACAAGGTCTAGAGTCTTTTTGTCAGTACCTTAGGGTTTGCAGTCATCAGTGGCAGACTCTTCGCTATCGACAGTGAGGATTCATCATTGCCTCCTGATTGGTAGATTCTTTCAAGTGTTCGACTTCAACTCATTCATTCACACTTGTCAGATTGTACTGGGGCACCTTGACACTCATTATCATTATCGATGGGTTGTCTCGTGTTGGTTAACGGGAAACATCATTGCCCGGTAATCCAACGATTTCTCACATGGTCGACTTCAGCTCATTTATTCCCAGTGTGTAGAATTGTGCCGTTGTGATCGGTGAAGACCTCGGGTTGCATCAGCATTTCTCGGTTCATTGTTGACAGTTCTCTCAGTTTCTGCCAGTGTTGCCGTCCACCCTTATATGTTGCAGTTCAGCACAGCAGCATCTTATATGTTGATCCCCGAGTTGCGTGATTGTACCGTTTGATCCGCCTCTTATGATCCGGTACTTGGAGATTCAGTTACTTGATCAGACATCCAGTTGCACTATCTTTGATCAGCTTTCTATATGTGATACTTCGACATTGATACAGACTTGTCTTTCCGGGCCCTGCTCAGATGATTCACTATGTACTTTCAGTTCAGTTATACTTGTATACATGTTGGATCTATTCAGTACTTTCTATATATATGATGTATTTTCGACTGAGCATGGGTATGCCCGCCTCAGCATGTGTTGACTCTCTGGTTTCTTTCATTGGTTTTTGGCAGGCTGAAATCTGGTGAAGTCCTCTCTTGTCCTTGCGAGGTTCTTTCTATGTGCATAATACATTTCGGCCATCATGTACCCCTTCTGACCTCATATATTAGGGGGCATCTGTTATAGCATCATTTCTCACCTTGACATGATTCATGATTGCTTCATGGCTTTATGGGCACCCATTCCTACAGACTTGGACAAATTCACTTAAAAAACAGTGGAAAATCCTCCATACGCGACTATGCCCGTGTTTTTCCGCGTGTATACGCGAGTACAGCTAGACTTTTCCGCGTATGCCATTTTAATGATTAAAAAATATATAAAAATCCCTAATTTCGCGCCGGGTTGATGGTTACTCAGGTAGTTCAACCACCCCAGCCCGTGGCCAACTGTTTCCAACTGCTGAAACTACTTGGAGGGACTATAAAAAGACCTCATATGTATGGCCTAAGGGAGAGAGAGAATTATTATTATTATACTCTGCTGGTTCCCTATCCAAGTCTGATTCCCCGTGCCTCCTGCACTTTCCCAGTTCATTTCAGGAAACCCTTGTTTCCTTGAGATACACATCCCTTTATATGTTATCTCGTATGCACTCATTTGGAAGGAGTCTTAGCGAGGCAAGGGCCGGACGGATCCGGACGACGGTCTGCGAAGGCCTTGGAAGGATCAGGTGATCTCTCCACTTACTTTTGTACGTACTATTTTTATAATACAGAAGTATCATGCTGTTCCCGAAGTAAACATGTTAGTGTATGCTTTAATGTATGAAGAATATTTGTTATACAAGCATTTATGATGATTTATTTAATGTTTTATATGAATCTCGCTAACATATAGAGTAGAAATATACTGTACAACTTGTCCTTTGTGCTGGTTTCTTCTTGTATTTCAGGTGAAAGAGGAAGGATGGTTGCAGGGAGTTTGAACTCCACGTGGATCTACTTCAAACGTAGGACCAACGGGTAAACCTCTCATTCTGCTCTATTTTGTTTTCATGACTGTGCATGATCATGTGAGTCTCTGTTAAGTAGTACGCCCCTGCTCTGTGGAGGTTGAATCCCAACCAACCTCTAGGGTGTTAAATCCCCGAAACAGATATGGAAAGGTAGGAGAGGAGGAGGCAACACAGATTCAGGGCATAAAGTTAAAGACCAGATGGTCGCACAAGGATCCTAGTGGACAGGGCTAACTCTAATCCCCAGTGTTCCCAAATCTTCCAGCTAAATCCTTATCAGGAAACATCTAAGAACAGATTCATTTAACTCATACATCAAAGAGCAAGCAATAACATCCACTACACTGGTTAAATTAACTGAAATCAATTCTTAGATAACACAGTCAGAAGAAAAACATCAATGGCAAGGAGAGCAAAAACATAGGGTACCTAACAAGGGTAAATCCTATGCCAATATTCTGATGCAAGCCAGTAGAAACGAAATGAAATGAAGTAAAACACAGAGATAGGAAAACATCACTGCTGCTTTAGATCAGGATCCAAAGAAATGTGCTTGTCATATTAAACAACAATACCAATCAAGTACAACAATGCCAATAGCCAAATACTCAGTCTGAAATCATATTCCTCAGCCTATCTTACAACTTTACACAGAGACTATGTCTCAAAAGAAACTACTTGCAATTCTCTGATAACTGATCAACAACCTTTACAATAAGTTTCTCATGAATTTATAGCTCCAGTGGAGAAGAGAAGGTAGGTGAAAAATAAATGTAGCATTAAAAAATCAGAAGAGGAAGCAGGTCGAAGCCCACTCTGTATAAATTCTGTGAATTTATTCATGGCACTCTTTGGGTGAAAGAGTGGTCTTCTCTTGGCTCCCATTTACTCCGGTACGTCTCTGATGTACTAGGCTGTAGTACTCCGCAGTACTTCTGGCGAATTAAACAAAAACGTAGAATCAAGACGCTAAGCTCTGCCATACTGTGTAACAAATTATTTTGATAGCCTAGGACAGCTGTAGAGGGGAAAAATTCACTTGGAAACCACTTAGACTGAAACAATAAAGTGTACCATGTCCTGGCTCAGGAAGAAACATTCTGCTGATTTGAAAACTTGGTAGTATTTTTTTCTGCACGCTGGACCTCCTGTGTGATCCTCGGGATTTTCGATCTGGTACTCTGCCTTTAGAACTCTGGATTAAGGCTTAAAATCCTCAATACTGTACGTTGAAATCCTTGATCATAGCTGTTATTTTCCTGCCACTTCATAAATGTCTCAATCTGCAAAATTTGGGTTTTTATGGCGCCGAATAGGTTTTTCACGGAGATTTTCCTTGGATAGTATTTATGCCGCCGCTACCTTTCCGGGCATTTCCATTGTAGTACTAGCTTCCAAATTCAACTTTCTCTGCGCAAAACGCCATTATAATAGTACATATGAACCATGGAGGTTTTCTGCCTCTTTGAAACCCTGCAAAATACGAAAACTGTTAGGAAAACCATGCGTGGGGTCGGATGGTGTGGATGACTGCGAGGATAACAGTGGGACTGCGGACGAATGGAAGAAAATGCAGAGGAATGGTGGAGAAGTGCTCTGGTGGCAAGGTTGGCGGAATGCAGAGAAATTTAATGTGAAAACCTTAATTTTGACCTTTTGAATGAATATATATAATGGGAGGGGCGAATGTATGGTGAGACACGTGGAATGGTGATGTGGTGGGATCGGGCAATGACGGGGCAGTCAACGGCAGGGGTGAGAATAAATCTGGGCCGTCCGATCTCAGGAGGAGATCGACGGTTGGGGACTCAGTGGAGGGCGACAAACAGGGGGCCAGGGGTACGGATGCCTCTGGTTAACCCGCGCACAACTTCATTGAGTGACAACCGTTGGATGGGCGATTGTAGATCTGACGGCTCACAGCGATATCGCTCCGCATCCACGGACGAACTTTAATGCAAGATGGGAGGGTGGTTTTCTAGCCATACCGATGCCACGCGTCGGAAGATGTATGGAATTGCTGGCGCATCGGAAAATATTGCCCACCCCTCAAAAGCGGTGCGATAGATACCGGTGGTATTCAGAATAGTGCGCGGGTGGGGACCACAGGCGGATGGGAGAATATGGACCGTCGAATTTGAAGTTTTAAATGGACGGCTGATATTCGATCGGGCGGTGAACGGGTGAACAGTGGGCGCGATGGATGGGTGAGGGCGGTGATCGTCATCCATTCTATTTAGATCAACGGCTATAAATGTGCCCGAGGAATCATATGAGATAAGTGCTTTTTGGGCTTGCGCTCGGTTCTAGCATCCAGGTCACATGGAGGAAAAGGCTGAGGGGGCTAGGCCGAAAGGGGCTGAGACCCAGACTATGTGGAAAATATGGTTTTCAGCCCATTTTAATGCAATCTGAGGGAAGAATTGGGTAACGATAGAAGTAAAAGGAGAAATTAGGCCAGATAAGGGGGAAGTGTAGGATGTAAAGGGGACTTTGGGAAGATTTAGGGGGATTAGAGGGGAATTGGACAGAGGGAAAACAAAGGTTAACCTGGGCATTCTGCGGGGATGCAAGGGTAAGTGTAGGCTTTGGAGTATGATTTTTTGCAATCAGAGAGGCTTCATAATGGGAATTAGCAGAGGGGATTTCATCACAGGGAAAAGGCACAGGAGACTTCAAGGATGATGTGTCTCGAGGGGAGATGCATTCATTGAAGGCTCAGAAAAATTTTAGCCCCTTACTTTGCTTGTCAAAAATTTATAGGGGGCTAACAGCTACAAATGTTGGAGGTGTTAAAGATGTTGTGGTTATTGCTTGAGGAGATGGAGTTGTTGGTCTTGGTCCTAAGGTTGGTAGAATATGTCTTGCATGTCATATAATTTTTCTTAGCCTATTTCATTTGTTTCAAATTGACACAATGACTTGGAGGAGTCATCAGACGTTGAAGGAGGTGATACATTGTGTGGCAAAGGTTCAACACTAAAGAATTGACATTTTCCCTCAGTTTTAGGCCCAATCGCATGCATGATGAGTCAATGGAGCAACTGGAATGGTAAATTCATATGGAGACAGGTTGAAGGGAGCATTTATATCCCCAATCGCATTGATGAAAGTGATAAGAGAGAAAATATGGTGTTTTTACTAAAAAATTTCCACATTCCTCATGTTGTTCAGCTAATTTTTGTATTTTGGCAACATCCTTGATCATAACATTTCAATTTGTGATCAGAAAAGTTCGTGGGACCTCCAAAAGTTGATTAAAGTTGAAAATATAATAAATGCTAATGGATTTAGTGGCTGATTGAGTCTATGAGTCAAATATGGATCAAATATAGCATATGGACAGAGTTTTGATTTTCAGTACTTCTGAGTTATTATTGAGTTGAGTACTTGATTCATCTACATATTGGAGGATGCTCATTATGAGTTTGTTGATTTTCTATTTGTTGTATGGAGTGAGTAAGAGCTTGGAGAAGAGCCTCAAAACTTCATGTGTTATCTAGTGCATAATTTCTGAAGTAGAGTGCAGTTGTAACAACAGATAGTTGAAGTTTATCTCAACCATTAATTTATATAGTTAGTGAGGTGTTGATGTGTGAATTGGAGTAGTGATTGAATATATTTTTTGATCAAGGCATCCATGGTTGATCCTAAATGGTCCCTGTCTCCATAAATCTAACAAATGCTAAAGGATAATTGAATTAACCTCTACCTGATTCAGTTGGATGCCTTGATGCTACTACTTTAGGTGTTGAGGTTTGTTGGAGCAGGGTCCCCTGAGGAACAATTTTTGATGTATTTTTGTATAAGTTTGTGCACACTGCAAAATTGAGTCAAGGGGCTTTGGGGTGGGTGAAAGTCCCTAATTTTTATGTAAATGGGTTTAAGGGTAAACTGTGGGCCTCATACCATGGTTTGAGACCATGGTATCTGCGCGCGGAAATAATATAAATAGATAGATTGAGTCTAAAGAAGATATTTAAGTTAATCCTAAGACTATTATTGATGTTTATGTATATGTAATACATTGTAAGGGTTTTTTCTGGGTTGGGTTGAAAGGCTCCTGCTGGCACAAGGACCTGGTCCTGGTTGTGTGCGAACTCCGCTGGTTGTGTGCATGGAAGGGTTTATGTAAGGGAAAGCCTGGTATGTATTGAAATATTCGAGTTAATTCAAAGGAATGACTTTGGAAAGCTTATTGTGTTATGAATCTGAGTTATTTACTATTTATGTTCTATTAAGATCGCATTGTTTGTATTTCTTATTGATCATTGTGCAAAGATATATGTTATAACTACATTGATGAATGATATATTTTCTTAAGTAATTACATTGCCATATTTGGATATTTTTCTGTTATACTTTATCTGCGCTGAAGGATCTGTGACTCTGCCTTAGTCTATTAAGGATTGTGCACATTCTGTGATTCTGCTTTTTGTTGTTGCATGCATATGTTTATGTTTGATATAAGTTTTCATTCAGTTTGCTAGGACCATTTCATTATTTTCTCCCTCAGGGTGTAGAAACCT
The DNA here is from genome assembly GCA_034641835.2 of Pinus albicaulis. NCBI lineage: Eukaryota > Viridiplantae > Streptophyta > Pinopsida > Pinales > Pinaceae > Pinus > Pinus albicaulis. Next base: position 890,455,874 of record CM076581.1, on the reverse strand, counting down.
GGTTCCAACACCCCCCCATACTGTTTCATGTGAGACTTCGATCTATGAAAGTAAATCATTGCCGAAAGGGTCAGTATTTGGAGGGTTTGTTGGTTTATCCATAAAATTTGAACTTGGGTCAGGACCCCTCAAGCCAACAAAAGGTTCTGTTGCTGGGATTGGGATCATTTTGAGGGAGATTTGATGTTGTGGAATCCATCATGAAACGAATTCAAGATTGGCTGGATAGAAAGATCCTTGAATTCACACTCCAAGAGAATCGAAGTACTAAGTTGTTTGATGAATAGTGGGTGCAGAAATATATTTATACAGAAGTGCATGAAATATTCTTTTGTTCCTTTGCACACAAACTACAGGAGTGGTTTTCACGCTTATCTAAATTCCATCACTGCATAAAAGATGACGTAGTCACTGATTGGACTCCTGAATTGATCCAACAAGTAGAGAAGTTTGACAATAAGATCACCCATGCAGTAGATCATTGGATCGATTACCTTTTGGGAGGATTTGTGACTGAATTTCCCAATGATCAGTTTGTGTCCTATTCTGAAGTAGAAATAATTTTTTTCAAAGTCCCTAGAGTTGAGTTCTTGCGATCATTGAAATTGTTGCTGAAAATGCTATTATGTGAACACACTGCTTGACCGCATAAAAGAGGTCCAGCTACGCACAGTGGAAAAGTTTATTGTGAAGAATCTAAAAAAATTATCTATAGCCCTTTGAAGCCTAGATCTGACAGTGAAGCTAAACCAGAAACTAGTAGCTCAAGTGACTCTGAAGAAGAACGATCATCACCCCAGAAACCTTTGAGCCGGTTTCGAACTCCATCCACTCCACTTCTACACGCACATCACAAATCACCCACTCCACCACACAGTCCATCTACACCACCACCTCCACCTCCCCCTGAAGTAGATACGACTACATCAATTAAGTTACCTAATTTCATAGGCATTGGAAATGAGGATACTGATCACTTATGGTTTGTCACTGAGGTCGTATGGCAGGCTCAACAAATTAACAATATAAATATTAGGAAGGCACAGTTGGCTACTGCTTTCCAAGGTCACGCATTAGATTGGTACATCACGTACGCTCAAGAAAAACCTAATGCTACCTTGGAACAAATCAAAGCAGCCCTAAAAGAGTAGTTTAAGAAGCCTAAGTCATACGTGCAGTTGCTGACCAAAATGAAGGAGATTCATTAGGAGGCTAATGAATCTGTATGGGAATCTGATCAAAGGCTGAAGTGCACCATCAGATATGGTGGATTTGTTATTGACGATACTCAGAATAAGGAATGATTCATTTTTGTGTTGCTCCCATGTCTGTGCCATCCCTTAGGTCAGAAAAATATTTCCACACAAGAGAAGGTTGTGGAGGTTGCAATGAAATTGGAACTCAACAGATTTTTGGTGTATCAAATGTAAAGCTTCTGGGCACCATAAATATCAGAAATCTACCTTCAAAAACTATATGAATACCGGAGGTCTTAGTCCGTTGAAGAATCCTGTATGGTTAAAAAAAATTCAAATTGCTGAATTAAATGACACAGATTCATGCCCAAGGATTGTAAAGTATTAACCTGACTTGAAGCAGTTGTTTTGAAAATTCTATTCTTAATTAGGGCATGATGAGCATCATTTTCTCACTTTTGATATGATGTTAGATAAAGTGGAAATATATAGAATGCAGGTTGAGCGTACATCACCAGCATCCTCTTCTGGGCATGGAGTATTTCAAGGAAGAGGAAGAGGAAAAGTCATTTGATATAACTATGGATATGTTGGCCATTATGTGCAAGAATGTATGAATCCATCATGACATTCATGCAGGTATTGTAGAAAATTTGTTCATGTCATAGAATATTGTCTTGTATTGACTGTTAAAATGTAGGAAAAGAAGACATAAACCCCAACACAAAATCTTTAGATGGTTCACGCTGAGACCCATGAAGAAGATCCCAGGGTGAATGTGGTTACTAAGAATGGTGTAGCCACCAATGAAGATAAAGGAAAGAAACCAACCACTGATGTATGGATCCGTAAAGCACCTGAAAATAAGGAAGTATTTAATCTTCAATGCACAAAATAAATCTATATTGAAGCTCAAAAAGAATTTGCAAAAGGAAGTGCATCAACATCAGGCAGACCAATGAAGGAAGCAGGAGGATATAAGGAGATCAAACCATTTCTACAAGCATGTATAAATTTACTGCGCAATAAGAAATCTATAGAAAATATTCCATCGTTGATAGATAATTTCACAGAGAAATAACATCCCATGATATAATAGTGAGAGATCAACAAAATATACAAGAACAAGAAGAGAACAGGTAGGGAGATGAATATGACCACGCATATTGGTGCATATGAAATGGACCAAGCTATTTTAGATCTAGGATCATATTCTAATGTTCTACCTAAGTAAACATGGCAGCGCATGGGAGAGCCCAAGATGGAATGGTCTACCATTCAATTGCGCATGGCCAATCAACAGAAGCTCATCTGTTTAGGGAGGATGTCACAAGTTGTGGTCAGTATAGAGGGTGTTAAGGTGATGGAAAAATTTGAGGTCATCAAAATTTTAGATCATACTAATCCCTATCCTATGCTACTAGGACAGGATTGGCCATTGACATGGATGGTGTTATCAATGTAAAATAAAAGGAGGATGGAATTTGAAAGTAATGGAGTTAGGGTAATCATTACTCTAGACCTTGTAGAAGGACAAAGATATACTGAAGTAGTGCACGCTGAGGATGAGATCGATCAAATCTATAAGCTGACTTTGTGCGAGGAATATTGGATTAATCCAACAACAGATGGGAATCTTAAGTGGGAGAAGGATAGCTCTTATTTTTCAGAATCTAATGAAGAACTAGAAAATTGGCAAAACAGATTGCATGAGGTGTCTACGCTACGCTGTAATCCTGTGACCTGATCTCTACAATGTATAACATCTGAGGTACGTGATTTACCGCACTATGATGGTTTAACTGATATAAACATGTTTATAAGAGAGCTTTAAAGGACCGTGCCTGAAGGATGGAAATTCCATGCTTTGGATCTTGGCTTCTGCACTACTCCACCAAGATGGTGGGAAAATCATAAGGAAAATATGGGTAACTAGGAGGAATGTGCGCACATGATGAGATTGAGGTTTCAATTTCCAGTCATTAAAATGGAAGATGTGTACTCTGGAAAAGAAGATCCATGCAGGCATTTGGCAACATGGAATCAGGTATGGGGTGTATATCCAAGACCTGAATGGGTCTATATGTTTATTCACATGTTTGGAAATGTGCCTATTGAATGGTACTTGGAGACAGAGCTGTGCAGAGGCACTAGTGAATGGTCTACGCTGATAGAGAGTTTATTCTTACATTTAGCTTTGAAAGTGGATTTTATACATTTGGCCAAGCTTTGCATAATATTCAAGAAGTAATATTTTATACAACAAATCCTACAATTGAGTTTTCTCTACCAGCTTGGGACTCATAAATGAAAGCTATTGTGAATTGTAGGAACCTGACAGTGGAAGAAAATGATGAGGATCTGAGGAATATCATGATCCCTGAATCTGAGGGACAACGTGCAGTGTCTGGGCCATCAATCACCTCGTTGGATGGGACAAAGCACCTAAAGCTTAGGCATGTGAATATTGGAACTAAAGAATAACCTAAGTTGGAAAATATTGGAGACTATTGGGATGATGATACAGTAGGAAAGGTTGCTGAGTTGTGAACAAAATATCAAGATCTGTTCCCTACAAAGTTTTCAGAATTGAAAGGAATCATTGGGGAACTTGGAGTAATGAAAATCACATTGAAGCCTGATGCGCGCCTAGTAAAACAACATCCATACAGGCTGAACCCAAGATATAAGCAGAAGGTGAAAGAAGATTGGACAGAATGGTGTTTGAAAGAATCATTGAACCTATAGAAGAGTCTGTCTGGGTCATTCTAATGGTTGTGAAAGATAATAATACCAAGGGAGAAATCAAGATCTGTGTAGATCTGTGCAAACTGAATGATGCTTATGTGCATGAGCCATTCCCCAATCCATTTTATGATGAAATCTTGGATAATGTAGGATGTCAAGAAGAATATTCTTTCAGTTAATTATAATGAATGAATTGGACTGAGTTCATTTTATGAGTTATTTTTCTTTTCAAGTTTTGCATTCTCTATTCTTAGGTGCCATACATAGTTTAGAATAGCCTTTGCTCTATTTTAGTGTGACCAATAACTTCTCTTTGTTAAACACTTAGTTCCTTTCCTCTTACCATAAAAACACAAAACCAAAACACTAGAAAAATACTAAACACAACGAAGTAGGAAGCAGATACCTAGGCACATATAGTGCACTTCACTTCAACAGTTTACTAGCCCTGGTTGACAATTTATTACATCAATTTAGGAACACTAAATTGAGCAGAAATTTTGGCACCATTGCCGGGGAAGTGTAACTAGGTAGCCTTGTTTCTTACCTCCCAAAAACAATGACATGAGTAGAGAAAGAGACTCAAGGGGTAGATTCATAAGAAGCAGAAGCTTGATTCCTAGAACACCACTTGTTCCACCAAGACCAAGAGGCAGCACACCTCCAACTCAAACCTACATTCCATCCTATACTGATCACAAATTTCTAGAAGGTTTAAGATCAGATATTCCATTAGAAAGACCTTCCACTTCATCCACTGAACTTGTTTTAGAAGAAGATTCAAGGAACCCTGCTAGAGACACAAACTTTTTCACTTCCAAAGAAGAATAAACTATGTCAGAAGAAGGGGGAGGAGGAGTCTTTAATGGAGGTAGAGGTGCAGAAGGAGGCAGAGGAAGAGGTAGAAGGGAAATGGGAAGCTCTTTTGGGTTTCCTATAGTAGATGAAGAAACCAATGCAACTATGAAAAAAATTTCACCCTCTGTCCTTCCAAACTTCCATGGAATTAAAAATGAAGATCCTGAAACCTTCCTATTTGAATTTGAAGTCCTATGTAGAACCTATGATTACTTACAAGATTCCCAAAAACTTAAACTATTTCCTTCAACATTGAAAGGAGCAGCATTAAAATGGTTTATGAGTTTGATCAACAGTTCTATTAGGACATGGGAAGACATGAAACATGCATTTCTAGAGAGGTATTTGGATTAATGTATGCCAGTCAACCATAAGGAGGAAGTGTTTAAAGTGTTACAAAAATATGATGAAAATCTTGAAGATTTGCTAGAGAGGTTTAACTATAACATCAAGAGGGCAAAAATGGAAAAATTAGACCAAAACACTTTGAAAGCTCTCTTGTTGAAGACAATTAGGGATGAATGGTTAGATATCCTTAACATGATGGGAAAAGGGGATATATCTCAGCTCACATTACCTAAAATAGTTGAATTATGTATCAACCTTTCAAGAGTGAAATCTAAAACTGTAAAAGGACCAAGAGACCCTGCTCTTGCAAGGGCAAGTAAGTCTTCTTCTGGGATAGTAAGTAGGGTAGAAATAGGACATATTCTTGATGAATTCAAATATGATATTTTAGGGAGTCTTACTGAACAAATAGACACCCTTAAGTTACAAAACAAGCAAAAAGCTGAATTTGATGCCCTAGCAATCTTTTATCCCAAATGTAGAAAGAAGCATGCCTTGAGAGAATGTCCTCTGGATGCAAAAGTAGTAGTAGAGACCTATGTAATTTGTTCAGAAAAACATGAGACCAAGAGTTGTCCTTCTCTTCCTGGTCTTAAAGTTGTCTTTCAAGAAGAAACCCCTACAAATTCCATAGAATCTCTCAATTTTGTCTCTAGAAGGCCTTGGCAAGGACCTCAAACACAAGGATTCCATGATTAGCTGTATAATCAACCCCCACCAAATTGGAATTCTTGGCAGAAACCTTGGCCCCAATTCCAAAATCAATCTCAAACTTGGGCACAAGGAGCACAAAACCCTATGGAAGATACTCTCAGTACTATCAATATCCACCATATCCACATTTCCATCCTCAACAGAATTTTCAACAAAATCTTCAAAATCCACAACATCAAAATCAACCACTTCCATTACCATTTCCTCAGAAAAAAAATCAGTTACCTGCTCAACCCCTACCAAACCCCAATAATAAAAATCCTCAGAACACATACATGATATAAGGCCAACAGTTTCCAACTTATTTGATTACTCCTTTAGACCTTAGTGATGTTCAACTTAGGTCTGGAAGAATACTTGAAAAGAAGAAACCTTCTGTAATGATACAAGAGCAAAAAAATTCTAAGGAAGATTCTCTACTGGTGAATGAAAGTCTTGAAGAGAACACACCTTTCCAAGACCAAAATATTGAAAAATAAAAACGAAAAGAACCAATAATTTCAGCTCCTATATTAGAGCAGCCATCAACATCCACCTCTACACCTCCCTTTCCAGAAAGATTACAAATTGATAGGGGTGCCTAATTATGATTTCCTAGATGAGCTGAGAAATGTTTGTATTAAGATCCCATTATTACAATCTATTAAGGAAATTCAAATTTTAGAAAAAACAATAAAGGAGTTGAGCATAAAAAAAACAAGAAAAAGAATCAAAGAGACAAAGAAAATTCAACTGGCAGGAAAAATAGCAGACATCATGATGGGTAAGATTACTATTCCAAAGTATCTAGACCCAGGAAATCCAGTTGTTAAAATACACATCAATGGAACTGAGATCCAAAACACACTTATTGATTTAGGAGCAACAATCAATATCATGAGTAGACAAATCATGGATAAACTGAAACTTCCTAATCTTCTTTTTACACCCACATTATTACAATTAGCAGATAGATCTGTGATCAAACCTGATGGGGTAATAGAAGACATTCCAGTGTCCCTAGATTCTTGGGAGTATCCTGTGGATTTTATGATCCTAACTCTTAAGAATAATCTAGGAGGGCATCCTATTATATTAGGAAGACCTTGGTTAGCTAAAGCTGATGCTTTCATTAGTTGTAGATCCGGTGATATGTACATCTCTGATGGTAGTTCAACCAAGAAATTTACCTTGTATCCTCCAGCAAAAACAATTACATAATTAGATGATACTCAATGGATTGAGGATGAAGAAGACATACAACCTCTCTTCACAATTTCAGAAATTAGTGAAGATAGCCAGATTCTAAATACCTTAGAAAATTTTGAATCCTCTTCGGAATACAAACATGAACAATTTCAAGAAGAATCCAAAATTGAGTTTTTATCATCAAGACAGATGTCTCTTTATTCCATGGATAAATTTGGCAGCTCTGCAATTGAGATATTTCCAGGTAAAACTTTAAACATAAACAATAACCTAGAGAAATCTCAACAAGAAAAGCTAGTCAAGATATTACAGAGACATTCTTCTGCATATGCATGGGAGTACACTGATATGAAAGGGATAAGCCCTAAGACTTGCACTCATCACATCTACATAGAGGAAAATTGTAAACCAATCAGACAACCTCAGAGACGGATGAATCCAAATCTTAGGGAGATTGTTAAAGAAGAATTGTAGAAATTGTTAAATGTCAAATTTATCTATCCCATTTCAAATAGTCAGTGGGTTTCTCCTTTGGTAATTGTGCCAAAGAAAAATGGTAAATGGAGGGTATGTATTGACTACCAGGAATTAAAAAAAGCTACTCTTAAATATCATTTTCCCTTACCTTTCATAGATCAGGTATTAGACACATTAGTTGGCAAAAAGTACTTCTCATTTTTAGATGGGTTTAGTGGTTATAACCAAATTCAAGTAGCACTTGAAGATCAAGACAAAACCACATTTACCTGTCTTTGGGTTACCTATGCTTACCGAGTATTTCCATTTGGACTATGCAATGAACCTGCAACATTTCAAAGGGAAGTACTAGGAATCTTTTCAGATCTAATACATGATTGTGTAGAGGTATATATGGATGATTTCATAGTTTATGGAAACACATTTGAGGAAGCCTTAGCAAACTTGGAAAAAGTTTTAAAGAGATGTAAAGAAGAAAATATTTCACTAAGTCATGAGAAGTGTTTTATGATGTTTACTGAAGGAATTTTTTTGGGGCATCACATTTCAGGGGATGGGATTAGAGTTGATGAGTCAAAAGTTGAAGTCATCTCTAACTTATCTATTCCAAGTTGTCAAAAATATGTTAGGAGTTTTCTAGGATTTACAGGATATTATCGAAGGTTTATAGAAAACTTCACCAAGATAGCATCTCCACTTTTAAAATTACTTACCAAGGACTGTGAATTCAAGTGGAATCCTGATTTCCAATTAGCCTTTGAGACCCTGAAAACAAAAAACTCTGAAGCACCTATTTTAAGGGGACCTAACTAGAAGTTACCTTTTCATATTTCAACAGATGCCTCAGATACAACTTTAGGAGTAGTATTGGGACAAAAAGACCTGATTCCTTATGCCATCTACTATACTGTAACTAAAAAAGCGTTTTTAGTTGTTGTTCATGCCATAAAAAAATTCAGACACTATATAACATGCTATGAAACTTTTTTTTACATAGATCACTCTGCAATTAAATATCTAATGAACAAATCAATTACTAATGGCAGAGTCATAAGATGGTTATTTCCTTTACAGGAATTCAACATTACCATTCTAGATAGGCTTGGGAAACAAAATACAGTAGCTGATTTCCTATCTATACTTCAAAACATCAAAGATAATACTCTAGTTGAAGATCAATTCCCTGATGAATATCTTTTTGCAATTTCTACTCAAACTCCTTGGTTTGATGACATTGCTAATTATTTAGTTTCAGGGAAATTTCCTTCAATAATGAATGCAAGAGACAAAAGAAAGATCATTTATGACAATGCAAAATATTTATGGGTTGCTAATGAGTTATACAAAACAGGTCCAAATTTGATCATTAGGAGATGTGTTCGGGAAGATGAGATGCTTGAGATCCTCAAGGCATGTCATGATGAAATTTTTGGCGGACACTTTGCTGATAAAAGGACAACTTATAAGGTCCTTCATTTAGGATACTATTGGCCATCCATTTTTAAAGATGCTAAAGAGTATGTCAAAAGGTGTGACAGTTGCTAAAGGGTAGGGAAACCTTCTCCTTCAGGTGAAATGCCATTGCAACCTCAGGTACATATTGAAACTTTTGAGAAATGGGCTTTAGATTTTGTAGGACCTATTAGTCCTCCATCAAGACAAAAGAAATATATATTAGTTTGCACTGATTATGTTACCAAATGGGTAGAGGCCAAGCCATTAATTTCTACTACTGAAGCATCTGTAGTTAATTTTCTTTTTGAGGATATTTTTACTCGTTTTGGTGTCTCAAGGGAAATTGTTACAGATCAAGGAGCTCAATTCACATCAAGGCTAGTGGAACAAATGGTGGAGAAGTACAAAATCAGACATAGAAAATCTACTCCCTATCATCCACAAGAAAATGGTCAAGTGGAATCTACTAATAAGGTCATTGAAGGGATCCTAACAAAGACTTTTCATTTACATAGAAGAGATTGGGCAGACAGGCTTCCTGAAGCCTTGTGGGCCTATAGAACTACATGGAGAAGCACAACAGGCCATACTCCTTATGAACTTGTTTATGGAAAACAAGTTTTGTTTCCCATAGAGTTTCAGATTCAAACTTTTAAAATGGTAGTTCAGCTAGGACTTGATCTAACAGAGGCACAAAATCACAAATTGGAGCAAATTAATGAATTGGATGAGATCAGACAAGATGCAGTCCAAAAAACAAGTATAGTCCAGCAACAAAGGATTATATGGCATGATAAGTACATCAAGGAAAAGAAATTCAAAGAAGGTGACTGGGCCCTCTTGTTTGATTCAAAGTTCAAAGATTTTCAAGGTGAATTCCAAACACATTGGCTTGGACCATATGAAGTTATGAAATCTTTTGACAATGGAGCAATAAAAAATAGGACAATAGATGAAGAGAAAGTCACTTTTCTTGTAAATGGTCATAGATTGAAACTTTATCATAAGCCACTTTCAAGAGAAGAATTTATCAAGAGATTCCAGGAAAACAGTGATGTGAAGTTCATGAAGAAGAATTCTTCTTCTTCATAAACTTAATTGAATTTTCTAAATTCAAATGTATGAAAAAAGAAAAAATTATAAACATGAAAACTAATCACTGATTAGCATGTTTATACAGAAAAGATAAAGTGAAAATCAGAATCCTTCTGACACTTTAGCTTTTCAAATTTGTTCTTTCCCTATAAGAAGCTATCATAAAATCATAAGTGATCACATTCCACTTATGATCCATTTCACTCCATTCATTCATAACTCATTCATTCCATTCATTCATATTTCATTCACTCCATTCATTCATATCTCATTCACTCCCTTTCATGGTCCATCTCATTTCCATCTCAGATTTCTAAATTTGATCTCTTTATGCAAATTGAGTATTACAAATCATAAGTTGCAGACCACTTTTTATGCCACTTCATATTTGTGATTCATTCCATTCCATTATATTCCACTTCATTCATGCTCCATTCCACCATATTTCATGATTCATGATTAATCCATTTCATACTACACTCCATCCATGTTTCAAATAATTTCATTTCATGTTTCAAAGCTCCTACAGGTATATTCTGCAGCCAGATATTCTGCATTCTGCAGCCAGCCAGACATTCTGCAGCTAGATACCCTGGAGGCAACTATCCAGCAACCACTTGTTTAGCAGAAAATTGACCCTGCACACCTATGTCAACAAGCAAAATCAAAGGGATTATGAAGGCTGAAGAATCAATTATTTTCAAAGGAAGACAAAGCATATTAAAACCACAAAAATCAAATGAAAGGCTAAGGTAAAGTTGTGAAATTATTATGATGACAGATTATGAAAGTTATAGTATAGTTAAGTCATGTATGATTCATAAAGTTATTTTTATTATTCGTGTTGATCAAGCCTATTAAACCTATCAGAAAAACCTTGGACAAAATCCCTTCCATTCCGCCATACCAAACCATCATTTATTAAAAATTAACGGTTAGTACTGAAGTGACCTATTCGGTCACGTCACTAACCCGAAGTATTCAGTGATGATTTTGAATTTCTCACGATATTTTTCCGCAGTATTTTCTTTCATGATAGCTCTCAAACTCATTAATTCATGTGAATCACCTTCACCATATTTCACTCATCCCATAACCACTTCATATCATCTTTCCGTAGCTTATTCCTGCTGCATAAGCAGAGAAGGCATCTTTGGGGTGAAAACAACTCTCTGCAGCCATTTTTAACATGAATAGAAGAGCAGTAACGGAGCAGTAAATTGAAGGTTGAGAAAAGAAGCTATGGGTCTCATTATAAGGTCCGAACCAGTCGGAACCAAATACTTAGAGGGTTAACCACAAATTAGAGAAATGCTACAACAGGTTGGGTGGTTACAGTTTTTGGTAAAGTTCAATGGTTTTCATAAGGAGGTAACCAAGACATTTGCACGGTCCTTCAATGGATCAGAGGTTGAAATAGGAGATGTCAAGTTCACTATTACAGAATCCTTCATTGCAGAGGCAACAAAACTACCAAGGCAAGGTGAACGATGGTTCAAAAACAAGGAGTTTCACAACGAGGCATGGAGACAAATGCTCAAAACACCAGGTATGGATATCTCAGTTTTCAAGAAAGGCATCCCTAGCTCAGCACTGAAGAATAAATGGAGAAATATGTTGCTCATTTTGCAAAATTTTATAACTTGTGAGGGAAGGTTTGGTACCTTATATGTTTATCACATTCAGCTTATGATGCATTTCTTAGATGAAGAAATCAATTTACCCTTCTTCTTACTTCATAGCCTAAAGAGAATGGCCTCTAATGTTCAAAAGAGGGTTCAATTCTTGGAAACCACTTTGTATCACCATGGCCTAGTTAAAATCCTAATTGAACATCATTTGAGAATAGTGGGAGACAATTGGGATGAGTTCCTAGTGAGGAATCACTTTGAAGAACCCAAGGAATCTCCATCCGAAGGTAAACTTGCAAATATTCTAAACTATGTATGGCACCTAAGAATAGAGAATGCAAAACTTGACAAGAAAAATAACTCATAACATGAACTCAGTCCAATTCATTCATTAGAATTATGTTGGAATAGCTTGATAAAAGGATAAGCTTAATGCAGTGAGGTTCTTCTAAGTAAACAACAACTTACAATATCACAAAAATCTCATCCATGGTTAGAAATTTGTTGGAACACAATTGGAAAAGATTATCTGTAGCATAGTAAGGAACCCTACTCTAAATTAACTTATGACACTGAAATTAATCCATTTTGCAACTCAAATTGTCACTACTAAGCCTCATTCGAGAGTTAGAAATCTTTTGGAATAGTTTTGGAAAAAGGCTATTTGTAAAATTATAAGAAATTGCAGAACAGTCAAGGCCTCAAACTGATATCACTAATTCCTGTCCATATGATGATGTGTTGGAAGAGATTAATAACAAGAGTAGTTTGTAAATAATGATGGCCTTGAAGTCTAATGGAACAGAACTAGAATACAACTAATTAATAAAACTTAAAATACATTAAACAGAACTGAACTAGAATGCAATTAATCAAACTTGAAATACAGTGAACAGAACTTAACTAAAGTGCAATTAACCTCCGGAGTATTACAACTGAACTAAAATGCAACTAATCTCTAAAATATTACAGCTATCTCTCATTCAGTGTTAGTAATATTTTGGAACAATTCATAAGAATAAGACTGGCTGTAACATTTGATGTAAGTTAGCATAAAACATGGAGTTCAAAAAGCTGCTTGAATTAGGAATGAAACAGAGCTAAAGTTACTTATCTAAACAATATGCACAGAGCTTCTAACTAGATCTGGATTGTGCCAAAATATAGGAGTAAGACCACCTTTGATACTGAATGGGGATCCTTCCAATATACAGTTATGCCATTTGTATTGAAGAATTATCTTGCCATTTTCTCACCCAACGGTAGTTGCTGCTTTCAAATAATTTATACACAAGCTTTTGGAAGTATATTTTGATGATTGGAGTGTATTTTGGTTATTAAAGAAGCATGTTTCAAATTTGAGCTTAATGCTGGATACTTGTAGGAAGTATCAGATATTATTGAATTTTAAAGAATTGCATATTCTATGTACCATTTGGAATACTATAGGGACACATTTCTGCTAATAGGGATTTATGATGGATCCTAAAAAGATTACAGTCATAGTTAATCTGGAGGTACCTGAGAATATTAAGCAGTTGCACTCAATATTGGGGCCTACTGGGAATTATAGGAAGTTTATTCAGGGTTATGCACTGATAAATGTGCCCATGGAAAAAAATCTCAAGAAGGATGCAACATTCTGCTGGGACAAGGACTGTCAAAAGAGTTTTGACAGCTAAAGGAAAAGATGGTCATTTCGCCCATCCTGGTCTTCCCAGAATGGTCAAAGGTGTTTCATGTACATGTGGATGCCTCCTGTATTGTGATCGGAGTTGTGTTAGCACAACCAAGAGCGGGTGAAATTGATCATCATATTGCTTATGCAAGCCAAAAACTTTCAAGCGCAAAGAAGAATTACTCAACCACAGAAATGGAAGGGCTAGCAATGGTTTACGCACTACAAAAATTTGACCACTATTTCTTAGGAGGTCACTTTAAGATGTTCACTGATCATTATGATTTGAAGTACCTCTTGAATAATTTTGTGTTGGGTGGGAAGATTTGTAGGTGGTTGTTGTTATTCCAAGAATATGATTTTGAGATTATGTCAAAACATGGAAGATTGATTGCTGGGCTAGACCATCTGTTGCACATTGAAACAAGTGAGGAACCTAAAAATTTAGAATATGGATTTCCATATGCACAATTGTTTGTGATAAAGGTGTTTGATGAGAATTTCCATGATATCATTCAGTTTCTGACTACTGGACGCGCACCTAATGAATATACCGTTTAGTATAAGAAAGAACTCGTGGTGCACACAACATAATTCACCATTATTATTGGAAATTTGTATAAAATGGGTGCGGATGAGGTACTACGAAGATATTTCATAGAGTATGAGAGACGTGCAATCCTAAATGAAACTCATGCAGTGGTGGTCAGTGGTCATTATGAAGGAAAGGCCTTTGTGCAGAAGATTTTGCGCACTAGGTTATGGTGGACCACACTGCACAATGATGCCTATGCACATTGTCGCACATGTGATGTCTATCAGAGGACGAGAAAGCCTTCGTGTAGAGACGATATGCCCTTGAATCTAAAGATGGAACTGCAAGATTTTGAGAAATGGTCTATATATTTTGTGAGACATATTAATCCTCTAGGAAGGAAGAGTGGTGCGCGCTACATTATCACTGCAGCGGATTATGTAACCAGATGGGCTGAAGCCAAAATTATGAAAGATTGTACTTCTGATATAGATGCATAGTTTATATTTGAGAATATTGTGACTCAGTTTGGTTGTCCTAAGATTCTGATAAGTGATCAGGGTATGCATTTTGTAAATGACACCATTGAAGCATTGACACAAGAATTCAAGCTGTGTCATCAAAGGAGTTCTCCTTATCACCCTCAAGAAAATGGCTTGGTTGAAGCATTCAATAAGATATTAGAGACTGCACTGACCAAGGTATGTAATGCTAACATAAATGATTGGGATGAGCAAGTGCCAAAATTTATTTAGGCATACAGGACTACTTGCAAGAAGTTTACTGCAAGGACACCTTTCAGGATGGTATATGGGCAAGAGGTTGTGTTGCCCATGGAGTTCATTGTTCATAGTCTATGCATTGCAGAATTTACCAATATGGCTGAAGAAGATGCTCTGGAAGACCAGTTTTCGCAGCTGGTTGCTCTGGAAGAAGATCGGTTTATTGCAAATTATCACCAACAGGTTCAAAAGGCGCACAAAAAAGCATGGCATGACAGGAATATCAGGGAAAATGTGTTCAAGGAAGATGATTTGGTATTATTTTATGACAACAAGTTTTTGCACCACCCAGGGAAGTTGAAAATGCATTGGATAGGGCCCTATGTTGTTAAGGACATCATAGATGATGGAGCAGTGCACCTCACCACATTGAGTGGTGAATATATTCCTAGGTATATCAATGGAAGCTGTCTGAAGCCATATAGGGATGAGCTTGTGCCTACTAAATGACTATATGGCTAGAGTATCAGACCCACACAGATGGGATGGTGAATGCATAGTAAGGTGCGACGAGCGCGATTTAGATGTGCGAGGAGGACAAGTGGGTCGCAGAGGTGTTAAAAACTAGCCATTGGAACAATAAAACTAGAAAAGAAATATTTATTACCATTTTTGGGAGCATCTAGGATGCATTTAATGATGGGATTTTACCAGATTTGGGACTGTTTTGTTAGTAATGGAGCCTCATTAATGCCAAAGGAGCAGGGAAGAAATTTAATATGGAAGCTCATCTTAAAATTTAGGAACCTTGGTGAATCTCACTAGTCCCCAATATGTAAATTGTAATTTTTTTATCATATTTTTGTAAAAGTATTTAGGATTATAATTATTTTATATTAGTATATATAAAATTTCGGCGATTTTTAGGGTAAAATAATTTTATATTATAAAATTTGGGCGAATCAATTTTCAAAAAAATGGAAATTGGCGAATCTTTTTTTTTTGAAAAAGCATGGAAAATGAGCCCACCTACGAAAATTTTCCCTGCAAAGGAGTCGTTGAAGATGTGCCACAAGTATAAATGTGACCTATGGGGTCGCAATAGTTCACTTTGATTTCTGAGTGAATTCTTTGCCTTAAGCTCCATGATTGCTGCTGTATTTTCTGTGTGTATGTCTGGTTTGGATCTAGGGTTTGAGGATGAATTCCATCGAGTAGGGTTGGGCTACAATATTCTTGAGAAAATGACGGCCACAATACCAGGCGATGACCCTGCTGCACTTGAGGTTCCAATTGTTGAAACACTTGTGCCCTCCAAGTCTAAGAAGGGGCAGTGCTCTAGTACGGACAAATCTCTGAGGGATAATAACCCAAGGTTGTGCCCCTCTATGACTAAGAAGCTGAAGGGACCTATGTCAACGGTCCTTGAAACTATTGAGGAAGGAGAGGAGGATGTGGTTGAAGTGGCCCCATTCTTGAGACTACCTAGATATGTTGCACCATGCAAACCATTAGTCAGATTACCTAAGGACCTGGAGAAGGTGCGTGCAAGTTTTCAAAAGCCACTAATCCCTGAGAATGTCGCGATGGAAGGGGACATGTTCGTTAAGATTTCTCAACTCAGATTTGATGATTAGGACATCGTTGATGTCAAGAAATTCCCAGAGCTTGTGTCAGAGCTATACCTTGATCAAATTACTTATGAAGGAGGCATTGTGAGCCTCGATCCAAATAGATGGGTACTATGTATGCACAAGGTAGGCCTACTCAATTTTCTTCACATCCCTCATTTTGGGCACAACTCCATAAATGATATATGCGTCAGATAGTTGCTCGCACATGTACAGGATGATGTGTTATAGTTGAGAGATCACATCTCTATTGATGTTGATTTAATCCATAGGATCACCAGTCTTCCTACTAAAGGAACCAACCCTATTGCTCATTTTAGTGGTAAGGCACGGGAGAAAACCATCATGGACCAAATAAAAAAGAAATAAAATGTCACACAGAAGAGTCGGGGTTTTTTTGTTGATGAAATCAATGACCCATCAGTGTGCTTTAGTATGATCCTCTTGGCCTGCAAGATGATGCACAAGTGTCGACCAAAGAAGGTGCCCATGCATGTCATTAAGCTCACTGGGCGGTGTGATAAGGGGTTGATTTACAACTGGTCTATCTATCTCTGTAAAGAATTTTTAGGAAATGTGCGCAAGGTACAGGAGGAAGGAAATAATTTCCACTATGCTTGTCTGTTATTATTGATCATGCTAATTGGGTGGAAGACCCCCGAAGACACTCAATTCCTGAAAATTGAGCCAAATACGTGCAAGGTTATGCACTATGCTACCTTGTGGCATTCTTCAGACAAGATGCGCGCCTGAGAAAACAATTTTTTTTGGGTTCTGTATGATGCTACTCTATATTAAGCGGTGCTATCAAAGCTGTGACTATCACCCACTTTATATGACTAGTACAAGATGGTAGCTAAATTTAAAGCTACATTTTACAATATGCACATCCGTGCAAAGGGCGTCGTAGAAGGATTATGGTATGAGTTACCATACCTGGTGACAGAGGATGGTTTATTGAGAGTAGTGGTTGAATGGCCACCAACTTGGTTATCACCAATCACCCCAATGAAGCCGTGCACTGGCTCTCAAACAGTGAAACCAATGGAGAAAGAAACAGAGAAAGAAATAGAGAAAGCAATAGAGAAAGTCACCAAGAAAGTCAAAGAAAATAATCAACCCCCACGATCACTTGTGAGATTATAGAAACATAAACAATGCCAGAAAAGAATGGATATGTGCCAAAGGAAACTAGGGAAGTTGAAACCTCTAAGGGAACCAAGCGCAGCTCTCACGTCGATGGAGGATCAAGAAAAAAGAGGAAGGGTTCCATATAGGTCGGGAAAAAGGTCTTGATCTTAAAAAGAGATGATCTACATGAAATAACCAACATTGTCATGTCTGCAAATGAGGATCACTGGATAGATATGGAGGTGCAGTACAAGTTTTCACTAGAGCTTGTTCAAGTGGGACTGTAGGAGATGAAGGTACAAGCGAGCTAGATTCAAGCAAGCCAAACCAACGCAAACGTTACAAGCGCACAACCATTAGACATCACTCTACCAGCCTCTGTGGATGTTCGCCTTGTTCAGATCCCTATGCCAGCTATTTAGATGGACACCAACCGGCGTGCCCAATATAGGGGAATAGATGATATAAACATTAAGATTTCTAGGTTACCTATAGGAAAGTTACACTTAATGCAGTAAATGATCACGAACGAGCTTCATTACAAAGAGGCTACTGTGCACACTCATACTATGGAAGCCCTGCAACAGGTCGAACAAGCACACCAACAACATCAAAAATCATAATCTACATGTCATGAAGCTGAAGCCCAATGCGTTACGTTGGAGGAAAAAATCCACCAAGTCTGGCGAGATATTCCAATTGTCCTAACCATAGCTATGCCCAAGGAGAAGTTTGAAGGATTGGCTGCCTCGGTTAAAAGCAGCGTGCATTGAGGTACAAATAGTGAGAATCGAGTATGAGCAACAGATTGTAGATTTACAGAACAAGTTGCAGCCGGAGACTCCACCAGAGGTTCGCACACAATGAGAAGCCGAAGTAAAGCAAGCCCAATATAGTAGTGTTGCTACAATCACCTAGAGTGAAAATATGCTTGATGAAGCTATGAGTGTATGGAACTCAGTCCAAAATGATCTAGTAGTTTAGCATCTACATGACGCACTCCACCAGAAGGAGCAACAGTTTGAGGAAATCAAGACAGTGGCACCAATGTTGGTTCTTTCTGAGTGCCTCACTCGTCTCTAGGAGTGTCGAACTATACAAATAAAAATTGAAGAATTGCACCGGAAGGAACAATTGTTGGAATCACACATGCAACTATGGGCAGAAAAATCTCTTCAAATTTCGTAGACACTAGATAATGCTCTAAAGAAAATCCAAAAAAATTAGTGCATCATAGAAATGGCCACTGAAGGTCCTACCACATAAAATTTGGTTCAGTAAGCGGAGGGCACCACAGGGCAAAGTTTAGAATTAGTGATCCCTCTCAAATCTTCTGTCAGGACACTTCAGGCCAAGATTAAGGAGCATGCACCTTAGTGACTTGGGACGAGTCACATGTTTGTGTTGGGGGCCTATTGGAGCGGGCTCCCCTGAGGCACAATTTTTTATGTAATTTTGTACAAGTTTGTGTGTGCTACATGATTGAGTCAAGGGGCTTTGGGGTGGGTCAAAGTCCCCAATTTTGATTTAAATGGGTTTAAGGGTAAACTGTGGGCCTCAAACCATGGTTTCAGACCATAGTATCTGCACAATGAAAGAATAAAAAATAGATAGATAGATTCTAAGGAAGATAGATAAGTTAAGCTTAAGACTATTATTGATGTTTATGTGTCTGTAATACGTTGTAAGGGTTTTTCCTGGGTTGGGTTGAAAGGCTCTTGTTGGCTGTGTGCGTGGAGACCTAGTCCTCGCTATGTGCGGACTCCGCTGGCTATGTGTGCGGAAGGGTTTATGTAAGGGAATGTCTGACATGTATTGAAATATCTGAGTTAATACAAAGGAAAGATTTTGGCAAGCTTACTATGTTATGAATATGAGTTATTTACTATTTATGTTATATTAAGATCATATTGTTTGTATTGCTTATTTATCATTGCGTGAAGATATATTTTATAGCTACATTGATGAATAGTAGATCTGCTTAAGTAATTGCATTTTCAGATCTGGATCTATTTCTGTTATAATTTATCTGCGCTGAAGAATTTGTGACTCTGTATTAGTCTGTTAAGGATTGCGCACATGTTGTGATTCTACTTTCTATTGTTGTGTGCATCTGTTTATGATTGATATAAGTTTGCATTCAATTTGCTGAGGACCACTTCATTATTTTCTCCCTCAGGGTGTGAAAACCTAGTTCCAAAACTCCCCCATACTGCTTTGGGTGATACTCTGATATGCACAAGCAGGTCATTGTCGAAAGAGCCAATAGTTGGAGGGTTTGTTGGTTTATCCATAAACTCTAAAACTGGGTCAGGAACCCTCAAGCCAACAAGGTTGTTCCTATAAGTTTCAGAGATGTTGCTACAAATTTTGGTGATGTTAAATATGTTTTGGTTATTGCTTGAGGAGTTGGAGGTGTTGGTCTTGGTCCTAAGGTTGGTAGAATAGGTCTTGCATATCATATAATCATTCTTAGCTTATTTCATTAGTTGCAGATTGACACAATGGCTTGGAGGAGTCATCCAATGTTAAAGAAGGTTATCCATCAGGTGGAAGAGGTTCAAAAATGAAGAATTGATGTTTTCCCTCAGTTTTAGGCCCAGTCGCATGCACGATGAGTCAAGGGAGCGACTGAGATGCTAAAGTTGCATGGAGACAGGCTCAAGGGAGCAGTTATATGATTTATAATTTTGCAGGAATGTAATAAAATACATAAATACACATAAAAATTGACATGTAATAGAAATAAGACTTCAAATATCACATAACTGAAATATGGTTACAGACAAAATGGAAATACACTAGCTAGGGCACTGGTATCTTATCTCTGAGAAGAGATGTGGCGGCTACATGCCTCTGAACTGTGTTACAATGAGGCTCGAAGGCCTATTTATGAATTAGAAATAATGGAAAACCCTAAACATCCAAAAACCTAATCCTAGGATATGAAGCGCCAAAATTATGGGCCATGTTTGGGTAAATTGGTACATCAACTTCCTAGGGATGTAACTTTGGCATACAATCTTCGTTTGATGTGCAAAATACCTCATTAGAAATATGTATCTGAGAAATACAACCTTTGAGTGATAAAAATCAAATAAAGACCTATGTTGCTCCTGATTTTTCCAAAAAATGTTGTTTAGGTCCTCAAACGGCTCCGGAAGTTCAAGACCTGAAAAATTGCTAAAAATAGTAAACTGTGATACAATTAAGGAAAGTGAAAAAATGAAAGAAACAATGGTGGTGGTCCAAGTGGAATAGGTGGGTGGCCACCAATATCCACCTAGATCATTATAGCCCCAGTCACATAGATGAAAATTCCAAGAGAGCAACTATGGTGTTTTTACTAAAATTTCTCTGCATTCCTCATGTTGTTGAGCTAAATTTTGTGTTTTGGAAACATCCTTGATCAGTCCGTTTTGTTTTGTGATCAGAAAATTTTGTGGGACCTCCTGAAGCTAATTAAAGTTGAAAATATAAAAAAGGCTAATGGATTTAGTGATTGATTGAGTCTATGAGTCGAATATGAATCAAATGTAGCATATGAACAAAGTTGTGATTCCCAGTAGTTTTGAGTAATTATTCAGTTGAGCACTTGATTTCATCTACATATTGGAGGATTCTCATTGTGAGTTTCTTGATTTTATATTTGTTGTGTGGAGTGAGTAAGAGCTCGGAGAAGAGCCTAAAAACTTCAGGTGTTGTCTAGTGCATAATTTCTAAAGTAGTTTGCAGTTGTAACAATAGAGAGCTGAAGTTTATCTCAACCATTACATTATACAGTTAGTGAGGTGTTGATGTGTGAATTGGAGTAGCGATCAAATCGATTTTTTTCCAGCTACTGTGGAGTTTTTTATTGCATCTTGTGCTGCAAATTTATCATTTGATAGATCTTTGATTCTATGTTGTTGTGGTGCTCATGTTGAGTAAGTTTTAGATTCCAGTTTGAAAATAGGTGAAAGGAGGCCTGCATGGAGGAGGTGAAGGCATAGAGGCTTTGAATATATAGTGACTTCGTAGATTTAGTGGAAGGAATAATTTTCTTCATCCAATGGTGGTTGGATATTTCGGTTGAAACTAGGTGAGGCTCATTGGTCGTGATAGTACCAACATATTGGTGTATGTAGAGTTGCTTGTTAGTTCAAAAGTAACCGGGTGAGGATCGTTGATCATGGTGGCCTTGAGTGGATGGTAGTATGCAGATCTAAGAGAGAAGCAATTTATTGTATGATAGTGTCAAAAAACTATGAAATAAGTAAATACTTCTAGCTCATGGGAGTGAGTTGATCCATGTATAATTTTCTTGTTAAATTAATAGAAGAATTGAGCAGCGTAATAACAAAAGGGTGGTTTTTTTCCCGGGATGGTTTTTCCACCAAAAACACTTGTGCCCATGTGTTAATTAATTTTTTTCTTTCATATTTATTATTGATTCCTTGGTCTATGGTTACGTGTTTTAGTTTATGCATTCTTAAAGATTTAATTAATTGGAGAAATATTTTAATAGTTCCACACTATTGATTCAGCGCCCCCCCCCCCCCATGCCCTGAATCAGTAGTGATCTAGTTTCCAACATTTATGACCTATACATTACATGTTCATGATGTGTTTGAAAAAATTCCTTTCATGGTTAGGATTAGTTAGGTCAGATTCTTGTTCAAGTTTTTCATTAGAGGTCTTGTATTCTTATTATTGATCACTTATACATGTTTCATTAATATTTGGGAAAATGCCTTGGTCCTAGCCTTGAAAAAGTGGCTTAAATATTGCCTTTAATGGAATAGAAATAGCTGAAAAATACTGCAGTTGTTGGGAAGCGGGTCCATGGGAGCGACTGGAGGGTTTCAGTCACATGAGGCCTTTTCATCAGAGTGTCTGGGGGTTTAGTTCAGTGAAATGCTAAGTTAACTTCGAGGTTGGAAACTTGGAGTGGTTGGTTATCTCATGGGGTTATATAGCACCTAAGGGAGGTCTCTAAAGTATTGGTTCATCAGTTCCACATCCTTAATGTGATCTAGGAGGTAAAATCATATCATAGTAACTCTTTGTCACATATTTACCCTGGTGGATAAGTAAGCTTGGGTAAGTATGGGAGGAGGGTGTGATAGAGTTGTATCAAAATGGTTTTCATTCTCTTTGGGTCATATATGATACCAAAGAGTGGCATCAAAGCATGGTTCACCCCTTGGGATGAATGGAAAGAATGTGTTTGTAATGAAAGAATGTAGGTTGTATACATGCTTGATATGGCTGCATGGTGATGGTCATTGTTTTAGTTGTGTTGTCATGTAGAAGTTGAAGGTGTTTTTGTTGGGATGTGTTTGTCATGAATTCATGTAGGTTGAATATGAATTTATTGTGTATGTGAATTTATGCATGCATTTTAATGGTTATAGTTGTCATGAGGTCATAGTAAGCAGTTGGTATTTTCATGCATGGTAACTGGATAATGACTTAGACGATGTCTACATATTGTTATGATTATGAATATAGATGTATCATGCTAATATGGTTGATCTTGCAGAAGATATATCCTCTCCTACGATATACTAAAGTATGTTGATTATTTTTTTATTTTTGTTTAGCTAACATGATATACTTACAAGAAGAAGAGAAAAGATGACTAGAAAGATGTTAGAATATAGTTCATGATATTATCCCTATAGACCACATGAGAAACATGGTGATGGGTACTCTCATGACATAGAAGAAACATTTATAAGTTTAAAGGTAGAAATAATAAGTTTCAAAGAAGATAATGACAAAATCATTCAGACACGGGATAAACATGTAGAGGTTAATGCAATTATCCTTCAGAGTTTGTCAGATTTACAGAAACAATGACTGCTTAGGATCAACCATGGACATGAGGACATGAATACTGGGGCATATGACAATAGATATCATGGTGGGAATAGGTTATATAGGGATGAAACAATCAAATATGGCAGGTTCTTGGATACATCATATAAGAGAGGTGACTGGCACAAATTATATTCTAGTTCTTGTTTCAACAGGTACCATGGTCATGATCACTATCATCCTTACAGGAGGAGTGAAAAGGTATATTTTCTAGATGAAATCAAGAAAGCTAGTCCACCAACCTTTGATGGATATTTGAAGAATATGGAATATGCAGAGGCATGGCTACTTGAAATGAAGTTCTTTGAGTTGAATGTTTATACAGAGAATCTGAAGGCTAGAATAACTATCTTCGGCCTCGAAGGGAAAGAAAACTATTATACAATATTTTTTCACACTTCACTTTCTGTTGTCATGCCACCAGTGTTGATATTATATAATTCTTGTCAAAAACCCTGTTTTACAAGCCCAACGCGCTCTGCACTGCTAATCATCTGCGCTTGTCACATTTTTTAGACCAAGTGTCTAGTGCTGGCAGCATGAATTTTTTTAGGAAAATCCACGTTGTTCCTCTTCATGGTTTTTTCCCAAAAATGGAGGAGAAGTTTCCCTTACTAGAAGGCTCAAGAACGATGATGTGGTTTTAGTTTGTTGATGATAAGAGTGAGGCCTCCCATTCATCACCATGGATCTTCTTTTCGTGGATATTTCACTTAAGATTTGGAACTCCTCCCACCTTTTATGGATCCTCAACTCCCTTTCCTTCTCTATAAATGAAACTCCTACCATCCACTAAAGGTTGGTTTCCATCCTATGAGCTAAAGCATGCCCAATTTCTACCCATCTATGAAGGAGGAAGTGTTTTGAAGAGTCGAGGCTAGGAATTAGAGTCTCACCTAAAGGAGGCATCCAACATCAAGGCTTCTGGTTGTATTTATTCCTTTATGATTCTATTAATAATACATTGTGTGTTTCCTTTCCATAAATGTGTCTATTTTTGTACATTTATTGTGGTGCTCCTTTATTTGGTACATAAATTATACTAGAGATTGTTATGATTTATATCCATTTATTGTTTTCACTTGTTCTTCATTGCAGGAATTTGTCTTCATCAACGGAGAGGAGATCATGAGCGTGGAAGCGAAAGAAGCAAGGTTGATAAAAAGGAAGCATTAGCATCAGAAAGAGGTAGGACATCTATCCTCCTTTGTGTTTTTCTAGAATAATTTAGGAAAGGTTGCATATATTTCTCTCGTTTGTTGCTAGATCCTCTAATTAGGGCTTGAGGGATCACTTATGTCTGCAGAAGGGATTTACTACACACAAAAAATGCCAACCATACTGAAGGAGCCATTAACCCTTTAACCCTCATTGTCTTTTCAATATCTTTGATTATTTTTTCCAACTGCCTTATAGTCCATCTTTTTTATTTCTTATAAGTTTCCATTCTTAGTATCCTAGTCTTTAGAGTGTCAAGTCTAAATTCTTTTTCCATTTTGATTTGATTTTCCTAAAATTTCCTCTCCGAATGCATATTCTCTGGAAAACTGAGCATTTTCAACGCGTTTTTTGCTGTGAACATCATGCTTAACTCCCCGGTTACCACTATTTTCCCATGTTGTTCTTTTTAAGTGAAATTTTTAGGGTTTCTTGACTCACAGTCCAATTTTTTATTATTTATGAGGTCCTTTCCCTGCTCTGTTTTCTTTTCATTTTGATTGTTTGTTGTTAGATTCTTCCTAGTTTGCAAAATTTTGTCTCATGATCAAGTAGTTTCAAAGAGCTCCAGGTGAATCTTTGGTTCTTTGGGTGGTTGTTGTTGGAATGTGTTACTAATTTCTTGTTTGATAGGTATTTTAGTTCTGTTGGAAATAAATAAAGAATCACATCTTGCATTTGTTAAGTTTTCTCTAAAAAAATTGATCATTGCTTATGAAAATTGCATTAGTTTTCATTACATTGGAAAATCTATTTTTGGGATTATCTTCAAGCATATCTTATGTTTCCTAGTGATTTAAAGTTGATAAGTGCATATTTTTTCATTTTGAAAAGAAAAAAAAAATCATATTAGTGAATTGGATTTTTTTTACTCTTTCATTTTGTTATTTGAAAAGTGAAAGTGAAAGTTCTTGTTTATAATCTCTTGTTTGATTGCATCAAATGTTTGAATTCCTTCCCTATACTAGATATCTTTCATCGAAATGAAAAGAGTTTATTTCTCATATTATTTGCATCATAGGTGTTCAAGTGACATCAATATTTGAGCCCTAAAACTGAAACGTAAATCAAGATACACTTAAAATTTACCTCAATTAACCTAAGGAGAATTTGGAACTTAACAAAAACATTTAGAGGTATAGGCTAGAGACGTGTTTCAGTGTCGTAAAACATAGGAGCTTTCATTACATGCCAACGTTGTATCTAGAGGTTGATATCCCATTCCACATACAGAATTATATAGGACCATTCTCAAGTAATTTCGGTTACATCAGAGGCGATCCACGTATGAAAGTATATAGGAAAGCTCTCATCGAATGATTACACATTAGAAAACACTAATACAGATTGCACTCCCACGTACCGTCGCATATATTTTTGGATTCCCCACTAAGTTTATATCCATATATAGTTAAATGAGTCGATCACCTTTTAAACCTTGATATACCGAACACAACATTAAGGGAGATTGGCTGAAGTATGTTAAGTCTTGGTTCAACAAGGTGTATATTGCAGTTAACGGTTGCTCAGTAATCCTTTATGCCTAGCTTACCCCTTTTTGACTTATTTATTGTTATTTTCTACAATTTATTTCCCACATAATAACATCTTACCTGTGCATAACTCATTTTGCCTCAAAATGAATGTTTAATTGTAAATATGAATTAAACCCAAAGTATTCACTAGCACTCAATTTATTTTGTGAAAAAGTCATCATGGAAGATCCACCAAGTCCTCGATCACGCCATGCCCAAAGTTCACCTCCTATATCCCACTCACGTTTTGAAGTTGATGGGTCACCTCAAAGATCCCAAAACGAGATTCTGAATATTGTGTTTGAATCTCTTGAGAGCCAAGGTGTTGAACTTGGTATCGTCCTGAGTATCCAACCCATTGCTTCCTAACCACCTCCTCAAGAGTTGGTCACTTCATCCCAGGACTCTCCTCTGGATAATCCTTAACCTACTTCAAATTTCTTTATTTTTCCTCTGAATCCACTCTTTGATCCAAAAGAAAACCCTTTCTATTTATCACCTCTATTCCAGTACAACCCCTTTGATAATCCCAACATACCCTTGGTTCCTTCTCATGGTGGATCTCAGATTTTGGTTCGAGAATTATTTCTGCCAAACATTGCGACAAATGGTGATGTTGCTCCATTTGAAGACACATTACAGAATACTCCTTTGGAGACATCTGCAACTCATACTCTAGAAGTTGATCTTGAAACACTCTTTCCTCCTGAAAACTTTCCTTATGTTTCCTACGATATGGAAAGTATGTAAACTACACCCTCTGGTCATAGTGCATCCTCAGTCCCACTAGGTTATACCTCCCTCGATGATCTTGTTTTAGGGAATTCTGGTGTGACTTCACTTTTTCAAAAACCTATTTGTTCATTTGGTGTCACTCATACCACTAGCTTGTTTAGTCCAAGTTTGTTAATACCTACTTCTCACCGATCGTGATGATAGGTCAAATGTAAATTCCTCTTAGGACTTTTGTAGCAACGGTAACCACATTCCCCCCTCTGAGTGTTCAACCTTCAGGTTCATCTATTCCACCACCTAGGGGGGAAACCCTACATACCTCTTGATTCTAGTGGGAATTATGCAAACTATGGACCCACATCAGGGGCAGGTCAACCCACTGTTTCTATCTCTAACCCAGGTGGAGCATTAACTTCATATCTGTTAATTTTTGTCATGGGGGAACCTTTCCAAGGTCCTCAAGTCTCCTAGACTCAACAGACATATGTTCAAAAGCCAATTGTTCAACAACCATATTTTTAGAAACCTAAAATCCCACTGTTTGGTGTTTTGACCAATCCACAGGTAGGTCCCCAAATCCAGTATTGTCCCATTCCTTAGTTGGAAAATTTGGGACATACCCTCTTAGACCTGGTAACTCTTACCAACAATCCCAACATGGCCCTTACCAACAACTACAATATGTATCATAACAATAACTACAACATGGACCTCACCTTCAGTTGTAGCAAGGACCTTATCAGCAACTGCAACATGGACCTCACCCTTAGTTGCAACAGGGACCTTATCAGCGACTACAATAGGGACCTCACCCTCAATTGCAACAAGTACCTTTTTAGCAATTATAGTAGGGACCCTATCCTCAACTACAACAAGAACCTTACCAGTAGTCGTAGCCACAAAAAACACCCTTCCAATAGTAGTATGGGAAATTTGGTCCTTATGGTAAAAACCCACCTCAATTGGGGTGGAACCAATTCCAAAAAGGTTGGAATACCCAATTTGGTGCATACCAGAGACCCTATACACAATATAATCCTCAAATTCTATTTTTGGCAACATTGGAATTGTCGGATGTGTCACGACTCACAAATGACCCAATACTACACTCACCATATTGGCCTCCCGTACCAATGAAAATACCTAGTGACTTTCCTAAGTTTGAAGGAAAGCCCAGAGAAGACCCTCAAGTGCATGTGATGACTTACCACCTTTGGTGTTCCTCTAACTCTTTGGTTGATGATTCAATCTGATTACGTCTTTTCCAATGAAATTTCATGGAAACTGCCACTAAATGGTACATCAAGCTTCCTCAAGGTGCTTTCCAAAATTTCAATTCTTTGGCCATGGATTTCCTCACTCATTTCAAATTTCTTGTCCGGTATGAGACTGGAACCCATATCTTAACATATTTTCAGCATACGATCTCTAGTCATATATTTGATCATATCCATTAATGGAGATGCAGATGTGATCTCATCAAATTTGACATCCCGGATCAGCTTTTGGCTAAATGGTTTAAAAAATCATTCATCCCTCCTATTTCTAAATAGATAGCCATGGGTGGTTCTGTGACTAAAGAAAAATCCATTTCCCATGCCCAATATTTGGATTTATTCTATTCAAAATCTGGAATTTTATATGAATTACTACCTGGTGACCTGAGACCTTCAACTGGTCCTACGTCTTCCAAGCCTGCAAATTAAACACCTATTAATGGTGTTACTGGATCCGTGACTCAACAATCTAGTAGTGCAAAATCTACAAAATCCAAATATACTATAGCTACTACAACCCTTGACTTTAAAAATAACCAAAAGAATCCTAGTAAAACCTTAGAGGTTAATGTTGTCTAGTCTACCGCAACTGATAAATCCTTGAAAGGTAAGAAGAAGGGTAAAGGAAAAGTTAAGCAAGATACCCCCAAAAAGGGTTCCCGAAGCTTTTGCTAATGATTTATCAAAGCGAAAGCCTAAATATGATTTCCTTATTTGTGATTAAGATCATTAAACTAAGGATTTCCCCTGTGGTGTCGAAGTAAGTTGTATTCTGAAAGGAAACCCAGGGATTCCAACTGTGCTAAAGGAACCTTTCCCATCTCAGTAGATGCAAATGGTATATGAATCTCAAGGTCAAACCTTCGTAAATTCCCAAGAATTCATGACTGACACATAACCTATTAACATAGCCATCAGATCAAAATATTATGTAACTCCTAAGAAACCCATGGCAGAGAAATATTTCACCAACATACCTTCTTCCTCCACACCACCTAATTCTAGTTCTCTCTGTATTTAGAAACCTAGCGCTGATTCCATGATGTGACCACTCGCCAAAGGTGTTCTTCAGAAATTGTCTTATAATTCAAATGCACGAGCTGCCTAACACTACAATATTGTATAAGATTTAGCTCAAGCACCCTTGGTGATGTCAGCCTTGGAATTCCTTCAAATGTTTCCATCACAAAGGAAGGATTTGTTATCCGCTATTGTAGGAATTCATCCCACATTTTCCATTTTGATCACTTTTGATCTTGAAAACCATGTTACTCGCCTACCACCTCAACTTTATTTTCTAATACAAGTTTTCATTATGGGAAAGGCTATTCATAGGATTTTTGTCAACGAAGGAGCCTCCACATGCATCCTATCCATCTCATGTTGGAAAGCCCTTGGCTCTCCTCCTCTCAACCAGTCCCTGAATACCTTAGAATATTTCTATGGGAGAGGTTTTCATCCATATGGTATTCTCAATGCCTTACCTATCTAGTTATAAGGTAAAAATGTCAATATGGAGGTAGAATTTATTGACACAAATCTCAATTATAACCTTCTACTTGGACGTAGCTAGAATCACACAATGGTTTGTGTGGTTTCTACTCAGTTTTGTGTACTCCGTTTCCCCCATCAAGGGAAGATTGTCACAATAGACCAGCCAACCTTCTTTTCCCCTGAATCTTCAACTAGTAATGTACCTTACATTGGGAAATACACTATACCTTATGAGAGCATTGGAGTGGGTATTTTTAAATAATCTTCCTTAATGGGAACTTGTTCCCTTCCTCCTCCCACTAATATCACCTCAGTTAATATGATAACATCTTGTCATGACCCTTGGATCATACTCATCCCCGATTATATTGACCATTTTGGCGATGCCATGCCACTCAACCCCATTGAAAAATATTATCAAGCTTTCATTTTGGCTTCTATGGCTTCATCTAAAACCAATGACCAATTTAGTACGGTCCTAGAATCGTATCCACAATCCTCCTCACTTGGTTCTTTGGATTTTGATTATATTTTTAAGAAACCTTTCTTGACTGACGAGAGCATCGTTGAATTCATGTCTCTTGAATAAACTCTGTGGAATTATATCCATCATAATTCCTCTTTTATTCCTAGCCTCAGAGTGATTCCAACCTATCTGGATTATTTATTTTCCTCTTCAACGATTACTCCCGTTCAGACTCCCATTCAAATCCATGATGTGTTGTCTAAAGGAAATATGGGAAATATTTTAGCGACCATGGCTTTTGATTTCTTTGTGAAACTTGATTTTATTGTGAATATTCACATCGAAGCCCCACCCTCTCCCTCATACCCAATTATTACCGTTTTCCCATTTTCAAAATGGGGCATTTTTTTCGTGACTTATAACATCCCTTGGCTAGGGGGCATGGGTACAGTTCTGTTGTATCTTATTTCAAAAAATGGGCCAAGGCGATGCTTACATACAATTCCAACAATAAAATTTTGGCCTTATTTATGTTACTCATGATGAGAATCAGTTGTTTGAGCCCTGCATTGGGCTCTATCTAAGAAGTGTTATGCTTGGTTTTGCATGGATACTTTGTACATTAGTATGCAACCTTTTTTTGTGATTGTTTGCATGTTTTGAAAACATGTTTTCCCCTTCTTATCACGTGTTCCACTTGGTTTTAAAATGTCGACGAACCCTCTTCCTTATGTCAGTTTCTTTGATGGCACTTATCGTAGTACACATAATCTATCTTTTCTGGCGTGGGAACTCTTTGCTCCCAATGATGAGTTAGTGATTTTACAAGGTATATGTTTAAGACTTACAACTAATAATATAGCTGAATATAATGCAGTCATCGAACTGTTATTAGAGGTGATTTCTCTTGGTATTAGGGAATTAGTTGTTAAACTTGATTCACAACTCATTGTATTATAATCAAACCGGCATTATTCCATCATAAATCTACAAATTTTAATACATAACTTATCAACACATTCCAAGACATCTAAATACATTGATAGACACTTTGGAATCATGTTTTACATGTAAAATGAAATACCATGAAATAATTGGGACATTAAGTTACATTAGGAGAAACATATATATATATATATATATATATATATATATATATAGAGAGAGAGAGAGAGAGAGAGAGAGAGAGAGAGTTTGTAAAATTTTTATTACATCAAAATTTGTGTTCTGAGACACATGGCTCCTCGAGCTTACATAAACACAAAAATTAAGACCAAGGACATGTCTATCCACTGACATATTTCTCATGATAAAATTTGGCGAATTTAACAACTCAACCCAACATCCAGCGTAATCGAGCTAAAACTCCCATGGTATACCTCTAGTACCAAAATGGTACTTCATCAACAGTCATGTATTTTGGAATGACTTTGGTGAAGGCATCCAAGTTATGCTCCACCTTTACCATAGGGTATGCCGCATCAATGTATGGGGCATCCTCTAGTTGATGTTCCACCCTCCTGGCTATTAGAGAAACCCCTAGAGGTATCTTTGGTCCAACATCTACAAAATATCATAAAATTTTAATCTTAGTTCACATAACCAAAAAATAATAAATTTTAAAATTTTTAAAAATAGTTATTTACTTGAGTCATTCCACCGTGTCCCTGGTGGAAGTGGGAGATCAGGATATCCTTTGAAGTCTGTCCCTGCATAAGCCCAATCATCTACCATGATCAATTGCTTCTTGATCCATATGAAGAATGTAGTTGGGAAGTGCATATGTTTACCAGGTCAATGACGAGGCATCAAATCCACCCACCATGATAACCATGGATCCCTCGTTCTAGGAATGTACACCTCCACACACTGATAACTGAACAATGGGACATGTTGTAAGAAGAACACAACCAAAATCAACTCGTAGCCAAATTGTTTCAGCTTCCTTGTCTTGCATTTTTTCATTTAGTCTTTCATGTTGGATAGTAGCCCCTCACACCAATTAAATATGGTATGGCTTAATCATTCCAATGCATACTGAAGGTGATAATTTCTTGCCTTGCGGATATCTTGTAATATGGACACATGATCTATGGTAAATAGAACATTTTGCAACAAAATCTTCCTGATATATTTGATATCAATTTTCCCGCTTTTGGTCTTCCCAGAACCATGGGCACAATGCCTAGCAATCAACATATTTGTGCTCTCTCCTCCTACACGAGCACTCGATAAATAGAATCATTGTCCCCTCTTGGAAAACCCAGTAATGAAGTATATTTCTGATACTTGTATTTCCAACTCTTGGCCCCCTATCACGAACATTTGGTGGTCTACATCCCATCATCTCACCAAATTTTGTAGTAAATAAAACTGGGCATTGATCCGAGACGTACGAAATAACTTGAGAAATATATAATCACGGAGAGCCCTTATCCAATGAGGGTTTTGTGCTACCTGGTGGGATTCTATTTCATGGCCTCTTTCCTTCCACTCTTCCATCTTTCTCTAGTAAAATACCTGCAAAACATCATTAAACAAATATTAATTATCCTTCATGGAGGAAAAATTGGAAATCAATGGCTATTTTCTGAGTTTTATTGAAAAAAACTTATGAATCGGCACGAGCACGACTTTTTATATGTTTTTCAACAGTTTCATCGTGCTGGTTTTTTGGGGCTTAGGGCGAACAACGTGGCCTTGATTGGTAAATCCCGTGTTGGTCGCCCATGATCCATATTTTCTCAGAGCTGCACTAGACACCTACTATATGGGTAAAAACACTTTAAAATTCCATGAAAATGTAGAGGAGGGATAGAACTATAACCTGTGACTGATGGCTCATCGAATGGTCCCCCAACTCATCACACTCCTCGCCTGAAGATCGAGGTAAGTTTGGGTAAAAATTCTTTGCAAATTCACAAATTACAAATGGTAATTTTTATTTTTTACTTTTTGAGTTTATATATAATTTTAAAATTATTTTTACCATTTAAAATTTATTTTTACCTATATTTTTATATTTTTCTCGAACTGGGTGACGTTTGTTCACATGTGCAACAACAGGCAGTTACGAATTGGCAGAAATATTTGATTTTGGATGAACTAACAAGTTTTTTTATCACTTTTTCAGACTCATGAAAAAAAAGGAACCCCCCCGGGAGTCATCTTTCAGTGCTTTTCTAACTCTCGAAAAATGAAAATATTTCTGAGCACTTGTCCTTTCAAGCTCTTAAAAATAAATGAATCGAAGTCTACTCAGTATAATTTTAACCCTTTTTTGGACTAAGATAGACTAATTACGAAAAAGGAATACCTTACTCAAACATGACTAAGAGGTCCTCTTTAATATTGTTTTCTACCTTTTCGGATTCGAGAGACTATTTTCGAAAAGGGACAGTTGGAGTTTTATTTTCTTCTTCTTTTTCAAACTCTCTAAAAATGAAAAATATGTTGAGTTACCCCTTTGTCGGACTCGTAAAACTTAAACGACGAAGAACTTGTCACCATGACTAGACCGAGTTACTCCTTGCTAGGACTCATTAAACATACTAGGATAGAGTCATATGAAGGGTGAACTTATACACTAATAATATGTTATCCTCTTGAAGCTCGCAATAAAAAATAAATAGGTACTCACTAGAAATAGTGGGGTAAAATGGAAGGAAAAAAATATCTTGTATTTCTTCTGAAAGGCAACATGTTGCTCTTAAACATGAAATTTATCTGTATCTAGTGTTGAATTTTGGATACCCTCATTTCGTCAGTTTCTTTCCTGGTTTAGGGAAATCCATTTGCCTCTCATTCGATTATATCTTTTGTCATCAGGACCCCTAATCCTATTTTGAGTCAAATGTTTCCAAATTATAGAATCATGTTCCCAATATGTTCAATAGAAGTCCTTGTCTGAAAATTCAAACCACTTATACCATATTTGACCTTCTCTACATTAGTCCTGAATCACTCTTATCAACTTTGAAAAATCCTATGTTTCATGTCGATGATGTGGGAAAAATTATGGCCCTCCTTTGATGGATCACTTCATGTCAACTCCAACTCATTATCTAGGAATATGATTTAGAAACCCCCTTTTATTACCTTGGAGATTGCATTCCTCAATGACAGGGTCTTCGCATTCAACGATAGGCACACACCATTGGCCATCGATCGAATGATTCTCCGAGTGTTTGAATTGAGCTGGATTATTCACAATCGTAGATTGTGTTGTTGTACCTTGAGACCCATCATCATCATTGGTGGTTTCTCTCATTCCTGTTGAAGGTTTACATCATTGACCGATAATCAAGTAGTTTCTACAATGTTCAAATTCAACACATCTATTCACATGGTCTGATTTAAACTTTATATGAGTTGAGATGGAGGTGAAGACCCTTAGTTTCATTTGTTAAATCAAGACTACATGGAGTCATTCATGATTTTACACATGATCCTTATGTGCCCATTTCGTGGATTCATGTCTTCATATATTCATGATCCTTTTCAGTCATATGGTTGCATCCATGCCATGGATCCATGCATTTTCAAATGTCTGCTTAGAGATGTATTGCTGGACATAATTACATCAAAGATGTCATATATATTGTATCATGCTTGATTTTCAGGTCTCTTTCTAGTGTTTCTCTATAGTCCTTTCCTTTACTTGTAAATCACTTCAACCATCACTTCCCATTTTGATTTCATGCTTTCGGGGGCATCTTTTATAGATTATTTTGTCGCACTCCACTTTTTTCCATCATGGCACTAGTGTCGCAAAATTTCTTCTCCATCAAACATGCCTAGAACATCCATGAAAAAGTGAAATAATACTGGATTTAAAAATATTATGGAAATCTTGTCAAAAAACTCGTTTTACAAGCCCAACACGCTCTACATCGCTACTGATCTGCACTTATCACCTCTTTCAAATATTGTGTCTAGTGTTGGCAGCACGAACTTTGTTAGGAAAATTTTTATTGGCCCTCTTTAGGCAGTTTTCCCAAAAATGGAGGAGAAGCTTCCCTTACTAGAAGCCTCGATAACGACGATGTGGTTTTAGGTTGTTGATGATAGGAGAAAGACCTCCCATTCATGGAAGTTGATCTTATTTCCATGGATATTTCCCGTAATATGTGGAACTAATCCCACCTTTTATGGATCCTCAACTCCCTCTTCTTTCCTATAAATGAAACCTCTACCATCCACTAAAGGTTTCTTGACATCTTATGAGCTGAAGCATGCCCAATTTCTACTGATATATGAAGCAGTAAGATGTTTGAAGTGTTGAGGCTAGAACTTAGAGTCTCACCTGAAGGATGCATCCAACATCAAGGATTTTGGTTGTATTTATCCCTTTATCATTCTATTAATAATACAATATGTGTTTACTTTCCATAAATGTGTCTATTTTTTCACGTTTATTGTGGTGCTCCTTGATATGCTACATAACTTATACTAGATATTGTTATTCGTTGTATCCATTTTTTTTTCCACTTGTTCTTCCTTGCATGCATTTGTATTCATCGACGGAGAGGAGATCATGAGCGTGGAAGAGAAAGAAGCGAGGATGAAACCAAAGGTGAGCATTAGCA
Organism: Pinus albicaulis; assembly: GCA_034641835.2. Taxonomy (NCBI): domain Eukaryota; kingdom Viridiplantae; phylum Streptophyta; class Pinopsida; order Pinales; family Pinaceae; genus Pinus; species Pinus albicaulis. The sequence continues at coordinate 890,420,292 of CM076581.1, read as the reverse complement.
TTGAAAGAGCTAGGACATATATCCTCCTTCATGTTTTTATAGCATAAGTTAGGAAATGTTGCATATAGGTGTCTTTCTTGTTGCTAGATCCTCTTATTAGGACTAGAGTGATCACTTCTGTCCGAAGAAGGGATTGCTTGCACAACACAAGCATCTGGTGGGAAGATGTGAAGCGAGTTAGAGACATCAGGATAGAGGTATTGTGTTGGCATGAAATCAAGAGACATTTCATGAATAATTACTTGTTAGAGGGGTACTATGAAAGTAAATCCAAGGAATTATATGAGCTAAATATGGGATTGATGATGGATTATGAATATACAAACAAGTTCTTGGAATTATTGAGGTTTATATCATTTCTTAAGGATGATAAAGCCAAAGTTTAGATATTTTTCATTGGATAAAAATTAGCATTTAAATATAATATTGAGTATGATGAGACTCATTCACATGAATAATTCATTGGGAATTTGAAGAATTATTGTGAACAATCAAAGTGTAATTTAGAATCTCAGCAAGGTTGCAAATGGAAAGACAAGAGTAAAGGTAAATGGTAGCTGGAAAGAAAAATACCCCAAGATGTAGGTGAGGAAGAGAATGGTGTACCTAACAAGAAATTTAATGGATCTCATCCTGGAGAATAGAAATACAAAGGTGACGGTAGGAGATAGTTGCAGTTATGGACATGTGGTAAGGAGCATCTTAAGAAAGATTGTCCATAAAATCAGGGTGGCATATTTTGGATCTACAGTGCTCAGGAAGTGCAGACAGTTGGGGATGTTGGATAGAGTATTCCATGGATCTATGCAAGGACATTATCTATGTGTTAGAAAACAATGACCTTAATAAGCTTATCTTGATATTTATTCTTGTTAATGCATATTCAGGTCACCCGGGATACCATAAGACATTTACAACGGTGAAGAAACTCTACTATTGGTTGAATATGAAGAAGGAAGTGAAAGATTATGTGGCTAGATGTTTGGATTGTCAACAGGTAAAATTAGAGTGTAAGCATCTAGGTGGTATACTACATCTGATTCTGATTCCATAGTGGAAATGGGAGGTCATTTCAATGTATTTCATTACATGTTTTTTGAGGAGCTCTAGACAACATGATTCCATCATGGTTGTTGTGGAAAAGTTGACAAAGGTAGCACAATTCATTCCAGTGGAGTCTATGTATTTAGCTAGTGATATAGCATAGGTCTTGATCAGAGATATAGTGAGATTACATGGTGTTCTGAAGAATATTTTTTGGGCTAGAGATGACCATTTCCCTTCTAGGTTTTGGAAAGAGCTATTTGCAGGTTTGAGTACAAAGTTGGCATTCATAAAAAAATATTATCCACACATAGATAGAAAGACAAAGAGGGTGGATAATGGAGGATATGTTGAGGATGTATGCGATGCACCAACAACGGAAGTGGGAATAATATTTACCACTAGTTGAGTTTGCATACAATAATAATTATCATGAGTCACTGAGGATGATTCCATTTGAGGAACTCTATGGGAGGAGTTGTAATAATCCCATTAGTTGGAGTGATCTAGTGAACATGGTGTTGATTAGACTAGGCATGTTCAGAGACACTGAACAAGAAATGTAGGTTATCAAGAAGAATCTAAAGGCAACACAATACAAGCATAAAATTTATGTAGATCAAAACAAGGAATTTAAGGAGTTTCAGGTTGGGGAACATGTGTATTTGTGCATCAAGCCCAAGAAGAGCTCCTTGAGGATTGGGTCATCTGTGAAGCTAACACCTCGATATTGCGGGCCTTTCAAGATCCTTGATAGGATTGGACTAGTGGCTTACATAATTGCATTTCCTTCGATATTGAAAGTCCATATTTTTTTCCATGTTTCATTTCTTAAAATATATGTAAAGGATTTTGATAATGTTATTGAATAGTTTTTATTGCAAGTGGAGATAGAAGGATAATTCCAGCCAAGAACTCAGTTCATTTTGCAGAGAAATATGTGCATGCTTTGGAATTGACCAATCGAGCAGGTTAACGTCCAGTGGAAGCACTTTTGGCTCGATGAAGCTACATGGGATATGGTTGATTAGAAGTAGGCTATGTATCCTTCATTTTTTTCCAATTGAGGAAACAAAGTTTTGGTATATGGATGTAAATACAAAAATTATCTGTGTTATAAAGCTCCAATATGTGATTTGGGTGTCATTTTTTTATGTTTGTCATGTTGGCTTGCTTTTTTAGGAGGTTGATCATTGTAAATATTGCATCAACCTAAGTTATATAACTCCATGGGAAGTATGATTTTGTTTTCAATAGTCTTGCTGGTTGTAGGTGTCATTGAACATCGAGGGTGATGTTCCCCTAAGGGGGTGGGGTCTGTAACATCCCTGGTTTAAAAACCCATGTAAAAAAAATAATAAAGGAAAAATATGACCAAGGTCATGGGACACGTCTTCCAAGCTGAATGTTGGGAGAAACATCCTAGTGGGTGTTCATTTATTTTATTATGGCTAAGGGGAAATTAGAAAAGGCAATGGAAAATGATTTGGAAAGGAAAGAGGCATTAATTTGAATTTATTTATGAAAATAATGGAAAATAGGAGAAAAGGAAGGTGAAAGGTCACAGGTTTCATGTGAGGAGGAAAATGAAGGAAAAATAATGGAAATTGAAGAAAATAGAGGCCTCATTGATAAAAAGGCTTCTGAGGATTAATCCACAACCGTTTTTCAATTTTAAATTCGATTTCTCTCTCTATTATCTCTCTCTTCTCATACACTTATAGCATTCTTGGAGCACTCTAGCATTGGAGGAAGGAAGGAAAAGAAAGGAAAGGGAAGCAAATATCGAGCAAGGAAGAGTTGGACTAAGTTTCTACAATGGGATTACTTGGAAGTATTGACTTGCATGGATGATTTCCTTGCTAGTTTTGGCATGAATGGTACATAAATGTGTGTATTTGGTTCTATTTTTATCATTGGCATGTGTTTTTTTCGGTGTGACATTGGTTTTCATCCTTTCCTTGTCATTTTCGGATAGCCATGATGTGATCAAGTTCCATTACTTGGTTGAGCTGGATTTCCATATGGTTTTGAAAATGAGTGGGGTGGTCTCAGGAAAAATCCCAAAGGCCTAGTAATTCTTGGACCAGTATATGGTGGGATATGCGGTAAAGACTAAGGGTGGAGACGGGAAAATTCCTCATAGTTTAGGTGGTGAGATCCGAAGGCATCCATGCTTGTATAGACCTAGTGATCCATGGAATAGTATATGGCTATATTGTAGTAAATCCTAGTAGTGTATGTTTCTTATTTGGGCCTATGACTGCGTTGGGAGGATATATGGTAAAACCTGGTTGTATTGGTGCTTGCTTTGGGCCTAGAAATCCTTGACTGGTTTGGCAAGATATGCGAAGAAGCCTGAGAACCATCGTCAATTTTCTTGTGGGTCCCACATTCATACTTAAAATATGTCATGGGGGTGATTAGATGAAAGAAATATTTGGTTTAGGCCAATCTATGGTTGAGGGTATGTGGAAGTCCCCGACTTGGCTGGATTTTGCATGTGTTAATAAGATCTCTTTCCCTCTTGTGTTTCATGAGAATTTACACTTGATATTACGTGTCTTTAATGGTTGTTATATCATTGTTATTATATTGGTTATAAGTATGGTTTATGAAAAACTTGATTTATGGATCTCCTCATGTTTTGTTTAGTAAATGAAATGTAAATGAATGTATGCCCTAGTATATGATAATGCAACTATTATGAGAGGGCATATGACCTTCTTGACAAATATCACATAAGTATGAGGGCCCTATGTTCATATATGAACATATGACCTGTACATTACATGTTCATGACGTGTTTGATGAAATTCCTATCGTGGTTAGGATGAGTCAGGTCATGTTCTTTTTCAAGTTTTGAATTAGAAGCCTTGTCTTCTTGTTATTTTTCACTTTTGGGTGTTTCATAACATTCTAGGATATACCTGGGTCCTATTCTTGAAAGAGTGGCTTAAATCCTGCGATCTTTGTCACAGAATTGGCTGAAAAATATTGCACTCTCTAGGATGAAGGCCTATGTGAGAGATTGGAGGGTTTCAGTCGCATGGGGGTTTTTTCATGGGAGCGGCTAGGGTTTTAGTTAAGTGAAAGGCTAAGTTAACTCAAGGCACATGGAGTGGTTGGTTAGCTCCCGAGGGTCCTGCAGCACCTGAGGGAGGTATGTATAGTGTTGGTTCATCAGTTACACTTCCTTAAGGTGATATAGGAGGTCGAATCTTATCATAGTAACTCTTCATCTTATATTTACCCCGATGGAATGGTAAGATTGGGTAAGTGTGGGAGGAGGGAATTACAGAAGACCTTAGAAGAAGCATCAAGTTAAGCCTTGGCTTCACATTTATAGATTGAATTTACCCTTATTCCATGCATGAACAACACAATGATGGGGAGCGTGTGGTAGTTGGACTTAGGTGCATCGTTCCACATGATAGGGTGTAGAGTGTTTTTGAGTGACCTAGAGGAGAAATATTTTCATATGCACATTCAACTGGGGGACTATAGAAGGTGCAATGCGGCTGGGGTTGGTACAATCACCTTTTAGAGGGAGTCGAGCTCCTGTCTCAGATTCAAGGATGTCGTGTTCATTCTGGGCCTAAATAAAATTCTCATCTCTATTGCAGTTTTAGGAGACCATGTTTATGATGTGATCTTCAGCAAATGAAAATCATTCTTGAGACACATATCCATGGGACGGGTGAATAAAATAAGATTTCATGTGAAGAAACTATATAAGCTATATGTGGAAGACTATGTTTCAATAATAACTAAAGCGGAGAAAGTGTAGGGTCATGATGTCAATGAAATTTGGCATAGAATACTTGGAAATTTTCAACATGGAACCTTGAAGATTATGCAACAAATAACCATGGGTCTCCCCAAAGGAGCACTTGAGCAGTAAGATGTATGAAAAGGATGTACCTTGGGGAAGTACACAAAATCCACATTCCATGATCAGGACAACAAAGCACATGCAACCCTAGAAAGGATCCACTCTAATTTTTATGGACCTTTCTCAACAGCCTCCATGACTCTTAGACACAAATATTTTGTCATTTTTATTGATGAATTCTCATGGAAGTGATGGATCTTCTTCAAGCGAAAGAAAGATGGGACATTCTCCAAGTTCATAGAATTTAAGGCACTAGTTGAGAAAGAAACTTACAAGTATGTGAAGGCTCTTAGGAGTGATAATGGATGTGAGTACATGTTGAATGAATTCAAAAATTTCTATTTGAGAGAAGGAATAAGACGAGAGTTGACAACACCCCTAAACACACAACAAAATGAGGTCGTTGAGAGAAATAACTGTAGCATTGTGGGATAAGCGAGGGCGATGTTGCACGACCATGGGATACCTTTGCATTTGTGTTATGAAGCATGCAACACAACATTCTATTTTCAGAACTAGAGTCCTCATCGTATTATGGGCATGATTACACCAGAGGAGGATTCCTTGAGGAGAAAGTTAGATGCATCGCACTTTAGGATTTTTTCGAGCCTATGTTTATTTCCATGACTCCAAAGAATCAAGGAAGAATATGGAGCCAAAGACAAAATTGGGGGTATTTGTGGGTTGCACAAAAACTCCCCACAAATATCGTGTGTACTTTCCATCCCTTAGAATGACAGATGTGAAAAAGGATGTACAAATTAATGAGGAGAAAATGATGTGGTGCTATCTTGAGAGGGAGCTTCAGATACCACCAGAAGAGGAGCTTTTAGCTCCAAAGGACGAGCCTTAGGAAGTTGTGTAGTAGCCACAAGTAGAGGAGAAGATATTGGAGTCATCCACTCAAGTATAAACATCCATAGAAGGTAGAAAAATAACCAGGTAAGTTGATATACTTGTGCAAGATGCGAGGGAGAACGTGGGAGCTCCTTCAAATTTGTGCAAGTAGCGACAGTCACCTGATTTGTACACTGGCTACATGGATATAATGACTGAGCTTGTAGAGACTGATCCATACTCTTTCAAGGAAGCAATAGAGTAGCTTATACAGGTTTATGGAATGGTGGAGGAATACAAATCTATTGTAAAGAACGGTCTTTGGGAAGTGGTCCTGTTATCACTTAGAAAAAATGAAAGATCATTTGAAAAAGTCCTAGAAGTTCATGTGTCAAAGGTAGGGTTATAGGATTCATTTTTCATTACTTGGTCAAAGAAAATTTTTAAATTTTCTTATTTAGCTTATCCTAAGGTCTAAACCCACTCTCATTCAAATCCTCTCATGTCACATCAATCATGATTTTCTAAAAATTTTCATTTCCCAAGGTTATAGCATTGAAAGAGTCATTTTAGCCAAGAAACCACACTTTCTTAGTGAAATAAGTAGAGAAATTTCATTTTTTGCTACGAAACTGCTAATACTTTCATAGTGAAAATGCCTAGAAATACACTAGGTATGCTACGAAAGTATGGTTTTCTGTCTTTCATGTAAAATTAGCTTTTAGGTATCAAAAAATGATTTGAAAAGGATAATTTAGATTCCATTCGATTCAGTTAGGGTAAAAATCAAGGCACATAGTTAGGGCTGAAGTCATCATCACCATTTTAAGCATGTATGAGTCATCATTATGTTATGAGTGGTCATCGAACTTCAAAATATTTCCAAATTGAGTCATTTGTCATTCTCCATTCATTATTTATGTGTTATTGAGCCCTTGACAACTATTTTATTGAGTCCAAGCTGTGGCTGGTATTTTCAAATGTTTGCAGATATCACAGATCAAGCAAGGCAGAGAAGACATTATCAATCGAGGCAGAGAAGAAATTAAAGAAACATGGCTACAAAAAGGAAGAAAAATAAAGGTGGCCATTGTCTTAGATATGAGCCATCAGATATGAACCTGATAAATGAAGACCCAATAGTCGTAGAGGTTTTCAGAAGAACATGATGTTTACGTTTTGTGAAATATTACAAGGATGCCATGTGTATTTTTCTAAAGAATTTTCCCTAAACTTCAATGGAACAACTACAAAAGTGGGAATGTTGAATCTCACTATAACACCATAGATCATTGCAATAGCAACATGGATTCCAAGAGGACAAGAAAAATGGTTCAAAGGGTTCAAATTAAACATGGAGGAATATAAAGAGATTATCAAGCTAGAAAATAGTTACGTTGACCTTACAAATTCCATTCCAAGGAGCTTCATGAAGAATAATTTCTCAAAGCTACTGCTTATCATCCAGAAATATTTCACTTGTGAAGGGAGATATCATAAATTCTATTCTTACCACTTCAAGCTTCTCCTACACTTTTTTGGTAAGATATCTCTTGATATACCTTTATATTTACAAAGAATCTTAGGAAAAATGGCACATAAAGTTCAAGCTAAATATGAGGGAAGTGAAACCTCACTTTTTCACCATGGCTTGATAAAATTTCTGGTTTTAGATGAGTTACAAAGACTAGGAAGAGAATGGTCCTCTTTCATGTTTGTTATTGGTTTTGAAATGGATACCCTTACCCATAAAATAACTCCTAAACATAGAGGCATACCATCACCTTTAGTGGAAAAACAAAGTGAACCAGTAGGGGCAGAGAAAAGTGAACCAGTTATGATGGAAACAGAGAAGTTTCAAATATTTGATACACCCATTGTTCCACCTGCAAAAAAAAAATTCAATAATGAGAAAACTTGAAAAACAGGAGCCCACAGTGAGTAAACAAGGTAGAAAAAGGATTACAAGGAGCTAAACAGTGGCTAAAGGAAATTTAGAAGACATAATACATGCCACTGATATTGAAGAGACTCCTATAGTCCAGGATGAGGATATAGATGAAGGTGGACAGAAACTCAAGAAAGCTAAATTAGCAAAGAGGTTAGAATTTGAAGGTGAGCATGCAGGTTTTATGTTTTAAGCTAGGAAGCCCATGAAAAGAAATGCTAGAAAACTTTTGGAAAGTAGCAAATAAGTTCATCCAGCCACTGACCTTGTCCAACCACCACCAATTATCACTGACTTATCTTCACCTGCAAAAGAAGATCCAGTTAGAAAGCAAAAGAAGGAAAGGAGAAAGTCATTGAAAAAAAAGAGTTGGAAGTCCTTGAAGAACAATTGAGGTTATCTAATCATGAAATAGCAGTCATGAAGAAGGAGGCAAGGAAACATAATTTCCAAAAGTTTCAATTTGAAAAGATGAAAGAGGTTTGGGAAGAACAGGTTGACAGTGTATCAAAGACCCTAGATAACACACAACAATTAATCAAATGGACTATGCCATTGAGGAAAGAGGTGAAACATGTCAGAAGAGTGAACCTGCACTTGAAATATAGTAGCAAAAAGTTGAAGAACTAGGTTAAAGACCTCCAAGAACAACTAGACTTGATCCATGAGGAGCTAGAGAAGAAGGGTCTTAAAATGATAGTAGTTGAGGAGCCAATAGCTCAACTCATCATTAATGAAGAAGAAACACCTCAAGACTCTTATTTTGAGTTGGTTTATATTTTTAAAGGTCAATGGCATGTTGAAAACCAAATCTATACAACTAGAAGGTACATTTTTGAAACTAAGCAAAAATTTGGAATTTACATAGTTTTCCACAGTTTCGTAGCGTTTCTTAGGCTTGAAGCCAGGAAAACGCTACGAAACCACCTGTAGCTTTCCTTTTTCTTTTAAAACCATTTTGGGTAGATTCCAAGGAGAGAAATTATATGGAGGATGTTTCAAGGCATGATGAACACAATGCAAAAGGAAAGAATTAGAAAAGTTGATTTCAAAGGTCATTTTTTGTACGCTACCAAAGTATGCTACGAAACTGTCATACTTTTGTAATGAGCTATTTTGAAGGTTTCTAAACAGGTTTATGGACATTTTTGGATAGGTGGATACTTTAAAAGGGTCAAGGGACTTTTCCAACAATCATCCATGGCTTGAAGACCATGAAATGAAGACAATCCATTAGCTAAATCATTCGTTGAAGATAAGGACTTGGTTTCCTAAAAAATAGGATTTTTTTCCAAATTTTGAGGAGGGTAATTAAGATTTCAAGTAGTGATGAGTCCTGTAATAGCTCATTCAAACATGTGAATCCTTATTTGTCATATGTATAACTGTTTTAAGAGATAAGGTAGTTGATTTAATAAGTAGCAGTTTGAGTCCTATTAGGAAAATGACTGTTTGATAGTGTAGCTGTCATTTTCTCATTAAAGAATGTGTTTTCCTGTTGTGAAAGGTGTCATTAGGAAAATTTTGATGAATCTAGCCAAGAGGAAGATCATCTCTCTTGTAACAAGGTCTATTAAAGGGCAGATATTCGAAATTGTAAAGGGTTGGATATTTTTTTTCAATACTGTAGCTTTATGTAATTTGACTGATATCACTAATACAAAGGATTTTTTCTTGACCAACCTAAGATTCTCATCCAGTTTTTAGTGCTTATTTGATCTATATTTTCTATGTGTACCATTTGCAATGGTTTTCATCTTTAATATCCAGAATTCATAGGTGTATGCTCTGGCTTCCTTTATTGATGAAATGGTTGTGTTATTTCATGTTCCATGTGTGATTTACCTCTGCTAAAAACTTTTGCCTACCTCAGCTTCCATGTCAAGAGAAATTACCACTAAACTACTGATTTGTTAACTCCATAATCCCAATGATTGCAGACTTGTAGTATTTTCAACCTACACACATGACAATCAAGTTATTTTCCAAGTAGAGTTAGCCATCTAGTTTCATCATTATCAAATATCATTAAACCCTTTGAGAGAGCCCTCTCAGACTGAAGAGGCTAAGATTCAGTTAAAATTTGGTTTGAAATAGTTACATGAAGTTGTCTGATTAACAGGCAATCAAGTGCAATTTTGTGATAATAGGTCCCAAGACTAGTATATAAATAAATAGTGGTTTCAAAATGGATCTTCAATGTTAAGAATGCAGTATATGGAAGCATAGAGAATTATAAGGCCATATTTTTGGTGAAGGGGTACTCTCAATTTGAGGTAATTGACTATGAGGATGCCTTTACTCTTGTAGCAAGGTACTCATCCATTAGATAAATTCTTTCTTTGGCTACGCTGATGGGGTAAAAGATCCACTAGATGGATGTAAAAAAAACTTTTCTAAATGGAATTATTGAGGAGGAAGTGTACATCGAGTAACTATAAGGTTTTGAGATATTGGATCAAAGTCTAATGTGTGCAGCACCCCGTAATTGGTACACCAAGACTGATAACTATATCACTAGTTTGGGCTTCACCAAATGTGAAGCGGCTACAAACCTCTATCACATCTTGGTAGAAGGTAAATTTATTATTATTGTCTTATATGTTGATTAGTTCATTTTAACTGGCGATGAAAAACTGATCAGAGCTTGGAAGGAGGACCTTGAAAGGGAAATTGAAATGAAGAACATGGGTCTCATGCATTAATTCCTGTGGTTGGAAGTATGACAAGGCGATGGGGAACTGTTTATATCTCAAGGCAAGTATGCAAATGAGATACTATAGAAATTCTACATGGAGAGTTGTAAACCCATGGAGACACCTATAGGTACCAACTAGAGGAAGGAGGATTCCACTTCAAGTGAGGAAATGGATACAACCTTTTATCGATGGCTAATGGGTTCATATATTTACCTTGTGAACACACGACCAAATATGTGCTATCCATTCAACTAGCCAAGCCAAGCTATTGTTAGATCGACCAAATTATTTTGGAAAGAAGATAATCATGTTTTACAGTAACTCAGAGGTACTACCCAGTTTGGAATATGGTACAGAAAAACAAAGGGAGTGAAGTTGTGTGGCTTCACAGATGCAGATCGGGAAAGGATTCCATCAGACTGAAACAGTACATCAGGTGGAATTTTCAATGTAGGGTCCGCATCAGTTTCTTGGAACAACAGAAAGAAAATTTATGTGGCACTTAGCTCAAAAAAAGAATAATACATGGTTGCAAGTCAAGTAGCATGTGAGGCGATCTGGAAGAGAAAGATACTTGTTGGATTGTTTGGTTAGATGATGGATAAAACTGTGATCTATTTTGAAAACTAGAGTTGCATTAATTTCTATGATAGTATTTTATTTCACGATTGATCCAATCATATAGATATTGGGTATCACCATTTACAGATTGTGTGTAGAGGCAGATAATGTTTCTACAATACATTTTGACAGAGGAAAAAGATGCTAACATTTTGACAAAGGCGTTGTCAAGAGGGAAATTTGAGTTCCATAAGTGCAGGATAGGGGTGGTTGATAATCCATTTCTTGCTGAGAGGGAGTGTTGAAAAATGCAGCAAGAAATTCTGAATTTTATTTTTACTTGATTAAATTGAGAAAATTCTAATTTCCACATCAATAGAAAACTTGGATACAATTAACTTGTGTGACATGGCTTGTGTCACCCAGTTTATTCAATAAATTCAAGTTGGAAGAGCTAGATTTTAGTTAAGCATGTATGATTGCTAATTTTTAGCAATAAAGGTCAGTTATCTCAAGTTTTTTTTAGTTAGAATAGTTCAAACTGTTGAAGGAACTAGTGGAAGGTTAGTTATGTCGTGGGACTTTAGTCAAACTTAATGATCATCCAGTTAACTAATCAATCAACCAAAAATATCTAGTGCATGCAAAGAATTCGAATTCCCCAACCATGGTGGAGATTCAAAGACATTCTATCATTAGTTGTAGATGAGTCTTGAGTGTATAGGTGTTGCATGAAATCAGATGATCAACCTTGGGAATTGCGCAATCCATTTTGGAGAAATTCCTAAATAATCGAGACCTAATATCTCAAGGAATAGCACAAGGAAATAAGGGCTCAAGTAGAGTCGTAAATTGACTAAGTCTGGTTTAGAGATTATTAGTGAGAAAAGAGATAAATTATTCACTTGTATTTTGTGCTCAATTGAGAAAATAAATTATAATACATCTTTATTCATCAAATTAATGCAAGCAGACATAGGGGTTTTTAATAGATTTCTTTCCCCTGGAAAAATATTGTGTGTATGTTTTTTATTTGTCATTGCATGTTTGTGATTAATGTTATAAATTTTGAATTGAATTCTGCAGAGGAGTAGAGTAGGTTTGTGTCTTGTGATTTTGATTAAAATTTCACGAGTAGTTACAAATCTACACCATAATTTCTACAATAAAAAATGCATAACCCTTTACATTACATTGTCTTAGATGAAAATTATAAAGGAATTACATTACAATGGCTTAGATGCAAATTAAAAAGGAAAATGAGTGTTGTGTTGTGATATGATTACGCAATCTAGAAGTTATAAAATTATATCATTCTTAAAAAAAATCTTTAGGATGAAAGTGGAACCATTTTTTGTTAATGAAAAATCTAATGTCTTTTTATAATAGTTAATGTTATGTTAATTAATTTTTTTCATGTTTCTATTGTGATTAATATTTTAAATCATTCGAATATGGACATAAAATTTCATCTACAAGTTACATTAGTTTCTTAAAATATAAGAGTTAATATGACATCTATTTGGTTTTTTAGTTGTCAACATATAGGTAAACTTGTATAACTTCCTATTACAAATTGTATTTGAGGTGTGTTGCAACAAAGTTTTTTGCACATTTTGAGATAGATTCCAAAATTTCAAGTGCAAGAACCTCTATATTTAACAGAGGAGGAAACATCACCTCATTGACCCTCCTATCACTTATGGCTATCTATCCTTTAGCTGAAAGGGGATTCTTGATATTAGAAGCATTAGGGGGATTTTGAATTAGCTTAATTGGCCAGTAGATCCCTATGGTATACTAGGGAGAATCCTATTTAAGATATAAAATGGTTGGTGAGGTGACATTTCCCCCTCTTAAGTATAGTGGGACTTGCACTCCAAATTTTGGAATTTATATCTAAAAGTGCGATATTTTTCTCTAATATGTGTTTTTTGGGGAGTTATTTGAAATTTCTCAATGAGGAAAAACAATAAGGAATAATGGCTACTTGATTTGGCCAATTTTTTATCCTAAAAAAGTTGTTTAAACCCTCAACTATAGAATTTTTCTACTAACCTAATCAAGTAACATTTAAGAAATGACTCGAAAATATAATCCCTACAAACCTATAATATTTATTTTTCAAAACATTATGCACTTCTTATCATACTTGGCCATTTTTCAAAGCTTCTTCAAAATACACACACATGATGAAAAGTTTCCTCAAATTTGTCTTTAGAGTACAAGGGGAGTAATGTTGGGCCTTGCATAACAATTTCTTTTTAGTTAAACCTACTAGAGTTATTACAAAATATCTATCACAGAATTTGTTTCAAATCTGATTATATTGTCTATACACCTTAGTGCATTGCAAATGCAGTGCTTCACCTTGAAGTTGGCTCAAAGAATTGAAAAGAGAAAGATAAGTACGAAAAGGAAGTAAGTGAAATGACAAATGGAAATAGGAAATAATGAATAAAAAGATAAATACTATTTAGACTTCATATATTATTAGAATCAGATTGAACACATTTAAGTAACACTACTCTCATATCTCATAAAATTTATTTTCATGTTAAAAAATATTTCATAAAGTAAGTTAATTGTGAAGTAAATTCAACTTCTTTTTCATTAAAATTCATACTAAATTCTATAAAAATATCACTATTATTTCCACTTGATAAATAAGAACATTAAACTTGAAACAATAGCATATCCATTTTATCATGTATCATATCTTAAGAAAAACTAATATCATGTTAAAATATCTAAAAACAATTTTTGATATTAAAATATTTTATTATATTATGTTAATGGAATATATTCTTCAATTTTAAAAAGAGTTATTTTCTTATTTTGAATACTATTTTATCTCAAAATAAGTTATTTTGTCATATTTTTTATCAAAACAAATTATTAGGTTAAAAGTTTTTTTTTTAAAGTTTTGTCCTTACAAATGTTATTTAATAAAATCTATTTTTTAATTATTTTAATAAACTATTTATTAACATTTATTTTTTAAATATTTTTTCACAAATTGATCTTCATCGATCATCATTTTTTATCAAAACAAATTATTATGTCAAAAGTTTTGTCCTTAAAAATGTTATTTAATAAAATCTATTTTTTAATGATTTTAAGAAACAATTTATTAACATTTATTTTTTAAATATTTTTTCACAAATTGGTCTTCATCAATAAAGACTTTTGTCTTCATTAATCATTGCAGATATTCTGTTTTTTCAAACGAAATATCACTTATACTTTTCTAATTTTTAATTTTTCTTTCCATTTCTTTACCATATATAACAAACAATGGTAGCCTTAAATGACTTGAAATCAATAAAATGATTTTTTTTATAATAAATTAAATACGTTATTTGAAATTTGAAGGTTTTTGTTTTTAAGACTTCTTCTCATTTGTCCAAGGGTCTAACTTGAACCTAATCATAAAGAGCACAAAATTTAAATTAAAAATAACAAAATCTAAAAGTAACATAGTTTGTTTTTTGGGCTTTGCATTAGCAAACTAAACCAATAACGGCATATTTTTTATATTCATTTATGTCCAATCCAAACTAAAATTTTAAATAATAAAAAAAATAAAATGTGATTTTTACCCAAAGATATTTTTTCACAATTTATGGATCACAGAAGCAATATTCCTAAAATTATAAAACAATATTTATTATAATAAAAAATTTAAATTCATTTTGAAAAGAAAAAAACACATACCTACGAAACTACGAAATAATAAAGTGAATATAATCCAAAACCGAAACTCATAGCATTTAGTACGAAATAATAAAGTGAATACAATCCAAAACCAAAACTCTTAACACTTATTTAAATGAAACTTTTAATAAATAGTGTTACTTATTACTTTGCAAACATTGATCCTATTAATTTTTATTTTTATAAGTCAACATCTATGGGAGATTTGAACCATTGAGCTATTGCATGAGTGCTTTAGTAGTGTACCTTTGATCGTCAATCCAAAGATCCTTAGGCTTTGCAAACATTAACCTTGCAAACACCGCAAATCTTACCAAGGAAAATATGTGGTATATCCCATTGTTGAAAAGAAAAACAAAACACTAATAAGAGATGGTTAGTAAATAATGTCAATTTATATTTTTAATAAAAAAATATAAAATTTAAATTAGTAAAATGCAAGTGTTTATTGTCATAATAATATATCATAATTATATATTTACTATAAATATATTTTTAATATATAAATTATATTAATACCAATATTTTATAGAGTGTTCATAGATATAATAATATAACAAGTAATATTTTTGTAATTTCATTATTGAAATAATTGCAAATTACATTTTTCATATACACCATATTCATTTTATGAAAATGAACAAAAATAGTAGTGAGAGTTCATGGGAGAGAAAATAGCTCTTCTGACTAAGAACCCATTTACATTTGTAATATCTCAAAATAGGGAAAATCTACAACAATAAGAACACCTTAAGATATTCCAAAGTTGGAGATGCAGCAATGTAAGAATGCATATTGGAGTAGCAGCGTTATATCAATAGCAAAGACATGAGAAGATCCAAATATCCATCATATTGATCTTATAGCAATAAAAGAGTACAAATCCTTGAGGAAATAATCACTCAAGCTAGGCAATGCAAGCCTCAATAGAACATGTACATGAAAATAGAGAACACTGCTACATATAGAGAACCCAAGGCTATGAATATGCAATTTATAAGAGGCACCGCTACAGAAATAATGTCAATACATAGATATGGAAATGTATAGCTCAAATAAGTGGGGGAGCAATCCTCTAAACCCCTAGAAACAATCTCAAGACAATCCTAGAAGGATTTCCTGAAATATGCAAAATGGAAAAAATGTTGGAGTAGTAGGGCTCAATAGTAGCTGCAACTCAAGAACTGGATGGAGATGGCTGTAGATGATGCACAAGATGAATATACCTCCTCCAATGGATCTTCCAAGTGAGAGGTTGATCCTAACACTGAAGATATGACCCTCCAAACAAACACTGCAACCCTCATTGCAGATGCTCATTGAAAATAACGCAGTCAATGAGAGGGACTGCATAGTAGATGATGAAAAATGGTTCGCCTGATGCCAAAGATGATGGGAATCAGCTCAAATGCTTCCTCATTGATCCTCCAAAGGAAAGAAGGCTTCCTCCTTTGACAAATAGCTCTGGAAGTGGTGTTGTAGAACCTCCAGTGCAACACCCTGCAACACAATGTTATACTTCAGCAGAAATAACATTGTAGCTGAAGGAGGTGGCTTGGCCTTGAGCCTGGATGTGGAGAAATGAAGTGAAAGCTCCCTTAAGAGGTCTCTCAAGAAAGGATATGGGATTCCCGCTCGGGAACACCCAGTGCTAAGCAGCACAACAACCCTGCTAAATAGCAAGAGAATGCACAAAGTCTAAACATACCATAAAATCAATAATCCATAACATGTTTAACAATGGCTGCCTTGCCCTCATTTTAAACAAGTGAAATCCCTCTCAACATGGGTCCCACTCATTGGGGTTTCCTTCACCAAAGAAACCTCCTCCCATTCATACTGAGTTGTTTCTCTAAGTGTTCTCCACCTCCTATCCTAGCGTTGTCGACTTGGTCAAACTTGACCTTGTCCACATGCAAATGACCCTGTTCACACATGAGGGTGTGAAATCAAGCTCCTTTGATGATCCCTTTCCACACTATGAGGGATTTTATTCATTTTTTTGAGATGTATGGGCCTCCTTACCCATTTATTTAACTCCTAAGTGACATGAGCAAAAATTAATATTCCAATTCGCTGCATGCTAATTTGGAATATTACAACATTATAAACAACACTGGGAACCATGAGAGTGAGACTAATTATTACAACCCATGAAAATTTTCCAAGAAAGAAAAAAAATGTGAAATTAGAAGGAATTAAATTAGAAAAAGTACTTCAAAAAAAAAAAACTATTTGGATGTTTGAAGGATTAATATGTTGTTGATCTAGGAGGAAGATCCCTATATGGTCGGTCAAAAACCTCATAGAATGTTGGTGGGAAAATTTCCCTAAGGAAAGGGTTGAAAGCCTCAACAGAGCATAACAAGACAATGAAAAACAGTATTCAAACAAGCATGCCAAACATATGAATCATCAAAGTTGGATAAGGAGACATACCCGAAGGTCCTACGTTTAATGATGTTCCCGTAGGGTCCAAACCCTTTGCTTCGTCGAAAATGAACAGACCTGGAAGTCAATTCACAGAAGCATATACATAATAGATAATTCAATGCATACATAAAAGATATGTTAGATCATAATATATAAGCTATCAATCATAAGACAATAATATATCAGGAACTGTTGGCTTGAGGGGACCTGACCCAGGTTTGGAGGTTAAGGTTTTCCAACAAA
Source organism: Pinus albicaulis (assembly GCA_034641835.2). NCBI lineage: Eukaryota > Viridiplantae > Streptophyta > Pinopsida > Pinales > Pinaceae > Pinus > Pinus albicaulis. The sequence goes on along the minus strand of CM076581.1, from coordinate 890,402,915 downwards.
CCCCTATACTACTGGCCCTTTCGGCAATGACCTACTTGCGCAGGCCAAGGTCTCACCCGAAGTTGTATGGGAGGCTATTGGAACTAGGTTTCCACACCCTGAGAGAGAGTAGATAATGTGAGGCAGATTTGTATTATAACTTGCTAGGTTTACCTAGAATGAGTCTATTCGTAACCTTTTAAACATTATACTCAGCATATAACCATAACACAACTATCAGATCTAATCAATACATTCGCATCCACATGCGCATTATCAGATACCATCATAGAGCATTTATAATCGTAGCTGATAACAGATCATATATATACTTATGCAAAAACACAGATACATTCATTGCTAAATAATCATCACAGATACACTTCAGTAGAAAACATAATCGATCCAGATAGCACACAGATAATTTAACAATACTTCGAACTCATTAACATTCAGATCCACTTACAACCAAAACCGGCCCACCCACCTAGCCTAGCGAGGTCCGCACACAGCAGGACTGAGGATCTCTGCACACATAGCCAGTAGGATTCCTTACCCAAAACAACCCAAAATAGATCTAACAGTTCGCACGTAGCATCAATCTTAATTCATGCCTACCTTTAGACTCAAACTATTCATCTATTTATATCGATGTAGCCTACGCTATCATGTGGTCCGCAAACCGTGGTTTGGGGACTCTAGGTCTAACCTTTGACCCATTATAATGCGTTTGTGGATTTGAACCACCCCAAAACCCCTATGTTAGACTAATTAATACAAAAATATACAACATTTGTAGCTTAGGGAGCCCTGTTCCAACAGGCCCCCAACACAATCTTGTGACTTGTCTTGAGTAACTATGGCCATGGGTTCTGTATCTTCGCCTGAAGCTACTTGATCACATCAACCAGTGGGAAAAACACTCCTTCAATTTGCACAACAGCTTTCTGGGCTATCTCCACCAACTTATGTGAATTTTGGCCTTCTGTAGCAGCAGTGACTCTCTCCAACGTCTGGTTTAGTTGCTTAACTACGATGTCGACATCCAGAGATAGCTTGAGGGCCTCATCAACCCACGGCTTGAGGTGATCACTCAAAGTCTTCTTCTGTTGTTGAAGAGCTTCCATGTCGTCTCTGAGCACATGGTTGGTGCGCAGTCAGGCCAAACGCTGAGAGGGGGCTAGAGTGCTCAGTGTCGCCTCCATTTGTTCAAACTCTTCTTCCTTCTGATGCAACTCTTGGTTGATTTCGCGAAGGAGAGGATCATGCTGCACCTTGGTCCACAGCTGCATAGTTGTTTCCAATAGTTCTGCACCCTGAGCGATTTGACCTATAATGACATTGGTGGCCTCTATAATGAGCGCAACTCGCTGGGCCCTTACCTCAGGTGGCATTTCTAGTTGTAACTTGGCCTGTAGGGCTGCAATCTATTGTTCCATCTCCATCTTGACTGCCTAGATCTCGGTCCTTGAGGAATTTAGTGTTGTAACCAACCCCTCAATCTTGTCTTGGGGGGTGGCAGAAGTTGGGATATCTTTGGTGACATCTGCGCAGAGCCTACTAATTAGGTGCTCCAACTCTGTCTGTTGCGAGGCGGCGAGGGTGTTAGTCATCAGTATTTTTTCCTATTTTGATGACTAGATCACTTGTCTAGGTTTTCTAGAAACCAATATCAAACAATCAACTTGTTCTCCAGAAAACCCCTCAAACATTTTTTTGTCTTTTTAACACTGTCTTACAGCCTCTGATGGAAGTAGTCTTCAATTTTCAGTCCTGTCTTAAACCAACTAAAACTTCCTTGTCTATAGCTATCACAAGCCTAATACATCTGCTTTCAAATCCCCCTGTTTCCACACAGCTCACTGTCAAACATTGGACAAGTTTTCTACCCCTCTCTCACTGATTATTTTGTCATATGATGACCTGATTATGCCTGAGAAACTCTTCAGAATCTATGAAAAAATCTCTAAGTCTAGGTGGTGGTGTTTAGGGAAAATATCTTGACAAAGCTATCTCTAGTCAAAGACCCTGTTTTCAACACCAGTCATCCATCATTTCTCATTATCTGATGGGAAAAATCCCTGGTTTATCCTTAGGTCATACACCATCAAATAGGTCGCTTTGTTTTGTTTCAGCAGAGCTCAGAAAGGTTCAAATCAGGGAAAAGAGAAAGAAATTACATGATTGAAGGAAAATGATTATTTCAAGAATGATTTAATGATACATCAAGAAGGCTCTCCAGATATCAAATACATCCATCAATACATCTCTGCAGGGGTGTATGGATATATAACAGTAAGCAAAGTGTGAGCAAGTGAAACACTTCAGGATAAAACTTCATGTTGTGGCAGTTTACTATTAAAATCAGAGGAAGTGCAGTTTGTAAAGAGAAAGACCTACAGGGTTCAAACTCAAAAGTGCCAAAAAGTCAAAGGTCCTCCATTGTGGAAAATGAGCACAAAGGTTGAGTAATGTCTGCCTCCAGAGCTCCATGATAATTCAAGATGACGTTTTTGCATTAGTTCTCAAACATGTGAGCAAGCCCTAGAAATCAGTCTTATACAATCAAAAGTGACAGCCTTTTGGCAAAAAGGAGCCTCTAGCAAATAGGCATCCAAATGAAGGTATAAGAGGAAAAATTTCCTTTTATATCTTACTTTAAACCTAGGCTCTAAAAACATTCAAGGACAATATGCTGCACAAAATAAAGCTACATTTAATGCAAAAAGGAGTTGTTTCAAAGATGGACATAATGAGCATTTATCATTTACCAATTGCATTACTTACCCCTGGGTTTCACAATGATTTTTTGCAAAAGGAAATATATCATAAGTAGGGTTTCATAAAATAAATGGAAAATTTGTTTAAAAGCCTCAATCAATGATAAGTGGAGAGGCTCACAATTTGTTTCCATTAATCTTTTTCAATAAACAGAGAGAAGGAACAGTTTTAGATGAAAGAAGATTTTTTAGGATGTCCTCCTTCATAATAAGAAGAGGGTCAAATCCCCAAGTGTTAACACTATGTTTGAGAAAAGTTGTCATTGATATACAGATTTGAGAGATAATGTGTTTAAAGGAGTTTCATTCAGTGATAAACCAAGGCTAAAAACAGTTTGGTAACATGTTCCCTTAAATGTCTGAGCCAAGGACATAGCACTGTTGGCGAGGAAATAGGTCTCGCAGGTAAGACCCAAGTTCAGGGGTTGAGGCCAACAAAGGAATCCGTTGTAGTCTAGAACCACACTAGCATTATCACCCTACTTTGGAGAGCAGAGAGTCTCACTCGAGGCGTGCCGCAACCACATGCAGAAGGGGAATAGATCGATAGCAGTAAAAGGATCTATAACTCATGATTAACATTGAATTGATTGCATAAACATAGTTATATACGCAAGAAAATTCAGAGAGTGAACAGGTATTAAGCAAATAAAATTTTGAATCATCACAACCATCATGCATGCATATGAATCGCACAATAGGACAGCAACCTGCAATTGTATTGATATCTTCAGCCAAATCCATAGTTACATAGCTTCCGCAAGGAGAGATTACAAGTCTGATACAGACACCTTATAGAAAAGAAAGGTAAATAAGAGAAACCTAGGAACTAAAGAGATATCATGCCCGATATCCTTCAGTCGCTCTGCATTCCTTCTCCTATCGCATCCCTCCTCTTTTAGTCGAGTGATTGCTATTTACTCACCCGCTATTGCAATTGTTAGTTCCTCTTTGCGTTCTTCTTCAGCTGCTTCCGGCTTCTCTCTTGTTGTCTGTGTGTTCTGCTTTCTGGCTTCTGCTATATATTCTCTTCATCTACACTCATGCATCTACTTTCTTTAGCTATCTCTTGCTTCTGCACCACCTTGATAGCTCCGCGACTTACTGTAGTTGTGACTTGGTCGCGATTGCCATGTGTCATCATGCCACAACCCAAAATTCCATTCTTTATTGAAAATTCAAAATAAGTTTCCAAAACAAGGGCCCCAACAGGCCCCGACCATAGTTTCTTGACTCGTCCCCGAGTCAATCACAAATGACAGTCTCTATCTCCATTGCCCCGCCAGATCCCGTACCCAGTTCGCGCTGTGTGCCTTCAGCTTGTCCCTATTCTCGCTGTGCGCCTTCAACTTGTTCCTGCTCTCGCTGTGTGCCTCTAGCCTGTTGTTAAAACAAGGGCCCCAACTCCGGGACTCTGCAGAACACTGTAGCTTTAAGATCAGTGAAGGCCGACACCAACACGGCTTGCTTCCACCCCACCTGTGATGAATCTACACGAATCTGTTTCTTTGGTGATCTTGGTAGCCCGGCGGCCTCTTCTATGTGCCTTTGAGAGTACGGCCCCGAACACCGTGCTAAGTTTGGTTTTGGGCCTCGGGGAGCTAGGCATTTGCATTGACCCTGAATTGAAGGGGTGAGTGGAGCCCTCCACGAATTACCCGTTTGGCCATTGCTGGCGGCCTGCATTTTACGGTCATTATTTGGCGCATTCTGGGCATACAGATGTCATTGTGCGGGAGTCCATGATCTCTGGATTTCCCTCAAAATCTGCTATAGTTGCGTTGAAATTAGGCGCTTTTTGTTGTAAGGAGCGATGAGAGATGAGCACTCTAAAGACCCTTCGGGGAGAGGTCATAAGCCTCACACGCCGTAGAGTGAAGGGTTTCAAGGGTTTTCACCGCATTTGAGTGGCACAGCCTGCTCTTTACCTTTGTGCGAGAACAGAGACAACCTCAAGGATCGGCTTGTGGCGCGTGCGGCTTCTTATTTGCCAAACTCCTAGTTCTCCTGTGTAGGCCATTGTATACGTCCCGGAGGTGGAAAGCTTGTGCTACGAAACTCATCTCCGTGACATTGGGGAGGCGGTAGTGTAATGAGCCTGGAAACATTCGGCCATAGCTGCAGCTTTGAATGACTTGATGTATACGTCCTTCAATTTTGCTCTTTGTCTTGGATTTCTAAGGCTGAGTCGTGTTGTTCGATAAGCATTACCTGGTGCTGCTGCACTCGTCGCACGTGCTTTGTGGCAACTCAAAATGAAGCCGTTCGACTATTTGGGCCACCCCTACGGATAAATAAGTATGGCTGAAATTTTGTGCCCAGGTTTCTAAATTGGCGGTCCCCGAAGTGCCCTGGTCCGGCCTCCTTTATTGTAAGGCTTTCCCACTGGCAACTAATTGATTAGAATGCTCTGGAGGGGATGGTGGCGTGGTATGTGGGTGCGCTGAGTTTTCCATATTCAAATGTGGCCATTCCTGCTGACCTGTATGGCTAGTTTGTGGAGGGACCGTTGGCTCAGGATGAGCCTCAACTGAGTCGGCAACAATGTGTGCCCTCTGGGTAAATATATCAGTTAGAGAAACTCAGGGTTCTCCCGCGGGGTCGACCGATGGTACGACTACTGCAGTACTAGAGTCAACTTCGGCCCTGTGGTCCCCACAAGGAGTTCTCGGATGATTGGGTCGGACACAGTAGCAGATGAATTGGATGGAGCGGATGAAGTGGTAGGTGGATGAATGGTGGATGGAGTGGTCGAGGGGTGTGGAAGGTGAATATTGATGAACTCTAATGGGTCAATGAGGGGTTCTTCCTGAATTAGCACCCCTGTGCTCAGTGGCAGTGGTGGATCATCAACAGTGAGGTCCACCACTGGATTTTCTTCGGTGGTGCGGGCCTGCTTGGCTTGAGGGGCTTCTAGTTGATCCGTAGGCTTTATCTTCTATCTCATCGGGGTCATGATTGGGTTTGCCAAAGTAAATAGAACAGTAGGGATGGGGGAGGTGAGAGGAGTTGTATGGGGGTGTGAGGTAGAGCGAGAAAGCGGGAACTCGGAAAATAAAGGGAAAGGAGCGGCACCGCTTGAAATGACCTGGGTCACATCATTAAATTTGCGTACCTATGTGTTCAAGTGGTGGGCGATGGGGGCGAGCAACTCAGGGAGTTCCGGTGGTGTTGCCTCCGCATCAGTTTCGACAGGTTGTTGCTGCGGCAACGTTTGCTCAAATTTGTACCTGGATACCCCATCCCAAATTTCCATCGCAACCGCCGGCCACGAACAGACCTTGTTGTGGAGGCAGTATCCTCAAGCTGAAATTTCAACGGCTTCATGCGGAAGGTGTCCCCCGGCACAGAAGTGGGTCGGAGGTAAGTATGCCTGTGACTGACCCCAAACCACACTTGCTCGTTGTACTCATCTAACAGGTTCCTCGGAACCCTTTGCTGGCTGGCCACCATGTTCATCATTAGACCGTACTAGGACCGAAATGCCTCTGCATTCACCTTTTTGGTGCTAGGATCAGCTAACACCTTCCACGGAACGAAATTCATCGCCAGAGGCTGCCCCTCTGGAATTTCCACTGGGAACTAGACAAGGGGAGTGTGCCATTTCCATAGGGCAAACACAACGATCGGATATCTGTAAATGAACCTGGTAGCTCACTTGCAGTTTTCCTCACATGTGTCAAATAGTTCCTTCAACAGGAAGGAGCACCAGTTCATCTTGGCGCCCTGAACACAATGCTCTGCAATCGAGATAGTGTCCAGAGTGCATTTTCCCTTTGTGTAGTGCCTCATTGTCTTGCTGGCAATGAGGTAGCATGAAAATTTAATCTCAGGCTTATTGATAAGCTCCATCTTGGCTCCCTTCCCACCCCTTCGGGTGCCATATTTGACATACAAGTCTGCATCGCCCGACTTCCGCGCTCGCTTGGAGGTGGTCTGACAAGCAGTCGAGACATCCGCACCATTCTGTGAAAGTCCTCTAAGATGATGGATATCATCAGCATGAATGGGAATTTCCTTATTCAGCCATAAGGACCCATTCTATATGCGGCTGAGTAGGAATCTAGTGCACTGCATAGCCGGTCTTGTGGTCCCGAAGGCCGGACGATTTCTTAAGTTCAGTAGAGAAGATTGCTGAAGGCCTCGAAATTCTGGTAAAATTCGGTTTGCTGAGTGCCCGGCTGTTGAGTAGTAAGGTTCCATATACACCTGCCAGTGGAGTGCCAGGAATTCGGAAGGGTCTGAAAGGTTAGCATCTATTAGGGCCACATTATCATATTTCTCGAGAAGGGACTCTGTCTTGTGAATTCTGTTGTTGAGCTCTGGTTCGAGGACGGCTGGGATGGCCTTTGGCATTTTTGTTCGGCGCTGATAGACCTACAGAATTCGTCTCGGCGTCCTTTCTTGGTGCTGTGCGTCTGGAGACTTCTGTTGCTCTGGTGCTGCTGCAATTGCTAATTCTAACTATTCCGAAATTCTCGTGCTTTTGGTTTTCAGGCAAGTTATGTAATTACCTGGCACGAGTGGAGTTGATGAGACCCCCTAACGAGTGAATTCTTGCTGGCATTCTTCTCTATGATAATCGTGTGAAAAATCGCGTGCCAATGTGTATTCTGACAGTTGCTGATGGTGGCATGGGGAAATGGGCGGACGCGACGGCTGAGGTAACTGCGGATGATGGCAAAATGATTATGGCGAGGTTACTTCCAATTATGGTAATTTATGGTGCAAATCTAGATGATCCTACAGACTGACACAAGTACTGACTGAAATGACCTAGACTGAACTTGACACGTTTATGAATCCTATGGGGATGACATGCTAGACGCGCCCCTCCTTGACCACAGTCGGTTGCGGTGCGGTCCCGTAACAGAGCGGTTATTGACAAACTATGCATGAACAAAAAAAAAACACTACTTATGCTCATCCTAGTTGCGGGCGAGTTAGTAAACTACACTACTCCTGGTAGGGTTTCAGGTGTGCGCCATTCACCCACCCCAGTAAAATAGTACCATCCAGCTAAGCCAACCGAACGGCTCCAGACTCTCTAATATTGATGAAAAAGTAAGGTCCTTACCAGTGCATCTGCAGCTTCCTTGGGAACTTCTGGAACTTGCTGTCATATAAGAGGACCTTGCCGCCAACCTATAACATTTTGTTCTTGATGTGGCGGTCGTGCCACGCTTTCTTCCTATCGTTTTGAACCTTCTGGTGAAATTCATCCAGGAACTGGGCCTCGTCCAGTTCTTGTAATTCATGTAGGCGCCCCTGGAGCGATGCTTCTTCCGAGAACTTGAGAGACGTGGCAATTAAAAGACTTGGTACAGTGAACTCGGCAGGGATCATAGCTTCCCAACCATACACCAATTGGAACGATGTCTGATTGGTCAAGCGCTTCACCGTAGTCTGCTAGGCCCAGAGTGTAGCTGGTAGTTGCTCATCCCAGTCATCCCGCTGGGTGTTGCAGATCTTTTTTAACCCCTTTTCAAGAATTTTATTAAACGCTTCAATAGTACCATTGGCCTGCGGGTGGTACAGGCTACTTTTATGATGCTGAATCATAAATGTGTCCAGTAGCGACTTGACCATGTCATTAATGAAATGCGTACCCTGATCGTTGGTTAAACTTCATGGGAAGCCAAACCTGCTGATGACATGTTCAAAGATGAACCGTGCTACTATATCCGCTGTGCAGTCTCGTACCGCCACTGCCTCAGCCCACCTGGTGAGGTAGTCGGTTGTGGTAATGATGTAGCGGGCCTTGGAGTGCTTGGCAACCAGGGCTATGGGACCTACGAAGTCGACAACCCACTTCTCGAATGGCCACAACACATGCATTTGGTGTAGCGGAAGCTCGTCCCTGTGAGAGGGCCTCCCCGTTCACTGACAGACATCGCATCACTTAACAAATGTCTTACAATCTGCATGGACCATCGGCCACCATAGTCTAGCCTGGAATACCTTCCTTGTGGTGGGTTTTTCCCCCACATGCCCTCTCACAACACCGTTGTGGCATTCCCACATCACAGCTTCGCGCTTGTGGTCAAGTACGCATCTGCGAAGAACCTCATCGAGGCCCAGTTTTTATAACTGCCCCGCAATCAGTTGGTATTCGGCAGCACGGACGAACAAGTGTCATTTCTGGAGCGGGGTGTAATCCTGAGGGCACTGCCCTGTGGTAAGATAGGTGGCAATGTCAGCCAAGTAATCCAGTACAGCTTCGACTCGGAAGAGGTCAGCATCCGATAGCTGATCATCGAGAGAGCCATCGTTCTCCCCCGTCTCCAACCTGGATAAATTATTGGGCCCAACATTCAACCTCCCGGGCTTGAAAATCACCTCAAATGTGAATTCTTGGAAGAGTAGAAGCCAATGATAGATCTGTCCTTCCAAAACAGGCTTATTTACCAGGTACTTCAATGCAGAGTGGTCCGTAAAGAACTTGAATTTTCCTCCTAGAAGGTAGTGGCGGAACTTCTGGAGTGAGTACACAATTGCCAGGGCCTCCCTCTCGGTAGTGGTGTAATTCTTCTCCGCATTAGACAATTTGCGGCTGGTGAAGTAGACTGGATGGTCAACTGTCGTCTTTCCGGGTTGTGCCAAGACAACCCCAAGTGCAATATTGGAAGCATCAATATGCACATGGAACTGCTTATCGCAGTCTGGGTGAACAAGAATAGGCACCATCGCCAACTTTTCCTTCAGAGTGTTGAGGGCCATCTGACACTCCTCCTTCCACTTGAATACTTCTGACTTCCGCAGCAGCTTTTCTAAAGGGGCAGTGATCTTTGCGTAATTTCGGATAAACCGCCTATAGTATCCTGTGTGCCCAAGCAGTGCCTAGAACTACTTCACTGTTTCGGGGGCTTCCATGTGGATTATCACTGCTACCTTGACGGGGTCGATGAATACCCCTTTATTGCATACCATGTGTCCCAACAGCGTGCCGAAAGGAACTGCAAAAATACATTTCTTCAAGTTCAAGGAAATCTGTAACTGGTGACATCGATCAAACATAATACGCAACAGGGTGGCGTGTTTCTTTAGCAAACTGTAGACAGTCCAATCATCCATGTAGACTTCTAGGAACTTGTGGATAGACTCCCGGAAAGCAGCGATGACAATCTGGGAAAACATGGCCGGGGCATTCTTCAAGCCAAATGGCATTACGTGGTATGCGAATGATCCCCACTCGGTGGTGAATGTTGTATTTGGCTTGTCTTCTTCTGCAACGCGCATCTGATGATAACTTGAAAAACCATCAGTGAAGGAGTAAGCTTCATTTCCCGCAAGATGACCCAATACTTCGTCGCTAAAAGGAGTGGGAAACAGATCATGGATGCAGGCATTGTTCAGACTCTAGTAGTTGACATAGACGCGTATCTCTGCCTTGTCCTTCTTATTCTGAATGACGATAGGACTCACCCACTCTGCTTCTTCCACCGGAAATATGAGACCTACGGCTAGCATCTCGTCAATCTCCATCTTGACCTTTTCTTTGATTCGTGGGTTCAACCGATAGGGTCGATGCTTTACGGACCTGGCATCTAGTTTCAGCACAATACGCATTTCTCAGAGGTCACCTTTGATACCCTTCAAATCTGCAACAGACGAAGGGAATAATTCTTCGTATTCCTGGAGGAGGCTAAAAATTTCCTTTGTCTTCTCCTCGTCCCAGTAATCTCGAACTGTAGCCAACTTGGGTTTTTCCTCCGTACTGATGTTTAACTTCTTTGTCTTTAGCGGCTGTAAATGGATGCCTTCGATGGTCGGTTCTTCATTGATGTTCTGCTCGCCTTCCTTTTCTTCGAAATACAGGTGATGGAGGTCCTCCAGACTGTCATCATCTGGATCGCCGTCAGTCCACTGGCAAGCCAGCTCGTGCCTGGCCTCAGGATGTGAGGCAACCGTGCCCCCATCGGGCTCTGGGTCACGAAGAAACAATACCCCTTTGATAGCTTGTAGTGCCTAGGACACCAGCTCTGTCTCCCCTTCAAACGAGAAGCACCGAAAAAACTTGTTCGTGACTTCCTGCCAGGAGTTGGTTCCTATTTTCCACTCTTCTTCCAAGTACCAGGCTTGGGGGGTGGTATCTAAGGAATGGATGAATCGATGTACCCACAGCTCTTGCGGGTATCCCAGACCTTGCCACTGCTCCTCACAGCTCTTTAGGTGGTCCCGCGGATCGGAAGTCCCTTTGTACCTGTGCCTACTTCGAGGGCCTTCATATTCTTTAAACCGCACCCTCAAAGCCTCTGCCACGCAACTCCACTGCGATAGGGTGTTGTGATGGTTCCTCCACCACCTAGCTGATGTGGACTGTAATGCAATGTCCAAAAGTGATATCCTACTACCTTCTGGTACCATGTCCTCCACCTTTGCAATAAAGGTATTGACAGCCTTCATGTTCGACAGGGTGGGGTATTCTGTGAACTCAGCGCCAATCCAACGGACTCGGCCAATGGCAGCACATCTCCGCGTACTGGTCTCGTACACACCCTACTGCCAATATTCGCGAGTTTTGATCCCAGCTCCAAGATTTGGACACTACGCCAGCTGATGGAGCCGGTTGCAGTCGGATTGATATAGTCCTCCTGCTTCCCTGCAGTCATCTAATAAAGGTGGTCCATCATCTGAGCATCCTCCCGGTTGTCCACAGTTTCGGTATATCGTGAGCCTTGATACAGGTCAAGGGGATAAGTGACCCAGACCTCTCCATCTTCAAAGATCATCAGCTCCTTTTTGAGGTCGATGATGGCATAATTCTCAAAATCCCAGTTGATGCCTAGTAGGGCGGGGTAAGGATCCTTGTCTCCCATAATATCAATGATCTCAAAATCCGTGTAAGTATTCACCCCCGCAATGTTGACTTCGACACCTTCTAGGCGGCCGATCGACACAATGCAGTACTGGTTCACCATTATGAGTTGGATTGGGGAGTAGGTCAGTTGTGGCCTTCCAAGAGCCTCCCACGTCTTCCGCAGTAGGATGTTGACGTCAGACCTTAAATCAAGCATGGTATCGCTGATTTGGAATCTCACAACTTGTGTGTTAAGCTGGAACTCTTTTCCCGTGCGACGCTTGTTCTGCTTGACCCACTGCACATACTAGGGTGCTGTGTCCACCGGTTCCCTCAGCCCTGTATTCCCCTGCAGTGCGTCATACAGGGTATGCCTGAGCTAGTCTCGCATCAAAGCATTATCAACAATCTTGAGGAACAGCTGAAGCCATTCCTTAATCAAGGTCCCCGTAGCATTCTGTTCTCCGGAGCTAGTTGTCGGGGGTACCTCTAGGCCCCCGGCTTCCCTCAGCTGAGCAAAAGCCTCCACCGCCTCCTAGAAGTACCTCTTCTGCGCGTCCGTCCAGATCAGTTTTTTCGGGGAGGCGGGCCCAATAGCCTGGACTGGCTCCTTTCCATCAGCGTCCTCTCCCGTCCTCTTGCCATCCTGCATGACGATCGCTACATTCTGCATGGCCGGAGTCACAGTTCCTCGCGGCTCGGATTTTACCAAATTCGTGCCCCTCTACCGTGCCCGTTCCTCCCATTTCTTAATGAGTTCTGGACAGTCCTCTATTGCATGGGTGTTCACGCGACACTGGGAACACCAAGGACATCAGGGAAGGGGAAATTTCGGAGCCACGTGACCCTCCTGGTCACATTTGTAGCATTTCACCGGACCTCGTCCCCTTGTGCGGCCTCCGCGCATACCGCTGCCTCTTCCCCTGGAACCCTCGTTCACCCTATAGGAGGGTCAGTCCAACCGGTCTGCGAGTGTGTCGAGAGCCCTGCACTGCTCAGTGTTGTGAGTCGTGGAAACACAAAACTCACAGTATACATTTTTTGGGACGTTGGAGTACTTCTGTAGTATCGGGCACATCCGAGGTGGAAGCCCCATCGTCTGGAAAATCTCGTAGTACTCCGTGGCGGTTGGGTTTGGTTGAGATGGGAACTTCGCATAAGGCTGTTGCGGTAGGTATACCCCCCGCGGATTCATCGTCGTGCCACCCCCCATTGGTGGAACCCCTTGGATTGCCATGACAGAGGGTCCCACACCCGTGCCACGTATTCGAGGACATTCGGTTGTGACGTGGCCTTCAACCAGGCAGTGAGTGCACCAAACGTTCGACCTGGATGGTATTATAGGTTGCATCTCCTTGATCTTTTCAGTCAGAATAGCGATCTGATGCTGCAGTCCCACCAAGGAGGGATCCTGCGGGGCCGGCCCTCATCGATATTCCTAAGGGTAGCCCGCCATGGCCTCTATCTTCATGGCCTGTTCCAAAGCGTCCTGCAAGTTGTCAATCTTCTGCTGGGTGAGGGGGGTTCGCGTCAAGGGAAGCAGAGCCTTGATGAACCAGTCCCTCTGATGGTTTGGATCGATCGAGTAGCTGAGTTTCCCGATCGCGTCCTTGAATCTCCACATCAGCTCCCATGCAGTCTCTCCTTCTTTCTGCTTAATCTCCCAGAGTTTGGACAGACCCTGCTGGTCCATCTGGGGAAGTTTAAATTCTCGGAAAAAATCCCGCTTTACGTCTGCAATTAATGGATTACGATGGGCCTCAGACCACTTGATAAACCATCATAGAGCCCTATCCCTGAGCGTGGTTTGGAACTCTATTAGCTTCTCGGCATCTGGAATCTACTGAGCCCTCCATATGGCTTCGCAGAGATACCAGTGCTACTCTACGTCATCGTTGCCCTGGCCAGAGAATTCTGGATACCGGGTGAATGTCCCAGCCATATTGACTTGTGATGGGGCAACCAGGATAAACTCTCTGGGTCCTAGTTGCGTGACTGTACCGCTGGGGAACGCAATACTACTAGTGATGCTGCTATTAACGTATGTCACTGTCGACAATGAACTATTGTGTAATTGACTCAATGGTTGTAACTTAACAAAAATATTACTTAAAGGTTGATAGAGTACCAGGGGAAGGTAGGGATCCTTGCCGTGTAAATTTTTGGAAGTAGGGCTACCTGGAGAGATGAATGCCGTCCTCTCTTGAAACAACCACTGCATTATGACGTACCATTCGCCATCGGAACTTTCTTCGGGCTTCCCATCTACATCGTCTTAATTAGTCGTCGTCTACCCTTTTCTCTTAGCTGGGCTCCCATGCACCCGCCGCACTCCCACAACAGTCCCTTCCATTTCCACGGTATCCGCCTGAGTGTCCATAATTCCTATCCTCTAAGGCACCTCCTCTTGATTCTTCCTGTCGTTTTCTCATCGTCTTAACTCTCGCATCACCCTTTCTCGCCATCTGTCGGTGATCTGCACCCGCTGATGCGCACGTCGCTCCCTCAATCTCCTCGCGGTCTTAGCATCCATCCCCCACTCCCCACTTCACACTTCATGTAGCATCTTTCCCTTTAGCCCTTCCACCAGCACAGGAGGTTTATGCTTCCATGCTCGACTTTTGAAATTCCATCAGCCCTTCGTCCACCATCAGGGCCTTAATCCACAACGGAATCTCCTTAAGCAACTTCCCTCTTAACCTGGAACGGAAGATAGCTTTAGCCTTCAAGAAGGATTGGTAGCACTCTGTCGCAAACTCCACAATATATCCATCCAAAGTGGTCTCTACCCAAAAATCCACTGCGCAGGTCAATTCAGTGTCCAATCGATGTAGAGGCACTAGATCCCCATGCACCCACTTGCAGTTTATCTTGCGCAAGCTATCCCTAGGTACCTTCGTCTGTAACCTCCGCAACCAGTTGTAGAGGTCGCTAAGGAATTTTCCCTAGAGGATCTTGTAGGTATCACTGGCGGAATCTAAGAAAAGGACGAGATCCTTAAGCACCCTTTCCTTTTGACTCGTCAACTCCGCTTGCTAAGAAATGAACTGGTTCAGATGGTTATCCCACCATCTCCTTATATCACCTTCGAAGATCCTCGATACCATGATCTAGTTCCCCTCATAACATGCAGTTCTCAGAAACGGAACCATTTTTTGGCGAGGAAACAAATCTTGTAGGCAAGACCCAGGTTCAGGGGTTGAGGCCAACAAAGGAATCCGCTGTAGTCTAGAACCATGCCTGCATTATCACCCTACTATGGAGAGTAGAGAGTATTAGCCGAGGCATGCCGCAACCACATGTAGAAGGGGAATATATCGATAGCAGTAAAAGGATCCGAAACTCATGATTAACATTTAATTGATTGCATAAACATAGTTATATACGCAAGAACATTCAGAGAGTGAACAGGTATTAAGAAAATAAAATTTTAAATCATCACAACCATCATGCATGCATATGAATCACACAATAGGATAGCAACCTGCAATTGTATTGATATCTTCAGCCAAATCCATAGTTACATAGCTTCCGCAAGGAGAGCTTACAAGTCTGATACAGACACCTTATAGAATAGAAAGGTAAATAAGAGAAACCTAGAAACTACAGAGATATCATGCCCAATCTCCTTCAGTCACTCTGCATTCCTTCTCCTATCGCATCCCTCCTCTTTCGGCCGGGTGACTGCTATTTATTCACCCGCTATCGCAACTGTTAGTTCCTCTTTGCGTTCTTCTTCAACTGCTTCCAGCTTCTCTCTTATTGTCTGTGTGTTTTGCTTTCTATATTCTGCTGTATGTTCTCTTTGTCTGTACTCATGCATATGCTTTCTTCAACTATCTCTTGATTCTGCACCACCTTGATAGCTTCGCGACTTACTATAGTTGCGACTTGGTTGCGATTGCCATGTGTCATCATGCCGCAAACCAAAAAGCCATTATTTATTCAAAATTCAAAATGGAATTTTCAAATGATATATCAGAGATGAAATAAATTTTTTTGTGGTTATCGTGCCTCCTTCAATCATGAGTAGATGGAAAAACACAAGTTTTTAAGAGACCTCCTTCACTAAAAAGCAGAGAGAATAGTTTTTCAAAACCTGGGCAAGTTATTATAAAAAATTTTAAGACGCGGCGCACCTTTTGCGGAATGCGATGCACCTGTAGTCACTCTCCAAAGGAAAAATGAAGGGGTGCAATGCGCTTGTGGGATAGCCCGACTTGCCTGTTGCGGGACGCGATGTGCCTGTAGTCGCTCTCCAAAGGAAAAATGAAGGGGTGCGATGCGCATGTTTTCTCCGACAGAACTGCACTGTCCGGCATTCAGAAGATGCCTGACCCGACACACATCAACGTGCAGGTGCTACGCACCTGTGCACAGGAGCATAGTACCCCTGAAGAGGCCTCCAAATTTCCATAATTCAGATTTTGGGCACAGAAACTAGTTTTTTAGCTGCAGGGGATATTTTTTAAAAGTATTCATCATTTCTTTCATCTCAGTCTTTTGATCATAAAAATATCTTGAAAACTAAACTTAAAGGAGGAAACAATGTTTTATAAAGCAGGAAGGATTATTTTCATTTGGCAAAGAACCTATTTTACCAAGTGATAAGGAAAGGAAAGTGTTAGAAGAAGGGAAACCTATTTTCAGTTTGAAGAACCTGTTTTGATAAGTAGGTAAAGGAAAAATATAACCAATATGCCTCCAAAGAAGGGAAAGGCTAAGAAGGCAGGCCAACACAATAGGTTTGAACCCACTACTATTTAAGGAGATCACTACATCCCCTTCAACCTTGTCCTATTTTCAAGAAGTGGGCTGCTTTTACTTTTGCAACAAAATTCAATAGGTCACTAACCACCCTCTCCTAACTAAGTTATTTGCCTTAAGATTAGATAGAGAGCAGGTTCACATTGCAGGCATAGACTTTGTGCTTACTCCTAAAGCAGTGTCAAAGGCAACTAAGATCCCCTATATTGAAGAAACATGGTTAAAACAAGCATCATCCATAGTTGACAGTGAAAATAAATGAAGACAGTGAAAGAACAGAAGGTGATAGTAAAGCTAACAACCAAGAACAAGATGAAAACAGTGAAAATGAAGATAAGGGAAATCTTCATAAAGGAGGTGAACAAACTGATGATGGTAAAGATAGCTCATAGAAGGATGAGAAAAGAAGTGACAGTAAATTTGAAAAAGACAGTCATGAAAAGAATAGTGAAGTTGGTAGCAGCCCACATGAAAAATACCAAAATAGTAATAATGAAACCATAGCCCTAAAGAGGAAAAGCACCACAGTAGTAAGGAAAACAGTGATAAAGGTGAAGGTGGCAATCTACATGAAGAAGACAAACACAGTGAATATGAAAATAGCCCTCAAAGAACATGAGCTTGTTGCCTCTCCTAGGGAAGGGACCATGACTCTTTCCTCAAAGGTGGAAAAGCCTAAAATCACCAAGTCTACCAAGAAGAAAACCATGCAAGGTGTGACTAGTAATGTCACTAGAGCGCTCAAGAGTAGAGGCGAATTGCCCAAGAAAAGCTCAAAACTGCCCAAAGGAGGCACCCTATGAAAAAGGGGAAAAGTACATATCTAGGATTGGAATATTTGCTTCAAATTCCTTGCATGCTTCTAGAAACCCGTAAGGGGCTTGCTCACCAAAATTGAGCAATTTTGGACATGATCTTGTTTTTTGTGATTTTTAGGCCTAATTATACATTTTTCTAGGCGCTACCATGTTTTCTAGGGGCATACTCAGCTCATGAAAGTTATTTTTTTGTATGTATTAAATTTTGGGGCACTTACTGACAAATTTTCAGATCAAAATAAGGTGTTTTGGTCCCCCAAAGAGGCAAAAATCAGTCCAAATTCACCTTTCTGCCTCAAATATCAGCAGGTGAGCCCCTCCTAGGTTTTTTCACTCAGTCCAATTTTTGACAAAGTTCAAAGGATCAGTTTGAGAAAAATAAAGTAGTTCTAGAAGGTAGACATCCAGTTATTTCCAACGAGCCATCATGTGCCTCGTTTCGACATCGAGAAATCCCTCAAAAATCCTCTACAAAACAGACTTTTTTCTGGTGCTACGCTCCTGTAGGATTTTACTGAAAAGGAATTTTTCTGAAGGTGGCCATCCAAATGTGCGTTAAGATATTTTTAACTCTATGTCAGAGATTAAAAGTCAATTTTCTTACTATTTTTAGCTTAAATAGATATTTTTTGAAGATATTTTGTGCCTTGCGTTTTGCAAAGCCTCAAGGACAAAATCAGATATTTGTATCAGGCCAATGGCCTTTTAGTTGCTCTAGGAGGGTTTCCTCCTCTTTGGCCTATATAATCCAAGAGGATTCATTGTAACCACAGGCGGAACTTGATGTTATAGAGAGAAATACATAACACTATGAGCTTTGAAGAAATACTTGTTTTATGAACTGGATGATCTCTTGCTTGGCTTGATGGTGGAGGAGCATTGTGTGTAGGATTCCATGGCTTGGTGAATGGTATTGTGTTTCTTATCTATTATGTTTTCTTAGTTTCTCATACATGTTTTCATGCTTCTTGATTTTTCTAGTTCAGTAAAGAATAAGTTTGAGATATGCCCATGGAGGCACCTCAAATTTCCTGATTCATTGCAGCTTAAATTTTTTCATCTTTCTTGGTTATGTCAAAGAATTCTTAATTGCTCGTTGGTACCCTAAGAAATTTTTATCAGTTTCATTATTGGTTATTATGTATGCTGTCTAGTATGATTCACGGTATGACCTTCTTACTCATAGCTAATCAAAACTCCATTTCTGAAATCTGTCTCTAAATTATTGGTTGTTTTAGTTAAGTCAAAGAGGTCTTGTTTCGATCTTGCCCTTTGTCCATGCTTTGCAATCTTATTTCAAAGTTCCCGATAGCTCAAAATATGATGGTTAGGATTTCCCTCTTCATATATTGAGTTGTTAGTTTATCTTATTTGTTTTCCCAAAATTCTGAAGGTGATTTTCCCAAAGTTAGAGGGTCTAATACTTCTATGTATCACTAGATTGTTTATTTTCTACATCTATCAGTTTGATTTTCATTCATAGAGATTAATGGTCATCCCTAACTCATGAATGCTTGCTGCTTAACTATTTATGTTTAAAATATCTTTGTCTTTCACAAAATTAATGTTCATCTCATTCCACTTTCACCCAAAGAATCCATTTACCTTGACTAAATCGGCCCTGTTGTAATAACTTGTCCATCTTTAAGACAATCTTGACCTTATCTAACCCCATAGCCCAATTGATTTGAAAAAATCCTTATCTATTTTTATCAGTTCCCCTCAAAAAACCCAAAACAGACCAAAACATACTTAACAACTAGCCTAAAATCAAATATACAAAAGCTCACAAGTTTACATCCTTTGCATAATAGAGAGAGCCCTCTTTGAGTCCAGGAAGGCTAAGTCCTAGGGCTCCAAAGTTTGGTCTGATGTTACCCTATCATTTGGTTTACCAATCAGCCAAATCACGGGACCATAACATAATGGCGATCATGGTGGGACATACTGAGTGCATAATATTCTAGCAAACTCTTGTAGACTCATTAGTCCTTCAAAATTAAAATCAGACAAACAACCTATAAGATCATTTAGAGTAAACTCTTATTGTTTCACCATCTTAGCAAAATGATGATTCAGTTATAGGAAACTCTTACAAAGCTTAGGGCTACATATAGAAACTTAGAAAAACCCAAAAACATCCCTAGATTGGTTTTTTATCAGTTATTGGTGGTGGACCATAAACACATATCTCTAAAAACAACAAAAACATCCACCTGGCAACTACACTAGCCTCCAATAGGCCTATTACTCCACTAGTCCTTATAAAATTCCCTGGGAATGCATTGAGCAATCCAAATCATGCTGATGGTGGAGAACAAAGTTAAAATCTTCCACCTGGTGACTCCACAACCCTCATTAGACCAAAAGACTCCACTGGTAGATAACTTTAGATTGGTTGAAAAGACACAATGATCCTTTCTGATTAACAAATATGGATCCAAGGATACAAAAGAGATATTCTCCGATGAGTAGAGAACATATCCCTGGATTCCCCCACAAAATTCCTGAAATAAATTGGATAAAAAACCTACCTATCTTTCGAGATGAAAAGGTTGATGACCCATTGTTACACCTCATAAAATTTCATATACACATATGGAGGTTAAAGGTTGAATGGCACGAGGACTACCTCATGGAAATGTTTATGGGAACATTAGAATATAAAGCGATAAATTGGTATGAAAGTCTAGAACCTGACATCTTGTTTTATTTGAAGTTTCCACAAATTATTTTATAAACACTATATAGGGCATTGTCCATCTCTATCATTGGCTGAAATTTTTTGTGATCAATCTAAAGACCTCATACAACACCTCGTAAACATTGATGAAGACTTAGCAAATTGGCATCCTAAGGATCTTTTAGAGGAGGTTCATACTTTTCATACCCAAGATAAATATCTTGACAGCCAAGAAGTATTGGTTGAGGATGAAATCAAATCTGAAATAGAAGAAAAATAAAAAACTTTAGGATCTCTACCTTTGTGCTTTGAGTCATTTCAATTTATACAAGAAAATTGGCCTCCTAAAAATCTATCAAAGGCAACTCATGAATTCCATGCTAACTATCCCAAACATCACGAAGAGTTGGTTGAAGATGAAAACAATCAAGAAATGAAAGAGAACCCACAGGATTTATCTAAAGGCATAAGTGATGATTCATCATTTCTCTTAGGTGAGGCCCAAAAATAAATTCATCCTCTAAATCAGCTTTCCCAAGAGAAAGAGGATTATAGTAGTTATATCTAAAGAGAGATAAAAATGCCTCCCTTTTTAACTAAAGAGGAGATAGATCAACTCATAAACATGTATACAACCGCTAAAACTTCATATGACCAAAATTTTTTTGATCATTCTCCTGCTAATATTGCATACCATAAGTCAAAAAATATATTTGTAAATCAATTCAAAGAGAAACAATCTGATAGTCCAATATTTATGGCTAGTGACATTACTTATATTAATGATTCTCCAAGGTTTAATCAATATATTGATGATTATGATATTCAAGTAGAAGCTAACCTTGCAGAGCCATCAACAGTTGATTTGTGGAATGAAGTTCACTATCATCAGATTGAAAGCAGTAATCAGCTAAGATAGGTCACCTATGACACTGATGATGAAAGCCTTGAGAGTTTATAAGTAAGTGAAGAGTCTCTGACTCTTTTCTCTACTTCACTTCAGTCCATCAGAAATAAATTTCACATAATTGGAAATTATCAGTCTTTCAGCTTTGATGATGAGGTTGAGGAGGATGATGAAATTCTTGAGCAAATTTTCAATGAGAAGCCTTCTCCTGAAATGGTTGAGGAAATCATTTTGGACATGGAATGCTCCTTAGCTCCAGATTTGCAGCCACCAAATTCCATTGAGTTATAAATTGCAGATGAAGAAATAGAAGTTGATAATCACATGAGAGTTGTCACACTATCGTGTCAAGAGGATTTACTGCCACAGTGCATCCCTGCTCATCAACATGATGACCTTCACACAGTTTTTAGTCCACTTAATCAGAACACATCAGCTTGGAAAGAAGACTACACTGCAATATATGATGAGTCTGACAGTTCAAGTGATCATGAGCAAGGGGAAGAGTTTCTTTCCCTAGAGAGTCCCAAACATAGCCAATTGGAAGAAAGAATAGTCCTGAATGAAGCTTATATATCAAATCCTCTAGATCAAGTATTATTCCAAGATCCATTTGTTGTTTTCCTTGAGAAATCTGAAGGAGTAGTCTGTTCCGCCTAGAATAGTCTATTGCAAAGTGTGAGAAAAATTTTAGGCACTACTGTTCGAAAACAAGTAAGGTGGAAGTGGCCTTTTCATTTCTTAAGCACTCTCAAAAAGCTAAAACAAAATCCCTCATGGAATCATCTACTTGATTGGCTTTGTTGGAAGAGAGTTTTCACTAACTGATTGTATATTGTGTATAGGTTATATTAGGATAGATAGATAGGTGTGAAAAATAAGCTCAGCCTTGTGAGCATGTTTTTAGTCCTAGATTGTTTAAAGAAAAAGTAGAGACATAAAATACAAAAAAAATAGGAAAAGTAGAAAAATAGGGTGGTTTCTAAAAGCAGCAGTAATGCCCCATACCCAAGAAAATAGTCATGCTGAAAGTGCGCAACTCTAAATGCCACTACTAGTGCACAAAATATGTCTTGTTAAGTTATATAGCCTAATCATAACTGGGCATGTTTTAAATTGATTGCTGATAAGTTAGTGGAAAACGTGATAGTCAAATTGTGTTATCTTGACTTGTCAATAAAAGTAGATGAGGAAAAGATACTAGTTCCACACGCTCAAAACAGAACCAAAGAGGAAAACAGGGATGAAAAACAAACTATGTATCCTAGCCATAATTTTTCTAAATCTCATTTTGTGTGAAAATAATATTTGTGTGCAGCTTGTCTTTTATGCCACAAACACATGACAAATCAGACCGTCTAATCCTGATTTGGTCATTTTTCAATTTCATGCTTTAGTCTAGTGAATGAAATCCTGTCAAACAGCTTAATCTTGACAGTCGATCTAGTGTCGGTAGAGAATTAAAGGAGTTCATCAGTTTAATTTGAACTCCTGGAAGATATAAGGGTAGAATTTGATAGTTTTTCCTTCTTCAAAAATATCATGTCAAAAGGTTGCTAGTCAAAGTGCACCTAAAGAAGAAAAAATGCTAGGAAAAGTAGCTAGGTAAGTAGAGATGAGGTTAATGCTAATGATGCTGTCAGTTTGTCAGAAGGCATCACTTTCAGGAATAGCATCAGAGAAAAGAGAAATGTGTGCCAATGGATGAGGCATTGGTCTTCACAAGCCAGAGATATGTAATTCTAGACACCTCCTGAAAAGGAGCTGCCCTCCCCAAACGGAGCCACTGTTAGTCATAAATATTTTTGCCTGCTTTGATGACTAGATCACTTGTCTAGGTTTTCTAGAAACCAATCTCAAACAGTCAACTTGTTCTCCAGAAAACCCCTCAAACAATCTTTTGTCTTTTTAACCCTGTCTTACAACCTGTGATGGAAGTAGTCTCCAATACTCATTCCTGTCTTAAACCAGCTAAAACTTCCTTTTTTATAGCTATCAAAATCCTAATACCTCTGCTTTTAAAACCCCCTGTTTCCACGTAGCTCACTGTCAAACATTCGACAAGTTGTCTACCTGATTATGCCTGTAGTCGCTCTCCAAAGGAAAAATGAAGGGGCGCAATGTGCCTGTGGGATAGCATGAAGTGCCTGTTTTCTCCGACAGACCTGCCTCACCTGGAATTCAGAAGGTGCCCGGCCTGACACCCAACAATGTGCAGGTGCTACGCGCCTATGCATAGGAGCGTAGCACCCCTCAAGAGGCCTCCAAATTGCCATAATTCAGATTTTGGGCACAGAAACTGGTTTTTTAGCCGCAGGGGATATTTTTTAAAGGTATTCATCATTTCTTTCATCTCAGTCTTTTGATCATTAGAATATCTTGAAAACTAAACTTAAAGGAGGAAACAATGTTTTATAAAGTAGGAAGGCTTATTTTCATTTGGCAAAGAACTTGTTTTACCAAGTGATAAGGAAAGGACAATGTTAGAATAAGGGAAACCTATTTTCAGTTCGAAGAACTTGTTTTGATAAGTAGGTAAAGGAAACATATAACCAATATGCCTCCAAATAAGGGAAAGGCTAAGAAGGCAGGCCAACACAATAGGTTTGAACCCACTACTATTTAAGGAGATCACTACATCCCCTTCAACCTTGTCCTATTTTCAAGAAGTGGGTTGCTTTTACTTTTGCAACAAAATTCAAGAGGTCACTAACCACCCTCTCCTAACTAAGATATTTGCCTTAAGATTAGATAGAGAGTAGGTTCACATTGCAGGCATAGACTTTTTGCTTACTCCTAAAGTAGTGTCAAAGGCAACTACGATCCCCTATAATGAAGAAAAATGGTTAAAAAAAGAATCACCCATAGTTTATAGTGAAAAGAAATGAAGACGGTGAAAGAAAAAAAGGTGATAGTAAAGCTAACATCCAAGAACAAGATGAAAATAGTGAAAATGAAGATAAGGGAAATCTTCATAAAGGAGGTGAACAAACTGATGATGGTAAAGATAGCTCACAGAAGGATGAGAAAAGCAATGATAGTAAATGTGAAAAAGATAGTCATGACAAGAATAGTGAAGTTGGTGGTATCCTATATGAAAAATACCAAAACAGTAATAATGAAAGGATAGCCCTCGAGAGGAAAAGCACCACTACAGTAAGAAAAACAATGATAAAGGTGAAGGTGGAAATCTACATGAAGAAGACAAACATAGTGAGTATTAAAATAGCCCTAAAAAACATGAGCTTGTTGCCTCTCCTAGGCAAGGGACCATGAATATTTCCTCAAAGGTGGAAAATCCTAAAATTACCAAGTCTACAAAGAAGAAAACCATGCAAGCTGTGACTCGTAATGTCACTAGAGCGCTCAAGAGTTGAGGCGAATTGCCCAAGAAAAGCTCAAAAATGCCCAAAGTGCTCGGTGAAAAAGGAGGAAAGGGAAATATCTAGGCTTGGAATATTGGCTTCCACTTCCTTGCATGCTTCGAGAAGCCCATAAGGGGCTTGCTCACTAAAATTGAGAAAATTTGGACATGATCTTGTTTTTTGTGATTTTTAGGCCTAATTACACATTTTTATAGGTGTTGCCATGTTTTCTAGGGGCATCCTCAGCTCATGAAATTTATTTTTTTGGATGTATTAAATTTGGGGGCATCTACTCACAATTTTTCAGATCAAAATAAGGTGTTTTGGTTCCCCAAAGACGCAAAAATCAGTCAAAATTTACCTTTCTGCCTCAAATATCAACAGGTGAGACCCTCCTGGGGTTTTTCACTCAGTCTATATTTTGATAGATCTTGATGGATCAGTTTGATAAAAATCAAGTATTTCCAAAAATTATACATCCAGGGCTTTCCAACGAGCCATAACGGGCCTTGTTTCAACATCGGGAAGTCCCTCAAAAATCCTTTACAAAACAGATTTTTTTCTGGTGCTATGCTCTTGTAGGATTTTTTTGAAAGGAAGTTTTCTGAAGGTGGCCATCCAAATGTGCGTTAAGATATTTTAACTCTATGTCAGAGATTAAAAGTCAATTTTCTTACTATTTTTAGCTTAAATAGATATTTTTTGAAGATATTTTGTGCCTTGGGCTTTGCAAAGCCTCAAGGAAAATATCAGATATTTGTATTAGGCCAATGGCCTTCTAATTCCTCTAGGAGGGTTTCCTCCTCTTTAGCCTATATAATCCAAGAGGATTCATTGTAACCACAGGAAAAAATTGATGTTATAGGGAGCAATACATAGCACTATGAGCTTTGAAGAAATACTTGTTTTATGAACTGGATGATCTCTTGCTTGGCTTGATGGTGGAAGAGCATTGTGTGTAGGATTCCATGGCTTGGTGAATGGTATTTTGTTTCTTATCTGTTATGTTTTCTTAGTTTCTCATACATGTTTTCATGCTTCTTGCTTGTTGTAGTTCAGTAAAGAATAATTTTGAGATATGCCCATGGAGGCACCTCAAATTTCCTGATTCATTGTAGCTTAAATGTTTTCATCTTTCTTGGTTATGTCAAAGAAATCTTAATTGCTCATTGGTACCCTAAGAACTTGTTATCAGTTTCATTATTGGTTATTATGTATGCTGTCTAGTATGATTCACGGTATGCCCTGCTTACTCATAGCTAATCAAAACTCCATTTCTGAAATCTCTCTCTGAATATTTGGTTGTTTTAGTTAAGTCAAAGAGGTCTTGTTTCGATCTTGCCCTTTGTCCATGCTTTGCAATATTATTTCAAAGTTCCTGATAGCTCAAAATATGATGTTTAGGAGTTCCCTCTTCATATATTGAGTTGTTAGTTTATCTTATTTATTTTCCCAAAATTCTGAAGGTGATTTTCCCAAAGTTAGAGGGTCTTATACTTCTATGTATCACTGGATTGTTTATTTTCTGCATCTATCATTTTGAGTTTCATTCATAGAGATTAATGGTCAGCCCTAACTCATGAATGTTTGTTGTTTAAATATTTATGCTTAAAATCTCTTTGTCTTTCACAAACTTAATGTAAATATCATTCCACTTTCACCCAAAGAATCCATTTAACTTGACTAAATCGGCCCTGTAGTAATAATTTGTCCATCATTAAGACAATCTTGACCTTATCTGACCCCATAACCCAATTGATTTGACAAAATCCATATCTATTTTGATGAGTTCACCTCAAAAAACCCAAAATAGACCAAAACATACTTAAAAACTAGCCTAAAATCAAATATACAAAAGCAAACAAGTTTACATCTTTTGCATAATAGAGAGAGCCCTCTCTGAGTCCACGAAGGGTAGGTCCTAGGGCTCCAAAGATTGGTCTGATTTTACCATGTCATTTGGTTTACCAATCATCCAAATTACGAGACCATAACAGAGGGTACATGCAACCTGTGCCTGGGATACCTCAGCAATTTTTTCTTCAATTTTCTGCTTAGTTGTAATGAGCTGTTGGTGCACTTGACGG
Organism: Pinus albicaulis; assembly: GCA_034641835.2. Taxonomy (NCBI): domain Eukaryota; kingdom Viridiplantae; phylum Streptophyta; class Pinopsida; order Pinales; family Pinaceae; genus Pinus; species Pinus albicaulis. The sequence goes on along the minus strand of CM076581.1, from coordinate 890,376,729 downwards.
TCTCTGTGTTGAATCTCTTTGAATAGGGATGCATGAAGGATCTACAATGGTTCATGCGGCAGGTGGGTGAGATCCAACTGTACCTCTTTGTAGGCTTTTACTTTCACTCCTAAGTTGGGTGGACTCAGTATGAGGGCTACGCTGGGTAGAGGGAAGAGACGGCTTTCTGACGTATTTATTACTGTGCTGCTTGTTGTTGGGGTGGACCTTTCCTTAATCATACTAGTTTGAAAGGTATCTTTCTTTAGGTGTAGAGCCCAGAGCTCAGCCTGGAGTGTATCAACTGTGGCTTTCTGCTGCTCTTCCAAAGACATCCATTTTTCTTCTGTAGCCAAGGTGACCGCATCTGCGATCTACTCTAGGTTCTCTTCTGTCAGCATAACTCTTGTGTCGTGTTTTGACCATTGAGTTCATTTCTTCTTCCATGGCCCTTTAACAGGGTCACTAGTCCTCTTCATACCTCAAAGGGAGTCAGCACCTCCCGCATCCAGACCTTCTGCACCCAGATCCTGCTGTGAATCCTTCTACGATGTTGGTTTCGCACCCTTCCCAGTACTCTTGCCCTACTGCCAGCTCTTCTGTGATCCCAGACCGACTTCCTTCTCAGTACCTTTACCCTGTTCTCCATTTTCTTTGGTGGTGTCGGGTGGGGTGACCTTCGTGGTGCTCGTCCCTGCAGTGTATCTCATACTTGATTTGAAGCCAAGCTTCCAGTGTGGAGGCCAAGTCACAATTAGGCGGTCAATTTTCTCATCAGTAACCATGTATGGGAGTGAGGCCCATGCTGGATCCTTTCGGCCTTTGATATGTACATTATGCATGGTTACTTGAAACAATATGATGCCTTTTTACTTATCATAAACTTCCGGTGACAAGCGGGGCCGTGAATTGATTGCTGCTGTGAGCCTGCTCTAAAATAGGACCCAGAAGACTTGATTGTCCTCAATACGTTGTGCGTCCTTTGAGTCCCACAAATTCACGTATTGCACCCCCTTGCACATATCTGGCATGAGCTCAGGGAGGATTGAGTCTTTAGGGGCTTCCCATGAAACCAACGTGATGAGAAGCAACAGCCAAGAGTAGCAAAATTCTCTCCCATGATCCTGGGTGTCGCGTACATTCTACAGAAATTTGTTGCACAGGAACTAGGACCAATTGTAGCAAACCCCCTTTTCGTAGCGGCCAACCAGTTGAATTACATATGCAGGGAAAGCGGTAGCCTGGAATTTGTGCATCATCTTGCATGCCAGCAACAAGGTACCCATCTATGCACCGGGGTCGCTGATTGTGCTGAACATGAACCCCCTAGTGTTCCGCTCCACATGGTAGTCCTTGTGCACCTTATCGGAGATATTTTGCTCATAATTTTTGCCAAATCACAGCATAGGGTCTTTCCTTTCCTTCAGAAGACCACTAATACAATGAATAAGTGCGTCATCAATGGGGTTTCATTCCTATATCCATAAGTAGCCATCATGGACTAGGGCAAGAAGTTGGCACACAAGTTGGTCAGTGATATTGTAGTGGCCAAAGTGAGGCATCCTCAACAAGTCTAATAGCTCAGAACCACCCAACCCACGTTCCCATGGCATGGGGACTATTTTTATCATGACATATTCCAATACCCTTTCGAGATATAGCTCTGGGGCCAATTCAGGGAAGGCCTCCAAATTGGCCAAGTCATGGTCGTCGAATTTTACCTCGTGGAGTTTGCCAAAAGGTTCTCCAATGATTTGGACCTCACCCGGAGTCAGTGGTTGTTACACCATTTTTTGGTCATCTAACCTATTATCATTATATGGACCCAAGTACACCATGTAAGACCAATTTTACCCTAAGTAAAATTGCTTTCACTATGTAAAATAACTTAATAAACCACATTTATTAGGTTGTTTATGGTCTAAACAGAAAACCCCAAAAGGAAATATTAAACAAACCTATTTTGTTTAATTTTCCTCATGGAATAATTAATTAAACCATAATTTAATTATTATTCCCAGTCATGTTTAACCCAAAAATAAAGAAATTAATTAGATAAACCTTTATTTATCTTATTATTTTCTAGGAATAATTATTTAAATCTCATTTAGATAATATTCCTTGTTAAATATGACCAAATCACCCACAAATAATTAAATAAATCATTATTTATTTAATTATCTTTCAACCATTTCCTTAAAAAGATAAATAAATCATTTATTTATTTATTTTTGACAAATAAAGGGATTTGACCCAAGTCAAATACCTTTTCCCTCCAACAAATATAATAAAATATTCCATGAAAGGTGGATCTAGATTTGGTTAACATTATTTTAATCATGCACCAAGATCTAGAATGACCCAATATTTTGTTATAAATAGGAGGTTTTTTCCTATCATTCTTCACCTTTTGTTGCCTATTAGATCACTCTGGATCTATACACTTGGTCACATTCTACATTATTTGCTGTGTGAGCTCCCTTTGAGTTCTATCTTTGTCTGGGTTTTCTACACCAACAAGAGAGAGATTCTAGATCTGAAGTGCTGAGGACTTCCAAGAACCCATCCCATTGAGGAGAATTGGAAACATCTTCTTGTTTTCCTCCCAGGTGCCCTTAATACAAAATTCTTTCAAAAATTGTTCTTGTCTTGTCTATTGGATATATGGAGCAAACCCTTCTTTTTACTGCTTAATGTCTTTCTATGCATAGATCTGGTTTTTTGCAGCTCTTGTCTTGATCAACTAACTGTAGATTTGAAGATATTGGCAGCCACATTTGTTGTTAGGGATATTAGTTATGCGTAGCTAAAGTGGTCCTTTTTCGTACACTTCGACAAAGGATTCATACTAACAAATGGCGACTCCACTAGGGAACGAACCCATAATCTCTCACGCTCACCGGCGAAGCTTCTAAATGGTATGTAGACCAAGCCACCTCTTCCCATACCACCTTTGCGACCATTTCCCAAGCCTTTTTATCTTACTTCCAGCTCCCTCTCCGATACAATACTAGTACGGAGCTTTTGACCTCTTTCAAGCAAACCTCTTCGACCCACCTTTCCGCTCATGTCCAGGAATGGCAATGAAGACAAAGCTTATGTCGAGCTCCCCCCTTCGAAGATCGGATCTATATGGACTGGTTCCTTCGCTCTCTCTTATCTCCCATTGGCAAATATGTCGCCTCCCATTTTCCTCAAACCGAAGAAGCCGCCCTCCAAATAGCCTTGAAATATGACCTGATCTATGCTCAGTCTGGTTATGTTTATACCGTTCTTCCTAACCTCCCTAGGCCCAGTGGCACTAATTCCCCAGGGGCATCTCATTCCGCCGACGGTATCATTGGAGCCCTTTCCCATCCGTACGCTCAACCTCCTATGGGCTATGGTCTCCCTCAGGGAGGGGCCAGCACCTCTAGCACGCTTCCCCCTCCCGGTAGCATGTATTGAGGATATGGCATGCCTCCTCCTTTTTCCCAACCTCCTACTTACCTCAATGTTGCCCAACCTAACCATTACCTTTATCCATAGCCTGGTGCGCTAGCTCCTCCAGCATATGCGCTTCCATCTCCCTTGCCTCCTCCAAACCCGCAATAGCACCTACAGCCCCCTCCAGGGCAAGTATTTGCACAACAAGGCGCGACTAATCCCCCTTCTTCTCAAAGAAGGCGTAGAGGCAATCCAAACCAATATGTCCGTGGTAATCATGGACCTAATCCTCAAGGTATTGACCCTAACACTGCCAACCAGCAACAGGGCACTCAGCCCAAGCCGGACAGGCCGCTTTGCACAAATAAGCCTTGTTCGTGTTGCGGTGTTTATGGTCATTACACCCACGATTGTCCCCTCTTACCCCAGATGCGGCAGATGTGGGAGTATCAAGCCACATTGCACGGGCAACACGCCTCCCCTCATGCTCCTCCTAATGTGGCCACTACCCAACCAGCTGTGTTTATTGATCCTTTCCCTCAGCAAGGATTCATGGCTACCCAACCGCCTAATAGCCAGGTCACCACTCCACCTTCCCTTTCTGGTTCCTCCGATTACCAGATACTTATGATGAACTCTGATCCTTCCCAACCGTATACCTTCACCTTCAAACTCAGTCTCGCCAGTACCCCAAGCCTCCCGCTCAGACTGCCCCCGACTCCCCTTCTTCCGGTTCTATAGAGCCTCTTTTGACAACCAATGGTCCCTTACATATCCCTGAACCCAAAGTTGAGGTCCATCCCAAGATTCCTAAAGGACCGTTATGTTGAAATGCTGCTTCTGGCCAAGCTGCTCATTCATATAGCATAGTAGATGATTTGGCGCAATGTCCTGCTTCCATTTCCACACTGGAACTCCTCCAGTCGTGCCCCTCCCAAAAGAAGGCTCTACTATCTGCCGTGGGTGCTGTAGATCCTGTTGATGACCAAATGATTGTGTTCGACACCCATCAATCAGACCATCCTCCCCTTCCTGCTTCCGTCGCCTTCCAAATCCCAGTCAAAATCTGGAATGCCAACGTTTCTCGGTGTATAATTGATGAGGGGGCATCCACTTGTGTGATGTCCGCTTCAGTTTGGAAGCAACTTGGATCTCCTGAGTTGGACCCTTCCACGATCACCCTTCGAGCGTGGGACGGCCACGCCTCCCAACCCATTGGCCTTTTTCATAATTATCCTATCACCCTTGCCGGTAATACCGTTTGCATTGACGTCGAATTCATTGACGACCCTCTAGACTACAACATTCTATTGGGGTGAAGCTACACCTATGCCATGTCTGCTGTCCCATCCGCAGTTTTTCGCAAGATGTCTTTCCCTCATAATGGAGAGATAGTCACCATTGACTAGCTGTCTTACCATGAGCCGCCATCTCAGACCTCCCCCGAGACGACCATCTCTTCTGTAGCCAATAAGAAAATCGTTAACTCCTTGACCAGTGTCTCCCCCGGCGTCTACAAAGATTCCTCCCTGCTAGGAACTTTTCCTGGTCTTCCCCCTCCTCATATCTCTGATCCCAACTTGTCGAATGTTTACATGATGCAATCGTCTCGAGTTGCCCTTAAGCGACCCGCTTCGGCTAGTCAGCAACCTCAGACTCAACCTCGCCCACCGCAACCTGCTCCTAGCCCTTCATCTCCCCCAGCCAGACCTCCTCCTTCTGGTCCTTCTCCTATAGCTGGTATCCCTGACCCCCTTTATCCCCCTGGAACAGTTCCCCCAGGCCTTAATCATCTCGGAGCCGTCCCTCCTGGTCATTATCCCGCTGGTCAGATACCGTTCCTGGCTCCCCCTCCCGGAGTCTATTCGATCCCCGTCATGGCCACCTTCTCTCTCCCTAACCTGACCCTGGGTATACCCGTCTGGTACCTCGACCCTCCAGCCGCTACCCCTCCTAGTCACCCCAAACCCTATCTTGCTTTGACACCGGTTCAACTGGTCCCCCTTGCTTCCTCTGTTGCTATGGTTCCCCCTGCACCTCCCCAGGACCTTACCCCTGTGGTGACAGCTTCAGGAAAGAAAGGCAAAGCTCGCAAGGTGGCATCCAAAGACAAGGCCACCCCGACTGAACCAGCTCCTCCTTCGCCCGGAAAGCCTTATGCCTTGTGTGATTTCGTCGGTCACACCACCCATACTTGTCCTGAGTTTCCCCGCATTCAACCCATGGTTAAAGTTGCGTTTCCTGAGTCTATGGCCTCCGACCCTTCTCTTCCGTCCTTGTCTGTAACCAAGAACCCCAAAACTATTCCCACTAGTAAACCCTGTGCTTTTTGCGGTGTCCATGGCCACTATTCCCACCATTGTCCTCACCTAACGCATTACCGCACCTCTTTAGAAGTAGTCCGAGAGTATGAGGTTGAAAAAACTCAATCCGCCTCTCGCATACTCGCGCAGTATGCTTCGGGCCAGCCTGAGGATCTCCCCGCTCCCATCGACATCCCCCCCCCTGATGTTCAGACGACGGAGCCTACTACGACCATTCTTTACCTATCCTCCTTTGTGCGACCTTTGGAGCCCAGTCCCCTTGCATCCTCCCCTGTTGTTTCGCTTGACCCCCTCTTTTCTACCGATACACGAGATCACTCCACCCGTATCTCTGTTGCCTTCCGCAGCCCGAGTCCCTGCCATACCTCCTATAGCCCTCATATACCACCCTCTAGTTTGTATATGAGCCATAGCCATCCTGCTCATTGCACTCCCTCTCGCAGTTGCTGCTCGATGTCTTCTGTTCACTCACGCTGCCGTCATTGTATCTCCTCCCCCCATTTGTTGTCTTGTAACACCATTCTGCAGGACCTCCCATCCCCACCCTTTATCGGTTACGCTGATGGTGCAAGTCGTTACTCTCAGAATCTAGCCTTGGAAGGTTGGGCCATTTTCACCCCCTTGCATGCCCTTGTCCTCTCAAACGGGGTCTGCATTGGTACTGCCACCAAAAATCAGGCTGAATATGATGTAGTGCATGGTCTCTTAGTCGATGCCCTCTTTCATCGCATCCTCCATCTGCATGTTCGTTTGGATTCCCTACTTCTTGTCATGCAACTAAATGGTGTTTATCGTGTGCATAACCCTGTGCTGTTTAGATGATATTTACGAGTGAAACTCTTGATACGTGAATTTGAAACCATAACTTTCAACCATGTACCTCGAGAACAAAATCACTATGTAGATATTATTGCAAACCATGTTCTAGATTGGAATTTATCACACGCATTTCATACAAGACAATAACATTCATAATCATTAAAAACGATGCATATCGATAATATGTGTCACAAAACATGTGTTTAGATTCCATCTACTCTGATACATATGACATGCCCATAGCATGTTACAAAAAACTCAAAACTGGGGGCACCACCTACCCCTACATACACACTAGGGGGCACCACATGCCCCACACCTACTCACTATCTGGCGGATCCCAAGCCAATGGCTCTACCCCTGCAGCCCGTAGATCATGTATGCCTTGATCGGCCATCGCCATGCGCCGCATGACACCTCACCATTCTGAGGGAAGACCAATGCATGCCTCCACATATTGGTCGTCTAAGTCTTGCCACCCGCGCTCTGAAAATCCGGTCAGCAATGTCTCACATCTACAGCGGATGTCCTCTAGAAGGGCGGTCGCATCCTCATTGCGCACTGCTCTTGACCCACTCGACCCTGCAGCTCCAGAGGCTGCCGGGCGTCCCATATATTCGGCCAGTTTTACCGAAGCTATATATGCATACCAAAAGTACATGAATCAGTACCATATCTACTATTCAATAACTTTAACATGCCCATACAAGAATAGTTACTTATCACTTACCATCGGGCCCCCATACTTGACCAAGCGGAAGTGGTAGGTCCAGATCCCCACAATAACTCATCCCACTATATGGATAGTCGTCTATGTATAACGGCATCTGATCCTAATGGGCAAAGAATTCAGGTCGAAACACTCGCCCGACCACCCCTCCTCCTCCTCTGCACAGTAGCCGCCCCCACCGGTGCATCCTGGGCTCTCTCGGGCCCCCATCTGGGAGCTGTATACGAGGCCACAAGGTCGGGATCTTGTCAAAGAAGAAGGAGCACAATGAAGTCCCATACAAGAAATCATGGTTCACTTGCTACTTACAGAGCGAAAACTGTCGTTTGAGCGACACCAACATCATTTGGGCCCACCCATAGTAGGTCCCACTCAACACACTCTCCACAATCATCATCTGCCCCCCAGTGATGTGATGGAGCGCCTGGTTGCCCAGGATACGCAGCACCACTGCGGCCACTGCACGGGTCTCTAATCTCTCTAGATCCCCGATCGGTATCTGATTCCCCATGACTTGGAGACCCAATCAGCAATGTCGCTCCACAAACTCCATAATATGCCACCCCTGCGGTAATACTGGCTGTGTGTTTCCCACCATCCCCAGTGGCGGGAGACCCATCAGGAAATACACATCCTGGACTGTCAGTTTGATCCTGTGCCCCTGCACTACAAATACCTCATGCTCTGGATCCCAGTAACTGATAATCCAGGCCAACAAAGGCTCTCCCGGTCTCATAAAAGGGTTCTCCAAAAACTTTAGAACCCCAAACCTGGCCAACACACGATGGACACCCTGATCTGCCTGGATCTCTGCCCGTAATGTACCCAGGTCTCTCTCTCTCCAGTTAACCCGTATATCTGCCATATCTGCACAAAAACATCATCTTTGTCAGCATACAGATTGGGAATACCATAACCAAACACAAAAACCCAACTCTCAGCCATAAAACAGCACTAAAACCCCCTCATCTCCCAGGTCGCAGTTTTCTGCCCAATTCTAGGACAAGTCGCAGTTTTTTCCCTGAAACCTGCTTCCCAAGTCACAATTTTTGGCCCAAAAAGTGTGACCCGGCCGTAGAGATGAAGGAGGGTCTGTTACTGAGATTTTGGGCCCTAAACTGAACTTTCAATCCATCAAAATGAAAGAGTAAGGTTAGGCCTCTTACCTACAACTGACGGATCTTGATTCCAACGGTCGGTTTGTCCGCTACGCTCGCCGCAAGATTTAGGGCCTTCTCTCCTCTCTACATTCACCACAACAACACTAGCAAATGAGTGAATTTGGAGGGAAAACTGCCTTATTAAAAGAGAACCCTTGTTTCTTCTTTCGCCTGCTACGACCATACCGTAGCCCCGTTTGACAAACCGTCTGCACCATTGGAAAGCTCTCACCGAGCCCTCAAATGGGTATTTGTTAGTTTTTTGTGATTTGATAATTCACCAGGACACATTTTGTCCAAGATTGGTCACTTCACCTATCCTTAAAATCGCATTTCTTCACTTACAACACTTGTACTTGGGGCACCACTTTGCTTCCTTACTTGTCTTTGTTCGTGTCGATTTTCGTCATGAGCTACCATATTGTACTCATGTTCTCATGGTCCCCCCTTGGGCCTTTACTATGTGGTAGCACCATCGAGTCGCCCTTGTGTAGAGCATCCAAGTTGAGTCATCATTGCATTCATGGAGTCTATCCCGAGTCCCTCTGTACCCTACTATAGCCCTCCATCCTTCATTGTTTGGTCCCTCTCTTGTGTCGCACATTATGGCCTTCAGTCCCACTGTCCCCTATCCCTTATGATATTTCGTCAGTCGCTGCCATGTCATTCATGCCCTTTATGCTCTAACAAGGGATGTCGTCCATTCGCTACTCAGTCCTTTCCATTTCACCATCATCATTTGTGTCAGTCTGTCCGTCGCTCTACTATTTTCTCTCGTGCCTTAGTTGAGGATCTCTCATTGCCTCACCTATGGCATACCTCCTTCTGTCGACATCAGCTACTTTATTCCAGAAGATAGGTACAGAGGGTGGTGTACCTTGGTTCCAGCTTCCACTCTTGTTCGGTGCCTCGAATCAGGCAAAGGGATCTCTCATTTCCCTTTGACTTGATTGTTTCTCCACTCCAGCTCCTTTCAGCATGATCGAGATCTGTATGCTTGATGGTTCAGCGATGCAGTAGCAGCTCTTGGTGATTCCCAAGTGTGTGTGAGATGTCTCAAATATGAGGGGTGGCCTTTGTAGCCCCCCACATGCCCGATGACATCTTTAGTAATTTCATTGGTGAGCCTTTGAATATCCAGGTTTGATGATGTTTGCCTTAGCCGCTTGCAGCGCCTCTTTGATTTGCATGTATCAGTCAGATCTTGTGAGCCCTTCCCCGTGTATAGGGGGAATTTGGGTTGTATTTGTATCTCATGTACTCAAATATTATTGTATAAGTCCTGGATGTTATCCCAGGCACAGAATGTATGTGGGATTCCTCATTGTATTATTATCTGGCTCATGTTTATACTGGTTGTACTTTATGGTTCGGTCCCTTGTTTACTAGACACACTATTCTTTTGTACTTTGTCTCGGCGGGCATAGGTATGCCACCCCCGCTGCCTTTAGCACAGGTACCTTCTCATAAAAAGAGACTTGTTGCACTTGTGAGTCTCGTCTCCTCAGGGTCTAGTTCTTCAGCACACTCGTCTACCTTACATTTCTCTCTCTGACTTCCCTCTTGATGTTTGGTGATTGAGTTCTTACAACGTACTTCGGTCATACGATTTTCTCCTAACACTCGCACGCCGGGGGGCAATCTGTTACACCATTTTTTGGTCATCTAACCTATTATCATTAGATGGACCCAAGTACACCATGTAAGACCAATTTTACCCTAAGTAAAATTGCTTTCACTATATAAAATAACTTAATAAATCACATTTATTAGGTTGTTTATGGTCTAAACAGGAAACCCCAAAAGGAAATATTAAACAAACCTATTTTGTTTAATTTTCCTCATGGAATAATTAATTAAACCATAATTTAATTATTATTCCTAGTCATGTTTAACCCAAAAACAAATAAATTAATTAGATAAACCTTTATTTATCTTATTATTTTCTAGAAATAATTTATTTAAATCTTATTTAGATAATATTCCCTTGTTAAATATGACCAAATCACCCACAAATAATTAAATAAATCATTATTTATTTAATTATCTTTCAACCCTTCCATAAAAAGATAAATAAAATCATTTATTTATTTATTATTAACAAATAAAGGGATTTGACCCAAGTCGAAATGCTTTTCCCTCAACAAAATATAATAAAATATTCAGATGGATCTGGATTTGGTTAACATTATTTTGTGTACATAGGTCTAGAATGACCCAATATTTTGTTATAAATAGGAGGGAGTTTTCCTACCATTCTTCACCTTTTGTTGCCCTATTAGATCCTCAGGATCTATACACTTGGTCACATTTTTCCATTATTTGTTGTGTGAGCTCCCTTTGAGCTCTATTGCTACATAGGTTTTCTAACAGCAAGAGAGAGATTCTAGATCTGAGAAGTCTTGAGGACTTCCAGAACCCATCCCATTGAGGAGAATTGAATCATATACTTTTTTTTCCTCAATTCTAATATACAAGAATTATTTCAAAATTGTTCTTGTCTGTCTATTGGTATATGGGAGCAAACCCTTCTTTTCTTTTACTTAATGTCTTTCTACGCATAGATCTGGTTTTTGCGGCTCTTTTCTTGATCAACTAGCTATGATCTGAAGATATTGTGACCCATTTGTTGCACTAAGGGCTATTAGTTATATGTAGCTAAAGTGGTCTTTTTTCGTACACTTCGACAAAGGATTCATACTAACAGTGGTATTTGCAGATAGGTGCGTAGGCCTTCCAAATTCTTAGCCATGCATGTCGAGGGCCTATAAGGCCGAACATAGGGTGGTAGCCAACTGATCGGTTCAGAAATCCGGGCCTCTCCTTGAGCAGACAAAGGTCTCTTCAATGGGTTAGGTGAACATGCCTGGGGCAGCACTCGCAGGGATTTCACACTTCGAGGAGAGGTGTGGGGCTTCACCCCAGCCCATTTCAAAGGTTTCCCCGACCCTTGTGCCTTTTCTTTCCCCTTTTGCTTCCCCTGGCTTGGTGTCGACGTAACCTCCACCACTTCGGGGTCGATGTTAGGTCCCTATATTACTAGTATAATCCCTTATTGTTATTAGTGTAACCCCCTTATTGTTATTATTCTACCCTTGTAACGCCCATTTTGTTATTATTGTGCCCTTAAATTATTATTGTTAGGTCGGCTAGGATTACATTGTGGCCCACTAGGATTACATTATGGCCACATGGACTCCTATATATAGAAAGGAGGTTTTGTAAATTGTATCATCCAAGAATTTTCATTTATGTAATGTATTGGAGGTTTCCCCCTCGAAGTGGCTTATTTCTAAGGCGTTTATATCTCTTTTTTTTCTATTTTTGGAGCTAGTTACACAACATTTGGTATCGAGCTTTGGATTCTAGGGTTTCCCTTGCTCCCAAACGAGGTCATCATGGAATTTTTGGTGTAAATTTTCTTCTACGAAGTTTCAGAAGCTGAAATTTTTAGGGTACGAAGCCGAAATCCCAAGGAAGATCATCTAAAAATGTCAGATCTTCGTTTGCAATATTTTCGTAGATATGATCTATGGAAGTTAGGTATTTTTTTAGGCTCCTAAACAGGTCATCGTGGAATTTGCGCTATAAATTTTTTTCTACGAATTCTCAAAAGATCAAATTCATAGAGTGTGAAGCCGAAATCCTGAGGAACATTTTCAAAAAATTTTAGATCTTTGTTTGCAATAATTTTGGAGATATGATCTATGGAAGGTAGTGGCACAGGCTCTGAGATTTCTCTCAAAGAGGTGATTGTCGGAAGTATTCTGCTCTCTCTCTGAGCATTGGATTGGGTGTAGTAAAGACTTGTTGCTAGCACATGAATTTAGTTTCTTGGATATCAATTGAGCCTAGGACGCTTGATGACACGTGGAAAGTCATACAAGCTCGATGTCTTGAACCCGATCCATAATTAGGTCATTGTGGGAGATTGGATTACAACTTTTGTCTTGGAGAATCCAAATAAAGTCGGACTGTGGTATTAGAAAGATAATTCGAGAGGGGAGCTACATCAATGCGAAATTCAAATATTTAAGGTGCTTCGATTCTGAGAGATAATCCAATTTCAATATCGAATACTCAAAAAGAAAGAAAAGGCGTGTATGCGAATTGCATAAATCTGTTGAAGAATGAAATTGAATTTGATTCCAAAGGGAATATTGTAGAATAGATATCGGTATTTGGTTCTAAAGCTGCCCAGTAAAAATAATTCAACTTACCCATTAAGCCTCCATAAGGCTCTACTATGACTCATGAAGATTGAAAGAATTGCAACATGATATATCAAAATTACAAGAGCAAGTGCAACAAATTTCACTCTCGCAAGGAAACAGCGAAATGAAATGGAAGTTTTGAAGAAAGTGGGAAGCTAATATGGATGTGGAAGCTGGCATGGAAGCTAAGATGGATGGCTGATGAAAGACAACCCATGAAGAAAACATGGAAAACATGAAGACAGTCTAAAGCGGTGTGAAGGTTTGACAAAGTTATTCTGAGAAATGTTTCCTAATGGTGAAAAGATAGTAGAAGAACCTCATGATGAGAAAAAAAGGAATTTCAATCGTGATTTCATAAACTATAATGTTGGCGGGAAGAAACACCATATTCCAAAAATGGATATGAGGAAGTTTGATGGAAAGGATCCTGTAACATGCATACAACAGATGGAGGAATATTTTGATCTCCACAATGTGCAAAACACAAAAAAAGGTACGCATTGCAACTTTACATTTAGAAAAAAATACAATTGTATGGTATCGATGGCTTTGCTCTCGTAAAAAAAATCTCATTTGGTCAATTTTTACAGAGGAAATGATAGCACATTATGAGGATACAAAGAGCAACACCTTCTTTAGCCAATTGATAAATCTCAAACAAAAGGTTTTAGTGGGGCAACACATTGAGGACTTCCAAAAATTGAATATAAAGTTAGCGATATTCGAGAGGGAACACAAGATCGATCTCTTCATAGGCACTCTAAAGGATAACATCCAACATGAAGTTCATGTTTTGGAGCTAGGACTCATTGGAGAAGGCATTTAGGTTGGCTTATAGAAAAGTTGAGAATGTAAAATAATGGTGACAAGGAAGCCTACCATAATTCTAGAATAAGGAAGTGTTTGCTACGCCTATATTTCCACAACCTACAAGGTTGACACCACAAGTGGAAGAAAAAATAGCAAAGGGCTTTGCTCTGATTGTGATATAAATATAGAAATGTCATAAGTGTCTTGAAGAAATTATTTTACATAGATTGTGAAGGAAGAAGAAAATGAACAAGAAGAGGATATACACCGGGAACCGGCCCTAGAAGAGGAAAGAAATGAGTACGACCATATCATGTAATGCAACGGTATGAGTCACACTACTCAAAATCTCAAGATAGAAAGGACATATCGAAGAAAAAAGGTAATAGTGTTGATTGATTCGGGTAGCACCCATAATTTTATTCATTGTAAGGTAGCGGAATTAAATTGTTTCCTATACCTGACACCCGAGAATGCTCAAGTGATGGTTGCAAATGGAGGAACTATAAATTTCTCACCGGAAAATACCATAATATCGAAGATAACCATGGGGGAATATGTATTGACTAGTCCAATGCTTTCCCATTCCTATGGGAGGTCTTTGATGTTGTACTATGAGTACAATGGTTACAATCTTTGGGGATGGTAGCTTTTATTTTCAATAACTTTTCTTGAAATGAAGGAAAGGAAGTCGAGATTACGAGGGGTATTGGGGAAATAGGAAGATAATAAGCTCTAATGTCATGAAAAGCTTCCTAAGAAAGAACAACGGCGTAATTTCACAATTATGCTCACTACAGAAGTTCCAACATCAAAGTCATCTATTTTTGCGGATCTCCGACCAAGTCTTGGACAAATCATTCCAAGGTGTTTGGAAACTCCCAAAGGACTCCACCTATTCATGATCATGATCATGCTATTCATTTGATTCCACTAGTGTTCCTCCAAACATCGAGCCTTATAGATATCCTTACGTCCAAAAAAGCGAAGTGAATGTATGATTGAAATGTTAGGCGGGTATAATTCAACCTAGTCAAAGTTATTTCTCTACTCTGTAGTATTGAACACAGAAGGATGGATCATGGAAAATTTTTACGGATTATAGGAGACTCCAATAAGCTCACCATTAAGATAAATTTCCCATTCCTTGTGATTGATGAATTATTGGATGAATTACATGGAGCAATTTATTTTACCAAGTTGGATCTTCGTTTAGGATATGTAAATTAGAATGAAAATTTTGAAGATATTCCAAAAACAAAATTTCGAGCTCATGAGGGTCATTATGAATTTTTGGTCATGCCTTTTGGCCTTACCTATGCACATTCTACATTTCAAGGGTTGATGAATTCCATTTTCAAACCCTTCATTAGAAAATTTGTGCTAGTATTTTTTGATGATATACTAATCTATAGCAGGTCTTGGAAGGATCATATTGAACATGTTGACAGAGTGCTCAAACTATTGCAGGAGAAACAATTATATGCAAAAACATCCAAATGTTTCTTTGGAGTTGTTGTAGCTCCTACAACGCCCTCCAAAAATTACATAAAATCATAACACACACTTCAACATTTTTGGAGCCCCCCTTAAAAACTAAAGAAGGAAAAAATCCAAGTGAAGTTCTAAAGGCAAGTCGCTAAGTCGCATACACATTATTGCGACCCATGCGACCTATCGTGCGACTTAAGATTCGCCTGGAATCTCAGTCGCAAAGTCGACATTTTATAAACTTGCACGACCTTGAAGTCATGAAGGTCGCCGTCATAAATGAAGTTTTAGAAATCGGTGACTCAAACAACCTTTGCGACCTAGCGACACGAAGGTCGCAAGGTCGCAAACAAAACTTTAGACCTCATTTTAATGTCCGCACGTGCGACCTTTTATATGGTCGGGTCGCTGAGTCGCATTTGTGACTCTCGTAGCCCAGGAAGTACTCGGCCAATTCGTGGCGTTTTCTTCGGGTAGGGTGCCTTTTCCTCCCTTTGTTTCCCTCTTAAGAATTTCTTGCCATTATTGAGCCTCCCCACGGTCTTGTTGTGCAGAGCAAGGATGTGGGTTTTTCTTTGAGATTTTTCATCCTTGTGTTGTTTCCCCCAAACCCCAAGGTCACCTAGCCTCTTGCCTAAATCTTCATGGGTGTGCCTTATGGTAAGTACGGACCTTCCGGTTAGCCAGTTTTCCCATTAGTAAACACTTAGCCGCAGGTCGCGTGCGCGCAAAGCGCAAATGCGACTGCGACCTACAGCGACCGGTCGCAAGGTGTAGGTCGCAAAAAGTCCCTTTCAGCTTTCTGCGACCTGGCGACCTGATCGCATAGTCGCGGCGTCGCGGGTGAGTCCTTTGTAGAAACGACGACCCGGCGACTCCCGAGAACGGTAAATTATCTTTGCATGTTCGGACTCTATTTAGCCATTATCATCATGTCTTTCTTATCCGTGGGTCTGTTCTAAATGCGGGTGAATTCGGGGCGGACACGATCTCACCCAGGTCCCCTCAGAGCTCTAGCAATGCTCTTTCCCAGGGTATCCGTGAGAAGGAGAAGCGGGCGAGGTGGTGGAGGAAGAATCGACGGAACCTTTGATATCTCCGCCGCCAATATACGGAGACACCCTTTGCACCTTCGCAAGGAGGACATACTGGAGTGATATGATATACAGTGAGTTCGCCATGCTAGAAGAAGATTTCCAGAAGATCTCCCAGGCAGAGTGAAATATACTTGAAAGTAAAAAGGTCCAGTGAATTACACCTAGTCGGGTCGCATCTGCCATCTTTTTCGTGCCCCGAGATGTTGGGTGGATCACTCCTGACCGATCGAAAAAACTTCACAATCCGAGATAGTGCGGGGGAAAGCTTCGCAACATTGGAAAGTTCAAACGGGTCTACTACTCGCTGGCAGTGTTCACCCCCAAGATGGTTTCTTGCAAATGAAGATGCCGTGGTTGCAGCCTGATCGAGAAGATGGTGGGCGGGAACGGACAAATTTAAGATCAAAAAGGACGGGAATTGCCGGTGGCGGTACGGAAGGTTTATAGCTGGTGCCGCCATGCGTGCGGGATATGGGCGTTGGACATACCACTGTGGTTTTATGGGCAACCATCATGGAACAAAATAGCAGATCACGGCGCTCGGTTCAATTAGGCGGGAATATTAATGGGCTCCATGCACACAAATTTTGGCCTCGGCTTAGCCCCAGGACGAGGGAGCGCCATCGAGAATTCTACATGGCTTCGTATACGATGATCTTTGTCTGTGCCCGAGATGCATGTTGAGGGATGGCCCTGTTGGGACGAAACAGGACTGAGCAATACACTTGAGACCCGGGGTATTGCAGAATCAATTTGAAGTGGTTATGAACAAATCTCTCACATATTCATTCCGCCCTCTCTACGGAAACTATTTGTTGGGACACCCATTGCATGTCTTGGCCGAGCAATGGAAACAACTGGTCGGGTGGCACCACTTGGTTCCCATTCGCCGAATTCACAATCATCTCAGAGTATTTGAAAACCGTTTAAAGCACCACCGCTCTACCTAAGTTTATTCTGAGCAAGGTGCTCATCTCAGAGTGTGTGTTTCCAAATGACCTTGGGCTTCTCTAACGTCCTTACCAAGGAAGAAGAAACCTTGGCACAGCTCTACCTCTCACCATTGGTGCCTATACGGTCCGAATTCCCAGAAGTAGCGCGTGAAGGGAAGAGGTGAAAAGCTATCAAATTCAGAAATATGGACTCGAACTTACGATCCCGATCGGGATAGTTCCTGAACATTGTAAGGCCAATTCGGATGGATTGCTCAGTACGTCGAGCGCCGGATGAGGACAGAGAAAGAAATTGGTATAACGCGAGACCGACATCTCGCGCCCCGGGGAATGCGACCTGACCGAGAAGGAGAAGGCATCGAGAACATTGGAGTTCTTCCTCCTCCAAAGATAAAAAGAACAGGGCCGGTACGGGACTCCGCCTGTGGATCAGCAGGGAAACGAAGCCCGGGCCCAATTTGAAAGGAGAAGAAAGAGAAAAAGGAAGAGGAAGAGAGAAGCCTTGAAAGAGTCCGAACGGAAGGAAGGAAAGGAAGGAAGAAAGAAGGGGAAAGACGGAAAAGGAGGCATGAGCGCCCGAGCGAAAAAGTTCTAAAAGGAACTCGATAAGGTCGAGCGTCGAGAAAGGCGAGAACGAGCCGCCGCAGCGAAGAGGAAGAAACGGAAAAGGAAAGCGAGCGAGAGACGAACGCCGGAAGAAAGAAGAACATGACAAGAGGGAGCGGACGGCAGGACAAGGAGAAAGAAAAAGGTCAAACACGGGATGTAGAGGACGAGCTCCGCGATGACAGTGATACATCTCCCACTGAATATTCCCTTGGTGGCGCGGGAAGTGCATAGTGTTGATGACTGCAAGGAGACAAGAAGAAGAAGTCTTCGACTTGAGCAGATTAACAGCATTAATTCTCTTTCAAGATCGGCAAGAGAAGGAAATCCTTGACGTCGACTACCTCTCTGAGTCTCCAGGAAAGGACATTGTCAGAGACACAAGGAAAAATCCGGTTATGATAGCGTCGGCCCGAGGGCACCGCTTTTCCGCATTACGAAGAAAATGTCACAAGGATGAAGCGAAAGTATTTCCTTACGAAACAGGCTAAAGCGGCGGGCAGGGAAAAATCAAAGTGGAAAATGAGATGCTCCGGCTCCGGGGTAGGCCCGCTCAAGTGGATAAGTCCAGCGCGGTCGGAAGGAATGTGATGTGTTGGAGATGACAATGAGGCAAGTATACCGGGAAATGTTCACCTGAAAAAAACGGTGGCCCCCTTTGGCCCGGAGAGCCACGGGAAGAAACCAAGCGAGAAACAAGAACGACTCAAGGAAGCCTCGCGACCTTGGACAAATGATGAATTGGACAGCCCGATGTCAATGACTCCCAGAACACGTGCCTGGAAGGATGAGTCCTCTGTGAGAAACCAAAAATCTGGTCGGATAAATTATGCAATCCAAAAGCCAAGGCGTCAAAGATCGGACAAAGTAGTATATGCGTATAGCCACCTAATCGATTAGTATCGACTCCATAGACGCCCTTCATCACATTCCATCATTAGAACTAAATGAAACTAAAGGCTGGGACGGTAGAGCAAGAAATTTAGTCTTTGCACGACTAACGCATTAGACAAAGGCTAGCTGCCCATGCCAGAATTCGAGGCATCACGAGAATACGAACCGGTTTCTTGTCACTCCGGTGCAAATCTACACCAAGCTTGCTTCTCTCTCAATGCGATCTCCCAGAAGAAAGAAACTGGTGAATGCTCTAGAATGTATGCATTGGATAAAGGAAAACCCTCTTGTCGCTCCTATGTGGCCAGTTACCGGGCTTGGAAAGACTTCATCAGACAGCTGGCCGCTCGAGAAGCTTCAAGTCTTGGCGACCACCTTCATAGTTCAAGCTCTCTGCCAGGTCATGGTTATCACAACGACCAAGTCGCCAGTGCACATCTGCGACCAAGTCGCGAGTCGCATTTGCGACCCGGGTGCGTCGCATTGACAGTCGCAGTCGCAATTTTGTCAAACGAAGTTGAGCAGGTCGGGAAGTTGAGCGGAGTCGGAAGGCCATAAAGATGCGAGTTTGTTGAATCTATAAATACCCACAAACAGGGAGCATTGTAAAGAATTTGGCTCTTTGGGATGAAGGCATTATTGCATTGTAGGCGAAGAAGCATACTCTTGATATATGAAATACAATGCATGTTAAAACCCTTTGATTGGATGATGTGTTTAGCGTGACAACATTGTGTGTGTATTCTGCGTGCGGTTGAGTATCTTTTGATTAATGAATGTTGTGTTATTAATAGTGTCATTCATGCACCATGGTTATCTGTGATTGTGTTGATGATGCTCAAGTTTACTATTTACTTCATGATGAATGTTAATGGAGAGCGTTTATTAGCATCTGTTATATCCTTCAGTTAAGGGATATTCTTTCTGAAAAGTTGTTTCTTTGGCGATTGAGATTATCTTACGCCACTACCTCATAGATGTGTTGCTAACGACATTTCTTTGAGTTTATGCATTCTTTGTCTATTACCTTATATACCTGATGTCATATATCGGTTTTATTCATCGGTCATGTATTCTATATCGTGTTAAGAAGTGTATGTTCACAGTTTCAATCAAGTTGCTCGAAACCGAAGAGACAGCCGTTTAAGTGGTAGCCGGACCCACACCACAGGACGGGATCCTAAACGGTTCAAAGTCTAATTGGGACTTTCTGCCGGGAGATCCTCTTGTTGGCAGGACATATTTTCAGATCAACGAGATTTGGCGCTAGAAGGAGGGCCATGGCATCCTCCCCGGCATACAACGAGACACATTCCATCCCAAACTCCCCAGCCCAGGAGGTCGCAAATACTTGAGTTGCCCTTCCCCCTTTAGAAGATATTCCAACGGTGGAAGCAGATGTAAATCACTATGAGCAGTGAGAGCCTTGCACCCGGTTGCAGAAGTAATCTCATCGAGTTCTGGTATACCCACAATCATGGAATTCCTAGCCCACACTAGGACCTATGATAACATCACTCGCAATGGCATGCTAGTCGTCTGAGTACACGAGCACAGCAGATACCATGATTGAGGACCTACTGCAATTTGTCCAGGGAAAATGACAGATTACTTACGATAGTGAAGGTTTCCACGATGCGAACCTTTCCACTGAACCACAGCATTTACATCGGTGGACCAATAACCAAGTTTGTTCCATGAAGGAGAAGGAAAGAAGAAACGAAAGAGAAGGTAACACAGCCAGAAGATGCGGGAGGAAGTTAATGAGCCGAAGAAATGAAGGTGGGGGAGTCAACGGGGGGACACGATTCGTGGAGGTAGAGGAGATATCATTAGTGGCCACGAGGCACCGGGCCAACCATAATCACCACCAAAAACCAAAATAGACCCCCTCCCTTACAATGGGAGCTTTTTAGGAACGTAAATAGCCCCGGGAAAGATACCAAGATGAACACTCTCAAAGTCATCATGAAGGAACATCGGTTTCAGGACGGAAGTGATCGAAGCAACAGACATCATCGGCGCCCCGGGAGGATGACCTCTGGCACGGATGGCTCAATCCCCATTGGCTCTTTAGGTCCCCTTCATGACATGCCTAGACACCCGGAGAAACATCTTCCTAAATTACGATCTGAAAAGGAGCACATCGGCGGAAGATCATATTAGTAGTTTCTATGCGTCACTACGAGATCATGAGGATCGGTCCGATGATGTCGCATGTCGACTTTTCCCACTCTTGTAAGCCAAGCAACCACACAGTACCGTTCCACGCAGTGCTTCTATCACTTCATGGGACCGGTTCCGTTGTGTGTTCTGCAAAAAAGGAACACGAGAGGATAAAGCCCCTCTGTCTCCTCATAGAACTAAGCACCATTAAATTTCCTGAGAAAGAAAGTTAAAGATTTTATCAACGATTAGCCACCATATTGCAAAAAATTTCCTCCAACTTAGCATTGGACGATTCTATCACCATAATTCTATACTAAAGCCCTCCTAGGGATATTGCCGTTTTTGTCAAACGTGGGCCAGCTACTCTTACGACAAAATTACGCCATTTGCCTCGCGGTGAAGACATGTTGTCAATAGAGGTCATGGATCATGACGGGAAGAATGATCTCAAACCAACCACTAAAAGAGATTCGAGTCTTCCACCCCAAATGGAGAAAACTTTCGATTGTTAGAAAGTATGGCAAAACCCTCAAGCTTGTTAACGAATGGTCTCGACTTAAAAGAAAAGGCGTTGAAACCTCAGCTACAAATAAACCCCAGAAACCCTTTTTTCAAGAAAAGCAATCAACACGTGAGCCTCCCTCAAATACCGGTGCGCTCTCAACGTGGAGGAGATAGGGAAAGACAATTTTTCTCTTTTCACCAAAGTTTGCTCATTACGAAAAAACGTGCCCGCAATGGATTGGCGGCCTTGACCGCGGTGGTTAACCAACTTTTGGATGATCGGACTCGGGGAGCTTGGCGAGAGGATGAAGTCTCTGGTGTCCGAATGAGGTTCGCTCATGATGGGGAATGCGGGGGCCTCGTCTTGCGATGTAATCCACGGGGAAGGAGTTTTGCTCTATTGATATTAACATGGCGGCGACCCCAAAGCTCGACCCACTCGAAACTACGGTCTTAGAAGAAAAGGCTGCGTTCTGAACAATCATATGAGGACAAGAAAGGGCTCACGAGGAAAATTCTTCCTCCCGGAAATGAAGGACAAACTACACCAGAAAAGCTCATGAATAGTAATATCAGCGAGGTCAAAGACCAAGCTCCGGTGGAGTCTCGAAAACCACCACCGAACCCAGTCTAGCGACACCATTACAACCTTGGTGGAGGACATGAAAAATACCGGGGTAATATCACTCTACGGTTGGCCCGCATCACACCAAAAGGAACTTATCCTAAAAAGCTTTCGCGACAACAAATACGAAGAACGTCGACAACACGTCGCACAAACCGGTCCGGATATCCAATCTATAGTGAACGATCCAAACCTGAATTGAGAGGATCCACCCTTCCTTTCTCTTATCCTTTGAGATGTTTAACTTCAACGTTCACAAGCGCCTCGTTGGCCTACGAGATTGCATCCACGAATGTCATGCCTCTCTACGTGTGTAGAAACTCAACATCCTCCCAAGGAAAACCAATGCAAAAATCATTCAAGCTTGGATAGGACACAAGTACCGAGCGTTGAAGGAGTGAACAATGTTATCCTCTCCGCCTCTCGTCGAACTCTAGGGTTCATCGATGTATTGATATTGTGGTCGTTGACATCCCGAAGCCTATGGTGTACTACTTAGTAGAGGCGGGTCCTAGCAAATTGCAAGGATACTTCGCCATGGCGGGTCTCACTTATGGCTACCTGAGGAGGAACAACCAAATCGAGTCGAGTGAGCCATACATGAAACACCTTGTAAGCCGATTGGATGCCACAAATGAACCCATCGGCTCAGCCCGAGAGGAAGCTTGGTAATATTTTCTAGATTCCATTTTTGGATACACCAACCTCCCAGTCACATGATGAGCCAGGAGTCCTTTACGAAATGACACTCGTCGGCGAGGAAGAAACTCCAAGCGTATCACACCCGACCCGAAGTCCCTCCCGCAAAACCCACGCCCCAAGGACACAGATGATGTATGGACATTGTATTACGACGGTTCCAAGAATCTGCACCGATGGTTACACAGCGGCGGATTTGCGTTTTGCTTGACCCGCATAAGAAAAAATTCTTAGTCTCTGCCCGACTTGAGAGTTCAATCCCACTAACATTCCCCGGCCAGTGCCAAACTTTGATCCTTGGGCTTAAAAGTGGCCCGGATTTAGTAAAAATGCTTGCGGGTTGTGGAACTCACAGAGGAAATCATCTTGCCACTCAGCAGATGCACATATCTTATTCCTTGTTTATCTCCACATTTGAAGGCGTAGCTCAGCCAAAGAGGTATGGCGTTAATTTGCTGGCTTTGGAATTAAATACGATTTCTGAAATGCATAACGCGGCTGACGGCGAACCTCTAGCTATCTGCCATGAGTTTACTACCCCCGAGGGACGGTTTTTCCATTGAAGTTATGTACAAACCCTCAGGTGCCGGACAATATCACTAATGTAGTGTTTTTGATGATGATCAGAGGTCTTTAAGGTTTATGTGCAACTTCGAGATATTAAAGAATCTTTTAGATGAAGATAGACACGACCAAAGTATACAAAGAGTACGAGCAATCAAAGGAAATCCCATGCCTAAAGGGGTGGTATCAACGGAAAAGCTTTTCGATCTACGGGAATCGATTTAGTGGGCCTCCAAATGCAAAAGTCTGTGAAACTCTATTTTAGCTCACTTAGACAAGTGAATGCAGTATCGAGGATAATCCCAAATTCGTCCCAGCCTCGGAAAAGGCGCACCCCCCGGGGAGGCCACAGTTTCACTCTGACTATTTCGCAGAGTATCGTAGGCCGTTTTGTGATGGACATATGAGAGTACGCACATACGATGCTCGAATCATACAACACGTGATACCGATCAAAGAAAATGTAAAACACTTTCAACAAAAGCTTAGGAAAACTACACCCTACGATGGAGCCTTGATTCTAAAGGAACTTAAGAAACTATTGGATGCCCGCATTATCTTCAAGTTTGCCACTCCCACATGGGTGTCCGATTTGGTTCGGTACGGAAAGTAGGTGGAGAATCGCTATGTGTAGATTCCCAGAAACTGAACGGGGCCTCATTTAGTGATACCAGTTCCCCTATGGAACAAATATTACAGTGATATCCGGAGTTAGAGATGTTCTCTCTATTGGACGGATTCTCTGGATTTACAATCGAATGCTGGTAGCCGAAACGAATGATTAAAGACTACTTTTTCGGACAAGTGGGAACTTTCGCTTATAGGCGCATGCCTTTGGATTAATCAATGCATGGGGCAACATTCCAAAGAGCTATGGATATAGCATTCGGGGGGCACGATAGGCCAGTGACAGTAGTGTCTCACCTGGATGATACACGGGTATTCTCTAAGCGGGGATCATTTGCGTCTCGAGACAAATCTGAAGATGCGAGAAATACGGTATCTCGCTCAGCCCAAAGAAGAGCGTTTTGCCGTAGCGAGAGGAATCTGCCCAGGTCATCATAACCAGAAAAGGGCATTGTCGTTGATCCGGAACGTGCGAAAGCCATTGCATGAATTTCTCCCCAAGCGTGTGTCTGAGTCCTCTTTGGAAAGATAAATTTTGTGCATCAAGTTATATCGAGATTTCGCCAGAGATAGTGAAACCAGCTGCGAGGGAATGATAAATAAAAATGCTACTTTCAAATGGAATCAACCGAAAGAGCTTTCGACCGGATCAAGAAAGCTATAGCCGAAGCACCGTCCCTCCGAGCCTAGATTCCGGCGAGATTTTAGTGCAATACACGTTAAACCGAGACTCATCACACAGCCAATAGGCCACTCACCAAAAGGACAAGGATAATGTGACGTCCCATTTCGTTCATGAGCAGTGCACGGGCGGCGGGTGGATATCTGTCGAGGCTTATACGGTGTCTACGCCGGTCAAGCATTTCGGACCGTACATTTGAAAAATAATATTACAGTTTACGTTCCCCACCAGTGCTCACTTTCATGTAGCAGAAGCCGAGGCGCTTGAGGAGCAGGTTGCATATGTATGCAAATACGACTTAGATTTTAACGCCGGCATGCCTGATCCAAGGACGAGGGGTTTATGTCAAATGGGCGCGAGGCCGCGGAGTTCCCAAAAAAATGAAGAAGATAATTGGGAGCAAAGAAATCGATATGTACCAAGCGACGTCATGCCTCAGGGAAAGGAACCGTCTTGGTACTCGGATATCTAGGATGTTGGCACACGGTGTATTAGACCCAAATCTAGACGCCGAGCGAAGCTTGGCCTTAATCGGACACAAAGCCGCGTCTTGCTTGTTTGATCCAAAGAGAGCTGGAAACATTCCAACGGAGGTAATGTTACGGCTGCCTAGAACATGATGAGGCTCGGAAAATTTTGCGAGCTACATGAGACCAGCGGGGAGGCCATTTCGCTAGGATACCCTTGCTCATAAAATTATGCGTGCGGAGTTATTATTGGCCAACCAGCACGAGAGAATGCCACATATGTCAGAATGCATTCAATGCGAGAAATTTGCAAGCCGAGATTGTCCGTAGCTCCTTTATTAATCGGTATAGGTAAGGCCTTTTCAACAATGAAGTTACGGACGTCATTTGGTGAGATCTTACCCCACTCTTCTAAGCAACACGAGGTATCTTGTGACGCGATTATTTCACCGGAGTGGGTTGAAGCGGTACCATTACGCCAAGTCAGAGTCGGGAGGTAATGCAATTTGTCCTCTCCATCATGACCCGGGTTTGGCGTTCCAACCTCCTTGGTGTTTGATAATGCAACGTATTTCTCATCTTTTAAATTATATGATTTTGCATTAGAAAATGGCATCGATCTCAAACACTACGCAAAGTACTATCCCCAAGGAAATGGTCACAACGAGAATCAACCAATAAAAATCTGATCCGCATCATCAAAAAAGCCATCTGTCTCACCAGCAAGCTGGCACCAATTCTCTCCAGGAGCACTTTGGGGGCATTCGCGTTACCCTAAGTCATCAATAGGCACCTCACCATTTTTCTCGTGGAAGAAGTTATCCTCCCTCCCAATTTGTCTCTTCCGCTCTGCCGGTTGTCTCCAAGAGTGCCTGGTACCCCACTGCCCCGCCTTGCAAACCCGCGTGACACCTGTTTGAAACTAGAAGAGGAAGAGCGAGAAGCAGGGAGAAATTCGCCATACACCGAGTCGAGATCAAGAAATGGTTCGATAAAAAATCTGCGGGAGATAAAAAATTTGAAGTAAGACCTTGTCCTAAAATGGGATAAAGCACTGCAGAAAAACATGCCAAAGTTTCAAGCACTATGGATAGGTCCCTTTCGGGTTAAAGAAAAGGTAGGTTCCCATACCTTCGTTTGCGGGGAATACGGAAGGAAAGTAAAGTCGTCCCGGTAAACGGGCATGATCTCAAACACTATTTACTTAAACCCCCTTTTTACATGTTAAAATATATATATATATATATATATATATATATATAAAGGAAGAAATAAACCTTTCTCCTAAACAACCCGAAGAAAAACCTTGTCTAAGGCGCCTTACAACCGGCTCACTCCTTGAAGAGGTTACGTGGCTGATGAAAGGGCCTTCCCGCAAAACACGGGACTGTGAAACTAAACAGTAATGAGGAACCTAAGGATGATACACGGTCTTACCGAGCCTTCCAAGCATAAGGAACCACCTAGCGGCTTAAAAGGGTGCGGGCGAGAAAAGGTCTTGCATAACGACAGCCGGATCGTGAGGGAACGGGCTAACTCAAGGGAAGTGCGGGTCATCGGGAAAAACCCAGGAGTCCTCATACGAGACCGAGGAGCAACCTCTCTGCAAGCAGAATAAATTCGGGATCCCTCATCCACCGGGCAAATATGCCCATCTAAATAAGTGCCACATGCACATTCTCAAATAAGTGCAATTGCACATGAATAAAGAGGTAAAAAAGGATTGAAAGGCTTCTGCGCGGAGAGGTGTTGTAACGACTCTGAGTGCAGAACCGAGCTCGGCGGCGGCGGAGCAACGTTCTACGACTCCTTAGGCGGTGACTCCGCCGGAGGCCAGCGAGGTTCGTTGCGGCCAAGAACTTAACACGTGAGGACGAAATAATTATGCCGGACCACTGCGGTGGCCCAGGTTTCCCAAAGAGCCCTCTCGATCACAGGCGTGAGGAATTAAAATTGATTGATACGCACCCAACAAGCCAAAGGGCGGGCGACCAAGCGGGATGGCAAAGGGAGGGAAAGTGTAAACTACGAGGTAAAAGAACAAGCAAGTGTTAGGCCTCCCCCTCCCTCATCGACCCTTCATGAGCTGAGAGACTACGAATTCATCCGGTGAATCGCCATTTGTTGTAGCTCCTACAACACCCTCCAAAAAATTACATAAAAAATCATAACACACACTTCAACATTTTTTGGAGCCCCCTTTAAAAACTAAGAAGGAAAAAATCCAAGTGAAGTTCTAAAGGCAAGTCGCTAAGTCGCATACACATTATTTGCGACCCATGCGGCCTATGCAGCTGCGACCTTATGGTGCCACAGATCACCAGTGTAAAGTCGGCATTTTATAAACTTGCGACCTTTGCGACCTAGCGACCTTGAGCTCGCAAGATCGCAGGTCATAGATGAATTTTAGAGAAATCGGCGACTCAACGACCTTTGCGACCTAGCAACTTTGAAGGTACAAAATTATAAACTTAAAACTTTAGACCTCATTTAATGTCCGCACGTGCGACCTTTTTATATAAAGATTAAGATTCGGCTAGGTCGCATTTGTGACTCTGTAGCCGTAATTTCTCGACGGGTCGTGTGGTGCTATTCCCGGGTAAGTTGCCTTTTCCTCCTTTGTTTCCCTCTTAACATTTCTTGCCATTATTGAGCCTCCCACGGTCTTATTTACCGGCAAGGATGCTTGGGTTTTTTCTTTAGATTTTCATCGTCGTGTTGTTTCCCCCAAGCCCCAAGGTCACCCGCCTCTTGCCTAATATTCTGGGTGTGCCTTATGGTAAGAATTACGGACCTTTCGGGCCACGGATTTTTCCCATTAGTAAACACTTAGCCGCAAGGTCGCGCGTCTCTTATAAATGCGACTGCGACCTAGCGACAGTCGCAAGGTCGGGCCGCCAAAAGTCCCACTGACGACTGCGACCACAGAATGTCCTGGAGTCGCGGGTGTGGTGAATCCTTTGTAAGAAACGACGGCCAATGACTCCAAACGATAGAAGTATCTTTGCATGTTCGAGACTCTATTTAGCCATTATCATCATGTCTTTCTTATCTGTGATTCTGTTCTAAATGCGTAGTGAATTCGACGGACTGATCGGTCCCCTCAGACTCTAGCAATATGGCACCGGGTATCAGAAGGAAGAAACGAAGCGGAGGTGGTGGAGGAAGAATCAGTATGGGAACATACAAATATCTCTGCCTTCAATACTGGGGAACACCCTTGCACCTTCGCAAAGGAGGATATACTAGGTGGTATGAAGTATACGAGTAAGTCACATGCTAAGAAGATTTCCAGGAAGATCTGAGTGAAATATGCGAAAGTAAGGTCGAGATTACACTGGTCGGGTGGCATCACTGCCATCTTTCCATGCGGAAAATGTTAATTTGGATCATACGAAGAAGCGATCAGAAAAAGCTTCTGTCAGAGATAGTGCGGGGAAAGCTTTAGCAACATTGGAAAGTTCAGAGCACGGGTCTACTACTCGCTACCCAGCGAGGTGAATTTCACCCCAAGATGGTTCTCTGCAAATGATTCCGATGGGCGGCCGATGTGAATATGGTGGGCGAGGCACAGACATAATTTAAGATCAAAAAGGACCGGAGTACCAGGTGGCAGTCTGAGGGAAGGTTTATAAGCTAGTTGCCTTATCTTGTCACGGGATATGGGCGTTCGAACGCCACCACCTTCAACTGAACATGGGCAACCATCATGGAACACGTAGCCGTCCCACGAGCGCTCGGTTCAGTTGGGCGGGGAATATTAATGGGCTCCATGCACACAAATTTGGCCTCGGCTTTAGCCCAGAGATGAGGGACGCCATCGAAATTCTACATGGCCGTATACGGTAGATGTAACATCACATTGCCCGAGATGCATGTTGAGGGATGGCTATAATTGGGACAGCAGACCCGGGCAATACACTTACGGACCGAGAATTACGGGAATCCGGTACAAGTCGGACATCGAACAAATCTCTCACATATTCATTCCTAGCCCTCTACGGGAAACTATTTAGTCGGGACACCCCATGTCTTGGCTTGATAAACAGATTCGAGGTGGCACACGGGTTCCCATTCGCAGTCTGAATCATCGAGTATTTGGCTCGTTTAAGCACCACACGCTCTACCTAAGTTTATTCTTACGACAAGTGCTCATACGGGAGGTGTGAGCTCCAGCTGACCTTAGCAGGCTTCTCTAACGTCCTTACCAAAGGAAGAAGAAACCTTGACACGCTCTACCTTTCACCATTGGTGCCTATACGGTCAAAGATTCCCGAGAGAAGTAGCGCGTGAAGGAAGGGTGAAAGCTATCACTTGAAATACGGACTCCAGAACTTACGATCCGGTCGGGATAGTTCTGAACATTAAAAGGGCCAATTTGAATCGATTATCAGTGACAATCGGCATGGGATGAGGATGAGAAGAAGAAATTGGTATAACAGAGACCGACATCTCGCGCGGGAATGGAAGGCCTGAGCCGAGAGGAGAAAGAGCATCGAACATTGGAGGTTCTTCCTCCTCCAAAGATAAAAAACACGAGGCCGTACGGGACATGCTGCCAGTCAGCAAGGGAAACGAAGCGGGCCCAATTTGAAAAGGAGAAGAAGAAAAAGGAAGAGGAAGAGAAACACAAGAAAGAGTCGAACGGAGCGAGGAAAGGAAAAGGAAGGGAGAAAGAAAGACGGAAAAGGAAGCCTGAGCGCGCGTGAAAAAGCGCTGAAGAACTTCCGTGGCGCAGACGTGAAAAGGCGAAACCGGACGGCTAGGCGGAGAGGAGGAAGAGGAAACGGGGAAAAGACGGCGAGGCGAGCAGCTGGAAGAAAGAAGAACATGACAAGGCGGAGGCGGAGCGGCAAAAGGAGAAAGAAAAAGGTCAAACACGGGATGTAGAGGGCGAGCTCATAGATGACATTGATACATCTCCCACGAATATTCCGCGAGGTACGGGAAGTGCCTCGGTGTTCGATGACTTGCGGGGAGCAAAGAAGAAGAAGTCTTCGACTTGACGGATAACCTTTGACCAATTCTCTCTTTCAAGATACGACGGCAAGAAGAAATCCTTGACGTCGGGCTACCACGCCCATCTCCCACGGTCTCCAGGAAGGACATTGTCCCAGAGACACAAGGACAAATCCGGTTATGATAACTCAGCGGGCACCACTTTGCGCCGACCCTGAGAAGAAAATGTCACAAGGATGAACGAGAAATTATTTCCTTACGGGAACCGGCTAAAAGCGGCGGGCCGGAAAAATCAAGAAATTTGGAAAATGAGTCTCCAGCTCCCGGGTAGAGCCCTCAAGTGAATGAAGTCCCACGGCGGTCGGGGAAGGAATGTGATGTGTTGGAGATGACAATGAGGCAAGTATACTGAGAAATTTTCACCACAGAAAAGCTTGGTGGCCCCTTTAGCGGAGACGAGGGAAGAAACCAAGCGAGAAACAAGAACGGCTCAAGGAAGCCTCGGCGGCCTTGGAAAAATGATGAATTGGACAACCCGTGCTCATTAAGCTCCAGGAACCGTGCCTCGGAAGGATTGGAGTCTGCAGAAAGCCAGAAGTGATTGGATGATGTACAATCAAAAGACAAACTGGTCAATATGAGGACAAAGTAGTATGATATAACCACCTAATCGATGGTATCTCGACTCCATGAGCAGCCCTTCATCATTCCATCATTAGGGCACTAAATGAAACTAAAGAGGCTGCTGGGAAGCGGAGTAGAGCAGAGTGAGTCTTTTAATGATAAAGACTAAAATTTCTTCACTTGCCAAGAGTCAAGAAAGCATCACAAGAGAATCTGAGCCAGGTTGCTTGTCCACTCAGTGCAAAATCTACACCAAGCTTGCTTCTCTCCAAATAACTGATCTCCCACAAGAAAGGAAACTCACGGTCTTAGAGATGCTCTAGAATGTATGCATCGAATAAAAGACTTCTCTTGTCGAGCTCCTATAACGGCAGTCTGAGGGCTTGGAGAGGAAGCAATCAAAAAAGCAAGGAAGACAGGCATCAGAGGAAAAACTCAGTCTTGCAGTCCATTCTGGTTTAATATATTTAGGTGTGATTACTTGCATCCCAGTCATCATAGGGTCATTAGAACTTGGAGTATAAGTGTCATGAGCCAGGTTATGAGTCATGTTTTATCATTTTTGAGGTTAGTGGGAGGAAATTGAGCATTGGAAAATGAGTACAATAAACTGTTGATGTCACCAATACACAATAATAGGAGCAATGCAAAGAGCAGCTCTTTTGGGGTGAAAGGCATTATTGCATTGTAGCTGAAGAAGCATACTCTTGATATATGAAATACAATACATGTTAAAACCTTTGATTGGATGATGTGTTTGTAGTGACAACATTGTGTGTATTAACGTGCGGTTTAGAATATCTTTTGATTAATGAATGCAGTGTTATTAATAGTGTCATTCATACCTACTGGTTATACGTGATTGTGTTGATGATGCTCGAGTTTACTATTTATTTCATGATGAATGTTAATGAGCTGTTTATTATGCTCGTTATATCCTTGGAAGAAGTTAGGGATATTCTTACCACAAAGGATTGTTTCTTTGAGCGGTGAATTATCTTGCATATCCTATTAGTGTTGCTAACGACATTTCTGAGTTTATGCATTGCATTACATTACCTTACTATGCACGGTGTGTATAGGTTTTATTTAATCGATCATGTATTCTATATCGTGTTAAGAAGTGTATGTTCTGAGTTTCAATCCAGATTGCTCGAAACGAAGAGATAGTTTAGTGAGCTACGCCGGACCCACATTAGGGATCCCTACTCAAACGGTTCAAAGTCTAGTGGGACTTTCTAGGGAGATCCTATATTGTTGACGGGACATATTTCCGTCAGGTACAAGAGTGGAATATCTGGGTCATATTGTATCTCACGAGGGGTGTTAAAGTAGACTAACAAAATTAAAGCCATCAAAGGAATGGAAAAGTCCCACAACCATAAAGCGGTTACGAGGATTTCTCGGGTTAACAGGGGTATTATCGCAAGTTTGTTAAAAATTATGGGAGAATAGAAGCACCTCTAACAACATTATTGAAGAGAAAGATGCATTTTCATGGACTCTGAAGCAACTAAGGCCTTTGAACATCTTAAAAGAGGCAATGTGCCCACAACACCGGTTCTTAGCTACACTAGACTTCACAAAAACCTTTATTATGGAATGTGATGCCTCAGGAAATGGAATTGGTGCTATTTTAATGCAGGAAGGAAGACCCACTGCTTTTGAAAGTCATCCAATCAAAGGAAAGTATTTACATAAACCTATTTATGAGAAGGAAATGTTAGCAATACTGCATACACTAAAGAAATGGAGAACTTACCTAATGGGAAGATACTTCAAGGTAAAAAATGATCATGATAGTCTTAAACACTTTTTGGAACAACGACTATCTTCAGAAGAGCAACAAAAATGGCTCACAAAGATGTTGGGTTATGACTTTGAAATAATCTACAAAAAAGGAAAGCTTAATGTTGTTTCAAATGCACTCTCAAGAAAGAATGAAGAGGTGGAAGCATTGCTTTGTTCCATTTATATTATCCAACCAGATTGGATAACCGAAGTAAGAGATGAATGGAAGAAGGAAAAAGATGTATGGACACTCATTCAAAAGTTGCAGCAAGATCCTAGTACATATAATACATTTAGTTGGAAAAATGATTCCTTATGGTACAAAGATCACCTATATCTTTGTAAGAACTCCCAACTAAAACAAAAGATTCTTCTGGAATTGCAACTTCTCCTTTAGGAGGACACTCAGGATTTTTAAAAACATACCACAGGGTGAAGAAAGAATTTTTTTGGGATGGCCTTAAATCTGATATTCAAAAGTTTGTGGCGGAATGTTTGGTTTGCCAACATAATAAATTTGAGAAAATTAAGACCCCGGGACTTCTACAACCTTTATCCATTCCAAGTCAACGTTGGGAGGAGATTTCAATGGATTTTATCACAGGTTTACCTAAGTCCGAAGGAAAGAGGGTCATCATGGTGGTAGTTGATAGAATTACCAAGTATGCACACTTTTGTGCATTATCTCATCCATTTAATGCAAGTACAGTTGCTACTACATTTATCGACAGAATTCAAAAGCTACATGGAAGCCCAAGAGTTATTGTGAGCGACAGAGATCCCATTTTTACTGGAAATTTTTGGACAGAGTTATTTTCTTGTTTGGGTACTCAATTAGCTCATAGCTCATCTTATCATCCTCAATCTGATGGTCAAACTGAGATAGTAAATAAAATTTTGGAAGGATATCTTCGTTGTTTTGTATCTGATAAACAAACACAATGGGTCAAGTGGTTACCTCTCACTGAATGGTGGTATAACACTTCCTTCCATACTGCAGCAAAAATGACCCCATTTATGGCACTTTATGGATATCATCCACCATCCATCATATCATATTTAAGGGAAAATTCGAAGGTTCAAGCAGTGGAAGATCACATCGAGCATCAGCAAGAAGTTCTCCAACTCTTAAAGGATAACCTGAATTTGGCACAAAATTGAATGAAACAACAGGAAGATCAACAGGCAGATCAACATTGCAGCGAGAGAAGTTTTGTTGTAGGAGATTGGGTATTTTTACGGCTACAACCATACAAACAAATGTCCCTCAAGCAAGCTAAGAAGGATCATAAATTATCACCAAAGTACTATGGTCCTTACAAGGTGTTGCAAAAGATTGGTTCTATGGCATACAAATTGGAGCTTCCTGCTTCTTCGCGAGTACATCCAGTTTTCCATGTTTCATGCTTAAAGAAGGTTATAGGTGAAAATCTTCAAGTTCAAACAATATTGCCAGAACTTGATGAGGAAGGAAAAATCATATTGGAACCAGAAGCGGTCATGGAAACAAGAACTCGACAACTACGGAATCGATCAATTTCAGAGTATCTCATCAAGTGGAAGAACTTACCCACTGAAGATTCTACATGGGAGGATGAGAATTTTATACAGAAGCACCCAGAGCTACTCAAGCCTTGAGGACAACACTTTTTTGAAGGAGAGGGGCATGTTAGGTCCCTATATTACTAGTATAGTCCCTTATTGTTGTTAGTGTAACCCCCTTATTGTTATTATTGTACCCTTGTAACCCCCATTTTGTTATTATTTTGCCCTTAAATTATTATTGTTAGGTTGGCTAGGATTACATTGTGGCCCACTAGGATTACATTATGGCCACATGGACTCCTACATTTATAAAGGAGGTTTTGTAAATTATATCATCCAAGAATTGTTCATTTATGTAATGTATTGGAGGTTTCCCCCTCGAAGTGGAATATTTCTAAGGCATTGATATCTCTTTTCTTCTATTTTGGAGCTGGTTACACAACAGTTGACTTCTAGTACTTCCTAAGATTACCACTCTGTCGAGGCCACGGTCTGGAACGATTCGGCGGGATTAGATGCAATCATTTTTGCACAAAAAATGAACTTAGGGTGGCTACTATCTGAGGGGGAAGAACGATCAGACATGAACAAGGTGCAGTATTCATGAAAATGGTATAGCTTATCATGAACTTACCATCAAGAAAATGGTAAAAAATCTTTGGAAATTGCCTCATCAATTGCTAGCTGCTCGCTCCTTTCAATAGTAAAATTTTCTTTTTACCTAATTTTACTGTTCCGATGGCTAGTTTTTGCACCTCCTCTGCTCCCAGCACACCCCTGTGCTCCCATCATACCTCCTACTCTCCCAATGCCCCCCTATGCTCCCAGTGTACCTCCTACACTCCCAACGCACCCTTGCGCTCCTAGCGCACTTCTCCAGGCATCTGGACCTACGACTGACCCCTGCGCGTATTCCACCCATACAGCTACTCTGGCCATATAGTCATTTGATCCGATATAGTTTGAGCTGGTTTCCATTGACATATCCTGGTATCATATTGCCGTGCAGGGTAGCTAGCCGAACAGATCCTCCATCAGTTATTTCTTTTACCATATAGGGGCCTAGCTAGTGTTGTGGGAATTTCCCCGGGTGTTTCGCAAATTGGATATCATACAACAGGATCAATTTTCCCTCCGCAAATGTATTTTTCCAAATATGTCGATCATGCCATGCCTTATCCTAAGCCTTCTGAACCTGCTGATGGAAATAGCAACGAAATTATCTTCTTCCAAAGCCACAGGCTGTGCTAAACGCTCGTCCATGATATCAGGCTCTTCCATGTTTGCAAAGGATATGATGTGTAGGTTAGGAATAATATAATCCATGGGTATAATGACCTCCTTTCCATAATCCATCTGAAAGGGTGTTTTTTGAGTCAATTTCTTGCAAGTGGTGCGATAGGCCCAAAGGAGTGACAAGATGCGCATGTCCCAGTCACTGCAATCGGCATTACAAACCTTAGTTAGTACCTGCTCCAAGATTTTATTAAAAGCTTCTACTGTTCCATTTTCCTGTGAATGATACAGAGTGCTTTTCGTGTGGCGGATAAAAAATGCTTTAGTCAAGGCTTATATTGTTTCATTAACAAAATGCATACCTCTATCGCTCATTAAGATCTTTGGACAACCAAACCTGGTCAGAAAATGCTAAAAAATGAAGTGCGCAGTGGTATCTATAGTGCAATATTTCACAGCTTATGCTTCGGTCCATTTGGTTACATAATCAGTTGTAGTGATGATGTAGCGCGCACCTGTCTTGTTTCTTGGCGGGTTGATGGGCCCCACAAATTCAATGGCCCATTTTTCATATCCTTGCAGGGCCATTTGCGGTTGTAGGGACATTTCATATTTTCACGATGGCATTCCTGTCCATTGGCACGTATCGCAGGCTTTGCAATAGCCATGAGAGTCAGTATGTAGTGTAGGCCACCATAGCCCAGCACTCAAGATATTCTATGTCGTTTCTTTCCCTGCGTAGTGTCCTCCAGATATGCCCTCGTGAGATTCTGCTAAGATGGTGTGTCGTTCATGCTCCAACATGTATCTTCGTAGCACCTCGTTAGCTCCCAGTTTATACAAGTGGCCTGCAATGATGGTAAAATCTGCTACACAGGTTAGAAACTCTTTCTTCTGTTGTATTGAATACTCTGTGGGCACCATCCATGTAGTCAGGAATTGAATGATGTCCGGGAAGTGTGCATCAACCACCTTAATCGGGAACAATTGTGCATCAGGCAACCCTTCTTCTAGGTTGGTGGGTTCCTGATTGCTATCGATTCGGCATAAGTGGTCCGACCCAACATTCAACCTTCTCGGCTTGACGATGATCTCAAATTCATATTTTTGAAACAATAGCAGCCACCAGTAGATCTCCCCCCCCAACACATGCTTATTCACTAGGTACTTCAAATCTAAGTGATCTGTAAAGATCTTGAAGTTCCCTCCTAACAGGTAATGCCATTATTTTTGCAGTGTGTATAACATGGCCAACCCCTCACTTTCAGTAGTGGAGTAGTTGTGCTCCGCACCAGAAATTTTCCTACTAGAAAATGCAACTAGATGGTCAATGTCTTTGTCTCCAAGTTGCGTAAGGAAAACTCCCAGGGAAATTCCTGACGCATCTACGTGAATAGAGAAAAATTTTGCCCAGTCAGGGAAGATGAGAGTAGGCACATAGACCATCTTTTCCCTAATTAGCTTGAAGCCCTTCTAACACTCATCGTCCTAAAAAAATGAAACATCCTTCTTTAGAAAATTTTCCATAAGTGTTGTGATCAACGTGTATCCTTGAATGAACTTCCTGTAGCAGCTTGTATGTTTGAGGATAGATCGCAATTTTTTCTTAGTTGTAGGTACTGTCAGATTGATGATAACTTCTATTTTGGTGGGATCATCCATCAATCCTTGTCGACAAACTATGTGGCTGAGAAAGATTACGAAGGGTACGTAAAATATGCATTTCATGATATTTAGGAAAATTTTGTGCTTTCTATAGGCGTCCAACATCATACGCAGGTTTGAGACATGCTTATTTACCAACCCGAAGACAGTCCAGTCATAAAAATATACCTCCAAAAACTTGTGGATGAACTCTTTGAACACTACGACCACCACCTGTGAAAAGATGGCAAGGGAATTCTTGAGCCCAAATGGAATGACAGTGTACTGAAAAGATCCCCATTCAGTGGTGAACGTGGTTCTGCTATGATCTTTAGGTCCAATCCTAATCTGATGGTAGCCAGAGAACCCGTACTTTAACGAATATGCTTCCAGCCCCCCCTCGTTGTCAAGGATTTCATCTAAGAATGGCATAGGGAAGGGATCATGTACGCAGGAATCATTCAATTTGCATAGGTCTTTTTCTCCTAAACCACCATAGGACTTACCCATTCTGATTGTTTGACTAGTTCACTGATACCTACGGTGAGCATCTTGTTGAATTCTTCCTTGACTTTTTGTTTGTACTTGGGGTTCAACCGATAAGGGAACTGCTTCACAGGGCGCACATCTAGTTTTAAAGTGATGCGCATGACTCCTAGGTCCCCTGTAATGCCTTTGAGTTTCAATAACTTTTTCGGGAATAAGTCCTGGTATTCCGTGAGGATTTCTATAACTTTTCCTACAGTATCATCATCCCAATAGTCCCCAACTTTAGCCAGCTTAGGTTTCTCCTTTGTTCCAATGTTGACTTCTTGCAGCTTCAAAGGCTTAGTGACATCGACGATCTGTAGTGGGGGTCCAACAAATACGCGCTCTCCCTCCGACTCCGAGATAGAGACATTTCACGGGTCTTCATCACACTCTTCTATTGCTAAACTGCGGCAGTTGAAAATATCCTGCATCTGTGTTTCCCATGTTGGTTCCCCCTGTGCTGCGCATGGGCGTGATTCATCAAATAATACAGTATCTATATCCTGCAGAGCTTCTTTGAGTGCCTCCACTCCACCTACCAACCAAAATGTCCCTACAAACGTGTCCTTCAATGTTTCCCAGTGGATGGTGTGCTGGTGTAGTTCTTCATCTAAATACCATGCAGTGTGGATTGGCCCCAAGGCATGAATGAACAGGTGAACCCATTCCTCCATAGCTCGCTTGCACCATTTCTCCATCCATGCAGACAAGTGCTCGCACAGGTCCCCTGGGCCAAGGAAAGTCTTTACGCATAGGTGAACCAGAGGTTCAAACCATAAAACCATCATGTCGCAACACTCCTCCAAATACTAGAACGTCCCCTTATGCATGTCCCACCACCTCGCAGGGGTTGCTCACATTGCTAGATTAAGGGCCCATAGCCTTTGTTCCCTTGGAGCTTCAGCTTCAAATTCTCGCAAAAATTCTCTAATACAACCAGAGTCGTCAAAGTAGTGCAGTTCTCTTACCTCTGAGGATATACACCGGAAATTATTTGTGATTCTAAGGCATCATAGCGTAGATACATCATGTAACTGATTCTGCAAATTTTCTATTTCCTCGTCAGAGTCAGAGAAGCATTCGTTGTCCTTTTCCCAGCAAAGCACACCATCAACCGTAGGATTGATCCAATATTCACGGTCACGAGAGGTTAACTTATATATGTGATCCACATCCTCTTCTTCAACCACTGATTCTGTATACCTCTTTCCTTCCGCAGGGTCCAAGGGGACTATCACACTTGTACCCTCATTCTCAAACACCATGCTTCTTTTCTTTAAGTTGATAATACCTCCCATGTATATTTCCCAATCCAATCCTGGGAGCATAGGATAGGGGTCCGCATCCTCCACAATCTAAATGACCTCAAAGTCGGCACGAACCGTAACTCCTATGATATCTACCGTAATTTTTGACAGTCTTCTCAAGAGCATGATCTTCTGCTGGTTGGCCATGCGCACTTGGAAAGTGGACCATTCCAACATAGGTTCTCCCATTCGCTATCAAGTTTTTTTAGGAAGGACATTCGCATCTGATCCCAGGTCCAAAAATAAGTTGATCCATTTCATAGTCGCTAATCTGTGTTGTTAGCCACATTTCCCAACCAATGCATTTCTTATGCTTGTAAATTTTGTGCACATACTTAATTTCCAGGGGCGGGTTAGTCATCTCTGCGTAGTTGTCTATTAGTGCTTGCATATTTTCTACTACCTTCTAGCTATGTAGCAGCTTCATACATGCCTGTAGAAATGGTTTAACTTCATCGTCTATTCTTAGGTTTTCTGGAGCTTTTGAAGTAGGTGCCTCATCCTTAGTAAATTCCTTGTGAGATGCAATGAAGGTTTCCTTTTCCTTCTGTAGGTCCAAGCTTTCCTGTTTGACTGCTTCTTTCTAGATAAGAGTTATAACTTTGTCTTTCTCCTAAGCTCCTCTAATAGCCATGCTGCTACGCGTTATGACATTAATACTTGGTCCTTCATCACGTGGTTCCGCCTTAACCCTCTGTACATTCTGTGTAGGTGTCTACTATTTTTCCATAATTTTTGTTATCAGAATTGGACAGTATTCAATCACATGGTCTAGTTGTCTACAATAACAGCAAGTTTTTCACACAAGGTTTGAAAAGTCCCTCGCAAATTTCCCTATCTCCCCACAGTTGTAAGAAATCAATTTTCCTCTTCCCCAACCTGTGCCTCCACCAATTCCCCCTCCCCTACCTCTAGCTTGGGAGCCTCCTCTGCTTGAGGGAGATAGGGGTGAAGAAGGGTCAACCTATACCCTGTATAGGTTTCCGCCATCTATCATCAAGTCATAGGTCCGGAAATTATGCTCGTCATGCCCACAGAGGAGAAGAATTGACACCATTGCTGCTTCAATTCTATAACATAAGCACCAAGAGGGGGACATTGGTAAGTAGCATGTAGCCCGGTAACACGAAAATAAACGCACCATAACGTTGGACCACTTGGTCCCACAACCTCCTTAGGATGCAATAGCCTAGGTCCCCAAGCCTACATGTAACTCGTCAGCAGAGGACACTGATCCTTGGTATGGCCTGACACCCTGCATCTTATGCACCATATGTCTAGACTAGCCTCTTTCTCCTGTTCTTTTCATAGGTTTTTTATATCAAGGTGCATTGCCTCCAAATTCCCCTGGATCTGTTATACCCCAAATTGAGCATCATCCCTCGGCACAACCTCTAGTTTCATAACAATCTCCAAGGCCTTCTCTTGCATTGCGATCGATTGTTGATCCATAGGTCCGTGCAGGTGAGGAAATAGCATAGTGATAAACCATTCCTTGTGTTGCCTATCATCATACTGAAATTCCCCATCTCTGATAACCTATTTTAGCTGTTGATCATCTTCCCACACCGATTCAGTGGGTCCTTGTCTAAAGTATTTCAAGTCGACCACTATTTGAGAGTAGGACTTAGGCTTCCGAAACTGTTGTTTTACGCTTTCTTAATCTCCGGAATAGATGGATCCACGTGTTGTCTTACATATCCCATATACCAATCCAAGGCCCTTTCTTCAAAGGCAAGTGATAGCTGTGCTCTCTTTATAGCGTCGATGGCCACATTCTGCGCAGGCCATGCTGATTCTGCGACAAACCAAAATCGGTCCATATCTTCATCCCCTACACCCTTGAAGGCAGGTAGCTTCATGTGCGTGGCCATATCGTCTTCTAGTGGTGGTGGAGGTATCGGTATGTTCTTACCCTTATGCTGAGTTGGAGCTGTTGTAGCTGGAGGGCTATGCGCAACCAATTCCCTTCATGGATTGTAGATAGATCTATCTTCTTCTTGATTAGTTCGGTAGTACTTACCACTTCATGTTGTGCTCTCGCTTAGATCAGAGGTCATTCACTCAGTGTGGCTACACAGAATGCCATTTTCGCACAGTAATATTTTGATTAACAAAGGCAATGTTTTCAAGAACTTACCCCGGAAACCCTTGAAGAAACTCTGCTCTACCTCAGAGTAGGATACGAAATTATTGACTGTGAATTCTGTCACGAATCCACCCAACATGTCATCTATCCAGTGATCTACAGTATGGGTGATCATATTGTTGGTCCTTTCCAGCCATTGAATCAATTTTGGTGTCCATTGCATTACCTGATCATCCTTCCAGCGCGTCTAGAATTCTACGAGCCTTGCCAATCACTCCTGAAGATTGTGCACAAAGGTTAAAAAGAAAATTTCGTAGACTTCAGTGAATATGTACTTGTGTTTCCACTTCTCAGCCATCAAATTTGTGTTGCAATTCTCTTTTACAACAAACTCCTGAATCTGTCTTTCAAACCAATTTTCAATTTCCACCCTCTCAGGTCTCCAAGGACATCGTGGCATTACCCGATCTCTCTCTCAAAATTATCCTGATCCCAGAAATGGAACCATTTTTTGGCTTGAGGGGTCCTAACCTAGGTTCAGAGGTTAAGGTTTGCCAACAAACCCTTATACTACTGGCCCTTTCGGCAATGACCTACTTGCATAGGCCAAGGTCTCACCCGAAGTAGTATGGGAGGGTTCTGGAACTAGGTTTCCACACCCTGGGAGAGAGTAGGTAATGTGAGGCAGATCTGTATTATAACTTGCTAGGTTTTCCCAAAATGAGTATATTTGTAGCCTTTTAAATAGTATACTCACGATATAACCATAACAAAGCTATCAAATCTAATCAGTACATTCGCATCCATGTGCGCATTATCAGATACCATCAAATATACTTATGCAAAAACACAGATACATTTGGAGCTAAATAATCATCACAGATACACTTCAGTAGTAAAAATAACCGATCCAAATAGCACACAGATACTTTAACAATACTTCACACTTATTAACATTCAAATCCACTTACAACCAAAACTGGCCCATGCACATAGCCTAGCGAGGTCTGCACACAACAAGACTGAGGATTGTCGTGCACACAGACAACAGGAGTCCTTACCCAAAACAACCCAAAACATACCTAACAGTTTGCATGTAGCATCAATCTTAATTCATGCCTATCTCTAGACTCAAACTATTCATCTATTTATAGTGATGTAGCCTACGATATCCTGTGGTCCGTAAACCATGGTTTGCGGACTCTAGGTATACCCTTTGATGCATTAAAATGCATTCGGGGCTTTGACCCACCCTAAAACCCCTGTGTTAGACTAATTAATACAAAAAAATATACAAAATTCACAGCTTAGGGAGCCCTTTTCCAATAGGAACAAGGCATGAGCTTCTTTATTGATTAACACTAATAAGTGTAGGAAAGGGAAAACATGATCCGAGCTAAAGTCACCGATGAAGCCTCCTCTGGATTTTTCCAACCTGAGACACAAATAAAACCTCTCTAACAAGTACAAGAATATTATATATAATGATTATGAGCATCTCTGCAAAGGAAACCAAGGTTTTCTAGAGACTAGGAGTGTAGGAGGAGTGGAAAAAATAGACTTGATATGGGGAGAAAAATGGTTATAATCTTGATATATGTTCTCTTGTTGTAATTAGGCCTACCCAGGGGACGTATATAGACAACCTAAAATTGGTTATTTTATTTAGGCCATGAGCTCCTGTAGGTGGGTTCTTGGTAAAACCCATAAAACCCTCTCGAAAAATAGCATTTTATTTTATTTTTTCATATTTTAAAAGGTATACACGAGTGCAGTGTTATAGGACCCGCATATGTACGTGATTTAGTGTGGGAAGAGTTGAGTATGGATTTTGAAATATTTTTTTTTATATAAGATCAAGTCTACATGGGAAAAGGGACTGCCTAGGGCCATAAAAGAGCATCAGGTCTACAAAAGTGTTGAATGATTTTATAGCATATTTCCCCTAATATATTAGGTTAGAAGGGGTACATGATGGACGAAATATATTAAGTATATAGAGAGGAGTCATTTGAAAACCCAGGAGGAGATCAATAGATTTCATCCCATCGAACACATGTGGAAGGAGTCAAAAATAAAACTCCGTATGAGGTGGGAATACACATG
The DNA here is from genome assembly GCA_034641835.2 of Pinus albicaulis. Taxonomy (NCBI): domain Eukaryota; kingdom Viridiplantae; phylum Streptophyta; class Pinopsida; order Pinales; family Pinaceae; genus Pinus; species Pinus albicaulis. Next base: position 890,334,054 of record CM076581.1, on the reverse strand, counting down.
ATTAGAAGTAATAAATCATGTCTGCTGATAAGGTATAGAGAAGATAAAAAATGTATACATAAGTGTGTAGAAAAAATGAAGAATAAATAGTGGATCATCAGATCACAGTCACGATGGAACACAATAGAGCTATGTCTCAATATCACATATAGAAGAATGCCCGATCAATGATGCTAGAATATTGTGTGATAAATGATGTTTCATAATTGATCCTCATTGAAGTACCAAGTCATAAAGGTGGAATAGTGGTACTGCATAAATTCAGGTTCCAACATATAAGATGGTGACGTGAAGAACTACAACATATAAAGGTGAGAGGTGTCACTGGCAGAAAACTAAAGGAGATGTCAACTGAACTAAGATATTGAGACAACCCAAGGTCTTCACCAACTACCAATGGTACATTTCTACACTATGGTAATAAATGAGTTGAAGTTGACCATGTGAGAAATTGTTTGATTATCGGTCATTGATGTATACCATTAACAAATGCGAGACAACTCGCCAATAATGATAGTGAGTTTCAAGGTACACCAATACAATCTAAAAAGTGTGAATAAATGTGTTGAAGTTGAACACTTGAAAGAATATATCAATTAGGAGAGATTGATGTATTCTCAGAGTCGATAGTGAAGGAGTTTTCCATTGATGATTGCAAACCCTAAGGTACTAAAAAAAGACTCTAGACCTTGTTCCCAGAGAAATGAGTTAGAGTCAATGCGAAAATATCTGTTGGAAGGAAGGAATTAAGGAATCCCACCCCAACTAGCATAGGTGTAACCTGTTAGTGTCTAAATGTTTCAGTGATCAAATACACTCTTTCAGATTTATTTGGTAGAAGTCCTTGGTCAAATTTTATACTTTCAAATTAACTCTCCAATAAAAAAGTTTCACTGGATGTTGTCTAGGTCAGATGCTACTCCCCCCACCCACTCATGGTCATCATCAAATTCAAGGTCATGTCATCATTTAAGTATCTAGGGTCATATGTTAGTTAACATACCATCATCTAGGTCATGGTCTAGGGCTACTTTTGTTTTGTCATCATAATGCCAATAAAGACAAATTAGATTCATTTTAATTATTCAAGTCACCTTCATTGGGAGTTAGCATAGTTATAAAATAAAACAAAAGGAAACTTGTCCTTTTTTCAAATAAGTATGCTACATTGTCAAAGTCTTTCAAAATATATTTTTCTTAAAGTGCATATGATGTCACTAAATCCAAAAGAAAAGTTTGTGAGTTTTTAAAGGGAAATGAAGCTTCTCTTGAGTTCATTTAATCCTTTGGTTTTCAAGAGATCCTCTCTTATTCTCCACGACTCTCTATAGCCATCCAAAGATCGAAGTCCACCATCAAAATTGATCCAGACTATTTCACGCTATGTTTCTGCTCCTCACTACGTTTTTGGGGCAGCCACACTACATTTCTGGAAATCTGGTACGTTTTTGGTATTCAAGGTCAAAGAAACCATCAGAAGGGTCAAATCAACATTTCACAAGTTTCAAATTCTTCCAAGCTAGTAAGTAAGCATTCCTCATCTCTCTTTCAATCAAGTTTCTTCAACAAAAGTTTGATTCCCTATTCTAGGGTCTTCACCATGTTTTTGAATTTCATTGATGTTTGGATTGTTTTAGCAAGAAACCCCTTAGTTTCATCAACTAAACACCTTCACATATAACTAATACGCCTTACCAAACCATTCCTTATCATTCATATCTCTCATTTCTCCCATTTTCACTCAAACCCTAATCCTCACTATGTTTTTGCAGAGATACTAGGTCAACTCAATGTTTAGGCCCTTTTCCCCTCTTTCCCTTACCCATTTCCAAACATTCCACCTACACTATGTTGCTAACCTAACACCCTATCTCCCCAAATTTCTAGGGATTTTTCCCTAACTCCAATCCCTCCCATCTCTGTCCCTAAATGCATTGCATCGTTCTCCATTGTTTTCGTAAGTTTCACTCTTCCTTTCCTTTATATCAAGCTAGGGTTTCTTTTTGCAAACAAACATCATGGAAGGTGAGAAGAGAAAGTAAAACAAGGGAGGTCATCATTCCATATTTGAGCCATCCAATCTAAAAGAGATCAACGCTTCTTCCCATTCCAATAAATATTTTGAAGACACTAGTTGTTTAAGGTTTTGTGAAAGAATTCAAGAGTTAGCCTTTCATGCTCAATTGGCAAGCCTCTTTGCCACCAGTTTTAGGAGAGATAAGGCTAACATAGCAGGGGTTGAATTCAATATATTAGCAAATGCCATAGCCTTAGCAACATGTATCTTGAACCATGGATAAATATGGTTCAAAGGGATGGATTTTTACATTGATAACTATAGCATTTTCTTAAAGTCACACTACAAAGATGCTCCTGAATACATCTTTCCCTTCAGACATTTAATGGACAGGTATGCTCCTTTAATGAATCTAATCATGAATTATTTTACCTATGAAGGGAGGTTCTAAATATTATACTAGTACCACATAAGGCTATTGATGCATTTAACTTCCACCAAGCCACTGAAATTGCCCCATTATCTATTCAGAAGTCTAGTCAAAATGACTAAAAAAGTACAAAGTAAAAGCAAGGATCACCAAGCTAGTTTGTTTCACCACGGTTTCTTCAAGGTTATAGTCTTGCATCAGCTCTCACAAATCATTATTTCATGGGAAAAATTCATGAAATTAGTTTCTTATATGCCCACCACTAGTCCACCTATCATTCAAAGCATACCATCAGCATCATCAAAGGCAAAGGAGATTGGCTCTTCAAGTAGAAAACAGAGGTTCCAAAAATGCCAAGGGCTGAAGTCACTCAAAATTATGAGAAGGGTAAAAGATTGGTATTTTCTCCTAAGATCACTAAGGTGTAATTTCACCTAAACCTACAACTGAGAAAGTATTAGGAGAAAGTATGGAGAAACCACCTATGCATGAAAGCAAGTCACCCTTGCAGCAACATGACGAGGAGAAAGCACCTTTGGAGGTTGACATCGTAGAGATAGAAGAGGAGGTGGGAAACAAGTTAGCTAAAGAGATAATCAGGGAAAAAGAAGTAGGGATAACAACGCTGAAGGAAAATCTCTCAAGGGAAAATTTCATGATAACATTCCTACAACAAGAAAACATGCAACTAAAGGTGAAACATGTTGAAAAGTCAACAAGAAAATGTGTGTCTAATTTATTTTTCCCTTAAATAAATTAGAGAATAAATTGTAATATTATCTCATAACAACTTGTAATAGTTAACTAAGTGAGATAGACTTAGTTAGCTCAAGAGTTTGGAGTTGACGGTCAATGGTGAAGCATGTAGAGTGATTCAATTACTTTGGGGGTCCAGTTGTAGTTAATGCACTAGTGTAGTGTGAGTTTAATCAGTTAACTCAAAATAAGTGAGCTAAAATGAATTTAACTAGTTCTAACTCAGTAATGAGATAGTGAGAGGTCAAGTGAATTAAATTAGATTTAATTCGTAAGTAGTGATATATCAAGTAACTAATGATTTGATATTATTAGTTGCATGCATGTCAAATATGAATAGCACCCAGTTGAGACAAGGGATAAAGGGAAGTAAACTATCAGTTGTATTATTAACAGATTGCCCAGGTACAGTTATAAAGCCAGAGGATTCCCATGAAGGATTGTGCAGTCAAGGAAGGTTGGAATTCCTATTTAATAGGAATTATTTTTCCTAGGGATTGCATGAGCAAGGCATTCTGAAGTGGCTGAAAATTTGGTATGTGTTGGTCCAATTGTGCTTAGATTGATCTGAGACGATTGGTAGAGTGTATGAGGTTCTTTTGAGCACACATGCATTGTATTGTTTCATGATTCCTTGGCTAATTATACCATATATATAGAGGGGTTTTTAGCGGTTTCTTTCCCTAGGAAAATCTTGTGTTTTGTGACTAATTTACTTCTTTCTCTTACTTGAATGTGATTGTGTAATATTGACAAATTTTCACATGATATTTGGAATATTAGAGTTGTTAATAAAACTACTTAATTAAGTAAATAAAAGGGTGGAGGGACCCATAATCCTCAAATATGAATAAAATCCACTTTTGATGTGTGTATGTGGATATTTCAGATCTAGATCTACATAATGGAGTAGTAGAGAAACCACTTAATGTGAAAGGAGTGGAGATCATGTGTCATTAATGAGATAGATCATGGAGGCTAATACAGTCAACTAAGATCTTGAAGGGATCAAACATAATATCATATAGAATTTATGATGAGATGATGGAGGATTGGTGCACTTAATGCTCAACATGATGGAGAGGGTGATCATTGCATTTACACATGATGGAGATTAGGAAATGACGACACAGTCAACATGAATACCTATGTCTACATGTACAACACAGTTATGAGGTGGGCCAAGGCATGAGAAGGCTCATAATCTATATAAATAAGATGAAAGCACCATAGAAGGCACATTGAAGATTATTATCGATGTATGATCTTTTTAGATTTGGAATTTTCATGTGACATTTGATGCTTTCTCTTGCTATTTAACTAAGATTGCAAGTGTTGTTTAGCATTGGGTGTTCCTGGTCAGGAATCCCACCTATTTCATTGAGTAGCTCTTGGAAGAGGATTGTACTTCATTCTACATCAAGCATTGGTGCCACATATCTTTTCGTACTTTTTGCAAGACATTCATATTCAGAAATTGCATATTTCTGATGATCAGTTTGAGAGGAGGAGGTTGTCCTTCAATATTTCAGCTGGAGAACCGATGTAGGATTCACCCTATCACCTTGAGCTTCAAGATCAGCCTTCCAGTGCTTCAGATCTATATTAGGCATTAGGCCATTTATTATTCATCTCCCAGCAGCAACAATCCCATCAGGAATTGCGTAGTCCATTCTTGTAGATCCAACGAAGATGGGAAGTTGTTAGAATTTTAGCTAGTAATCCAGTGGAGGACCATTCCTTCACATTGTATGCATTATTTCCATTAGTATTGAGCTTCATAGCCATATTTTTTAACATGCTAGAGAGCCTCCTTCCTTTATAGTGTAGTTTTTATGAGCAGTTGTGTAGCAACAACTACAACCTTCTTTGGAGGATTGAGGAGCTAGATCTTGAGTTTCTATATTGTGGAACTATAGAAGGGATCAACCCTTCAAGCTTAGATTTAAACTTATAACATATTTCAGCCATCTATTTGTCATATCTAGCTTCATATCTACATAACTCAGTAGTCAAAGGATCAAACTCAAGGAGAGTGATTTTCTAAAGTTTTAGATCTGGAAAATCATTTCTGGGTTATCTTTGGTATCCATCATAGAGCCCAGATCTTGAATATTGGCATCATCAGAGCTCTATATTTCCATAAATCTGCATTTTATTTTTCAGCCTACAGTTATATATTCATATTCTTCTAAACAGATAATGCAGTATTTTCTTCCAGCAGCTCTCCACTTACGCAGTGCCTATTGTGGCATGTTTTCAGGGTGATTCTAGGCCATCTCTTTGCCTAGATCTACTCTTATTTTGTACATTGTGTAACTGAATCTTCTCCTATATAATAAAATGGCTCAGCTATTCTGTCTATACTTGTGTTGATCATAAACTTACATGTACATTTTCTTTGTTACAAATATTGTGTTTTTGTATCAATGCATTATTCCATTTTGGGATATTACAGTGGTATCACAACATGATCTTTGGCTCAGCTTGTGGACATTTTAACAACATAAGAAAAGAAGATAGTAGAGATCTACTATGGAGGGATTAAGTTTTTCCTCATTTTCCTTTATATCTATGAAATATCTCTCTAAGGAGATCAACGAAACAAGAAGAGGAAGGCAAAGAGAAACCTCAAGAAGGTTTCAATATGAAGAAGGTCCCAACACTTATTTTCACCAAAAAAGAAGACCAAAGAAGCAAAGAGCTTCAAATTATTCCACTAGATCCAATTTTTTTGAGAAAGAGGACTAGTTTAAATATGATGAAGGCTTGGGGGATGAGACCCTAAGTGAATATCTGTTTGAATACAAGTCACAACCTAGAGCATTGAATGAGAATCTCTCTCTCCAATAGTTTCTGCAACTCAAAGAAGAGAGGAGATCCAGGAGTAGCAATAGAAGATAGAGGCATAGATTCTTCTTTCCTACATTTAATGTATCTTCCACAAGAACCTTAAGGGCTTAGAGGGAAGAATTATTTACTTTCTTTCTGAAATATCCTATATTAGAAAGAGAGGACATGGAGTTTGCAGAGCTGCACCTAGAGGGTGAAGTAAGAAAATGGTGGTTCAGTCACTTGTCACATATGAAAGTTTCTGCTTATGCAAATTTTATTCAAAGACTGAAGGAAAAGTATGGAAGAAAGAAATGAGAGACATCTCACATGGTGAAATCTCCCATCATCAAGGAGATAGTGCATGAAGATTCAAGAGAAGATGTTCTCATTATCACTCAAGAGGAGGAGCCTATACCCCCACCAGCTGCAGATGTGCTTACATCAAGAGGAGGATCACTTGCATCTTTGCAAGTTGGTCTTGAGTTCTTGATATTTGGAGCCCCATGCATGATTGATGAGATGAATGAGGAGGAGGAGACAGATACCAACATTGGTACACTTGTAGAAGTGCATCCATCACTCTTACCATCATTTGTAGATACCTTTGCACCAGAAGAGGAAACTTCTTGCAAGATGTTTCTAAATCTCTGCTGATCCAAGGTATGCATACACTTTCATCTCATATTATTTTAGTACCTCTTACTGAAACTTATGGGGACATGCCATCAGGGCTATTGCATGACCAAGGGTTAGAAAATCATGCTAATTTGGAGCAACATTATATCACTGCACAAAGGATCCTTGATCTAATCAAGGAAGAGATGAAAAAGCATACTAGTTTGTCATGGATAAACTACATTCAACATCTAGAGTTGGAATGTAGAGTTTCATAAATTGGGATGAGTATGATCCTATGTACAATGGTTGGCTACGAGTTCAACATTGTACCTTGATTTGAGACAGCACATGTACTACCTTGTAGATATACAACACTGTTAATGAGCAGTAGTGAGAATAAGAGGACCTATTCCTTATGGGACCAATCATAAGGCAGCTTCATTCATGAAGCAATGGAGGAAAATATGATAGATGGTAGACATCTTGAGATGAGAAATGTTTCCTCCTTTCTATATGACACTTTCTCAATGAGAATCTCATAGCTCAAAGAGAAAATTCTACCTACAGCAGATCCATAACCTTATTGGTTTTGGAGGGCCATTGATGAGAAGAAGGTCTCGTGGAGAGATCTCGTTGGAGGTGCACTTCAACATATCATGGAGTGCAAAGTTCTTCATCAGTTTGAGGAGGTTGGTGTCCTACAATGGTAGGATACCAAGTATTTGCAGAATGATATCTATCATCCACATTGGGATTAATGGTTGATAGTTTGGAGTAAGGGGTTTCCAAACCACTTGCAAATCTATGATATAGGCCAATAAGAAGCATGGCTGCACTGGTTTCTCTTGGGTGAGTATGGTTACCACTCAAGGAGTCATATTTTGTTGATTCATGCCTTATACATCACCGGAAGAATTCATAACAAAAAGACATGGTTAATTTGGTTCTTGATGAGAGAGTTTGAACATCACATGTTATATCTTATGTCCTTGTATTTACGCTTGTTTTGGATATGTCTCATGTATTTACATGTATTTCTGTTTGGGATGTATCTAATGTTCATGTATGTACTTGGTTTTGGGAGAAAGTATAACTCTCACATGATGTGGCATAAGGGAGCTTGTTTTTATTATGTTCATGAGACATTTCACATGTCCACTACTCTATTGTTGCTCCATGACTTGTAGCGTGATAATGCAAGGAGGCAACAAGAATACTTGTTGCTAGGGTTACTATTGGGAGAGTATGGGTTGAATTCTTCCCATACATTGCATGACATTGTTGGAGGATGGAAACAAGAGGCATTACAGCGTTGGTGTTGGAACCGGGTCTGCTACTAGAGCTGTGAAACTGGTCCTTTTTTTATATTTTTTTATTATATTTAGTCTAACACAAGGGTTTTGGGGTGGGTCAAAGCCCCTAATGCATTTTAAATGGGTTAAGGGTAGACCAAGAGTTCGCAAACCACGGTTTGTAGACCATTGGATCCGTAGGCAAAAATAGTATAAGTAGTTGAACCTTTTTGAGTTGTAAGACATACCTGGATTAAGTTTTATGTGAATTGTGAATTATTAGATCTATTTTGGGGTTTTAGGGAAAGGAATCCTGTTGGCTGTGTGTGTGGAGATCCTGAGTCCTGCTGTGTGTGGACCCTGCTGCTGTGTGCGTAAGTTGGTTTTTTTGGGTATTGTAAAATGAATTGAAGGATGAATGAATGTGGAAGACTGTTGAAATATCTAAATCTATTGGATATGTGATATTTGTTTATGTATGCTCTGTGTCATTGATTTAAGTTGCGCAAATACTGGTGTTACATGTTTATACTACGATCTGGGTCTAGTATGGTATGCATAATTCTATATTGAGCTCTGCAAGTAACTGTGTCGTGGGTTTATGTTGCATTGACCATTTATATGAATCTATTTATTAGACTTGATGCAAGAATAGCTGCGATAGTTGCCTTATTTTCCTATATATATGATTTGTTGCAATTATACATGATATTGTGCACGTGGATGCGAAGGATTTGATAGATATGGGTTCTGTAATATGTGATCTGATAATTGTCAAGTTGAACACAGCTCTGCCTGACTTACCTGACCTCTCCCAGGGTGCAGAAACCTGGTTCTAGCACCCTCCCATACTACTTCAGGTCATAATTTGGCCTGCGCAAGAAGGCCACTGCCAAAAGGGCCAGTAGTATAGGGGTTTGTTCACAAACCTTATCCTCCGAACCTGGGTCAGGACCCCTTGAGCCAACAAATGGTTTCGTTGCCAAGACCGAGAGAATTTTGAGAGAGGGATCGGGAAATGCCAAGGCCGTATTGGGAACCTGAAACTAAATAAATTGATGAATGGTTTGAGTGGAAAGTTCAGGAATTCACAGTGAAAGAAAACTGCAGCAAGAGGTTGACCACCGAAGAGTGGAAAAATAGGTATATTTTCTCAGATATCTACAAGATCTTCTTTGTAAATATTGCGATCGAGCTCCAGGAGTGGCTCGCAAGGTTTGTCAAATTTCAAAAGTGTTGGAAGGATGAGTGGGTCACACAGTGGACCCCAGAATTGATCCAATAGTTAGAGAAGGTTGATAACACCATCACTGACACCGTATATCACTGGGTGGACAGCGTGTTAGGAGGATTCATGATGGAATTTTCCATCGATCACTTCATCTCCTACTCTGAAGCAGAGTGGATATTCTTCAAAGGATTTAGGGGTAAGTTTCTGAAGACTTCATTGTTGCTGATTAAGATATTACTCTGTGAAAAAAGTATTCTTTGTAGCCACACTGAGTAAATGACCATTGATCTGAATGGAAGTATGACGCGAAGCGGAAAATACTATCAGACCAATCTAGAAGGAGGTAGATCTGTCTACAACTCGGTAAGGGAAGCACCTGCGTATATTTCTCTAGCCACACCACTTTCAAACCACTGTAGAGGTAAGAATTCACCTACACCTCCACCACCAGAAGATGACATGGTTGCGCACATGAAATTTCATACCTTTACGGGTGTGGGAGATGGGGACATGGAGCAGTTCTGGTTTGCCATAGAATCAGTATGGACTATGAAGAATGTAGCTAGTGACACAGTGAAGAGGGCATAACTTTCCCTTGCCTTCGAAGGGAGAGCTTTGGATTGGCACATGGGATACATCAGACAAAATGCAACCTCAACCATCGAAGAGGTCAAGAATGCCTTAAAACAACAGTTCAAGAAACCTAAGTCCTATTCTCAAATAGTGGTATATCTAAAGGATTTGAAGCAAGGGCCTTCCGAATATGAATGGGAGTCCAATCAACAACTGAAGAAGGTGATCAGGGAAGGATGATTTTAGTACGACGACAGATAGCACACGGAGTGGTTCATTACTATGTTTTTGCCTCACCTGTGCATACCTATGGGTCACCAAGCTTTCGAATCATCGGAAAAATCTTTGGAGGTCACTATGAAGTTAGAAGCTGCACCCAGAGACGATGCCTAGCTAGGCATCCAACAGATCTAGGGACAACTGAAGGTGATGCACATGGAGATCCAGAACCTGCGGAAGGAGCAAGGCATAGAGGCTAGCCCGGAAAGATGGTAGATACGTTGTAGGACGAATGGTCACACCAAGTATAACTGCTCGCTATTAAAAAACTACATGCAGGTTGGGGGACCTAGTCTGCTGCGCCATAGGGAAGTGGTAGGAACAAGTGGGCCGACACTATGGTGCGATGATTGCCGTGTTGCAAGGTTGCATGAAACGAACCTATGTCCCCGCCTTGTTTCATACGTCCCAGAAGTAAAATAGTAATGGTGCAGGTTCTGCAGGCCGGTAGGACATGATGAACAGATTTGCCAAACGTATGATTTGATGATCTATCAGGGGAATCTATATAGGGTGCAGTCGGACCCATCTTCACCTAAATCGCTCTCGAGCACAGGGGGCTCCCCAGCAAGGGGTAGGGGAGGTAGAAGAGTTGGAAGCACAGGTCGAGGACGAGGACAAATCATATGTTATAACTGTGGAGAGGTAGGGCACTTTTTCAGGGACTATCCAAACCTCAAAAAACAGACCTACCGGTATTTCAGGCAGCTATACCATGCAATTGAAGACTGTCCAGTCTTGATAGCGAAGATGCAGGAAAAGAATTCGACACCTATGCAGAATGTGCATAGGGTTAAGGCCGAACTACGAGACAAAGATCTAAGCGTAAATGTTGTAACACGTAGTGGGATGGACACTGGGGGGCCTGGGGAGAAAACTACAAGTGAGCCTTTGATCCGACCAGCAGTTAGTAAATAGGAAGGGTTGGATCTAAAGAAGGAGAAAGAAACATTTATCGTAGCTCGTAAGGACTTTGCCGATGTAGAGGCATCTACTTAACAACCACTTGAGGGCCTCAAGGCAGATGAGGAGGTCAAACCCTTTTTGCAAGCATGTATGAAGCTGCTGTGCAACCCGAGGGTTGTGGGAAATCTTCAAGCATTGATAGATATCTGCGTAACATGACCTATCCTCCTTCCGGAAGTCAAGGATGTACATAAACTATATAGGTAGATGAAACGCACCAACAGAGAGATGTGGTTAACTGTGTAGATTGGTGACTACAATATGGATCAGGTTATTTTGGACCTAGGGTCGGATGTGAATGTATTACCTAAACAAACTTTGCAACACATGGGGGAGCCTAAGTTGGAAGAGTCTACTATCTAGCTGTGTATGGCTAATCAACAGAAGATCATTCCATTAGGAAGACTATCAAATATTGTGGTGGATATCACAGGGGTTAAGGTCCGGGCTGACTTTGAAGTAATTCAGATTATCGAAGATGCAGATCCCTACCCTGTGCTCCTAGGCTTGGATTGGGCCATCGATATGGGAGGCATCATTAACCTAAAGAAGAGAAGAATGGTATTCAAGAATAACAGTTAAGGGTAATAGTACCATTAGATTTGGATGAGGGTGAACAATACATAGAACCAATGCATGACGAAGAGGATGTAGATCACATCTATAAGTTGACTACGCGAGATGAAGATTGGATCAACCACATGACAGAGGGGGTACTTTGTTGGGAAAAGGACAAAGAATGTTTCTTCGACTCTAATGGGGAGATGGAGAATTGGAAAAACCGATTACATGATGTCTCTGCACTGAGATGTCTTCGGATCACGAAGAACTTTCGCTGCATCTCCTTCGAGGTAAGAGATCTACCTTATTTCGATGGTTCTGGTAATGTTAGGGACTTTCTATGGGAATTTGAAGTCGAGGTTCCCAAGTAATAAAGGTTATGGGCCCTTAACCTAGAAATGTGTGCAACCCTTGCACGATGGTGGGAGACGCATAAGGAAGCATTCCCGGCATGGGAGGATTGTCGAGGTAGGATGATCTTGTGATTTGAGACCCCAACGGAGGTATGGGTCAAGCTGTTTGTTGGCCTAGGGTATCCGCGTGAACACGTGGTTGCATGGATGGAGGCATGGGATGACCAAACTATGGGGGAGTGGGTTCACTTATTCATTCATGCCTTGGGTCCAATCCCCATTGCCTGGTACCTGAATACAGAGCTACATCAGTGCACCCGCCATTGGGAAACTTTGAAGAATGAATTTATAGGAAAATTTGGATTGATAGGGGGTTCCAAGGAACTTGAAGAAGATCTGTAGGGCATAGATATATTCATGTTTAGAAAGACCATCTCTTTTGCAGTATTCATAATGCCGACATGGGAAACAAAGATGCAAGATATTGTTAACTACCGTAGCTTGGCAAGTGAGGAAGGTGAAGATGATCTTCAGTATGTCTCTATCCCGGAGTTGGAAGGGGAGTGTGCCAATGAAGGACCTCCACTAAGGGAAGTGGATGTCACTAAGACTCTCAAACTACATGAAGTAAACATTGGGATGAAAGAGCACCCTAAATTGGCTAATATCGGGGACTACTGGGATGAGAATACAATAGGTAAATTGGTTGAATTACTTACAAAATATCAGGACTTGTTCCCCACAAAATTTTCTGAGCTAAAGGCGATCACGAGGGACTTAGGGGTCATGCATATCACTCTCAAACTCAATGTGTGACCCATAAAGAATAGACCTTATATTTTGAACCCAAAATATAAGCAGAACGTCAAGGAGGAGCTCGATAAAATGCTTGTTGCAGGGATCATCGAACCTATTGAACAACCATACTAGGTCCATCGAATGGTGGTTCAGGATAAAAAACTAAGGGGTAGATTCTAATCTGTGTGCACCTACGCAAGTTAAATTATGCCTACGTTCATGACCCATTCCCAAAGCCATTCTCAGACTAAATCTTAGACAGCGTGGCAGGACAGGAAGCATACTCTTTCATCGACAGGTTCTCAGGATACCATCAAATAAGAATCGCATCTGAGGACCGCAGCAAAACCACATTCACCACTGAGTTGGGATCATTTCAGTATACTGTCATGCCATTTGGACTCAAAAACACCCCTGCCATATTCTCACGGGTCGTTGTCAAAGTGTTCAAAGAATTAATTCACAAGTTCCTCGAGGTGTATTTCGATGATTGGAATGTCTTCGGCCTGGTCAAGGCACACATCTCAAACCTACGCATGATGCTAGATGCTTGCCGGAAACACCATATTTCCATAAATATCAAGAAGTGTATCTTCTGCGTACCCTTTAGAAACTTGCTTGGCACATAGTTTGTTGGCAAGGACTAATGGTAGATCCTGCCAAAATCACAGTTATCATAAATTTTCCAGTACCAACCACAGAGAAACAATGATGCTCGATCCTTGGACACATGGGCTACTACAGGAAATTCATTCAAGGCTATGCACTGATTACTGCCCCTATGGAAAAATGTCTCAAGAAGGATATTTCATTCTTTTGGAATGACAAATGCCAAAAGAGCTTTGAGCTCCTAAAGGAAAAGATGGTCTCGACACCTATTATCATCTTTTTGGATTGGGAGAAGGTATTTCAAGTTCATGTCGATGCATCAGGCATTTCTCTTGGGGATGTCCTTATGCAGCCAAGGGAAGGAGATATTTACCATCTGGTTGCCTTTGCAAGTAGGAATCTCTCTAGAGTGGAACGCAAATACTCCACCACCGAGTGGGAGGGATTGGCCATGGTTTATGCGTTGTGGAAATATCGACATTACTTGCTAGGAGGTCACTTAAAAATGTTCACAGAAAATTTAGCTTTAAAATACTTGGTCAATAAGCCTGTGTTGGGGGGGAAAATATGCCGATGGCTATTGCTATTTCAGGAGTATGACTTTGAAATCATAGTCAAGCCGGGCAAGTTGAATGATGGGCCAGACCACTTGTCCCGAATAGAGAGTTGCAAGGAGCCAACCGACCTGGAAGCCAGATTTCCGGATGCGCAACTATTTGTTATCAGGGTAGTTGATGCACACTTCACTAATATCATTCAGTTATTGACTACCGGGATGAATCCTCTAGAGTACTCTGTATAGAATAAAAAAGAGTTAGTCACCCAGGCAACAGAACTTACCATCATCGTAGGACACTTATATAAGATGGGGGTAGATGAAGTATTGCGGTGATATGTTTTGGCACACGAAAGGCATGCTGTCTTGCCTGAAACTCATGACGAAGTAGCAGGAGATCACTACGCAGGGAAAGGAATGGTGAAGAAGATCTTGAGGGCTAGATTATGGTGGCCAACCCTGTATACTGACACCCACGACTATTGTAAAGCCTGCGATACGTGCCAACGAACAAGGAATCCATCTCGTAGAGATGAAATTCCCCTTCAACCACAAATGGCCCTATAAGCATTTGATAAGTGGGCTATCGAATTCATCGGGCCTATCAACCCCCCTGGAAAAAAAACGGGTGCGTGCTACATTATTACGGCCACCAACTATGTAACTAGGTGGGCGGAAGCACAAGTAGTAAAGGATTGTACTGCGGATACCACTGCACATTTAATCTTTGAAAAAATCTTGACTAGGTTTGGATGTCCGAAGATTCTCATGAGTGATAGAGGTACACACTTTGTTAATGAAACAATCCGAGCTTTGACTGAGGAATTCTGGATCCATCATGTGAAGGGCATGCCATATCACACCCAGGCCAATGAAATGGTTGAAGCTTTTAATAAAATCTTGGAGCACGCGTTGACCAAGGTATGCAATGCTGATTGCAGCAATTGGGACATGCGCATCCCATCGGTCCTCTGGGCCTATTGAAAAACCTCCAGAAGTTAAGAAGAAAGACCCCATTCAAGATGGTTTATGGTAAAGAATCCATTATGCCCATGGAGTATATTGTTCCTAGTCTGCGTTATGCAGGATTATGGCATCATAGGCTCAGACACATGAGTGAGAAGGGAATGAATATTCTTCACTCAAGAAATTTGTTGCCAGGTTTGAAGAATGTTGATTTGGATTTCTGTGAAAATTGCATTTATGGAAAACAAAAGAGAGTCAGATTTCTCAGAGTTGGGAAAGAACAGAAGAGAGAAAAACTGGAGCTTGTGCATACAGATGTATGGGGACTTGCTCAGGTATCATCTCTTGGTGGCTCTCACTATTATGTTACGTTTATTGATGATGCAACTAGAAAAACTTGGATTTATTTTATTCAAAACAAATCTAATGTATTTGATACTTTCAAGAAATGGAAAGCTTTGGTTGAGATTGAGACAGGAAAGAAGTTGAAGTGTCTCAGATCAGACAATGGAGGTGAATATTGCAGCAAAGAGTTTGATAGGTACTGTTCAGAGCATGGAATTCGTAGAGAGAAGACGGTTCCAAGAACACCACAAGAAAATGGTGTGTCAGAAAGGATGAACAGAACAATCATGGAGCGTGCAAGGTGCATGAGATTGCATGCAGGATTGCCTTTACAATTTTGGGCAGATGCTGTAGATACTGTTGTTTATCTAATAAATAGAGGACCTTCAAGTTCCTTGGATGGTGGTATTCCAGAGGAAGCATGGACAGGTAAAAAGGTAAACTACTCTTTTTTAAAGCCTTTTGGTTGTGAGGCCTTTGTCCATATTAATAAATAAAATAGAACAAAGCTTGAGGCAAAATCAAAGAAATGTACCTTTATTTGATATGGTGTTAATGATTTTGGTTATCTCTTATACGATTATGAAAATCAAAAAATAATTAGGAGCAGAGATGTAATATTCAATGAAAAGGTCTTGTATAAGAATCAGTTGCAGGAAAAGAAACAAGAAAAATAAAGCAAGGAATACACGGTTCTTGATGATATAACTGAAAAAGTAAAGGTGCTTGAAAATAATAATAATCAACAGCCACAGCAGCAACAACCACCACAACAGCAACAAGCACCTCAAACACCCGAAAGTGATGTTAGAAGATCTACTAGGACAAGTAGACCCCCTGAACGATACTCTCCTTCATTATATTATTTATTTTTGACTGATTCTGGTGAACCCGAATATTATGAAGAAGCAATGCGGGTTGAAAGCAGGAAGAAGTGGGAGCTAGCCATGGATGAAGAGATGGACTCCTTAATGCATAACCAGACTTGGGACTTAGTCAGGTTGCCTGCAGGTAAAACTACATTGCAAAATAAATGGGTTTACAGGCTGAAGGAAGAAGATGGAGGAAAACAAAGGCACAAAGCTAGACTTGTGGTGAAGGGGTTTGCACAGAAGAAAGGTATTGATTTTGATGAAATATTTTCTCCTGTTGTTAAAATGACTTCAATTAGAACTATTTTAAGTCTTGTAGTAGCAGAAGATTTACATCTTTAACAGTTAGATGTAAATATAGCATTTCTCCATGGAGATCTGGAGGAAGAGATCTATATGGAGAAACCAGAAGGATATGAGGTCAAAGGGAAAGAAAAATTAGTGTGCAGGCTAAAGAAGAGCTTTTATGGCTTAAAACAGGCTCCAAGGCAGTGGTATCTAAAATTTGACAAGTTTATGTCTGAACAAGGTTATACTAGATGTCCCTCTGATCATTATGTTTATCTGAAAAGGAAAAATGATGGTAGCTATATTATATTGTTATTGTATGTATATGACATGCTTGTTGCAGGGTCTAACATGTAGGAAATAAATGTGCTCAAAAGAAAATTGGAAAATTCATTTGCAATGAAGGATTTGGGAGCTGCAAAACAAATCCTTGGTATGAGGATAGTTAGAGACAGGAAAAATTGCAAATTAACACTGTCTCAGAATGAGTACATAGAAAAGGTGTTGAAAAGATTTAATATGCAGAATGAAAAACCAGTTAGTACAACTTTTGCTAGCCATTTCAAACTTAGTAAGGAGATGTGCCCCAAGATGCAAGAAGACATGGATTATATGTCTAAAGTTCCATATGCATCAGCAGTTGGAAGCTTAATGTATGCAATGGTATGCACAACGCCTGATATTGCACATGCAGTGGGAGTTGTAAGCAGGTACATGAATAATCCAGGAAAAGAACATTGGATGGCAGTAAAATGGATTCTCAGATATTTGAGAGGTACCACAAATCAAGCATTATGCTTTGGTGGTTCAAACATTTCTCTACAGAGATATGTTGATGCAGATATGGTAGGTGATAGAGATAACAGGAGGAGCACTACAGGATATGTATTTACTGTAGGTGGAATAGCTGTCAATTGGGTTTCAAAAATCCAAAGTGTTGTTGCACTTTCAACAATAGAAGCAGAGCATGTTGCTGCTACAGAGGCTAGTAAAGAAATAATTTGGTTACAAAGTTTTATGGATGAATTGGGTAAGAAGCATGATATGGGCACGTTATACAGTGATAGCCAAAGTGCCATTCATCTTGCAAAGAACTTAGCATTTCATTCCAGGACTAAACACATACATCTCAAGTACCATTTCATACAGTCAGTATTGGAAGATGGAGAGTTGAAGCTGGAAAAGATACACACTAGCCAAAATCCTGCAGATATGCTAACAAAATTTGTAACCAAGGAGAAACTGAGAATGTGCTTAGTTTCAATTGGTATTCAAGGATGACGATGAAGATGAGGAACAACCAAGTCCAAACAGGAGCCATTTTCCAGCAAATGAAGCAGCGGTGGAGTTGCTACAATCAATCTCCAAGTGGGAGATTATTGGGTGTGGAGCCTGATTATCTTGTTTACTTTGTATCACAGCATTGGACCCCTATACCTTAAAAGGGGCGGCAACGCCACCCGTAATTAATCGTTGTCGTGGGGGGTCCAGGGGGGGTGGCTGCGCTTTTCAGAGCGCCCCCCTGGCGGGGGGTTTCGGGGGAAGCGCCCCCAAAGCTAAAAATAGATGTAAAATTGCCTTGTAAAATTATAGTTATTTCTAGTCAATTTGGGCCGTTCATAGGCAGATGATCTGATGGTAGAAGTTATGTTTATTTTAGGGTTTTTTTTTCCCTAGAAGGAAACCCCCTTGTATATATGAGGGTATTGTATTGCGGCCGTGTATTATGTGTGTATTCTTAGAGCGAGAAACAGATAGGGAGACTGTGAGAGAGAACAGAGGATATTACAGCGGATCTGCTGTAGGTTTTGTCTCTTGAATTTTTGCTGGATAATAGAAAGGAAGGACTAGCTGTTTGGGGTGGACATAGCCCAAACTGGGTGAACCACGTATATCTGTGTCTCTCTGGTTTTATGTGTTTTGTGTGCTTGTATTTTTCACATATTTTATGTGTTGCATTGCTCCATAATATATATATTTCTAACAGGAAGATACTCTAGTTTCAAATCTCATTTTATTTGGACGTGTTGACCATATCAACCCCTCCATTCAAATTTTTGGCCTGTAGTCCCATTTGAATCCTTTTAAATCCTCTTACGTGGCCTAAAACCTTCATCTCCTGCCTACCATTTCCACCTTTCATTCCTAAAACCGTATTCAAAATGGCCAAAAAACCCATATTCAGAAATATATCAGTCCTAGCTCCCTCCGGCCTCAGCCCCCTTCATTTTGTTCTCCACGTAACGCAGGAGCTAGCCCATGGGCCAAAATGAAAATCGCTTACCATATACGGCCATCGGGTGCATTTTGCGCCATTCGATCAAACCACAGATCAATGCACTCCAACCTATTTCTCTCGTGGACCCTGCCTCCACTGCTATAAAACCGGCCTGATTTTTCCGCACCACCTTTGTTGGGAAGGCGATATTCCTCCTTCGGCCAACGATTCCATACGCTGATCGCCGTGTGTCCCAGGCCACTCTTCCAATACCGCCCCATTTCGCGCGTTAAATTTCGATCCCGAGCACGCAGCGAAATCAATGTGAGCCGTTTGATTTGTGAGCCATCATCCGACGGTCGTCACACTTTGAAGATGCGCGTGTGTTAAACCTAGTATACAGTGTCCCGGGACCCGCCTTTTCATCGATCCCCAAAGCATTGTTAGCCGTTGATGCGGTTTCGAGATCAGATGGCCCAGAATCATTTACAAGCTCCGCTGGTTGACCAAGTCCACCTCCACGTCATCCCTTCCACTTAGCCTTTCGTACCACCACGTGTCATTCGCGTTCACCTCCACCATTCATATACTCCGTTTACGTGTCATATTAAAATGCTTATGTTACGTATCTCCGCCTCGTTCATTCATCGTCGTTCCACTGTATATTTCATTGTCACCCTACATCCTCTCGCCATTCCTCCCAGTGCACATCATCATTTAGTGGTCACAGCCGCGTCCACCACCCTTGTGTCTGGTTTTCTTTAACGTGTTTGTGGGTTTTGCAGGTTGCGGTGACAAGAAATCATCATTAATCTCTGCCTCCATTACAAAAATCGAAGATGCATCTAAGGATCGGCTTGCAGAGGAAGAATTTATGAAGGAAGGCCCCTGACAGTTGCGGTGACATGGACTTCATTAATGAAGTAGGATGGAAATCTGTCAAAACCCTCCTGGGTAATTCAAAACACAAATCGGGAAGATGAAGAAATTAATGGGACAGCGAAGAAATAGCAATGGAAAATCAAGGAATGCAGTGTCCGGCATTGAAGAATTTCAATTCCAATTCAAGGTTGGAAGACAGAGAGTACGAATGCATGAGTAGAAATACTCTCCAGGTTCATTTCAGCAGATTTCTCTCTCAAGAAAGGACAGAATGTTACATATTTTATTCTTCATGTCTTATCCCTAGAGAAATTTACACCTACAACATTTACTTCATGGAGCAGCCACAGAGTACTTACAGTGTTCTTGCGCCATCAAACAGTTTGGGCGGGCACTTTTTCACCATCTTGTTTCAATGAAATAATTAAATTTTTTCACCTACTTCTTTTATTAGTTTCTCTTCTCCTTCCTCTATAAAAAGGGGGAAGAAAGACATTATAAGGGTTCCAGATTTTTATCAGAAAATTGTGGAGTGAAAGGAATTTTTTGTATACATCTTGTAAATCTTCTGTATGAAGGCTCAGAGCCCGTAGGGTCTTAGTGAGGAGGAGTTCTATCTGTATTAGAGGATTCTAGTCTTTGGTATCCCATAGTGTGTAACTTCCTTTTATGTGTTTAATACAACATTTCATTTTATCCATATTCTTGTATCATGTACTGGAATGCGAGTGGCTCACTGATTTTAGGTAAGGATTTATCCTAGTTGATACCCATACTTGGATTAGTCAAGCGCTTTAAATATGGCTCAGGCATGATATATTGTTTCATGTTCATTTCATCCATCTTTCTTCTATATTAGTTGCTTTGGGAGGGTGCTTTTAAAACGCCATTGTCATGTATGGATTCTTATATTGATAAGCCCATACATGGTTCTGTTGTGTATCTGGGTATCAGACCAAAGTTAACTAATATCTTCTTATATTTCTTTCACTGCATACACCTTCTGATATTTGATTTCTGTGGCATATTATTTGAATCGGCCCTCTTTACAGTAAATTGTCTCTTAAATGTCTGATGCTTTTGTGTTGGAGCTTTGCATCTTGTCTCTGCAACATTACTTTCCCTGTGGCAGTTTCTGTAAGTTCTGGTCCCATTTAAATCAATTTCCTTGTTTTACAAGAGATAGCAGGAGAGCTTTGGATTGACACCCAAGTTATATGATACACTCCTTGCTATGCTAATATGTCCTAGGCACTGGTCCATGGAAACTCTAGACTTTCTCTAGGAGAGACAATATCTGTCGACAACATCTTTCTGACGCCGTTGCCGGGGACGAATTTAAGAAAATCAGTTTCCCTGGGCCTCGAAAAATCATATTCACTCTCTAATTAGGTGAGCACAGAGAGTTGAAGAGTTGCATATCTCTCACCTTGGCGACTCCACTGTTTTTTATCCGATAAATCTATTTGTAGTCATGGCTCCTTGTAAGCCACACCCGAGGTCAGATACATCACAGTCAAAGACACCTTCAGTGTCTGACCCTGAAAAGATCATACATAGAAGAATTTGGAAAGAAAGGAAATCAGTCCATGCTGAAATCCCTCAATATTCTGTAGAAGATTATCCATCCTCCTCTTCTCAATAAATCCAAGTAGAAAATCCCGACTCCACTGTGGGAGACACAGATTGCTATTCAGATAGCCCACCCAGGGGAGGTGCTAGAATTAAAGCTAATCTTCAACCTACTCCTCAGGTAGAAGAGGTTAAATAAGTCACCGAAGTAAGCTGCTGTTAACCGTGAATTGTTCCCATCTACGCCTCAAGCTACTGTATAATATATTCCCATTTTTATCCATACTCCACTCCCACCTCCTCCTCTTCCTCCATTTGTACATCAGATTGTTGCAAAACCCCCACCTCCTCCAATGGCTAATGTCCCAGCCTTTTTGTTGAAAAAATATGCTCCCCTAGCATTACCTCAAGTTCTAAATGATATGCTACAGGATTATTTAAAGATATTGCCCAGATTCACTGGGGAAAATGAAATTGATGCTCAAAAAAATCTTGAGAATTTCTGCTCTTTTGCAGAGAACTTTAATGTTGAACATCTAGATTTGGTATTAAGATTTTTTGTCCAATCCCTGGACAGTGAAGCCAGAAAATGGTTCAAAACATTGGGAAACCGTTCCATAACCACTTGGGACGATATGGAAAATAACTTTCTCAGGAAATGGGGAGAAAAGAAAGATCATGGACAGTTTCTTACTGAGTTTAATACACTCAAGAAGAAACATAATGAAGGGGTGTCAGAATTTATCAAGAGATTTAATAAGTTATATCTAAACCTCCTTGCAGACATGAAGCCTCATCAGAATGCTGCCAAAGTTGTTTTCATAGCCGCCTTCGACTCAGATTTTGGTTTCTCTCTCAGGGAAAGAAAGCCTGCCACCCTAGATGATGCTCAGTCAAATGCTCTTTAGTTGGAAGAAAACTTTGCCTCCACTGGAAAATTAAAAGGGAGAGCTGAACAGGATACTAGAAGAAGGGGGAAAGAGGAAGTATCTACTTCTAATCAGAATAAGGATTCAGATAAAATCAAAGAAATGAGAAAAATGATCAAGAATATTTCTAATAAACTGGTCAAGCTTGAACTGGAGACCAGGAATCCAGCCTCCAAGAATTTCTAGAATGCTCCAAACATGAGTTACAATCCTCAGTATAGAAAGCCACCCCTGCAAATATTGCCAAGGGAAGCTAAGGAGCTACAGGACCAAGTACCACACCCATTGTACCTAGAAGGCCCAGTAGATGACTCCACTGAAGACGCTGCTTATGAACTGCAAGATGCAAATATTGCCTTCTCAAACAATGAGGAAATAGAATGTCCATTGCAAGAAGAAGAAGAAGAGATCAGAGACACAGAAGATGCAGAAATTGATCACTATTGCAAACAGTTTAATGATTTCATGCAAGCACATTTCAATAGAAGATATGATCTCAGATCCTTCAGAAAGAGAACTCGGACTCAAGAACATGAAGAAGAACTTCCCCAGAAGGAAGTATCCACTCAAAAGGAGTCAACAATGAAGAAAGTCAGAGATAAAGGTAAGAGTCCTCTAAACAAACCTATGTAGTCTGATGATCAAACTCCTTCTTCCTCAAAAGTAGTCACTCCTCCTAATGTTGAGTCTGTATCAAAAGAAGTTAAACCCTCAGCTGAAAATAAAGAGTCAAAAGAATTCGTAATAGAAAAGTCCCCTCCTGCTTTCAATTTGCAAAAATAACTTGAGAAATTCAAAATCCCAGTCCCTTTGACTGAACTATTGAAACAACCTGCATATCAATCTCAAGTAACTTCTTTATTGCTCCCTCCTGAAGCACCAATAATCCCAGACAGTCTTAATCTTCAAGAATAAATACCCATGGTAGTTTTTGGCCCACTTGTCGAGGAGATAGACCCCTCTACTCCTCCTTTCTATGTGTCTCTAGTTATTCATGACCTGTTGTTACACAATTGTGTGTTAGATTCTGGATCTTCCCATAATCTTATGCCTTTTTCAGTCATGGAGAAACTACGTTTGCAAATCACACGTCCATATAAAGACCTCTATTCATTTGATTCCAAAAGAGTTAAATGCTTGGGGATGATTAAATATTTAGTGGTCAATCTGGCCCAAATTCCAGCAAAAAGTGTAGTAATGGACATCGTGGTAGCTGACATCCCAGCTCGCTTTGGCATGTTGTTATCAAGGTCCTAGGGAACAAAAATTGGTGGGTCACTCAAGATGGATTTAACCTATGCCACTATCCCTATTTTTGGTGGCCAGGAGAGGAGGTTATACAGAGAAACTAGATTTGTCAAAATGGTTACTAAGGCTGACAGCTTAGAGAATTCACCAGTCTACAACAAGGAAGGAGATTTCTCATGTTTTATGTTAGAAGAAGATCAAAATTTCGCTCATGAACCTTCCTTCTGTCAAATCAAGACTGAGCAACCTTTAGAAAACTGTGAAGCAGGAGTATGGACTCTACATTTTGATGGGGAAAATTCAAGAGAAGGTAATGGGGCTGGAGTATTATTAATTTATCCTACAGGAAAATGGGTTCCACTATCTTTTAAATTAGAATACAAAGCTACTAATAATGTGGCTGAATATGAAGCACCATTGCTAGGACTGCAGACAGCCAAGAGCATGGGCATACAATGTTTAAGGGTTCTGGGAGATTCTGAGCTGGTGGTCAGACAAATCAGGAATCAATGTCAAACCAAGCACCCTCGGTTGAGGGCATATAGGAATGAAGTGTGGGACATGGTGGAGAACTTCTTTTCAGCATTCAATATTCAGTTCATGCCCCGGGAGAAGAAAAGAATGGAATATTCTCTTGCTGTAGCTGCTAGTACATTTTTTCCTCCTCAGAATCCTCTCCTGAGGTATGAAATCGAGGTACGTTATAGGCCATCTATCCTAGATAATATCAAGCAATGGAAGGTATTTGAAGATGATGAACATATGAAGAAATTCTTGGAAACAGTGGGAGAATTCTCTAATATGTAGATTGATGATTGTGGGGAAGACGAGGAGGCTGAAAATGTTTCAGAAAATAAGTGGGAAGAGAAGATGGCAGGAAGTAAAGTGTTGCAGCTGAAAGGAAATGTTATCCCTAGAGGACTAGTGCCTCTAGAAATATTATTTGATAAGAATGATGTCTCATTGCAACCTAGTAAAGTGACAGAAGAAGATCAAGTAGAATATCTGAATCTGGGTACCAATGCGGATCCCAAAATTGTAAAGCTATCCAAAAAGGTCCCAGAGGAATACAAGCAGAAATACCTGAAATTATTTCAGTCATTCAGGGATGTGTTTGCATGGTCCTATCAGGACCTGAAAAATTTTGACATTAGTATTATGCAGCACAAAATTCCTTTGAGGGAAGATGAAAGACCTTATAAGCAGAAGCTCAAACAGATAAATCCTCTGCTGCTTCCCTCAATTGAGAAATAAATTAAGAAGCTGCTAAAGGCCAAAATAATTGTGCCATTGAGATACTCAGAATGGGTTGCAAACTTGGTCCCTGTCAGAAAGAAAAATGGAGAAATAAGGTTGTGTGTTGATTTCCAGAATTTGAATAGAGCATCCTTAAAAGATAATTATCCATTTCCCAAGATGGACCACATCCTGCAGAAAGTGGTGGGAGCCTCTAGAATGTCAATGATGGATGGTTTTTCTGGTTATAATCAGGTAGCTGTGCTCCCAGAGGATCAGAAGAAAAATGCATTTACCACGCTGTGGGGTACATTTATGTACGCCAGGATGCCTTTTGGGTTGATTAATATAGGGGCTACCTTTCAGAGGGCGATGGACATTGATTTTGTGGGTGAGCAAGATAAATTTCTGGTGGTATACCTTGATGATATTACAATATTCTCAAAAAATGATGCTAAACACATTGAGCATTTACGAAGAACTTTTGAAAAATGCAGAAGGTATGGTCTTTCTCTTAATCCACAATAGTATTTATTTTCATTAGAGGAAGGCAGGCTTTTAGGGCACATTGTGACTAAAGATGGTGTGAAAATAGATCCTAAAAGAGTTGAAGTCATAAATGGTATTCCTCTCCCTAGGAATAAGAAAGAAAGACAGTTATTTCTTGGCCGCATCAACTTTCTGAGAAGGTTTATTCCTAATTACGCTGAGATAGTTAGGCATATAACTGATATGCTGAAAAAGAATAATGATGTAAAATGGTCTCAGGAATCTAGGGAGGCATTCACCAGGATAAAACAGGCATTTGATGAAGCTCCTGTACTAGCTGGGCCTGATTATACTAAACCATTTATGATCTTTTCTTTTGCATCACCTCATATAGTAGCTGGAGTTATGTTACAGAAAAATGAAGAAGGATATGAGCAACCAAATGCCTTCTTCAGTCAGGTGCTTCATGATGCATAATTGAAATATAACATATTAGAGAAGCAGGCATATGCCCTAGTAAAATCCCTCAAAGCATTTCACATGTACATTTTGCAGTCCCACATTACTGCATTTGTCCCCACTACAGCTTTTAAAGACATTCTAATTCAGGGAGACAGCGAAGGGAAAAGAGGGAGATGGATTGCAAAAATACAGGAGTATGATCTTGATATTCGCCCTACCAAGATGATAAAAGGACAGGGGCTAGCTAGGATCTTATCAGAATCAAACTACCAGGCTCTGGGCATAAATTTGTCTATGATAGCAAATGGAGAGTCTGAGAAAGAGAAAGAGAAGCAAGGTCTGGAAATGGCTACTCAAAAAGCACATATAAAATACCTCACCAGTCCATGGTACAAAGAAATAGTAGAATACTTCCTAACACTCAGCTGTCCACCCAGCTATGATAAATCAAAATACAGGGCTTTGAGGCTGAAGTCACAAAAGTACATAGTTGCTAATGGCCAATTATATTGGAGAGACCCTTCAAGCATCCTATTCTTGTGCCTCACAGAGGATGAAGTAGAAAGTATAATGATGGAATTTCATGAAGGAATCTGTGGACGACACTACAGTTGGAGGGCCACAGCTCATAAAATCTTAAAAGATGGTTTCTACTGGCATAAATTATTTGGAGATGTTTTTACTTGGGTTAGAGCATGTGATAAGTGTCAGAAATTTGCTGAGAGACAGAAGTTGGTAGCTCTGCCCCTGATTCCAGTTCATGTGAATGAGCCATTTCAACAATGGGGAATAGATTTTATTGGAGAGATACATCCCCCATCAAGTGGACAACATAAATGGATATTTACAGCCACATACTACTTTACAAAATGGGTGGAAGCCATACCTGCAAGGAATGCTACTGACACTGTCATCATAAAGTTCATGGAAGAAAACATCATATCCAGGTTTGGCTGTCCTGCTAAAATAGTGACTGATAATGCACAGGCCTTCAAGTCTGCAAAATTTTTAAATTTCTTCCAGCAGTATAATATTACATTGAAGCACTCCACAGCTTACTATCCGCAAGGAAATGGCTTGGCAGAATCTTCCAACAAAACCCTGTGAGGGCCTTGAAAAATACTATAAATGAAAATCAGAAGAATTGGGATTCCAAATTGAAATTTTCTCTATGGGCTAATAGAATCACCAGTAAGAGAGCAACTGGGAAATCTCCCTATGAATTGGTATATGGACGAGCAACAGTGTTTCCCATGCAACTGGCCTTACCAGTGGCACGTTTCATGCAAGACATTCAGGAGGAACCTGATGACATGATCAGGAGAATTAATCAATTGGTAGAATTAGAGGAAACACGGGGCCAAGTGAATCAGAGATTAACGGAGTATCAAGAAAAAATGAAAAACATTTTCGATCAGCATGCAAAAGACAGGAAATTGCAGGTTGGTGATTTGGTGCTCAGATGGGATGTCTGGAGGGCTGAAAAAGGAAAGCATGGAAAATTCGATCCAATTTGGTTCAGCCCATTCAAAATTGTGGAACAGGGAGGCAATAACACGTTTATATTGGAGAATTTACATGGTGACGTGCTGGATGACCCTGTAAATGGCAAATTTCTGAAACCCTACTTCCAATTTTAATTCAGGCGGAGATGGCCTGATGCATTATATTGTATATTAGTTGTGTTCCAGTCTTTGTTTAAACAAGGCGGGTGTGCTGACGATTCATAAAGCGAATGTAGCGGGGTTGAACAGCATAGTTAGCAGAAAGATGAACAGGCAGTCTGCAAGTCCTCGACACGTCCAGGTATGAACGCGTCGTCCCCAGATGGAGCCAATGTTGACCATATCAGCCCCTCCATTCAAATTTTTGGCTATTAGTCCAATTTGAATCCTTTTAAATCCTCTTACGTGGCCTAAAACCTTCGTCTCCTGCCTACCGTTGCCACCTTTCATTCCTAAAACCATATTCAAAATGGCCAAAAAACCCATATTCAAAAATATATCGGTCCTAGCTCCCTCCGGCCTCAGCCCCCTTCATTTTGTTCTCCACGTAACACAGGAGCTAGCCCATGGGCCAAAATGAAAATTGCTTACCATATACGGCCATCGGGTGTGTTTTTCACCATCTGATTAGACCACAGATCAACGCACCGCAACCTATTGCTCTCGTGGACCCTGCCTTCACTGCTTTAAAACCGACCTGATTTTTCCGCACCACCTTTGCTGGGTAGGCGATATTCCTCCTTCGGCCAGCGATTCCATACGCTGATTGCCATGTGTCCTAGGCCACTGTTCCAATACCGCCCCATTTCACGCGTTAACTTTCAATCCCGGGCGCGCAGCGAAATCAACGTGAGCCGTTCGATTTGTGAGCCGACAGTCGTCACGCTGTGAAGATGTGCATGTGTTAAACCGAGTATACAGTGTCCCAGGGCCCGCCTTTTCATTGGTCCCCAAAGAATTGTTATCCGTTGATCCGGTTTCGAGATCGGATGGCCAAGAATCATTTATAAGCTCCACTGGTTGACCAAGTCCACCTCCACGTCGTCCCTTCCACTTAGCCTTTCGTACGACCACGTGTCATTCGCGTTTACCTCCACTATTCATATACTCCGTTTACGTGTCATATTACAGTGTTTATGTTACGTATCTCCGCCTCGTTCATTCATCGTCGTTCCACTGTATATTTCATTTTCACCCTGCATCCTCTCGCCATTCCTCCCAGTCCACATCATCATTCCGTGGTCACAGCCGCATCCACCACCCTTGTGTCTGGTTTTCTTTAACGTGTTTGTGGGTTTTGTAGGTTGCGGTGACAAGAAATCATCATTAATCTCTGCCTCCATTACAAAAATCGAAGATGCATCTAAGGATCGGCTTGCAGAGGAAGAATTTATGAAGAAAGGCCCCTGACAGTTGCGGTGACATGGACTTCATTAACGAAGCAGGATGGAAATCTGTCAAAACCCTCCAGGGTAATTCAAAACACAGATCGGGCAGATGAAGAAATTAATGGGACAACAAAGAAATAACAATGGAAAATCAAGGAATGCAGTGTCCGGCATTGAAGAATTTCAATTCCAATTCAAGGTTGGAAGACAGAGAGTACGAATGCATGAGTAGCAATATTCTCCAGGTTCATTTCCGCAGATTTCTCTCTCAGGAAAGGATAGAATGTTACATATTTTATTCTTCATGTCTTATCCCAGGAGAAATTTACACCTACAACATTTACTTCATGGAGCAGCCACAGAGTACTTACAGTGTTCTTGCACCGTCAAACAGTTTGGGCGAGCACTTTTTCACCATCTTGTTTCAATGAAATAATTAAATGTTTTCACCTACTTCTTTTATTAGTTTCTCTTCTCCTTCCTCTATAAAAAGGGGGAAGAAAGACATTGTAAGGGTTGCAGATTTTTATCATAAAATTGTGCAGTGAAAGGAATTTTTTGTATACATCTTGTAAAGCTTCTATATGAAGGTTCAGAGCCCGTAAGGTCTCAGTGAGGAGGAGTTCTATCTATATTGGAGGATTTTGGTCTTTGGTATCCCACAGTGTGTAACTTCCTTTTATGTGTTTAATACAACATTTCATTTTATCCATCTTCTTGTATCATGTACTGGAATGCGAGTGGCTCACTGATTTTAGGTAAGGATTTATCCTAGTTGATACCCATACTTGGATTATTCAAGCACTTTAAATATGGCTCAGGCATGATATATTGTTTCATGTTCATTTCATCCATCTTTCTGCTATATTAGTTGCTTTGGGAGGGTGCTTTTAAAACGCCATTGTCATGTATGGATTCTTAGATTGATAAGCCCATACATGGTTCTGTTGTGTATCTGGGTATCAGACCAAAGTTGACTAATATCTTCTTATATTCCTTTAATTGCATACACCTTCTGATATTTTATTTCTGTGGCATATTATTTCAATCGGCCCTCTTTACAGTAAATTGTCTCTTAACTGTCTGATGCTTTTGTGTTCGAGCTTTGCATCTTGTCTCTGCAACATTACTTTCCCTGTGGCAGTTTCTGTAAGTTCTGGTCCCATTTAAATCAATTTCCTCATTTTACAAGAGATAGCAGGAGAGCTTTGGATTGACACCCAAGTTATATGATACACTCCTTGCTATGCTAAGATGTCCTAGGCACTAGTCCACGGAAACTCTAGACTGTCTCTAGGAGAGACAATATCTGTCGACAATAGGACGTATGCCAGTGTGGAGCATATATGAAAGCTGACACAGAGGGAATGGATCAATGTCAATAAAAATGTGATCCTTCAAAAGTATATCCAGTATGTAGTGTGTTTTATTTTGGAATGTGTTGATGACAGATTGATATTTGTGTGAAGAAAAGAAAGATGGGATCACGTGAGGTCGGTGAGAAAGGAACTTTTGTACTGCGTTAGGAGATGGAGTGTTGTGTCGCTATGAAGTTGAAGTTGCAGTGAAAAAAGAAAACTAATTACCCATGGATAGATAAACTGCGTTGAAGGTGGATGATCATTTATTGTAAATCGTAGTCAATTATTTAGGCATTATCCAATTCATTGCTCTATTTCAAAAAATTGGGTCTATGTTGAATGATCTCAGAAGGCTATTCAAATATTGTTGTAATTCATAGTTGTTAATGAATGGATTGCGCTCCGCTCTTGGTAAGGATCTAAAGGTCACATTTAATAACCATGTAACATTCATGTAGAAGACTAATTTCTAGATCAATTTCAAGGAAGAATTGCATCAGCCAAAGAGAAGCGGTCATGGAATAAGCGAGGAAATTGCGAAGTTTGGATGAACTTGTATTTTGGTAAAAGGATGCATTTGAGAGCAAGGACTGTGGCTTCAAATTCTGGTAGATGGCATCGGACCAGCGTAGAGTGGCTTCCAATTGCTACAAGCTGGAACACAAGTATGAGCATGGATTCTGGAACGTGAATGAAAAAGTTGGAGACCACTTGAAATAATAGCGTGAAGACCAATTGGGAAAGGGGAAATATATTGTCACAAATTCGAACCTGTAATAACTTCCAACCAGTATCGATGGTGTAACGAGCTCGCTGTAGAGATTACACTGTGTAGTGTGTCGTTTGAGATTGTGTAACAGTGGTTACAAACTCACAATTATGTTAGCAGTAATGCAAGGGCATGCCAAGGCGACATTTTCTCCCTTATGCCCACGCTACTTGTTGGAAAAAGTTCTATTTATGCTGGCATTCACATCAGAATGTGCATCTTCATGGGTTATGTGTTGGGTTATTAATACAACCCGAGTGTATAAAATCTGTCAGATTGCAGAAATTGATGGAGCTATAATGAA
This sequence comes from Pinus albicaulis, assembly GCA_034641835.2. Classification (NCBI taxonomy): domain Eukaryota; kingdom Viridiplantae; phylum Streptophyta; class Pinopsida; order Pinales; family Pinaceae; genus Pinus; species Pinus albicaulis. The sequence continues at coordinate 890,303,346 of CM076581.1, read as the reverse complement.
TCTGAGCAGCGATGGATTTCTTGAAAAGGCCGAGGATGTTAGATTAATCGAGTGTAGAGGAATGTTCAAACCACTAGCAATGGTTGTTGCAGAGTTGTCACTATGGTAGGCATTGGCAAGTTCTTCATTGGGGAAACTGGAAATGTAATAGTACAAAGGGTTCTATTGCAAAGCTTTTTACTGAATTTAACAATTCAAAACTTGAATATGATGTAGATATTGTTGTGGCACCTCCATTTTTTTATATTGAACAAGTGAAGAGCTCTTTAATCGATCGTATAGGAAAATTTTCCTAGAATTCCTGGGTTGGAAAGTGTGGATTTTTCACTAGATAAATAAGTGTTGAGAAATTAAAGGATATTGATTATAAGTGGGTGATTCATGGGCATTATGAGCGTAGACATGTCATTAGCAAGGATAGTCAATTTATTGGGAAAAAAATATACATATGCAGTGATGTAGGGTCTAAAAGTGATTGCGTGTATAAGGGAGAAGCTATAAGAGTGGGAAGCAGGGAAGAATTTTGATGTCTGTTATGAACAGTTAAAGGCATTTTCCGATAATGTGCCTAGCTGGGATGATGTGGTTCATGTAGCAGTCCGTGAATGGCTAAGGAAGAATGTTTCTGCCGAAGTTGCATCTCAAACTCGAATTATTTATGGAGTTCTGTAAATGGAGACAATTATTTGAAATTGGAAAAACAAGAGGATATTGACAGTTTCCTTGTTGGTGGTGCTTCTTTGAAGGGGCCAGAATTTTCCAGTATTTGCAACTCTGTCACTATAAAGAAGGAGCTGCATGGAAGTGTAGGAAAATTGTCTGCGCTAATATGTTGTGTGTGTTGAAGAGGTTATGGTATGAAGGGAATGTGAATATTCATAGTGATAAGAACGAAATAGAAGAATGAAATATGAAGAGTTGAAATTGCAATGAAAAGGTTTATGAAATAACCTTGAAGGGAACGTAAGGTATGAAAATTCATTTCAAAGAGGTATTTTAAATGTTGAAAATTAAATGGGTTATTTTATTTTTATCATAAAATAAATCTTGGGAAAATAGATTTCATTTCAATTTAAGTGCTTGAGTATCACGTAAGTAATGTAAAGTGATAATGGGAGATGATATAATTAGTGACTTATGGTATTATCATAAGAATGGAGTATGAGAGAGAATTGGTAGAGGGGAGATTTACATCATGAGAATGTATTAATGGTGGATGTTTATTGGTATATTGTACAACTTTAATTAGAGTCAAAATATCCACTATTGTAATTATTGGGTCGAGCTTTGAAGTCAAATAAGATGTTAAGGTCAAAGGAAGAAATTTGGATAGCTTGAGTCCAGTTAAACCATTGAGTTATTGTATGTAAGAGGGTACATTTTTCACCAAGATGAAGAGTTGATGTCAAGTTTGGAGTCAAAAAGTCTTAAATCAAGTCAAAGGTTTGAATGTAATTGGGTGCATGATCCGTGGAGCCTGACACCCAAAGAATTTGGCCATTATAACGCAATAATTACTGCAGTTGTTGTTTGCAGTAAAGAGGAGCAAGAGAGTTTCCCAGAAATGATTCCAAGATAGAGAACAACAAGAGGTCAAGTGTGGGAAGAGGGCTTGTATTGTTGGATGGCAAGTATGAAGTCTTGCTAAAAAGGGGATTGAATGAAATCCACGAGTGAATGGATGAAGTTCACAAAGGAGGATAAGATGACTGTTGATATCCATTTCATAGGTTCTGAGAAAGACCTCAACCGAAGAAATAAGAAGGAAGATGCCAAGGCAAGTGTCGTATGGAAATAGTTGACTGATGAAGAATATGAGAGGGAGAAGGTTGAGATAACAGTTCACCTTGAGTTATTGATGGAATTGTTGTAGAGGAATAAATACCAGAGACATGGTTGGACCATGAGGAAGAAAGTGAAATGGCAGAGACTACATGTAAAGAGGGATCAAAAGGTAAACATAAAATTAATAGAAGAGATGAGGAAGCTCGAGAAGATGATGAGTGTGCAATTGAGATGTGAAGAACTCATAGAAACTGAGTTGGAAATGGAAGTTTCCATTTGTGGCCCAGAACAGGGTGAAATTCTGGGTGAAGAGATTAATGAGAAAGATCTCATGGACTATTGGAATAGTTCAAAATAATTTGAAGATATGTTGACAAGAGAAGAAGATGAGGCTATGAAGCCTTGTATTTTTAAAACTCATAGTTTGTGTATGGTCACAGGATGTGAAGAAGATGATGGATAGTATGGTGAAACTGTCACAAAGATGAATGAAGCTCTTGAGGTGAAGTATGATGGAGAATTACTTTTAGAGGAGGAAGGTATTGATTTCTTACAACAGAAATAATTCATAGATGAATTGATGTTTGCTGTAAGATAGCTAGTTGAAGCTGTTATGGAGCAGAAGCATAATGAAAATGCCATAGTGATATTCCAAGGAGGTAAACAAATGAATTTGTTTAATGAAATTGATGAAAGAATTTTTCAATGTGATGATATAGAAACTAGGATACCTCAAGAGGATTTCCAGACTAAGAATGGAACTGAGAATGAAGGATGTGATGAAATGCTGGAAATATTTCACATGGAAATAGAGTTCTTGGAAAGATGGCTCAAGGAACCTGAAGGAGAAATGAAGCTTGCAGAACCTGATAAAGAAGAGATTGCAGTTGTTGTGCATGATAAGGAGGAAATGTTTCTAAATTTAATAGAGTGTGAGTGCTTTGACTCTTCAAATAATAATGTGGCTATAGGTACATAAGGAAACATAAATAAATATGATGTTGAAATCAGAGAAATTGAGCAGAAATTCTTTGAAGATGAGATGAAAGCTTAGGAGCAGCAAGAAAGTGATGTCCTTAGAGACAAACCAGGATAAAGATGAAAGCAGCCAGCAATTCAAAAGAGGATTTACTGAAATCCATAAGGTCTATGATGGGAGATTGGTGCTTGCAGCATCAAAAGAGGCCAAAAGGTCTTGTATTTTTAAAATTAATAGTTTGTTGATGAATGCAGGTACAACACCGGATGAAAAATTTGTTACTATAGCGAAATTAAATGAATATATGTGTGATCAAGGAGAAGTTCTTGATTATTCTTCATTTCAGAAAGTTGAGTGTTCAGCGCAGCTGGAGACACAAGCATCAAACAAAGAGGAATTACTCCAAGAAATTGGCGAAATAAATTGTTGGAGAGGCCGATGGAATTTGGTTGATAGAATGAGTGATGTTGATGTAAAACCAGTTCGAGATTCTTTCAAAATTTGGAGACCAGAAGAATGGGTATCATTGATTCTACACAAGTCTGTAATTTTTGAAATAAAGATGATGTGGTATGGAGAAACAAAAGTTACATTCAATAGTATTCTGAAAATACTATTCTGGAAATTCTGTGCAAAATTACAAAATGGAGTTGATACTTTAAAAGAGCAGTGACAAAACAAAGTTTGGAATCCTGGAGGGAGAAAGTCATTAAGACTTGTGGTTGTTGCATTATTACAAAAAAGTGACAGACCTCATAGACAGGAGTCTATGGAAACTTCTCTACATGGAGAGTTTGATGCAGGAGAATCCTGCTTAATTTTCATTTTGTATTTGGATGATTTAGGGGGTGATGTTTTTTAATTATTTTATAAACTATGCACATTTTAAATAAATTAAGAGAAAAATCTAAGTGTGAGGTTTATTGTAAATATTCTCTTAATAAATTGAGGATATGAGTGGATTTGGGTTGGATAGATATTTTAGGGATTAGGAACTCCTTAAATGGAACTTAGTTGAGTCAAATGAGGGATAAAGATATTTTAGGATTTGGTTGAGATATTTGTGGAGGAAATCATGGATTCAAATTAATCCATAATTATGTATAAATATGAAGCTTTGTGTGAGGATCTAGAGAGGCATAGAGAATGGAATAGGTGTTGAACCCTTAGTTAAACTGAGAGGCGGGGGTGAATCAGTTTAACACATACATGGAATTTTAAAATTTTTATTTTAAATCTTATTTACACCTTCATTTCATGGTCAACTTAATATGTGAGCAACAAGTATTACTATCAAATAGATTTTTTAATGTAATTGCAGATTGAATATGAGAGCAGCAAGTATTAAGCAGATGAGATAAATCACATCAACACATAAACATCATGCACAGAGACACCAGATATAAGTGGAAACCCATAAAGGGAGAAAACCACATCTTATTATTGTTGTGATGCAAAGGCAAGCTCCAACTCCCTCTCACCACCGTTTTCTGCAGGCACCAACCTACAGGAGGCTCTATCCTCAATTCTGCAAGCTACAACTTGCAAGGAAGCTCCAACTCCCATCAATTTTCTGCAGGCACCAACCTACAGGAGGCTCCAACCTCAGTCAGCTACAACTGACATTTTATCAAGCTACAACTTTATGTGGAAGCACCAACTCCCATCTATTTTCTCCAGGCACCAACCTACAGGAGGCTCCTACCTCAGTCAGCTACAACTGACATCTATCAAGCTACAACTTGATAGGGAAGCTCCAACTTCCTTATTCTTTCAAAAGAAAAACACTTGCTGATTTACCTTGGATATCAACTCTGTTCTGTACTTTCTCTTCTGCTGTTCATCAACTCTTATATCAGACCTGCATCATATATGCTCAGCCCTTCCTTCTTCTCTTCTTTTCTCCTCAATTCTTCATACTCAACATTCTCTATATTCACACTCTCTGACCTCTTGCAGCTTTCTTATTTTCTTCAACTATCTTCAATTCTGATGCACACTCTCTCCTCTTCTCATTCTATTTTCATCAATCTCTCCTTTTGGATATTACCCCCTTTTATACAAGATAGCTTCATGACTATTTGTATTCTACTGGGAATTCGAAATGGACAGTCATGTCTCTTTGCCTTCTGCCTTCTCATCTCTTTTCAGCTTACTCCGAAAAATGTAACTGTAGGTGCTTATTTTAATATTACAGTGGGATATTTGCTCTCTTCCGGAGACTTGCCAATGCATCACAAACAATAAAAACAATTAAAACATTTACATTCGAATTACAATGTGAACTCCAGCTCACTCATTTTGTCTCTTGGCTTGTTGCGCATTTGTCTTTTCTCTAACTGTCTCTTTGTCCCTTTCTCTTCTCTGTATGCCTTTCTGTTTATGGCTGCTGCGTAACTCCTGAATTTATGAACTGCATTTTTATTTTATTTTTATACCAGCGCTTTATATATAAATGAATCTGCTGACTGTAATTCAATCCTTTACACGCAGCAAGTGTCTTGTTGATGTGGCGAGTTCTGCAGGCCGGAACATACATATATTACAATTGTATTACATTAATTATCGCCCTCCCGTTAAGCTGAGGCCCGTGGGTCTACAGACCATGCGGCATGTTTTAATACAAATGCAACCATGTTTTATATATCTCACAGCAATTATTTTATATAAACAATCGCCCTCCACTTTACCTCCGATGCGATTGACCATGGAAATGAAACATTTGTTAGTCATAATTTATAAGCTCATCGGGTCCGGGCTTCCATTGCAATCTCAAGTCTTTAACATATGTTCCGATTGACCAGTGCCGATGCGATTTGACTGTAACTCAAATATGTATTAACCACCGTTTATACACCCATCAGGTCCGGAACTTCAAACAAATGCAATCGGGGCGCATAATAGAAAAGTTCCGATTGCGATCAGAACACGGATGCGATTTGCATCTATTAACTCCTGCGTATAACAGGATCGGGTCCGCCATTTCAATCACAGCGTTTTACAAAAGACATGCGATTGGGAACTCGGATGCGATTAGCAATTAACTGTGGTATATAACTCAATCGGGTCCGGCATTTCAATCGCAGTGTTTTACAAAAGACATACGATTGGGAACTCGGATGCGATTAGCAATTAACTATGGTACATAACTCGATCGGGTCCTGCATTTCAATCACAATCGCAACTTTCTATTGCGATGTTTCTCTGCCCTTGCGATCTCCGATTGCGATTGGGGAGAGGTCCCACCATCTAAAACTTCGTTTTGTGCGCTCCATAATATAATAGACATATATGTATACTTTTCCAAAGGGTTAAGAAATTCCCGGAATATGGTTTATATGTTATATGTAACGCCCATCGAGTAATGATTCTCGGAATTATACATACGACTGTATCTGCCGGCTTGGGCAATTCTCGGAATTTTATATCTGTCCTCCAGGTTGGGCGATTCTCAGAATTATAACAGCTCTCTGCCTCTGTCTCTGCCTCTGCTCCACCGGTTGGAGAGTGCGATTCCCGGAATATGGTTCTGTATTATATGCATTGTATTGCCGCTGGAGTTAAGCGATTCTCGGAATAAGTTTGTGTTATATTACATGTATAACGCTGGTTGGAGTGTGCGATTCCCGGAATTATGCATATGAATGTATCTGCCGGCTTGGGCGATTCTCGGAATTTTATAACGGCTCTGCCTCTGCCTCTGCCTCTGCTTCTTTTTGCTGCCCTGCCTCTATTCTTCGATGTGCCTCTGCCTATTTCTGCTTCAACACTGCCTCCTTTGCTGCCTTTGTTACTTCTTTGTCTCTTCCTTTCTGCTATATCTGTTGTCTTAGTTTCTTTGTGCTCCTTTCTCTATTGCGTATATAGAATCCACTCCACCTGTTATACTTGTAGCACATCCTATGAGGCTCCGATCTTCTACGCCTTCAATTCAACAGTTCTTTTCCTCAACTTCGAACTCCGCTATGTTACCAGAGTTCTGTTCCTCATCTTGACTTAATTCTGCAGAATGAATTGATGTATTCTCCTCAACATTGCTTCACAGTCTTCCCACTAGAATAATTGTTCCTCATCACTTTGTCTCATTCCTCAGCTACTTGTCTTATGCTCTCTTTGTTTCATCTGCTCCTTGACTGATGCTACTCCTTAATTCTCCTTTTGTTGCCTCAGGTGTTCTTCCTTTGCCATCTCCTTTGCCTTGTTGCTGCCTCAGGTGTTCTTCCTTTGCCATCTCCTTTGCCTTGTTGCTGCCTCAGGTGTTATTCCTTTGCCATCTGCTTTTCCATCAATGACAACATTTCCAACAGTCTCCCCCTTTGGCATTGATGGCAACACATCCACCAATAATACAATGCTTCCTCCAAGTCTTCCTCTGTCTAGCTTCTTTTAGAAGACCCTTTCTTCTATTACCTGCTTTTCCTCCCCCTTTGACATCAATCGCAAAGGATTGCACATTTCTTAGTGTAGATTCTATCTTTTCATTTTCTCTCTCTGAGATGTGTTTAGGCATTCTTCTTCTGACTTTGTACCATGCTGCTCTATACTGGTGTACAATATTTGTTGAGAGAACACTTTTGAGAATATTTTAACTTGTATATACACATTAAGTCGATATCATTCCAAAGTAATGACAACTATAATTAGAGTTGTATAATAAGAGATGCATCATTGGATCAAGACTTAAAGATTGTGAATGCTCCGAGTGACATATCAGGCTTGCTTCAACTATAATTTGGTCTATATCTGATGTAGTGTGCCAATATATTTCTGTTGAGGAAGATTGCAGATGGAATATGTCTTCTTCTGCAATAGACATCTGTAGTCAAAATCTATTCCGTTGTGATGATGCCAATATATCTTCTATTGTTGTGGTTCACCTGTATTGCCTATTGTTGGTAATCTGTGCTAAACTGCTGATAGGGATAATACACTTAAAGACTGAAAGGTCCTTGTTGTTATTGTAAATAAATGAATCACACCAGAGCTTACAGCTTATTGTGAGGATAGGCAATATCTTTCAATATAAGAGACTAATGACTTTCACTGCTTACACACTCTTCCAAAACAACCCCTGCAAATCCTTTGTGCTTGAGGTTCTTTTGCCATAGTTCTTTGATCTTGAGGACCTGTATCATATTGTTGTTTCATGATAACTCTTGATATTCTATTGATAGATATGCAACCTGTACCTAGTACCAATTGATATTACCTTGATAAACCATGCAGAGATTTCATTTTAGCTTGCACATGAACCCATAGTTTCCACTATTGATCTTCCCACTGTTCACACCAACAATCATCAATATACTGAATCTGATCTTGGCATCATTAACCTGCTACTTATTTTTTCATCCTGATTTGAAAGAATATCACTGCATTTTATTTTCTATGACAGTTCCAGAATCACTGCTGCTTTATACACTGCTTTATATACCAATTCAACTGTTACCATGGCTTCTTGATGCCTTTTTAATAATCGCAACCAGACTTCATAACAAACCTTTGAAGATTTGAATATACCACTCGCTTTATAGTTCGCCGCCCGACCTTGTATTAATACTCCATGCATTGAAAAACAAACTTTATAATAATACTTTCGGACTGGCCCACCTATGCACCGTACCTCCTCTATCTTCCGCGCACTTTTATTAAACTTCGCGTATCTTCATCGAATAGTCACCGCCGGATGTCCCCTTTTCAAATCAACGGTCCTGAGAAATTCCGCTCGGTGTCCCGGTACTAACGTTAACTTGCGAAATCGCAGGTTAAACGGTGGCTTCCAATACCACCTATGCCACGTGTCAACAATCTTATGGAATCGCTAGCCCTCTAGATAATACTGCCTCCGTACCAAAAGTGGTGCGAAATAATCCAGAAACCATAAGTGGTTTTGCTACAGTGTTTCACCAAGGTTCCGGTCTTCTTTATTAAATAATCGTTTTTCAGTATATTATAATGATTTGAACCCACTCACGAAGGTTTCGCTCCACCATTCACATTGCGCATTTGACTATGGTTCCGCTTCACCATTCACAACCCTTGCACCATACATAACCTTTGCCGATTTCCACCATACATAACATGGTTTTGATTATTCTTATGCAGAGGTTTCTTATGCATTTCTTATAAATATTCTGCTACAGGGTCTCATTCATACAGAATTCTCGTCACAGGATTTAACTAGTCAAATGCCTTTGCTGCCTCTGTTCTCCTTCTAACAATTTTGCTGGCTATTGTGAGTTTCAGATGGTCTTCTTCTTCCATAGATCTCTGTTAGAGAAACTTCCTTTCTCTTACTGATCTCATAGTTGTTATCATTCCAAGGAGATCTTCTTAGACTACTTTCATGGGGTAAATATATGAACTGCTCTCCCCCTGGGATGTTGCTTCATATTTGTCACTGGATGGATTTTTGCTTTGCTTCCTAGAGCAGCTCCCCCTGAGACTATGGCGGATTTATTATGTTATTGAGATGATAGGCTCCCCTTTTCTATTTTCTTTCCATACTCTATTGGGGTTCATCATAATGTCTGCACTCCTTTCTGATTCATAGTTTTGTTTGATTGGATTAGATTTCATCATCTGTCTGGAGTTCTTTAATATATATGGCAGTTTACAGTCTTTAGCTTTGTGACCACGCTTGAGGAATACATAACATCTTATTTGACCAAGGTGCATTTGAGCTGATGTATAATATTTCATTCCCCTTTTTGAACATAATTTACAATCAGCATATTTATGTCCAAATTCATTGCATGCATAACAGTAGCCATGGAAATGATTTGTATACCTGGTGGAAGATTGTCTTTTCCCTTTGCTTGCTTGAGGGGTTCTTCTCTTTTGCTGCATCTTTTGCTGGTTGGAGTTGATAGACCTTCTCTTACATTGTGCTGCATTATGTCTTGGTTTATGACAAAAGAAACATGTGCTATTTTTCATAGGAGGAAAGAACCTCCTTTGACAACTTCCAAATTTATTCACTTCATCCTTAGGAGCATGTGAGCCTTTAGTAGCTGATTGTTTCATCCCTTCATTCTTTGTCTTCTCATGTTGTTGCTTGGTTATGTTTGTTTCTTTACAAATCTTGTTCTTGTTGGCTTCTTCTTCAGTGGGAATATTCTGAGCTGCTTCATCTTCCTTTGCTGCCTTTACAAAAATGACATTCCTTTTATCTTCAATCTTGGACTTGCTGGTTTCCCCTTCATATCCTATCCCAGCCTTTATGTGAGGTGGTCTTTGAGCATTGAGAATTTGGTCCAATTGTCTAGAGCTTTTCATTAGAGGTGTATTCATTAGTAGTTCTCTTTGGGCTTTTTCTAAGTTCTTTCTTAGGCTCATCACTTCTTCTTCCAATCTTTCACATTCCTGACTTTTCTTTCTCATTTGTTGCAGCAAAGTGTCTTCTATCTTCCTTGCTTCTTCAAGGTGTGTCTTCAGGCCAACAATTTCTTTCTTATCTTCAAATTCTCTCTCATCACATATTTGCATCACTGTCTTAAGGTCTTTGTTTTCATTCTTCAATCTTTCTATTTTAGTCAAAGCAGTGTCAAGTTTGGCCCTTTCTTCAGCTGCAATTTCTTCATGGTTCTTACTACCATTCACACTAGCAGGTACTTCATTTGATTGAGAATCTTCTTTTTGACATGAATTTCTCTTTTTCTTAATTCTCTTATCCTTCTTGTCAGTGCAGTCCTTAGTGTCTACTCCATGTATGAAGTGCAGTCTATCCCAAATTTCTTTTGCAGAGGTTAAATCCATTATCAACTCAAGGTCCTTGTTATGAAGATTGTCATATATCACACATTTTGCCTTAGGATTCCTCTGTTGTTCTTTCACTGTGGGTGAGTCTGTGCAGTAACCATCACAAACAAGCTTCCATACCTCTGGATCATCAGCCATAAATCCTGTCTTAACCTTATCTCTCCATTCAGGAAAGTTAGTTGTATTTAGCACAGGTACATTTTGATAGTCCATGACTCAACCAGATCTCCTTCAAGCTATTAAGCTTACACCAAAGGAACTGGCTCTGATACCAATTATTGAACCCTTAGTTAAACTGAGAGGGGGGGGTGAATCAGTTTAACACATACATGGACTTTTAAAACTTTTATTTTAAATCTTATTTACACCTTCATTTCATGGTCAACTTAATATGTGAGCAACAAGTATTACTATCAAACAGATTTGTTAATGTAATAGCAGATTGAATATGAGAGCAGCAAGTATTAAGAAGATGAGATAAATCACATCAACACATAAACATCATGCACAGAGACACCAGATATAAGTGGAAACCCATAAAGGGAGAAAACCACATCTTATTATTTTTGTGATGCAAAGGAAAGCTCCAACTCCCTCTCACCATTGTTTTCTGCAGGCACCAACCTACAGGAGGCTCTATCCTCAATTCTGCAAGCTACAACTTGCAAGGAAGCTCCAAATCCCATCAATTTTCTGCAGGCACCAACCTAAAGGAGGCTCCAACCTCAGTCAGCTACAACTGACATTTTATTAAGCTACAACTTGATGTGGAAGCACCAACTCCCATCTATTTTCTACAGGCACCAACCAACAGGAGGCTCCTACCTCAGTCAGCTACAACTGACATCTATCAAGCGACAACTCGGTAGGGAAGCTCCAACTTCCTTATTCTTTCAAAAGAAAAACACTTGCTGATTTACCTTGGATATCAGCTCTGTTCTGTACTTTCTCTTCTGCTGTTCATCAACTCTTATATCAGACCTGCATCATATCTGCTCAGCCCTTCCTTCTTCTCTTCTTTTCTCCTCAATTCTTCATACTCAGCATCCTCTGACCTCTTGCAGCTTTCTTATTTTATTCAACTATCTTCAATTCTGCTGCACACTCTCTCCTCTTCTCATTCTGTTTTCATCAAATCCCTCCTCTTGGATATTACCCCCTTTTATACAAGATAGCTTCATGACTATTTGTATTCTACTGGGAATTCGAAATGGACAGTCATGTCTCTTTGCCTTCTGCCTTCTCATCTCTTTTTAGCTTACTCAGAAAAATGTAACTGTAGGTGCTTATTTTAATATTACAGTGGGATATTTTCTCTCTTCCAGAGACTTGCCAATGCATCACAAACAATAAAAACAATTAAAACATTTACATTCGAATTACAATGTGAACTCCAACTCACTCATTTTGTCTCTTGGCTTGCTGCGCATTTGTCTTTTCTCTAACTGTCTCTTTGTCCCTTTCTCTTCTCTGTATGCCTTTCTGTTTATGGCTGCTGCGTAACTCCTGAATTTATGAACTGCATTTTTATTTTATTTGTATACCAGCGCTTTATATATAAATGAATCTGCTGACTGTAATTCAATCCTTTACACGCAGCAAGTGTCTTGTTGATGTGGCGAGTTCCACAGGCCAGAACATACATATATTACAATTGTATTACATTAATAATCGCCCTCCCGTTAAGCTGAGGCCCGTGGGTCTACAGACCACGCGGCATGTTTTAATACAACCGCAACCATGTTTTATATATCTCATAGCAATTATTTTATATAAACAATCGCCCTCCACTTTACCTCCGATGTGATTGACCATGGAACTGAAACATTTGTTAGTCATAATTTATAAGCCCATCGGGTCCGGGCTTCCATCGCAATCGCAAGTCTTTAACATATGTTCTGATTGACCAGTGCCGATGCGATTTGACTGTAACTCAAATATGTATTAACCACCGTTTATACACCCATCGGGTCCGGAACTTCAAACAAATGCAATCGGGGCGCATAATAGAAAAGTTTCGATTGCGATCAGAACACGGATGCAATTTGCATCTATTAACTCCTGCTTATAACAGGATCGGGTCCGCCATTTCAATCGCAGCGTTTTACAAAAGAAATGCGATTGGGAACTCAGATGCGATTAGCAATTAACTATGGTATATAACTTGATCGGGTCCGGCATTTCAATCGCAGAGTTTTACAAAAGACATGCGATTGGGAACTCGGATGCGATTAGCAATTAACTGTGGTACATAACTCGATTGGGTCCGACATTTCAATCGCAATCGCAACTTTCTGTTGCGATGTTCCGCTGCCCTTGCGATCTCCGATTGCGATTGGGGAGAGGTCCCACCATCTAAAACTTCGTTTTGTGCGCTCCATAATATAACAGACATATATGTATACTTTGCCAAAGGGTTAAGCGATTCCCGGAATATGGTTTATATGTTATATGTAATGCCCATCGGGTAATGATTCTCGGAATTATACATACGACTGTATCTGCCGGCTTGGGCGATTCTCGGAATTTTATATCTGTCCTCCGGGTTGGGCGATTCTCGAAATTATACATACGACTGTATCTGCCGGTCTTGGGCGATTCTCGGAATTTTATATCTGTCCTCCGGGTTGGGCGATTCTCGGAATTATACATACGACTGTATCTGCCGGCTTGGGCGATTCTCGGAATTTTATATCTGTCCTCCGGGTTGGGCGATTCTCGGAATTATAACAGCTCTCTGCCTCTGTCTCTGCCTCTGCTCCGTCGGTTGGAGAGTGTGATTCCCGGAATATGGTTCTGTATTATATGCATTGTATTGCCGCTGGAGTTAAGCGATTCCCGGAATAAGTTTGTGTTATATTACATGTATAACGCCGGTTGGAGTGTACGATTCCCAGAATTATGCATATGAATGTATCTGCCAGCTTGGGCGATTCTTGGAATTTTATAACGGCTCTGCCTCTGCCTCTGCTGCTCCTGTCCCTCTGCCTCTACCTCTGCTTCTTTTTGCTGCCCTGCCTCTATTCTTCGTTGTGCCTCTGCCTGTTTCTGCTTCAACACTGCCTCCTTTGCTGCCTTTGTTACTTCTTTGTCTCTTCCTTTCTGCTATATCTGTTGTCTTAGTTTCTTTGTGCTCCTTTCTCTATTGCGTATATAGAATCCACTCCACCTGTTATACTTGTAGCACATCCTATGAGGCTCCGATCTTCTACGCATTCAATTCAACAGTTATTTTCCTCAACTTCAAACTCCGCTACGTTACCAGAGTTCTGTTCCTCATCTTGATTTAATTCTGCAGAATGAATTGATGTATTTTCCTCAACAGTGCTTCACAGTCTTCCCACTAGAATAATTGTTCCTCATCACTCTGTCTCATTCCTCAGCTACTTGTCTTATGCTCTCTTTGTTTCATCTGCTCCTTGACTGATGCTACTCCTTAATTCTCCTTTTGCTACCTCAGGTGTTCTTCCTTTGCCATCTCCTTTGCCTTGTTGCTGCCTCAGGTGTTCTTCCTTTGCCATCTCCTTTGCCTTGTTGTTGCCTCAGGTGTTCTTCCTTTGCCATCTCCTTTGCCATCAATGACAACATTTCCAAAAATAGGATAGAGAAAAAATGTAGAGAAGGATAGTGTGTGGTGTAATAATGGTGAGGGCAAAGAAGGCAAAAAATGTATATTTGGCCAAAGAAGGGCTTGAATTTGTAATTCCTTGTTGTATTTGATGCAAGTATTTTGTTTATTTTTCAGCTCTCTCTTCATATGTATTTTAAGTTGATTCTAAATGGTTTTAATGAATATTTTAATAAGGATTTTGTAAATAAAGAGGATACACACTCTATTATGGGCAGGTATACGATTTTATTGCAATTTTTTTGCATCAGCAACCACTTAATGTGAAAGGAGTGGAGATCATGTCTCATTAATGAGATAGATCATGGAAGTTGATACAGTCAACTAAGATCTTGGAAGGGATCAAACATAAGATCATAGAGAATTTATGATGAGATGATGGAGGAGTGGTGCATTTAATGCACAACATGATGGAGAGGGTGATCATTTCATTCACACATGATGGAGATCATGAAATGACATCACTGTCAACATGGAGACCTATGTCCACATGTACAACGCAGTTATGAGGTGGGACAAGGCATGAGAAGGCTCATAATATATATAAATAAGATGAAGGCATCATAGAAGGCATGTTGAAGATTATTATTGATGTATGATATGTTTAGATATGGAATTGTCATGTGACATTCCATGCTTTCTCTTACTGTTTAGCTGAGATTGCAAGTGTTGTTTAGCACTGGGTGTTCTTGGTCAGGAATCCCACCTCTTTCATTGAGTAGCTCTTGGAAGAGGATTGTACTTCATTCTACATTAGGAATTGGTGCCACATATCTTTTCCTTCTTTCTGCAGGACATTCATATTCAAAAATTGCATATTTCTGAAGATCAGTTTGAGAGGAGGAGGTTGTCCTTCAATATTTCAGCTAGAGAACCAGTATAGGATTCACCTTATCACCTTGAGCTTCAAGATCAGCCTTCCAGTGCTTCAAATCTATATTAGGCATCAGGCCATCTATTATTCATCTCCCAGCAGCAACAATCCCATAAGGAATTGGGTAGTCCATTCTTGTAGATCCAAGGGAGAAGGGAAGTTGCTAGCATTTCAGATAGTAATCTAGTGGAGGACCACTCCTTCACATTGTATGCATTATTTCCATCAGTCTTGAGCTTCATAGCCATATTTTGCAGTAGGGTAGAGAGCCACCTGAAGTCCTTTACAACGCAGTTTTTATGAGCAGTTGTGTAGCAGCAGCTGCAACCTTCTTTGGATGATTGAGGAGCTAGATCTTGATCTTCTAGCTTATGGAACACTGCTACCAATGAAATAGGTAACCTGACCTCAAAACGGGAACTCTAGCCCAAAAAGACTAAAAAAACATGAAAAAACACCCCAAAAACAAAAAAAGTGTATTCCAAAACGCACTTGGTTTTTTTTTAAGGTCAAATTTCAATAATTTATAAAATTATGCTAAAAGCAAAATTGTTTCTTGAAAAAAGGATTGAAAAAACACCCTCAAAACAAAACCAGTTGATGCTGGAATAACAAAAAAAAAATTTGTGTCATATTTTTGACATTTTTAAAAATAGAAATAACATTTTTTAATTTTTAAAATTCAAACATTAAAAAAAACCTAAAATTTAAGAAAAAAATAAATTTAAAAAATAAAAAACATTTTAAAGCTTAAAATTTAAAAATATATAGGAATAAAAAAATAAAAATAAAAACAAAATAAAAAATTTAATTCAAACATTTAAAAAAACCTCAAATTTAAGAAAAAAAATAAAAAATAAAAAATAAAAAAAACTTAAAGATTAAAATTTCAAAATATATAGAAATACAAAAATAAAAATAAAAAGAAAATAAAAATATTAAATTAAAAAGAAAAAACAAGTTAAAAAAGAAAGAAATTATAAAAAATTAAATATAGAAATTAAATTTAAAAAAGAAAAAGAAAATGTTTATTAAATTAAAATAAAAAATTTAATTTTAAAATAAAAAATTAAATTTAAAGAAATATATTAAATTTTAATAAATTTAAAACTTAAAAAAAATGTTATTAAAATTAAAACAAAAAAATGAAAAATTGATTAAAAATAAAAAATGAAAAATAAAATACAATAAAAATATAAAATTAAAAAAAATATATATTAAAAAAACAAATAGATTTTAAAAAATAAATTAAATTTAAATTATATATATATATATATATATATATATATATATATATATATATATATATATATGAACTTAAATTAAAAATATATATATTAGATTTTATTAAATATAAAAAAAAAGTTAATATTAAAATAACAAATTAAATTTAAAAAAAATATATTAAATTTTAATAAATAAATGAATGAACAAATAAATTTTGAAATAAAAAATAAATTTTAAATATACAGAAAAAAAAAACATTGTTAAAATAAAAAGTTAAAAAACTTTAAAAATCAATTAAAATTGAAAAATTGAAAAAAAAAAATTAAAAAAAAATATATAAAAAAAATAAAAAATAAAAAACAAATTAATTTGAAAATATTATGTTTAATTTAAAAAAAATCTAATTTTAAATAAACAATTTTAATTGAAATAAAAAAAAATATAAAAATTTTATGTAATTTAAAAAATAATAATAAAAAATTAAAAAATTAAAAAAAATATTAAATTCAAATAAATTAAAAAAAAATACTAAATTTACTAAATTTTAAAAAATTAAATGAAAAAACTAAACATTAAATTTAATAATAAAAAAAAATACGACAATTAAATAAAAAAGTACAAAATTTAATAAAAATTATTAACAAAATTTAGAAAAAAAAATATTAAAAATTATAAAAATTAAAAAAAAAAAAAAAAAATTTGGTCGCGGTGGCGCCGCCAATCGGCCTCGTGGCAGTGGAGGCCGGCCGCTGGGCTGGACGCCGATTCCGAGAATCGACTTCCCGTGATGGGAGGTCGATTCTGGGAATCACTCTCCTGCGCCGGGAGGCCGATTCCGAGAATCGCCCTGAGGCCGATTCCGGGAATCGCCCTGAGGCCGATTCCGGGAATCGCCCTGAGGCCGATTCCGGGAATCGCCCTGAGGCCGATTCCGGGAATCGCCCTGAGGCCGATTTCGTGAATCGCCCTCCCGTGCCAGGATGTCGATTCCGGGAATTGCCCTGAGGCCGATTCCGGGAATCGCCCTCCTGCCGCGGGAGGCCGATTCCGAGAATCGCCCTCCCTCGCCGGGAGGCCGATTCCGTGAATCTCCCTCCCGCGACGGGAGGCCAATTCCAGGAATCGCCCTAAGGCCAATTCCCAGAATCGCCCTCCCGCGCCGGGAGGCCGATTCCGGGAATCGCCCTCCCGCGCCGGGAGGCCGATTCCGGGAATCGCCCTCCCGCAGCAAGACACCGATTTTGGGAATCGCCCTCCCGTCACGGGGAGGGCAATTCTCGGAATCGGCCTCCCGCGGTGGGAGGGCGATTCCCGGAATCGGGCGCCCGCTGGGCGGGCGGGGGGCTGCATGCAGCCTCCCTTCCCGCCCAGCGGCCGGCTTCCGCCGCCACCTAGGAGAGAGGCCGATTGGCATCGCCACCACGATCAAAAAATTATTTTTTTATTTTTTCAATTTTTTAAATTTTTAATATATATTTTTTTAATTTGATTTTTTTGTTTAAATTCAAAAAATTTAAAATTATTATTTTTTAATTCAAATTTTTTATTTTAAATTTAATTTGTTTTAATTTTTTTTGGTTTTTTTTTTTAAATTTGGTTTTAAAATTTAATATTTTAGATTAATTATTTTTTAAAATTTAAAATTTATTTATTAAATTTTAATTTAATTTTTTTTATTTTTTTAAATCTTTTAGTTTATTTAGTTTTTCATTTTTAAAATTTATAAATTGTTTCATTTAAAAAAAAATAGTAAATTTATGGATATTTGTTTTTTAATTATTTGCACGTGGTTTTTTTCATTTTTTTGTTTTTTAATGATAGTTTTTTTTTTTTTTTTTTAATTCTTTTATTTTAATTTTCTTTTTCAATTTAATTTTTTTTTTTTTTTTTAATTTGTTTTTTATATTAATTTTAAAATTTGTATTTTTTTTCTTCTTATTATTATTTTTTAATTTAAATTTTTAAATTTAATTTTTTCTTTTTTGTATTAACAACGTTCCATTATATGTGATTATTACCGAAAGAGATTTTACAATTTTATTTGGATCACAGAAGCATAGATTCTAAAAATATTTTCTTTTTTTTACCTAAATTTTAAATTTGTAATTTAAATTATTTTTAAATTTTCTATTTTAAATTTTATTTTTATTTTAATTATATGGTCTTTTTTATAACTTAGAAAGAAAAAAATTTGATGTTTTTTTTTTAAAATTTTTTGGTTAATTTTTGTTTTTCTTCTTTAAATTATGTGTTTTTTTTTCAAATTTTTCCATTTCTTTTGATATAATTTTCAAATATTTTTGTTTTGTTTATTTATTTTTGTTTAAATTTTTTATTTTTACGAGTTAATTTTGTTTTTTATATATATATATTTTTTATCTAAGTTTTTTGTTTTATTACCAACATGAAAATCACCACTCTAAAAAAAAAGTTGATGTTGCATCAATACATTTCAAAATGAGCATGAAAATCACCGCTCTAAAAAAAAAAAGTTGATGCTGCATCAATACGTTTCAAAATTAGCATGAAAATCACTAACATTTTAAAACAAATATTCATACTTCATAAATAAAAATATTAGAGTGTCAAAAATGTGCTAAAAAAAAAGAAGAAGGTGATTCTACATCACCACTTTTCAAAATCGGGTGCTTTTTATGCTACCAAAAAAAAGTAGGTAACAGTGCAGTTACCTATTTCATCGGTAACAGTGTTGTGGATCTAGAGAAGGGATCAACCCTTCAAGCTTATATCTGAACTTATAACATATTTCAGCCATCTATTTTTTAGATCTATCTTCAGAACTGCATAACCCAATAGTGAAAGGATCAAACTCAAGGAGGGTGATTTTTCGAAGTTGTAGATCTGGAAAATCCTTTCTGGGTTATCTTAGGTATCCATCATAGTGCCCAGATCTTGAATATTGGCATCATCAGAGCTTTA
Organism: Pinus albicaulis; assembly: GCA_034641835.2. Classification (NCBI taxonomy): domain Eukaryota; kingdom Viridiplantae; phylum Streptophyta; class Pinopsida; order Pinales; family Pinaceae; genus Pinus; species Pinus albicaulis. The sequence continues at coordinate 890,284,152 of CM076581.1, read as the reverse complement.
TATTTCCATAGATCTACATTTTTGTTTTCAGCCTGCAATCATATATTCATATTCTGCTGAAGGGAGAGCACATTATTTTCTTCGAGCAACTCTCCAGTTACGCAGTGCCTATTGTTGCATGTTTTCAGGGTGATTCTAGGTCATCTCTTTGGCTAGATCTACTCTTATTTTGTACATTGTGTAGCTGAATCTTCTCCTGTATAATAAAATGGCTCAGCTATTTTGTCTATATCTATGTTGATCTTAAACTTACATGTACGTTTTTTGTGTTACAAATATTGTGTTTGTGTATCAATGCATTATTCCATTTTGGGATATTACATATTGAGCGATCGTGATTTATACTCCACAAATATTGTAGAAGGATTGATCAGTATCTTGTTTTCATACATTGCATTATCAGATTGAATCCATTGGTGTAATTTCTACATGGTATTAGAGCACTAGGAATCACAATAATGGAGAAGAAATTGAGTTTGTGTTGAACAATATTCAAATTTGCAAATACTTTCTTTGGAGGTATAAGCTGATAAATATGTCTTTCAATGGCTTGAGACTTGAATATGCACTCGAGGGTATTTCAAATTATATTACATGGAAGGACATGATGGAGGAAATGTTGGAGGAAAATGGGTTGAAGAAATTCATAGATACTGATATTCCCAAGCCTGCAACAGTAGATGCACAACTTCTTGATGCATGGCAGAAGAAGGTAGAAAAGGCAAGGAGGATCTTATTAGAGGGAGTTTGAGATCATATTGTCTCGAGTATCCATGGTAAGGAAACTCCATATGCTATGTGGAAGGCCTTGACAAATATATTTCAAAGCAGCGGTGACCACAGAAAATTGGCACTCAAGGAAAAGCTCAAGAAAATGAAAATGGATAAGGGTGACACAATCCATAAATAATTTACCAAGTTCACTCAATGTTGAGATGAGATTTTAAGTGTTGGGATTACTATAGCTGATGATGACTTGTTGAGCCTATGAATTCTAGGCCTTCCCAAGAGCTAGCATAGTTACTAGAACTCTGTAAATGGGAAGGATAATTTAGTAGATTGGGAGCGACTATGGTCAGATTTGGTACAAGACAAATTTCAACAGAATAATAGGGATGGATCCTCATCCAAGACTGATGATGAGGAAAATTTTTCCTTGGCTAGTAAGGCAAAGAAGGGGAAGGGGAAGAATTCCTATTCCAATGTAATATTCCCAAATGGGAAAAGCATGAATATAGTGCAAAATACTGGAACAAATGTGTAAATTATCATTTAAAAGCAAGAGGGAAATATTGAGACCTTTTGATATGTTATAACAACAAAATAATATACATGAATAATGTCCCATAAGATACACAACAAGAAATTACAAGAATCCAATAGAAAAAATTCCTCAAGATGAGGTGTTGCAACTATATATAAAAGCTGGAAGACCCTTACAATGTTATTTTATTATCTCTGCTATAAAAAATGATTATACATCAGATCTAGGGCTGATATGTGCCTCAAAAGATAGATCTATTGCAGATCTGAGAACTATACAACCTCCTTTCAAGAACCCCTTAAGGGTTTTCAGCAAAACACCAAGTACAAGTTGTAGATCTAAGCTATAAGTCTGCAGATCTACTACAAAATATAGATCTAGAAAGTCTGGCTGATCTCATATGATCAATAGAATAACCTCCTCCAATAGATCCTCTAAGTAAAAGGTAGATCCCCTTCACGAGGAAATGGGCTCTCCAAATGATGTGCCAAACCACCCTGCAACTCCTCCTACAAAAATAACGTAGATCTGGAAGTAAACTATGTTGTAGGGATGAATAACCAGTTGGCATGATGCCAAGATCTAAAAATAAGCACAAATCCCTACAATATTGTCCTCCCAATGGAAAGGAAGCCTCCTCTATTGAAAATGAGCAATGAAATGTCCTAGATCTAGAGGTCTAGTCTCCACTTGCTGCAACCAGCAAAACAACCAAACCCTCAACAGGATCTGCGCTGTAAATGAAATATGTAGCTTGGCCTTAAGCGTGATAGTGGAAAATCTAGTACAATAATCCTCCAAGAGCTCCTCAATGGAAGAGATTGGATTCCCAATTAGGAACACCATGTGATAAACATCACTCTATCTCAACTAAACAGCAAGAAAAAGATATATGTCTAAACAGAACATATATTCATATATATAATAAACCCATACCTCATGAATATGGTTGCCATCCTCTTCCTTAAATAAGACATGAGCTTGAAAAACCTAAGCCCCATTCAACAAAATCACTACATTCACACAAAGCATCTCCATCTAAAACTGCGATGTCTTTCATTGATGACCACTCCTCCATGACAATGATGTTGATTTGGTCAAGGTTGACCTAGTCAAAGTGATCCATCTCCTTTTGACACCAAGGGTGCTTAATTAAGTTGCCAAGATTCATCTATTTCACATTTGGCATTGATTTATTCATTATTAAGGAGAATTATGGACTCCCTTTGTCCTCTTACTCTTTAAACAAAGCAATGAAACAAAATTTGATATTCCAACTAGCTCGTGGCCAATTGGGAATATTACATCCAAATTTCAGATCGTCAAAGAAGGCAAGAAACATGACACGTCAAAGGTGAAATGTTTTCATTTTCATGATCATGGACAATATGCCACAAATTTTCCACAAAGAATAAGAATAACAAGAAGGCTTCGGGAGCTACAACAAGTGAAGCTTTTGGCCTCACAATTTGATTTGGAATTCTCTCTCATCGTATGCATGGTGTCAAATGTGATGGGATCTATGTGGTACTTGGATAATGGAGCATATTTCCACATGAATAAAAACAAAGAACTCTTTAGTAGCTTGGAGGGGAAGGATCTTCATATGAACATCGAGATGGGTTATGACGGGAGGTATAGTGCTAGCGAGATTGGTATAGTTAGTTTCCAGAGACAGTCATGTAAACCTTTCATATTAAAATATGTCATGCATGTACCAGGCTTGAAAAAGAATTTAGATTCAGTTTCTATGTTCGAGGATCTTGGATATGATGTGGTTTTCAGTGAAGGTGTTAGTATGAATTTTAATTCCAAGTGTACAAAAAAATACCACTTTAGCTGTGCATAACAAACAACCCTAACAGCAAATATGGCTGCCAATATCCTCAGATCTGCAGTTAGGTGATCAAGATAAATACTGCAAAAATCTAGATATATGCATTAGACATTAAGCAGTAGAAAAAAACAATATTAACTCCATGCATCCAATAGACAAGACAACAATATGTTGAATGGAATTTTTATTAATGACATATGGGAGGAAAAAACAGAAGGGTGTTACCAGTTCTCCTCAATGGGATGGGTTCTTGTAAGTCCTCAGCACTTCAGATCTAAAATTCCTCTCTCTTGATGGTGTAGAAAACCCAGACAAAAATGGTAGCAAAATATGACTATGATGGTGGATCAAAGTCAGACCAGAGTGATCTTTAGGCAACAAAAGGTGGTAAATGAATGGGAAAGCCCTTCTATTTATAATAAAATATTGAGTTAGTCTAGATATTGGTGCATAGTTAAAATATTATTAACCAAATCAAGATCCAACTTTTACAGAATATTTTATTATATTTGTTGAAGGGAAAAGGAATTTGACTTGGATCAAATCCCTTTATTTGTAAATAATAAATAAATAAATGATTTATTTAACATTTTAAGGATGTGGTTGAGTAATAATCAAATAAATAATGATTTATTTAATTATTTAAGGGTGATTTAGTCATATTCAAGAAAGAATGTTATTTAAATAAGGTTTAAAAAATTATTCTTAGGAAATAATAATATAAATAATGATTTATCTAATTAATTTCCTTGTTTTAGGTTAAATATAACTAGGAATATTAATTAAACTGTTGTTTAACTAATTATTCCTTGAGGAAAATAAAAGAAATGTAGATTTATTTAATATTTCCTCATGGGGTTTCCTGTTTAGACCATAAATAACTTAATAAAGATAGTTTACTAAGTTATTTTTCATAGTGAAACCAATTTTACTTAGGGTAAAATTGGTCTTACATGGTGTACTTAGGTCCATCTAATAGTAATAGGTTAGATGACCAAAAAATGGTGTAACAGATTGCCCCCCAGAGTGCGAGCGTTAGGAGCTAATCGTATGACTGAAGTACGTTGTAAGAACTCAATCACTAAACACCGAAGGGGAAGTCAAAGAGAGAGAAGTATAAAATAGACCAAAGTGCTAAAATGACTAGACCCTGAGGAGGTGAGACTTACAGGTGTGACAAGTCTATGTTATGAGTGAGTACCTGTGCTATAGGTGGTGGGGAAGGCATACCTATGCCTACTGAGACAAAGTAAAAAGAATAAGGCATCCAGTAAGCAAAGGGACTGAACAATATAGTACATGCTAGCATAAACATGAGCCAGACAAACAACATGATAAAGAATCCCACATACATATTGTGCCTGGGATAATAGCCAGGACTTGTACAATAATATCTAAGTACATGAGATATAAATACAACCCAGATTCCCCTATAAATAGGAAAGGGCTCTAAAAATCTGATTGACACATGCAAACAAAAAGGCATTGCAAGCGGTTGAGGCCGACATCATCAAATATATGGAGCTACATCAAAGGCTATAATGAATAGGTCATCCGGGTATGTGGGGGGCTACCTATAGGGCCACCCCATCATGAGGGCTGAGACATCTCACACACACCCGGGAATCACCGATATCAGCTACTGCATCACTGAACCATCAAGTATATGGATCTCGATCATGCCGAAAGGAGTTGGAGTTGAGAAACAATCAAGTCAAAGGGAAAAAAGGAGTCCCTTTGCTTGATCCAAGGCACTGAACGAGAGTGGAAGATGGAACCAAGGTACATTGCTCTCTAGACCTGTCTTTTGGAATGAATGAGTTGATGTCGATAGAAGGAGGTCTGTCATAGGTGAGGAAATAAGGGATCCTCAACTAAGGCATGAGAGAAAATAGTAGAGCGACTGACAGAATGACACCGGGGATGATGATGAAATGGGGGGTACTGAGGAGCGAACATACGACTTCCCTTGTTAGAACATAAAGGGCATGGATGACCTCACAGCAATTGACACAATATCATGAGGGATAGGGGACAGTGGGACTGGAGGCCATAATGTGCGACACGAGAGAGGGACCAAGCAGTGAAGGATGGAGGACTATAGCGAGATACAAAGGGACTCAGAATATACTCCATGAATGCAATGATGACTCAACTCGTATGCTCTAAAGAAGGGCGACTTGATGGTGCTGCCACATAGAACGGGTCTAATGGGGACCATAAAGACATGAGTACATGATGGTTACTCATGAAAAAAATCGATACGAGCATTGACAAGTATGAGGGCAAAGTGGAGCCCCTAAGTACAAGTGTTGTAAGTTAATAAATTCGATTTTGGGGGGTAGTGAAGTGACGCTTCATGGACAAAATCTGTCCTGGCAAGGTATCAAATGACATAAGCATGAGCTAGCTACCTAAAGAAAATAAAACATGCATTTCCAGAAGGAAATGTTAAGGGTAATATCTCTTTAGATAGAATGCATTGCAAGGATTGGGAAGGGGATGGCCTTCGAAGTCCTCTAATAATATGCCCCCTTACCTAAATCCTTACTGATGATGTAAGGTCCTGGCCATAATGAGTCAAACTTCCCATGACCAAGGACATCATGGGCTTGGTCATACACCAAAACAAGATCACCTTCGTGAAAAGTACGAGGGTGGACTTTTCAGTCATATTGAGCTTTAGTGCATTTCTTAGCCGCCTCAATGGTTTGCAATGCAACATGACGGGTTTCGAAAGCGCGCTCAAGCATGATAAGTTGTTGTTCTAAAGGTTGGGTATCAGGGAGAATTTTGATAGCTAGATGAAGGGAAGGGATTTCACACTCGATTGGTAAGACTGCCTCCTCTCCAAAAACAAGGTGGAAAGGAGTAAACTCAGTGGAAGTTTTAACATAAGTTCTATAGGCCCACAAAGCAGGGAAGAGAATAAGGTTCTAGTTGGTCTTGAGCTTATCCACCATATTTTGAAGCATGGTTTTAAGGATTTTATTGACTTCTTCAACTTGGCCTTTACCTTGGGGGTAATAAGAGGAGGAATATTGGTGCTCAAAGCGCAACAGTGAGGATAGCTCACACCATATCTCATCTTCAAAATGTCAACCATAGTCAGAGACCAATTGTTTCGAAACTCTGAATCGAGTGATCACATGGTTAAATAAAAAGAGGGCTGGGGTAGCTGCCATGCTGCTAAACGTTGGCATGGCCTCAGTCCATTTGGTAAAATAGTCAACCGCCACGATGATATACTTATGGTTACCAGTCGATGACAGTCGACACTCCATAAAGTCTATGGCCCGATTACAAAAGGGACCAGCTGAGATAACAGGATGGAGGGGAGCCGGAGGAGCTCGTGCCTTAGGGGAAAAATGTTGGCAATTGGGGCAGTGTTTGACTGCCTCAATGCAATCACCAAATAGATAAGGCCAAAAGTACCCAACGTGCATGATTTTCTAGGAAGTGGCCAAACTGGAGAGGTGGCCACCACAAGCGCTGCTATGATAGGCATTGAGGACTTGTTCTCCTTCAGTGTGTGTGAGACAACGACGAAGTGAAAAATCTACACCTCAACAATAAAGGTCGTCACCAATAAGAAGGTAGCAGGGGGCCTAGTGTCAGATACATCGTCGAGCATCATGTTCAATATGGAGGGCAAACTTTTGGGTTCGCAAATAAGTGAGGATGTCTCCATACCAAGGGTCATCAGTGGTAATGGAAAATAATGTTCATCGGGGAAATTCTCATTAACTGGAGGATCTTGCATACCTGTAGGTAGTTCAGAAATGAGTTCAGCGAGGGCTAAACCTTTCTTAATTTTTGGTGTGAAAAATTCAAGATCGAATTCCTAGAGGATCATGATCCAACGAGTGTACTTTCCATTGATGATTCAACGACTCAATAGGAAGGCCATAGGGTTTGAATTAGTCATGACCTTAGTGGAACGCATGAGGATGTAATGACGAAGTTTCTGGACCAAGAACACGACAGCCAGTGCTAATTTCTCTTCATGTGAGTAGGATATAGGAGGTCCTACCAGGTTCTTACTAACATAATAGATAACATGCTCAATTCCATTGTCATCTTCCTGAATGAGGACTCCAGTGATCAAGTGGGTGGACACGGAGATATACAGGATGAAATCCCTATCAAATTCAGGTGGACGAATCAAGGCAGTGGACGTGAGAGCATTCTTCAAGGCATCAAAAGAGTCTTGAGCATAGGCATCCCAGACAAAAGGGATATTAGAGCGGAGGAGTCTAAGGAACCCATGCGCGGTGGTGGCATAATCAAGTACGAACCAACGAAGGAAATTAGCTTTGTCTTGGAGGCTTTGTAACTGGCATAAAGTACAAGGGATAGGAAGCTCAAGGATGGCTTGAACATTCAATGGGTTAAGCGTGATACCATATTTAGACACAATGAAGGCTAGAAGATGGTCGAAAAGGACATAAAAGACACACTTCAGAGGGTTGAGGTGGATATTATACTTGCGACATCAGAGAAAGATGGTATGCAGATCATGGAGGTGTTGCGCCCAATGTTTAGAATGTGTAGTTAGGTCATCTAAATAAGCAAGGATAATATGAGCCAGGTCATGGAAACAGTAAGACATAGCTCGCTGAAAAGTGGATGCTACGTTTTTAAGGCTGAACGACATGAATCGATAGGCAAAGGTTCCCCATGGAATAATGAATGCGGTTTCAAGTTGATCACCACGACGAATAACAATTTGGTTGTACCCGAAGAAACCATCCATAAAGGATAGAACCTCATGCATCACACACTCATCAATGATTTGGTCAATGAATGGTGTGGGGAAGTTGTCTTTGGGACAACCTTTGTTCAGATCATGAAATTCAGTGTAGACATAGATGGTGCATTGTTTCTTGAGAACGGGAACCGGATTGGACACCCAAGTGGTGTATTTAATGGGATAGATAAAACCAGCCTACTTGAGCTTATCGATTTCGGCTTTGACAACTTCTCGTCTGGAAGGATTAATGAGTCTCAACTTTTGATGGACAAGATTTTCATCAGGCCATGTATCAATATGGTGTTCGACAATGGCAAGATCAAGTCTGGGCATTTCTGAATAGGACCAGGTGAAAATATCACCAAATTATTTGAATAGCTTGGTGTAAGACTCAAATTATTTAGGGGTGAAATGGGCGCCCAAGGTGATATTTTCTTCTATCCCTCTTTTGTCAGAAATGTCAATTTTAACGGTAGGAGAGATATTGGCCATATTTCCTTCTTCGAAATCATGATTTGTAGGAATGGGATTTCTAAACCAATTGAATTCATTAGGAATGAAGTCTTTAGTTTCCACATCATATTGGTCGTGGGACTACTGCAGGAGGAAGTACACACGATGGTGCATATCATCCCACGAAAAGTCAGGATCATTCATCGCTTCCATAATGTCTTCATCAGAGTGAAAGATGGGGTGACTGGAGGAAGGGAGACCACCTAACGCGGTAGAGCTACCTGAGTCATCATCATGTGAAGAAAGGCTAACATGCACAACGTCATGGGGGATGACTGAAGAGTAAGTAGATAAAGGATCTACCGATGTTGAGCCCAGGGTGATTGTTGAAGGGAGGTCAAGCGGATCATTAGGGGAAGTCTCCATGGGGGCTTCCACTGAGGGTCTCATGGATGATGATAGGTAGAAAATGGTGGCCAAAGGATCCATCATGTCGACGTCAGGGGGAGGGATGTCAATGGGAGTAGGCAGATCCTCTAGTTCTACCGAGGCAGAACTGTGAACAAGGAGGGGGTGCACTTGTTACGCTTGGCCTCGAATTGGCGGAAAGCTTCCAAAGAGGAATGATACTGTTCGAGGCAAGGACAGAGGTGAGTGTAGTGGCCATGGAAATCACACAAAGCACAAGGGTAATTTGTGTGCAATGATTTGAATTTCAGGACTGAATCAGGTATAGTGACATAGACCTCAGGGATGTTAGATTCTGAAAACATCTCATTAACCATGGGCTTAAGGTGAGGCAACTATAGACAAGTATGGATGGCATGACTGACAACATCACACAAAGTGCACTGGATAATATGCCTTGGCAGCCGAGGAGGGTCAAGGTTTGTTGGGGTAGTCTTCTCTTTGGTTGCTTTGTTGGCTTTTCCCCTGTTACCCGAAGCTATCGTAATAGGAGGAGGTTCCTGTTGAGGTGGTTGAGGCACTGTAGCCGCTAGAGAAGTCATAGGGACTGGTTGAACTAGGGTCAAATCAAGATATGGTTTGGGGTGACCAAGTGGGGTAGCGGCCAGGGGATTAAGGTACCAAACGGGAATCCCTAGGGTCAAGTTAGGCAGAGATAGGGTGGCCATAATAGGTATCGTGTAGACTCTGGGAGGGGGGGCTAGGAATGGTATCTGACCGGAGGGGTAGTGACCAGGTGGGATAACCCTAAATGGTTAAGGCATGGAGGAACCGTTCCATAAGGGTAAAGAGGCTCGTGAATACCAGCTGAAGGGCCAAGAGGAGGAGGTCCAGAAGGCTGAATCGAAGGGCTAGGAGTAGGTTGTGGAGGGCGAGGAGGATGCTGACTAGCCAAGGTGGGATGCTTGAATGCACCCCGAGATGATTGCATCATGAAAAAATTCGATGAGCTGGGATCAAAGACAGGAGGATGAGGACCAGGGAATGTACCAAGCAATGAGGAATCTTTGTAGACTCCGGGTGAGACACTGGTCAAAGGATCGACGATTTGCTTATTGGCCACCGAAGAGATGATGGACTCAGGGGAGGTCTGAGACTTTAGTTCATAATATGTCAACTGGTGAATGGTGGCTATCTTTCCGTTATGAGGGAAGGACACATTGCGGTGGACCACAGAAGGGATAACAGACATCGCATAAGTGTAGCTATGACCCAATAGAATGTTGTAATCTAAGGGGGCATCTATGAATTCTACATCAATGCAAATAGTCTTTCCTGCAAGAGTAATAGGACAACTACAGAATAAGCCAATGGGTTGGGAGGCGTGGCCATCCCACATTCGGAGAGTGATCTTGGAAGGAGCCAACTCATGTGATCCAAGTTACTTCTAAACTAAAGAAGACATCACACAGGTGGATGCCCCCTCATCAATGATGCACCAGGAAACGTTGGCATTCCAGATCTTGACTAGGATTTGGAAAGCGATGGAAGAAGGGAGAGGAGGATGTTCTTACCGGTCAACATCAAAGAAAATCAATTGGTCGTCGAAAGGATCTACAGTGCCCATGGCAGATAGTAGAGCTTTTCATTGTGAAGGGAACGACTAGAGGAGTTCCAGCGTTGAAAAGGTAGCAGCGGATTGTGCCAAATCATCTACTATGCTATACGAATGGGAAAAGTTGCTAGAAGTAGCCTTTCGGCATAGTGGTCCCTTAGGGATATTGGTATGAATCTCTGCCTTAGGCCGAGGGATCTACAAGGGACCATTAGGTGTCGAAAGAGGATTTTTAGAGACCGAAGGAGGCAGCTTAGTGACAGACGTAGTGGGAGGCTTGTTGTACTGACAGGACTGAGTCTGAAGATTAATTTCTATAGTTAGAGGTTGATTAGAGTTAATCATGAGAATATGTTAATCGGAGGTACCATATGGAAGAGGTCGAGTGGCCACCTGACCTTCAGGTGGTTGGGTAGTCACAAATCCTTGTTGAAGGAAAGGATTAGTAAGCACAACCGGCTGAATAGGTGCAGCACTAGGAGGGATGGAAGGGGAGGTTTTTTTTCCTTGAAATTTTGCTTGAGACTCCCACAACTGCCGCATATATGGTAAAAGAGGAAAATCATGCGTGTAATGACCATAAACACCACAACAAGAACATGGCTTGTTCATGTGAACATGCATGTCCTGCTTGGGTTAAGTGCCCTGTTGCTGGTTCGTAGTGTTAGGAGAATTACCTTGATTAGGTCTAGGATTACTAGGGGTAGCTTGATTTTGAGTGCCTTTCCTCTTCTTTTTTGAGGGAGGAGGATTAGTCGTGCCCTGCTATGCATACACCTACCCTTGAGGGGGTGGTGGTTGCCGTTGAGGGGCTTGAGAAGGCAAGGGAGGAGGAGGTGCTAATGCTAGAGGAGCTAGAGCACCATTTTGTGGATATGGATAATAAGGAGGTTGGGTAATAGTGTGGTAAACAGGAGGTTGAGAAAAAGGAGTAGGCATGCCATATCCTAGATACGTGCTACCAGGAGGGGGAAAAGTGCAAGAGGTGCTGGTACCCCCTGTGGAAAACCATAGCCCAAGGGAGGTTGAGCATATGGATTTGAGAGAGCTCCAACAATAACATCATCAGCATGAGATTCCCCGGTGCATTGGCACCACCAGGTCTAGGAAGATTAGGTAGAATGGTATAAACATAACTCGACTGAGCGTAGATCAGGTCATATTTTAACAAAATTTGGAAAGCGGCTTCTTCAGTTTGAGGAAAGTGCGATGCGACATCTTTCCCAGTAGGTGGCAAGAGAGATCTATGGAACCGGTCCATGTAGACATGGTCTTTGAAGGTAGGGGCTCGACATAGGCTCTTTATTCTCTGCCATTCTTGGACATGGTCGGATAGGCGGGTCACAGAAAATTGATGGAAAGAAGTCAAGATTTCAGTACTAGTATCATAATGAAGGGGAAGCTAGAAGTAAGATAGAAAATCCTAGGCAAGAGTTGCAAAGGTGGTATGAGAGGAAGGGGCCTGATCAACATACCGCTTAGAAGCTTCACCTATAAGCATACGTTGGAACAACTGAATACGGATAGATTCATCGGTAATGGAGTTAGACGAACACCACATGTGGAAAGATTGAACATGATTTGTAGGATCTTCTCCAGTAAGGCCTTCAAACTTGGGGATGACAGAAGGGAGCTTAGTTGACATAGTAGGCCAACTAGCATCATGGTGTATAGGGTCATTTATCAACTAGTCAAAATCAGGGAGGTTGAGGCCTGCCATGAAGGGGAGCAAGGGCATAGCTGGGGTAGTGTCCGTTGCGGCCCCACTATTGGTATTGCCGGCATGAGGTCTAGGGTTACCACCAGCATTAGGTCCTGCACCAGACATGGTGAAGGTGACAGGGGAAGAACTGAAGGCGGAACGAGAAGGAGAACCCAATGAACCAGAAGAAGAGTCAGAGTGTGGACTCGCAGGAGGACTAACTTGAATCCTATGTGGAGGATTAAGTATTCCTACCGGAAACTGAGGATGAAGGCCAAGAAGTCTCCGAGATAAACTCCTTGGTGGTGCAATGATGTCGAAACAAACATGGCACAAGGGAAAAATAGACCGATAAGGGCAAGGAAGTGTAGGATCAACATATTAAAATGTCGAAACAAGGGCAGAAAGGTGCAGGATCAATTTATTTCAATGTTTTAGAGTCTTTGGTTGGCAGTGTTAACCAAGCCCTTTTTCACATAGGGTGTGTGTGCAAAGTGTGTAAATTTTAATTTTAAACCTAGACGTTCATAGAGAAAAAATAAAAAGTGTGTTATGTAACTGAAAATAAACCTGCAGATAACAGTATATAAAATTGAAATAACAGTAAATAAGCAGTTAATAATGCAATAATCTAAACCCAAGGAGGTGGGCCTCTCAAAAAGTATTATGTAGGTAGGAAAAAAGTAGTCAAAACACACCAAAATTTCCAATAGATCTAAGGTTAGGAAGGACATGGATCTAAAGGTCAAAATCTGCTGGAAAGTGGTGCAGAAAACAACAACAAATTAGAGGGGAAATTGTTGTAAATGAGGTGGCGAAAGGCTGTCTCCTGAAGGGAAACAGAGTGAACCCTTGAGGAAAACCAAAAAAAAGCTAAATGAGATGATTTGGATGGATAACAAGCCAATCTGAAGTGGATCTGAAGGTGAGGTATCAGATCAAAAAAATGGCTGAACACTTTGAAAATTTCATACAACCTGCAGTAGCTAAAACTCTTCCACAAAGTGTGGAGGGTATTGAAGCCCTAGGGGGCTAGGTTCCCACTTATTTGAGTAAAAAAGAACAAGTACATGTCCAAAATGGGAAGAGACAGAGGTCAGACAACCCTGAATAGAGGCCGAGACAAACCCAAAAAACTTTCAGAAAAAATCTTGCAAAAAATCCAGGTTGCAGTTTCTGACCTGCTTTCATCAGAGGTCGCATTTTTTGGGCCGATTCCCACATCCTGAAGCTCCAGGTCACAGGTTTTGGGTAAAAAAGGGTGACCTGCACTTCCAACACTTTTGGTGACATATTTAAGAAAAAAGTGTCGTCTTAGCTGCAACTGATGTCTGTCACCTGCGCAATAGGTCCGAAAACACACAAAAGTTAGAATTTTTATAGTTTTAGGGTTTTATAGGTTAAAAACAACATCAAGAAAAGAAAAGAAAAGAGGCTTAAGAGAAATCCTAGGGTTTGAAGCAGCTTTATATGCAAGTATCAGAAAATCGACAGTGGTTGTAATCATAAACCCATGTGGAGTCACCAGTTGTTATTATGAATCTTAATTCCAAGTGTACGGAAAAATATCACTTTAGCTGTACATAACAAACAACCCTAACAACAACGATGGCTGCCAATATCCTCAGATCTGTAGTTAGGTGATCAAGATAAATACTGAAAAAATCTAGATCTATGCATTAGAAGACATTAAGCAGTAGAAAAAACAAGATTTACTCCATGCATCCAATAGACAAGACAAGAATATGTTGAATGAACTTTGTATTAATGGCGCCTGGGAAGAAAACACAGAAGGGTGTTACCAGTTATCCTCAATGGGATGGGTTCTTGTAAGTCCTCAACACTTTAGATCTAAAATTCCTCTCTCTTGATGGTGTAGAAAACCCAAACAAAAATGGTAGCAAAATATGACTATGATGGTGGATCAAGTCAGTCCAAAAGTATAGATCCAGAGTGATATTTAGGCAACAAAAGGTGGTAGATGAATGGGAAAACCCTTCTATTTATAACAAAATATTGAGTTAGTATAGATATTGGTGCATAATTAAAATATTATTAACCAAATCAAGATCCAACTTTTATGGAATATTTTATTATATTTGTTGGAGGGAAAAGGAATTTGACTTGGGTCAAATCCCTTTATTTGTAAATAATAACTAAATAAATTATTTATTTATCATTTTAAGGATGTGGTTGAGTAATAATCAAATAAATAGTGATTTATTTAATTATTTAAGGGTGATTTAGTCATATTCAAGAAAGAATATTATTTAAATAAGGTTTAAATAATTATTCTTAGGAAATAATAAGATAAATAATGATTTATCTAATTAATTTCCTTGTTTTGGGTTAAATATAACCAAGAATATTAATTAAACTGCTGCTTAACTAATTATTCCTTGAGGAAAATGAAACAAATGTAAATTTATTTAATATTTCCTCATGGGGTTTCCTGTTTAGAACATAAATAACTTAATACAAGTGGTTTACTAAGTTATTTTTCATAGTGAAAGCAATTTTACTTAGGGTAAAATTGGTCTTACATGGTGTACTTAGGTCCATCTAATAGTAACAGGTTATATGACCAAAAAATGATGTAACAGAAGGGAAGGTGTTCCTTCGTCACAAATCCATGGGACATGTAAAGAATATTGGGTTTTTGTGAAGAAACTCTAAAAACTTGATGTAGATGGTTGCGCAACATTGAATAGTAAAGTAGGGGAGGTGGTGAGGCGGGATATAGGTGAGTTATGGCACAGGAGGTTGGGCCATCTATAGCATAGTGTTTTGAGGATCATGTAGCAAATTTATACAGGTATTCCAAAGGGTACACTTACGGAAATAGACACATGAAAGCGATGTACCATGGGGAAATATACAAAATCCACTTTTCATGAGAAGGAGAACCGAGCATCAACAATCCTTGAGAGAGTTCACTTAGATGTGTGTGGACCATTATCAACAGCTTCCACAAAAAAGAACAGGTATTATGTGATTTTTTTTGACAATTTTTCTAGAAAGTGTTGGACCTTCTTTCTGCAGAAGAAAGATTAGACGTTCTGCAAGTTTTGTGAGATCATCACACCGGTAGAGAAAGATACAGGGAAGAAGGTGAAATCTATAAGGAGGTACAATGGTGGTGAGTATATTTCTAATGAATTCAAGAACTTCTGCGCCAAAGAAGGAATTAATAGAGAATTGATTTCACCTCATAACCAACAACATAATGGGGTTGTAGAAAGGAATAACAGAACAATTGTGGGAGTAACACGAGCTATGTTACATGATCAGGGCCTGCCAATGCATCTATCGGAAGATGCATGCTACACAACAGTATTTGTGCAGAACCATAGTCCTCATCAAATACCTAGCATGAATACACTAGAGGAGGCATTTTTAGGTAAGAAACTAGATGTTTCATATTTTTAAATTTTTGGCTCATCTCTCTATTACCATGTGACCAAAGATTCCAGGAAGAAGCTAGAACCAACAACAGAGGTTGGGATATTTGTGGGTTACAATGATACTCTCCACAACTATCTTGTGTATTTTTTGGCTAGAAGGATCACAGTTGTTAGGAGAGATGTTAAATTTGATGAGGAGAAAGCCATGTGATTGTCCCTTGAGAGAGAGCTTAACTTGCATACATATGAGGAACTCTTAGTTCCAAAGGATGAACCTTAGGATGTGGAGCAGCCAAAAGCATAGGATCATGGAGTGGCAGAAACTACTCATGCAGATCCATGAACCAGGAATGATAGGAAGCGCACCAGAGAGGCTGAAAAATTGATGCTATATGCAACAAATAATGTAGGTGCACCTACATCACAGTGTAGGCAAAGAAGGTCCCCAGACAGGTATACTGGATACATGGCTCTTATGAGCGAGTGTATTGTCACAGAACCATGCTCTTTTGAAGAAGCAGTGCAACAGCCAACATGGGTTGATGCCATTGCTGAGGATTATGACTCCATTATCAGAAAAAATGAATTGGGAGTGGTCCCAAGACCAATGGGGAAGTCAGTGGTTAGATCCAGTTGGATCTACAAGGTGAAGGAAGTAGCAGATGGGAGTGTGGAGAAATACAAGGCTAGATTTGTGGCCCGAGGATTGAATATGAAGACACTTTTTCACCGGTTTCAAGGTACTCATCGATTAGATCCATCCTTGCACTCTCAACGCATATGGGGTGGAAGACACATTAGATCGATGTAAAGATAACATTTGTCAATAGAGTTATTAAGGAATAAGTGTACATTGAGCAGGAAAAATGTTTCGAGACCTTTGACAGGGAGTCACTTGTGTGCCGACTCAAAAGAGCACTGTATGCGCTGAAGCAAGAACCTCATGCTTGGTACACCAAGATCAACAGCTATTTCACCAGGTTGAGCTTCACAAAGAATGAAGCAGATGCGGACCTTTATCATATTGTAGTTGATGGTAAGCTTTTGATTATTGTACTTTATGTTGATTATCTTATATTGATTGGTGATGAGAAACTCATAAATTCTTAAAAAGAGGATCTTCTAAGAGAGTTTGAGATGAAGTACATGGGGCTCTTGCACTATTTCCTTGGCTTGGAGATATGGAAAAGATATGGGGAGCTATTTTTATCTCAGGGAAAGTATGCCAAGGAGATTCTGAGGAAGTTCCACATTGAGGGAAGCAAACCCATGGAGACTCCTCTTGCAAGAAACTAGAGAAAGGAGGATGCTACTTCAGCAGAGGTAGTGGATGTTACCATTTACAGGTAGATTGTAGGTTCACTTATGTAATTAGTGAACACATGACCAGCCATATTCTATGGAGTTAACTAGCTTAGTCAAGATATGGTTAAGCCTACCAATCTCTTTTGGAAGGTGAAGAAGCATTTTTTGAGATATCTCAGGGGCACTACAGAGTATGGATTATGGTATAGATGGAAAGAGGGAGTGATGCTTCAAGGCTTCACCGATGAAGGGTAGGTAATCCATCATACAGGAAGAACACATTAGGGTGCATCTTTATCATAGGATAAGCAATAGTTTCTTGGTACAACGGGAAGCAGATATCAGTTGCACTCATTTCAGCCAATGCAAAGTACATGGAAGCTAGTTAGGCTGCATGCGAAGCCATATGAATGAGGAAGATACTTTTTGGTTTGTTTGGTCATCAGATGGATCTAACGGCGATACATTGTGATAACCAGAGTTGTCTAAAACTCTCGGTCAATCCAGTATTCCATGACAATTCCAAGCATATTGACATCTGGTACCACCATCTTAGAGATTGTGCTCAGAGGCACATTATGTTGTTGCAGTACATTCCCACTGAGGATAAAGATGCAGATATCTTGACAAAGGCACTTGAAAAGAGAAAATTCAAATACCACAAAGGCACGATCGAGGTAGTTGATAATCCGTTTCTTGTTGAGACAGAGTATTGAAAAATCAACAAGAAAATGTGTGTCTAATTTATTTTTCCCTTAAATAAATTAGACAATAAATTGTAATCTTATTGTTACACCAATTTTTGGTCATCTAACCTACTACTATTAGATGGACCAAACTACACCATGTCATACCAATTTCACCCTAATAAAATTGCTTTCACTATGAAACATAACTTAGTAATCCATAATTTATTAAGTTGTTTATGGTCTAAACAGGATACCCCATTAGGAAATATTGAATAAATCCCTATTTTTTTTGTTTTCCTCAAGGGATAATTAATTAAACCACAATTTGATTAATGTTCCTAGTCATATTTAACCCAAAACAAGAAAATCAATTAAATAAATAACTATTTATCTTATTATATTCTAGGAATAATTATTTAAAACATTATTTAAATAATATTCCTTGTTAAATTTGACTAAATAATTTATAAATAATTGAATAAATCACTATTTATTTAATTATTACTCAACCATGTTCTTACAATAATAAATAAATCATTTATTTATTTATTATTTACACATAAAGGGATTTGACCAAATTCAAATTCTTTTTCCCTCCAACAAAAATAATAAAATATTCCATAAAATTTGGATTTAGATTTGGTTAAAGATATTTTAATTATGCACCAATATCTAGACTAAATCAATATTTTGTTATAAATAGAAGGGTTTTCCATTCACTCACTACCTTTTGTTGCCTAAAGATCGCTCTAGATCTATACTTTTGGTATGACTTTGATCCTCCATCATTGTCATATTTTTTTACCTTTTTTCTTGTGAGCTCCCTTTGAGTTCCATTTTTGTCTGGGTTTTCTACACCATCAAGAGAGAGAGATATTATATCTGAAGTGCTGAGGACATACAAGAACCCATCCCATTGAGGGGACTGGTAACATATTTCTATGTTCCCTTCCCAGGTGTCATAAATACAAAATTCTTTAAAAACATTCTTGTCTTGTCTATTGGATGCATGGAGCAACTCTTGCTTTTATTTTCTGTCTAATGTCTTTCACTGCATAGATCTAGATTTTGTAGCATATATCTTGGTCAACTAACTATAGATCTAAAGAAATTGACAGTCGTCTTTGATGTTAGGGTTGTTTGTTATGCACAGCTAAAGTGATATTTTTTCGTGTGCTTGCGATTAGAATTCACACTAGCAACTGGCAACTCCACAAGGGTTTATAATTATGATCGTTGTCATTTTTCAGATCCCTGCATGACCAGCTGCTTCAACCCCTAGGGTTTTTCTTCAGATTTTTGTTTTTATTTTTTTGATATTTTTTTTAACCTTTAAAACCATAAAATAGTAACAATTCTAACTTACGTGTGTTTATGGGCCTATTGTGCAGGTGACAGGTATAACTTGCAGTTGAGATGACAATTTTTTATGAAACCTTCTCCCAAGAGTGTCGGAAGTACATGTTTCACTTTTTGGTCCAAAACTTGCAACCTCAACCTTCAGGGCACAAATAACAGCTAGAAAATCACATCCTCTACTGAAAACAGGTTAGAAACCGCGACCCATACTTTTTGTAGGAATTTTTCTGTGATTTTTCTGGGTTTGTCTCGGCTACTATTCAGGGTTGTCTGACCTCCGTCTCCACCTGCCCTGGACCTGTACTTGCTCTTTTTTTCTCATCGAAGTAGGAACCAAGCCCCTTATGGCTTCAATACGCTTCCACCTTTTTAGGAGGAGTTTCGCTGAAGCAGTTCATCTGAGATTTCAGTGCGTTCAACCATTTTTCAGATCTGATCCTATACTTTCAGATCAATTATAGATTGGTTATTAATCCATCCAAAACACCTCTTTTCAGTTTTGTTTGGTCCTCCTTTAGGGTCCCCTCCATTTCCCTCTAGGTTGTAGCCTTTCACCACCTTGTTTGTAACATTTTTCCCTCTGGTTTTTTTGTTGTTATCTCCCCCTATTACCAACGGATCTGGCCTTTAGATCCTTGTCCCTCCTGAATTTAGATTCATTGGCCATCTTTTGTGTTTTGACTAGAGTTTTCCCACCCATAGACTAGTTGTTGGGAATCCCTCCTCATTGGGTTTAAATTGATGCATCTTTAGTTTTTTATTTTCTGTCATATTCAGTTTACTTTACTGTTATTTTCAAATTTATTTACAGTTATACAACAATTTTTATCTTTTTTCTCTACACACATCTCTATTTAAATTAAAATTAACACACTTATCACATACATGCACACCCTAAGAGAATAGTGTGTGATTTACACCACCAGGCCAAGTCTATAACGTTATAATCAAATAATCCTGCACCTCCATGCCCTTGTTTCGACATTGTAATCATTTGATCATGCACCTCCTTGCCCTTGTTGGTCTCTCTTCCTTCTATGATCCGTGTCTTTTTTTCCATCATTGTGCCCCTAAGGCGTTTATCCCAGAGACTTCTTGGCCTTCATCCTCAGTTTATGTTAGGCATACTTACACCTCCACATAGGGTTCACTTTAGTCCTCCACCGAGTCCTCATTCTGACTCTACTTCTGGTTCATCAGATTCCCTTTCTAGTTCTATCCCTGGTTCTCCTCCTGTCACCTTCACCATGTCTGGTTTAGGACCTAATGCTGGTGGTATCCCCGACCCTAATTCTAGGAATACTACTAGTGGGACAACAACAAGAACTATCCTGGCTACTCCCTTGCTCCCTTATCTGGTAGGCCTTAGTCTTATCGATTTTAACTAGTTAATCAATGACCCCATACACCATGATCCTGGTTGGCCTGCTATGCCAACCAAGCTCCCTTTAGACATCCCCAAGTTTGAAGGTCTTTCTACAGTGGATCCTACAAACCATGTTCAATCTTTCCACATGTGGTGTTTGTCTAACTCCATCACCGATGACTCTGTTCATCTTCGGTTACTCCAACATACGCTTACTGGAGAAGCATCTAAGTGGTATGTCGGCTAGGCCTCCTCCTCTCATACTACTTTTGTGACTCTTGTCAGGGCTTTTTTGTCTTCCTTCTAGCTTCCCCTTCGTTATGACACTGGTACTGAACTTTTGACCTCTTTTTGTCAATAGTATGTGACACACCTATCTGCTCATGTCCAGGAATGAAGGAGAAGAAAGAGGCTATGTTGAGCCCCTACCTTCTAAAATCATGTCTACATGGACTGGTTTCTCAGATCCCTTTTTCATGCTATTGGAAAATATGTTGCATCTCATTTCCCTCATACCGAAGAAGCTGCCCTCCAGATTGTGTTGAAATATGACTTGATCTACGCACAGTCTGGTTATGTTTATACTGTCTTACCTGATCTTCCTAGACCCAGTGGTGCCAATGCACCGGGGGAATCCCATGCTGCCGACGGTATCGTTGGAGCCCATTCTCAGCTGTACACTCATCCTCCCATGGGTTATGGCTTCCCCCGGGGAGTGTTACACTAAAATTTGTCACCATGACATTTAGCTGTATATATGGGTTCATAATTACCTATATTATTATCACTTAGAGATCCAAAACCCTAATGTTCCTAAACCAAGTCTTGGAATTGGAGAAAAGATAATTAAAACCCTAAAAATGCGAACTCTACACTTTGCTAGTTCTTACCTGCGGTACTGCGGTTTCTTGCTCTATAACCTGCGGCACATCCCATACGTTCTACTTATTGAAATTGCAGACCCCCGTAAGAGGTAAAATAAAATAAAAATTAAGCTGTAGAAGCCCATCTGGTCGAATATTCTCCCAGCTGAAGGCTTGTAGAAGCGTAACCAGGTCGAGCTTCACCCCTTCATACATGAACCTCTATCCCTTCATTAATGGATATTATCCCTTGGTATTTGGAGCTAAAATCCCTTTATGAGAGGACTTTATCCCCCTCTTTATGGAACCGAAACCTCCTTCATTCTCCTATATTTTGAACTCATGTTTCAGTCTCAAGGGTAGACGGTAGATTGATGTACTTAGAACTTGGTTGTTTTGAGGTGAATTGCTGAAGAAATCATACTCTCTTTACTTGGCATCAATGGTATGAGAACAATCACATACTCATATCCATAGTTTTATGCTAAAGAGGAGAAGGCTTTGTCAAACCGATGGAAAACACCTGTTCAGGACCCCGGAAGAACCTATATGACATCAAGGCGACAAGGTTGTATGGTTACTTCTTATCATATAAGTTAATACAAATGGATTATATTTTCTCATTAAGTTGTTCATGTATCTATTGA
Source organism: Pinus albicaulis (assembly GCA_034641835.2). Lineage (NCBI taxonomy): Eukaryota > Viridiplantae > Streptophyta > Pinopsida > Pinales > Pinaceae > Pinus > Pinus albicaulis. The sequence continues at coordinate 890,262,487 of CM076581.1, read as the reverse complement.
ATAATTTAATTCTTGGATGCCTTGATCACTAAGATAGATTATTGTTTCCTAAATTACTATATCTTGTAGGTGCATTAATCCTTTTATCTATCTTTGATTGCAGGTTTTACAAGTTGAAGTGACCTATTTTGGAGCAACTGGATAGAAGATTTCAGCAAGCGTTGGACTTCAGGTAGGGGCATGTCCTCATACTTTTTTATTTAATAATCTTGAATCACAAATGATCTAGAGAAAATGGTTTGAATTTGGATGTTTGTTTCTATATATCCTTAGGATACTAGGGAGATCGCTCTTGTCCACAAGAGGGATTAATTTGCGTAACAAAATGGCGACTCCACTGGGGAATAGAACTTAGTTTTCCTTTTTAGTTTTCAATTTGAATTTTAAGAGTCTTCTGATTTTGATTAGTCTTAAAACTTGGTTGGATAGATAGCTTATCAGAATCTATGAAAAGAAAATCTGAATTTTTATTTTTTCTATATTGTTCCTAGCCTCCACAGTTTTTATTTAAAAACTGTGCAGTAGCCTAAGAAGTTTTTAGTTAAGAACAATGCAGTACCACACTGTTCTCCATTGGAACCTGTGGACTTGTGGAAAATTTTTGAAAAATTAAGAATTCTCTTTTTAGGAGACAAATTACTAGATTCTTTGTGTTTTCCCCAACTTTTCTGGACAATCAAAGTCTTATGTATGAGTTTCTTTCAACAAATTTTGTGTTAGTCTCTGTTAAGATGATTGGGTGTTTTGAGTCTATTTTTTGAGAAACTCTTAATTTGATTTCATTTGGTCATTACTTCGAGGTTTGTCTCGGTCTCTTAACAATTTTGCATATTTTTTCTTTTGTTTTTGCAAAAAAAATTCCCCCTTATACGCTTACTCGAGAAGCTTCTAAGTGGTATGTTGACTAGGCCTCCTCCTGTCATACTACTTTTGTGACTCTTAACAGAGTTTTTCTATCTTCCTTCCAACTTCCCCTTCGTTATGACACTAGTACCGAACTTTTGACCTCTTTTCATCAATCGTACACGACCTCCATATCTGCTCATGTTCATGAATGGTGGAGAAGAAATAGCCTATGTTGAGCCGCTACCTTCGAAGATCATGTCTACATGGATTGGTTTCTCAGATCCCTTTTTCCTGCTATTGGAAAATATGTTGCATCTCATTTCCCTCATATTGAAGAAGCTGCCCTCCAGATTGGGTTGAAATATGACCTGATCTACGCACAGTCTGGTTATTTTTATACTGTCTTACCTGATCTCCCTAGACTTGGTGGTGCCAATGCACCGGGAGAATCCCATGTCGCCGGCGGTATTTTTGGAGCCCTTTCTCATTCATACACTCATCCTCCCATGGGTTATGGCTTCCCTCAGGTAGTGTTACACTAAAAATTGTCCTCATGACACTTAGCTGTCTATATGGGTTCATCATTACCTATATTATTATCCCTTAGAGATCCAAAACCCTAATGTTCCTAAACCAAGTCTTGTAATTGGAGAAAAGCTCATTAAAACCCTAAAAATCCTAACTCTACATTTTTCCTAGTTCTTACATGCGGTACCGTGGTTTCTTGATCTATAACCTGCGGCACATCCCACACGTTCTTCTTATTAAAATTGTGGACCCCTGTAAAAGGTAAAATAAAAGAAAAAGTAAGTTCTAGAAGCCCAACTAGCCGAATATTCTCCTAGCTGGAGGCTTATAGAAGCGTAATCTGGTCGAGCTTTGCCCCTTCATTCATGAACCTCTATCCCTTCATTAATGGAGATTATCCCTTGGTATTTGGAGCTATAATCCCTTTATGAGAGAACTTTATCCCCATATTTATGGTACTGAAACCTGCTTCATTCTCCTATAAATTGAACTCATGTTTCAGTCTCAAGGGTAGACGGTAGATTGGTTTACTTAGAACTTGGTTGTTTTGAGGTGAATTGTTGAAGAAATCGTACTCTCTTTACTTGGCATCAATGGTATGAGAATGATCACATACTCATATCCATAGTTTTATGCTAGGGAGGAGAAGGCTTGTCAAACCGATGGAAAATGGTTGTTCAGGACCGGGGAAGAACCTGTATGACATCAAGGCGACAAGGTTGTAAGGTTACTTCTTATCATACAAGTTAATACAAATGGATTCTATTTTCTCATTAAGTTGTTCATGTATCTATTGAATAATTTAATTCTTTGATTCCTTGATCACTAAGATAGATTAGTGTTTTCTCAATTATTATATCTTGCAGGTGCTTTTAATCCTTTTTTCTGTCTTTGATTGCAGGTTTCACATGTTGAAGTGACCTATTTTGGAGCAACTGGATAGAATATTTCAGCAAGCGTTGCACTTCAGGTAGGGCCATGTCCTCATACTTTGTTATTTAATAATTTTGAATCACAAATGATCTAGAGAAAATGGTTTGCATTTGGATGTTTGTTTCTATATATCCTTAGGATACTAGGGAAACCGCTCTTGTCCGTAGGAGGGATTAATCTGCAAAAAGAAATGGCGACTCCACTAGGGAATAGAACTTAGTTTTCCTTTTTATTTTTCAGTTTGAATTTTAAGAGTCTTCTTATTTTGATTAGACTTAAAACTAGGTTGGGTAGATAATTTATCAGAATCCCTGAAAAGAAAATATGGATTTTTTTTTTTTTGTATTTTTCCTGGCCTCGACATTTTTTTTTAAAAACAGTTCGGTAGCCTCCACATTTTTTAGTTAATAACAGTGATGTAGCCTCCGCAATTTTTAGTTCAGAATAGTGCGGTACCGCACTATTCTCCATTGGAACCTACAGACTTGTGGAAATTTTTTGAAGATTCTTTGTGTGTTCCCCAACTTGTCTTGACAATCAAAGTCTTATGTGTGAGTTTCTTTCAACAAATTTTGTGTCAGTCTCTGTTAAGATGATTGGGTGCTTTGAGTCTCTTTTTTGAGAAACTCTTAATTTGATTTCCTTTGGTCATTACTACGAGGTTTGTCTCGGTCTCTTAACAATTTTGCATATTTTTGCTTTTGTTTTTGCAAAAAAAAATCCCCCTCATATGCTTATTGGATAAGCTTCTAAGTGGTATGTCGACCAGGCCTCCTCCTCTCATACTACTTGTGTGACTCTTGCCAGGGCTACTCTATCTTCCTTCCAACTTCCCCTTCGTTATGACACTAGTACTGAACTTTTGACTTCTTTTTGTCAATCATATGCAACCCGCCTATCCTTTCATGTCCAGGAAAGGCGGAGAAGAAAGACCCTATGTCTAGCTCCTATCTTTGAAGATCATGTCTACATGGAATGTTTTCTCAGATCCCTTTTTCTTGCTATTGGAAAATATGTTGCATCTCATTTCCCTCATACTGAAGAAGCTTCCCTAAAGATTGTTTTGAGATATGACCTGATCTACGCAAAATCTGGTTATGTGTATATTGTCTTACCTGATCTCCCTAGACTTGGTGGTGCCAACTCACCAGGGAAATCCCATGTCATCGACAGTATCGTTGGAGCCCTTTCTCATCCGTGCACTCATCCTCCCATGGGTTATGGCTTCCCTCGGGGAGTGTTACACTAAAATTTGTCACCATGACATTTAGCTATCTATATGGGTTCATAATTACCTATATTATTATCCCTTAGAGATCCAAAACCCTAATGTTCCTAAACCATGTCTTGGAATTGGAGAAAACCTCCTTAAAACCATAAAAATCCTAACTCCGCACTTTTCCTAGTTTTACCTGTGGTACTGCGGTTTCTTGCTCTATAACCTGTGGCACATCCCACGCGTTCTGCTTATTAAAATTGTGGACTCCCGTAAAAGGTAAAATAAAAGAAAAAGTAAGTTCTAGAAGCCTAACTAGTCAAATATTCTCCCAGCTGGAGGCTTTTCGAAGCGTATTTAGGCCGAGCTTCGCCTCTTCATTCATGAACCTCTATCCCTTCATTAATGGCTCAGATTATCCCTTGGTATTTTGAGATAAAATCCCTTTATGATAGGACTTTATCCCCCTATTTATGGAACTGAAGCCTCCTTCATTCTCCTATAAATTGAACTCATGTTTCAGTCTCAAGGGTAGACGGTAGATTGATGTACTTAGAACTTTGTTGTTTTGAGGTGAATTGCTGAAGAAATCATACTCTCTTTACTTGGCATCACTAGTATGAGAACGGTCACATACTCATATCCATATTTTTATGCTAGAGAGGAGAAGGCTTGTCAAACCGATGGAAAACAACTGTTTAGGACCCCGGAAGAACCTGTATGACATCAAGCCGACAAGTTTGTAAGGTTACTTCTTATCATACAAGTTAATACAAATGGATTCTGTTTTTTCATTAAGTTGTTCATGTATCTATTGAATAATTTAATTCTTGGATTCCTTGATCACTGAGATAGATTATTTTTTTCTCAATTATTATATCTTGCAGGTGCTTTTAATCCTTTTATTTTTCTTTGATTGTAGGTTTCACATGTTGAAGCGACCTATTTTGGAGCAACTAGATAGAAGATTTCAACAAGCATTGGATTTCAGGTAGGGGCATGTCCTCATACTTTGTTATTTAATAATTTTGAATCACAAATGATCTAGAGAAAATGGTTTGCATTTGGATATTTGTTTCTATATATCCTTAGGATACTAGGGAGATCGCTCTTGTCTGCAAGAGGGATTAATCCGCATAACAAAATAGCGACTCCAGTGGGGAATAAAACTTAGTTTTACTTTTTTATTTTTTTAGTTTGAATTTTAAGAGTCTTCTGATTTTGATTAGTCTTAAAACTGGGTTGGGTAGATAACTTATCATAATCCCTGAAAAGAAAATCTGAATTTTTATTTTTTTTGTATTTTTCCTAGCCTCCACGGTTTTTATTTAAAAACAGTGCAGTAGCCTTCGCAGTTTTTAGTTCAGAATAGTGTGGTACCACACTGTTCTCCATTAGAACCTATGGACTTGTGGAAATTTTTTGAAAAAATAAGAATTCTCTTTTTAGGAGCCAGATTACCAGATTCTCTGTGTTTTCCCCAACTTGTCTTAACAATCAAAGTCTTATGTGTGAGTTTCTTTCAACAAATTTTGTGTTAGTCTCTATTAAGATGATTGGGTGTTTTGGGTGTCTTTTTTGAGAAACTATTAATTTGATTTCTTTTGGTCATTACTTCGAGCTTTTTCTCGGTCTCTTAACAATTTTTCATCTTTTTGCTTTTGTTTTTGCAAAAAACATTTCCCCCTCACACACTTACTGGAGAAGCTTCTAAGTGGTATGTCGACCAAGCCTCCTCCTCTCATAATAATTTTGTGCCTCTTGCTAGGGCTTTTCTGTCTTCTTTCCATCTTCCCCTTCGTTATGACATTGGTACCAAACTTTTGACCTCTTTCGTCAATCGTATGCGACCTGCCTATCTGCTCATGTCCAGGAATGGTGGATAAGAAAGAGCTTATCTCGAGCCCCTACCTTGGAAGATCATGTCTACATGGACTAGCTTCTCAGATACCTTTTTCCTGATATTGGGAAATATCTTGCATCTCATTTTCCTCATACCGAAGAAGCTGCCCTCCAGATTGTATTGAAATATGACCTGATCTACGCACAGTCTGGTTATGTTTATACTGTCTTACCTCATCTCCCTAGACTTGGTGGTGCCAACGCACTGGGGGAATCCCATGCCACTGACGGTATCATTGGAGCCCTTTCTCATATGTACACTCATCCTCCCATGGGTTATGGCTTCCCTTGGGGAGTGTTACACTAAAATTTGTCACCATGACATTTAGCTGTCTATATGGGTTCATCATTGCCTATATTATTATCCCTCAGAGATCCAAAACCCTAATGTTCCTAAACCAAGTCTTGGAATTAGAGAAAAGCTCATTAAAACCCTAAAAAGCCTAACTTCACACTTTTACTAGTTCTTACCTGCGATACCATGGTTTCTTTCTCTATAACCTGTGGCACATCCCGAACATTCTACTTATTAAAACTACAGACCCCTGTAAGTTCTAGAATCCCAGTTGGAGGCTTCTAGAAGCATAATCAAGTCGAGCTTCCCCCCTTCATTCATGAACCTATATCCCTTCATTAATGGAGATTATCCCTTGGTATTTGGAGCTAAAATCCCTTTATTAAAGGACTTTATCCCCCTCTTTATGGAACTGAAACCTCCTTCATTCTCTTATAAATTGAACTCATGTTTCACTCTCAAGGGTAGACGGTAGATTGATGTACTTAGAACATGGTTGTTTTGAGGTGAATTACTGAAGAAATCATACTCTCTTTACTTGGAATCAATGGTATGAGTATGATCACATACTCATATCCATAGTTTTATGCTAGAGAGGAGAATGCTTGTCAAACCAATGGAAAACGACTGTTCAGGACCTCGGAAGAACCTGTATGACATCAAGCTGACAAGGTTGTAAGGTTACTTCTTATCATATGAGTTAATACAAATGGATTCTATTTTCTCATTAATTTGTTCATGTATCTATTGAATAATTTAATTCTTGGATTCCTGGATCACTGAGATAGATTAGTGATTTCTCAATTATTATATCTTACATGTTCTTTTAATGCTTTCATCTTTCATTGATTGTTGGTTTCACATTTTAAAGTGACCTATTTTGGAGCAACTGGATAGAAGATTTCAGCAAGCGTTGGACTTCAGGTAGGGGCATGTCCTCATACTTTTTTATTTAATAATTTTGAATCACAAATGATCGAGAGAAAATGGTTTTCATTTGGATGTTGGTTTCTAGATATCTTTAGGACACTAGGGAGATCACTCTTGTCCGCAAGAGGGATTAATCTGCATAACAAAATGGCGACTCCACTAGGGAATAGGACTTAGTTTTCCTTTTTATTTTTCAGTTTTAATTTTAAGAGTCTTATGATTTTGATTAGTCTTAAAATTGGGTTGGGTAGATAATTTATCAGAATCCCTGAAAAGAAAATCTGAATTTTTATTTTTTTTGTATTTTTCCTAGGCTCCACGGTTTTTATTTAAAAACAGTGCGATAGCCTCTGCAGTTTTTAGTTCAGAAGAGCACGGTACCACACTATTCTCCATTGGAACCTGTGGACTTGTGTAAAATGTTTGAAAAATTAAGAATTCTCTTTTTAGGAGCTAGATTACCAGATTCTTTGTGTTTTCCCCAACTTGTCTTGACAATCAAAGTCTTATGTGTGAATTTCTTTCAACAAATTTTGTGTCTGTCTCTGTTAAGATGATTGGGTGTTTTGAGTCTCTCTTTTGAGAAACTCTTAATTTGATTTCCTTTGGTCATTACTTCGAGGTTTGTCTCGGTCTCTAAATAATTTTGCATGTTTTTTCTTTTGTTTTTGCAAAACAATTTCCCCCGCACACGCTTACTGGAGAAGCTTCTAAGTGGTATGTCAACCAGGCCTTGTCCTCTCATACTAGTTTTGTGACTCTTTCTAGGGATTTTTTGTCTTCCTTCCAGCTTCCCCTTCGTTATGAAACTGGTACCGAAATTTTGACTTCTTTTCGTCAATTGTATGCAACCCTCCTATCCGTTCATGCCCAGGAATGGTGGAGAAGAATGAGCATATGTCGAGCCCCTACCTCTGAAGATCATTTCTACATGGAATATTTTCTGAGATCACTTTTTCCTGCTATTGGAAAATATGTTGCATCTCATTTCCCTAATACCAAAGAAGTTTCTCTCCAGATTGAGTTGAAATATGACCTGATCTACGCACAGTTTGGTTATGTTTATACCGTCTTACTTGATCTCCCTAGACCTGGTGGTGCCAGCACAGCAGGGGAATCCCATGTCACCGACGGTATCGTTGGAGCCCTTTCTCATCTGTACACTCATCCTCCCATGGGTTATGGCTTCCCTTAGGGACTGTTACACTAAAATTTGTCACCATGACATTTAGTTGTCTATATGGGTTCATCATTACCTATATTATTATCCCTTATAGATCCAAAACCATAATGTTCCTAAACCAAGTCTTAGAATTGGAGAAAAGCTCATTAAAACCCTAAAAAGCCTAACTCCGCACTTTTCCTAGTTCTTACCTGTAGTACCGCGGTTTCTTGCTCTATAACCTATGACACATCTTGCACGTTCTTCTTATTAAAACTACGGACCCCCATAAAAGGTAAAATAAAAGAAAAAGTAAGTTCTAGAAGCCCAGGAAGTCAAATATTCTCCTAGCTGGAGGCTTGTAGAAGCGTAATCAGGTCAAGCTTCACCCCTTCATTCATGAACCTCTATCCCTTCATTAATGGAGATTATCCCTTGTTATTTGGAGCTAAAATCCCTTTATGAGAGGACTTTATCCCCCTCTTTATGGAACTGAAACCTCCTTCATTCTCCTATAAATTGAACTCATGTTTCAGTATCAAGGGTAGACGGTAGATTGATGTACTTAGAACTTGGTTGTTTTGAGGTGAATTGCTAAAAAAATCATACTCCCTTTACTTGGCATCAATGGTATGAGAACCATCACATACTCATATCCATAGTTTTATGCTAGAGAGGAGAAGGCTTGTCAAATCGATGGAAAATGGTTGTTCAGGACCACAGAAGAACCTGTATGACATCAAGGCGACAAGGTTGTAAGGTTACTTCTTATCATACAAGTTAATACAAATGGATTCTATTTTCTCATTAAGTTGTTCATGTACCTATTGAATAATTTAATTCTTGTATTCCTTAATCACTGAGATAGATTAGTGTTTTATCAATTATTATATCTTGCAAGTGCCTTTAATCCTTTTATCTATCTTTCATTTCATGTTTCAGATGTTGAAGTGACCTATTTTGGAGCAACTGGATAGAAGATTTTAGCAAGCGTTGGACTGCAGGTAGGGGGATGTCCTCATACTTTGTTATTTAATAATTTTGAATCACAAATGATCTAGAGAAAATGGTTTGCATATGGATGCTTGCTTCTAGATATCCTTAGGATACTAGGGAGATTGCTCTTGTCCACAAGAGGGATTAATCCGCATAACAAAATGGTGACTCCATTGGGGAATAGAACTTAGTTTTCCTTTTTATTTTTCAGTTTGAATTTTAAGAGTCTTCTGATTTTGATTAATCTTAAAATTGGGTTGGGTAGTTAACTTATCCGAATCCCTGAAAAGAAAATCTAAATTTTTATTTTTTCTGTATTTTTCCTAGCCTCCGCGGTTTTTATTTAAAAACAATGTTGTAGCCTCCGCAGTTTTTAGTTCAGAACATTGGGGTACCACACTGTTCTCCATTGGAAGTTGCAGACTTGTGGAAATTTTTTGAAAAATTAAGAATTCTCTTTTTAGGAGCCAGATTACCAGATTCTTTGTGTTTTCCCAACTTGTATTAAAAATCAAAGTCTTATGTGTGAGTTTCTTTCAACAACTTGTGTTAGCCTCTATTAAGATGATTGTGTGTTTTGAGTCTCTTTTTTGAGAAACTCTTAATTTGATTTCCTTTGGTCATTGCTTCGAGGTTTGTCTCTGTATCTTAACAATTTTGCATCCTTTTGCTTTTGTTTTTGCAAAAACATTCCCCCCTCATACGCTTACTGGAGAAGCTTCTAAGTGGTATGTCGACCAGGCCGCCTCCTCTCATACTACTTTTGAGACTCTTGCTAGGGATTTTATGTCTTCCTTATAGCTTCCCCTTTGTTATGACACTGGTACTGAACTTTTGAACTCTTTTCATCAATCGTATGAGCCCCGCCTATCCTCTCATGTCGAGGAATGGTGGGGAAGAAAGAGCCTATGTCAAGCCCCTACCTTCGAAGATAATGTCTACATGGACTGGTTTCTCAGATCCCTTTTTCCTGCTATTGGAAAATATGTTGCATCTCATTTCCCTCATACCGAAGAAGCTGCCTTCTAGATTGTGTTGAAATATGACCTGATCTACGCACAATCTGGTTATGTTTATACCATCTTACTTGATCTCCCTATACCCTATGGTGCCAATGCACCAGGGGAATCCCATGCCGCCGACGGTATCATTGAAGCCCTTTCTCATCCGTACACTCATCCTCCCATGGGTTATGGCTTCCCTCGGGGAGTGTTACACTAAAATTTGTCACCATGACATTTATCTTTCTATATGGGTTCATCATTACCTATATTATTATCACTTAGAGATACAAAACCCTAATTTTCCTAAAATAAGTCTTGGAATTGGAGAAAAGCTCATTAAAACCCTAAAAATCCTAACTCCACACTTGTCCTAGTTGTTACCTATGGTGCCACGGTTTCTTTCTCTATAACCTATGGCACATCCTGCACGTTCTTCTTATTAAAACTTTGGACCCCCGTAAAAGGTAAAATAAAAGAAAAAGTAAGTTCTAGAAGCCTAGCTAGTCGAATATTCTCCTAGTTGGATGCTTCTAGAAGTGTAATCAGGTCAAGCTTCACCCCTTGATTCATGAACCTCTATCCCTTCATTAATTTAGATTATCCCTTGGTATTTGGAGCTAAAATCCCTTTATGAGAGGAATTTATCCCCCTCTTTATGAAACTAAAACCTCCTTAATTCTCCTATAAATTGAACTCATATTTCAGTCTCAAGGGTAGACAATAGATTTATGTACTTAGAACTTTGTTGTTTTGAGGTGAATTGCAGAAGAAATCATAGTGTCTTTACTTGGCATCAATGGTATGAGAAAGATCACATATTATTCTAGAGAGGAGAAGGCTTGTCAAACCAATGGAAAATTACTGTTCAGAACCCCCGAAGAACCTGTATGACATCAAGGCGACAAGGGTGTAAGGTTACTTCTTATCATACAAGTTAATAAAAATGGATTCTATTTTCTCATTAAGTTGTTCATGTATCTATTGAATAATTTAATTCTTGGATTCCTTGATCACTGAGATAGATTAGTGTTTTCTCAATTATTATATCTTGCAGGTGATTTTAATCCTTTTATCTATCTTTGATTGCAGGTTTCACATGTTGAAGTGACCTATTTTGGAGAAACTGGATAGAATATTTCAGCAAGTGTTGGACTTCAGGTAGGGGCATGTCCTCATACTTTGTTATTTAATAATTTGAATCATAAATGATCTAGAGAAAATGGTTTTCATTTGGATGTTTGTTTCTAGATATCCTTAGGATACTAGGGAGATCGCTCTTGTCCGTAAGAGGGATTAATTCGTATAACAAAATGGCGACTGCACTAGGGAATAGGACATAGTTTTCCTTTTTATTTTTCAGTTTGAATTTTAAGAGTCGTATGATTTTGATTAATCTTAAAATTGGGTTAGGTAGATAACTTATCAAAATCCTTGAAAAAAAAATCTGAATTTTTATTTTTTTCTATATTTTTCCTGGCCTCTGTAGTTTTTATTTAAAAACAGTGCAGTAGCCTCCGCAGTTTTAGTTCAGAATAGTGCGGTACCGCACTGTTTTCCATTGGAACCTGCAGACTTGTGGAAAATTTTTGAAAAATTAAGAATTCTCTTTTGGTTTTTAAACTCATGTGGTGATCATTTTTTAAAAAATTCCCGGATTATCCACATTGCTAGAAAACGAGTGTCGACGTTTCGAACCCCAACGGGGATCCATCATCAGGACATTTCTTGAATGAAGGAATTGAGAAAAAGACTAAGACCTTAAATATAGGTAGAATTAGCTTTCTAGAAAAGAGCTGACCAGAGTTTATAGTTTTTTATATATTTATTAATCTATTTTATAAAAGAGCCGACCAAAGTTTATAATTTTTAAATATTTATTAATTTATTTTATATATATAGTATGATCCTAATTCCATAAATTTTATTTTATCAAGGTTAATAATCAACATTATAAGGTTTAACTATAAAAGAAAAGGGGGGTTCCTACAAGGTTAAAGATCTAAATAAACTAATAAAGCTTCTAATTTAAACTTTTTTAGGGCCTAGAAAATATTTAATATGATAAAAGATTAAATAATTGAAGGTGAATTATTAATAGTTAATTAAACAAAGGACAAATTAAATTCTAAATATATAATTAAATTAAAAGGATATATTTAGTTACTATATCATTTTAATTTATTATATACCCAAATTTATAAAAACTTATTCTATATCCATATATATATATATATATATATATATATATATATATATATATATATATATATATATATATATATATATATATATATATATATATCTATATATATATAATTGGATATAGAAAAAGTTTTTATAAATTTGGGTATATAATAAATTAAAATGATATAGTAACTAAATATATCCTTTTAATTTAATTATATATTTAGAATTTAATTTGTCCTTTGTTTAATTAACAATTAATAATTCACCTTCAATTATTTAATCTTTTATCATATTAAATATTTTCTAGGCCTTTAAAAAGTTTAAATTAGAAGCTTTATTAGTTTATTTAGATCTTTAACCTTGTAGGAACCCCCTTTTCTTTTATAGTTAAACCTTATAACGTAGATTATTAACCTTGATAAAATAAAATTTAAGGAATTAGGATCATATTATATATATAAAATAAATTAATAAATATTTAAAAATTATAAACTTTGGTCGGCTCTTTTCTAGAAAGCTACTTCTACCTGTATTTAAGGTCTTAGTATTTTTCTCACTTCCTTCATTCAAGAAATGTCCTGATGATGGATCCTCGTTGGGATTCGAAACGTCGACACTCGTTTTCTAGCAATGTGGATAATCCGGGAATTAAAAAAAAATAAATTCTCTTTTTAGGAGCTAGATTACCAGATTCTCTATGTTTTCCCCAACTTGTCTTGACAATCAAAGTCTTATGTGTGAGTTTCTTTCAACAAATTTTATGTCATTGTCTGTTAAGATGATTGGGTGTTTTGAGTGTCTTTTTTGAGAAACTCTTAATTTGATTTCCTTTGGTCATTACTTCGAGGTTTGTCTCGGTCTCTGAACAATTTTGCATCTTTTTTATTTTGTTTTTGCAAAAACAATTCCCCCTCATACGCTTACTGGAGAAGCTTCTAAGTGGTATGTTGACCAGGCCTCTTCCTCTCATACTACTTTTGTGACTCTTGCCAGGGCTTTTCTGTCTTCCTTCAAGCTTCCCCTTTGTTATGACACTGGTACCGAACTTTTGACCTCTTTTCTTCAATCGTATGGGACACGCCTATCCAAGCATGTCCAGGAAAGGCGGAGAAGAAAGAGCCTATCTCAAGCCCCTTCATTCGAAGATCATGTCTACATGGATTGGTTTCTCAGATCCATTTTTCCCGCTATTGGAAAATATGTTGCATCTCATTTCCCCCATACCGAAGAAGCTGCCCTCAAGTTGTGTTGAAATATGACCTGATATAATCATAGTCTGGTTATTTTTATACAGTCTTACCTGATCTCCCTAAACCTGGTGGTGCCAACGCACCAGGGGAATCCCATGCCGCCAACGGTATCATTGGAGCCCTTTCTCATCTGTACACTCATCCTCCCATGGGTTATGGCTTCCCTCGAGGAGTGTTACACTAAAAATTTTCACAATGACATTTAGATATCTATATGGGTTCATCATTACATATATTATTATTCCTTAGAGATCCAAAACCCTAATGTTCCTAAACCAAGTCTTGGAATTGGAGAAAAGCTCATTAAAACTCTAAAAATCTTAACTCCGCACCTTTCCTTGTTCTTACCTACAGTACCATGGTTTCTTTCTCTCTAACCTGCGGCACATCCCACATGTTATGCTTATTAAAACTTCAGAAACCCGTAAAATGTAAAATAAAAGAAAAATTAAGTTCTGGAAGCCTAGCTGGTCGAATATTCTCCTAGTTGGAGGATTCTAGAAGTGTAATCAGGTCGAGCTTCACCCCTTCATTCATGAATCTCTATCCCTTCATTAATGGATATTATCCATTGGTATTTGGAGCTAAAATCCCTTTATGAGAGGAATTTATCCCCCTCTTTATGGAACTGAGACCTCCTTCATTCTCCTATAAATTGAACTCATGTTTCAGTCTCAAGGGTAGACGATAGATTGATGTACTTAGAACTTGGTTGTTTTGAGGTGAATTGCTGAAGAAATCATACTCTCTAGACTTGGCATCAATGGTATGAGAATGATCACATACTCATATCCATATTTTTATGCTAGATAGGAGAAGGCTCGTCAAACAGATGGAAAACACATGTTTAGGACCCCGAAATAACCTGTATGAAGTCAAGGCAACAATGTTGTAAGGTTACTTCTTATCATACAAGTTAATACAAATGGATTCTATTTTATCTTTAATTTGTTCATGTATCTATTGAATAATTTGTTTCTTGGATTCCTTGATCACTGAGATAGGTTAGTGTTTTCTCAATTATTATATCTTGCAGGTGCTTTTAATCCTTTTATCTGTCTTGATTGCAGGTTTCACATGTTGAAGTGACCTATTTTGGAGCAATTGGATAGAAGATTTCAGCAAGTGTTGGACTTTAGGTAGGGGCATGTCCTCATACTTTGGTATTTAATAATTTTAAATCAAAAATGATCTAGAGAAAATGGTTTGCATTTGGATGTTTGTTTCTAGATATCCTTAGGATACTAGGGAGATTGCTCTTGTCTACAAGAGGGATTAATCCGCATAACAAAATGGAAACTCCATTAGGGAATAAAACTTGGTTTTCCATTTTATTTTTCAGTTTGAGTTTTAAGAGTCTTCTAATTTTGATTAGTCATAAAACTGGGTTGGGTAGATAACTTATCGAAATACCTGAAAAGAAAATCTGAATTTTTATTTTTTCCTGTATTTTTCCTGGCTTCGATAGTTTTTATTTAAAAACAGTGTGGTAGCCTCCACAGTTTTTAGTTCAAAACAGTGCGGTACCGAACTGTTCTCCATTGGAACCTACGGACTTGTGGATTTTTTTTGAAAAATTAAGAATTCTCTTTTTAGGAGCCAGATTACTAGATTCTCTGTGTTTTCCCCAACTTGCCTTGACAATCAAAGTCTTACGTGAGTTTCTTTCAACAACTTTTGGGTCAGTCTCTATTAAGATGGTTGGGTGTTTTGAGTCCCTTTTTTGAGAAACTTTTAATTTGATTTCCTTTGGTAATTACTTCAAGGATTGTCTCGGTCTCTTAACAGTTTTGAATTTTTTTTCTTTTGCTTTTGCAAAACAATTTCCCCCTCATACGCTTACTGGAGAAGCTTCTAAGTGGTATGTCGACCAGGCCTCCTCCTCTCATACTACTTTTGTGACTCTTGCCAGGGATTTTCTGTCTTCCTTCTAGCTTCCCCTTCGTTATGACACTGGTACCAAAATTTTGACCTCTTTTCGTCAATCGTATGAGACCTGCCTATCCGCTCATGTCCAAGAATGGTGGAGAAGAAAGAGCCTATGTCGAGACCCTACCTTCGAATATCATGTCTACATGGACTTGTTTCTCAGATCCCTTTTTCCTGCTATTGGAAAATATGTTGCATCTCATTTCCCTCATACCAAAGAAGCTTCCATCCAGATTGTGTTGAAATATGATCTGATCTACACACAGTCTGGTTATGTTTATACCATCTTACCTGATGTCCCTAGACCCAGTGGTGCCAATGCACCAGGGGAATCCCATGCTACCGACGGTATCGTTGGAGCCCTTTCTCATCCATACACTCATCCTTCCATGGGTTGTGGCTTCTATTATGGTCCCGTGATTTGGCAGATTAGCCAACCAAATGACAGGGTAACATCAGACCAATCTTTGGAGTCCTAGGACCTAGCCTTCCTGGACTCAAAGAGGGCTCTCTCTATTGTGCGAAGGGTGTGAGCTTGTTTGCTATGGATGATTGGTTTTAGGCTAGTTGTTAAGTGTAATTTGTTTGTTTGTTTTGGGTTGGGGTAAGATGATCACGTAGGATAGGTGTAATGAGATAATATCGAATTAATAGGGCTATGGGGTCAGATGAAGTCTAAGGTGTCTAAATACTGAAGTAGAGTGTATTGCAGGGCCAATTTAGCAAGGTGAGTGGATCCTTAAAGTGATGATGAAGTGTAATGAACATTAAGTTTGAGAAGAAACAAAGAGATATTAAATGTATATAATCTAAAAGCAATGAATCATGAGGTAGGGAAAACCATTAATCTATATGAACAATACTCAAACTGATAAACATAAAAGATGAACAATCCAATGGTACATAGAAGCATTAGAACTCTTAACTTTAGGAATCTGCCTTCATTTTTTTGAGAAAAACATATAATATAAACAAACAATTCAACATATGGAGAGGGAACTCCTAAATAGCATATATCAAATTATCGGGAACTATGAAACAAGTTGATGAGCATGGGCAAAGGGCAAGATCAAAATAAGGCCTCTTTGCATTATCCTAATCAATCAGTATTCCATAGAAAAGCTTCATAATGAGTTTTTGAAAACTTTAAATAAACAGGGCATACCATGAATCATATTTATAAGCTAACATACTGATCATTTATGAAACAAAGAACAATTTTAGTAGGCCTAAGGAGCAATCAAGAATTCCTTAAGATGAACTAAAAGAAGAAAACATCAAAGCTATAGCATGTAGGAGGTTTGAGGTGCTTCCATGAGCATATCTAAACCTATACTTTTCTGATCTATAGAAAGAAAGAAAACTGAAAAAAAATTAGGACAAGAGAACACTAACAAGTTATAAAAACATCACCATTCACCAAGCTATGGAATCCTGCAAGAAAACTTCTCCAACATCAAGCCACACAACTCATTCATTTACTTCATGAAACCAAATATTTTGTCCAAGCTCATAAACCATGTATTGCTCTATAACACATCAATTCCCAAATGTTTACAATAAATCCTCATGCCTTATATAACAAATAAGGAGAGGATATCCTACTAGAGCATCTAGAAGCCTATTGGCCAAAGAGAAATATCCTAACTTGTCCTTGAGGCTTTGCAAAGCCCAAGGCACAAAAATATCTAACAAAATATCTTTTCCGACTATAAATGGAAATAAAATTTAATTTTAGGCCTGACATGCCCAAAAATATTTTCCAAATGCACATTTTCTTAGTCACCACACAGGAACGCAACACTCTGTCTCTGATTCTGAAATTTTTCTAAGTGCACAACACCAAAAAGGGTCTTTCTGCAACAAGGTTTTGGAGGACTTCTCGATGTCGAAAAAGGTCCGTGATGGCCCATTGGAAAGCTATGGATGTCTAATTTCCAAATATACCTTTTTTTTCTCAACATGATCTCTAGAAGTTGCCAAAAATTTAGAAAAGGTGAAGGATACCAGGAGCGTAGCACCTGCTCAAAAAGGTGGCAAAAAGGTGAAAAAATGGATGTTTTTGGCCTTTATGAGGGACCAAAACAACTCCAAATAAGCTAAAATTTTGTGAGAATGCTCCTATTATGCCAAGGAATCAAAAAATTTAATTTTTTCTTGCTAAATATACTCTGGGAAAAAGCACAACAACCAGGATGCTACACTCCTAGGCTTAAAAATTTGCAAAAAACCAAAAACTATTCAATTTTGCTCAAAATTGGTGAGTGAGTCCCTCAAGGGTCCTTAGAGACCTGTAGTGAAGCTTGAGCCAAAATTACAAGCCTAGCTTGGTATTTTCCATCATTTGGTGTTGGGCCCTTCCTTTGGGCAGTTTTTAACTTCTTCCTGGCAAACTGTTTTCTCTTTTTCTAGTGCTCAGTCGTCTTTCTCTGTAAGCCCAGATCTTTGTTTGCCTTCTCTAACTTAGCCTCTAAATGTAGATGTTCCCTTTCAAGCCATGACTCTTTGTCATGCTCAATTTCCAAGGCAAGGAGCTCAGTGAGAGGAAATTTATGTGCTTGGGCTGATTCTTCCTCTCTTTGTTTTTCCAAAGCCTTCCTACGACCCTTAGTATTAGGCCTCTTCCTAGCTTGCCCCTCTTCCTCATTTTCATCACACTCTTCCTCATATTTCTCACCTTGATCACACTCTTCCTCATCTTCCTCACATTCTTCCTCATCTTCATCATCTTGACCCTCATTGTTTTTTTCATTTTGATCATCACTGCTTTCTTCCTGATCACCTTTCTTAGGGGAGGGTGTATGAAGCAGGCTTGTTTGGGAGGGTGATTCATGTGAAGAAGGTGAACCAAGGTTGGTGGAGGGTGATGGAGGAGTAGGAGGAGGATTTTGAGAAGATGATGGCACATTTTGCAGCAGGATGGAGGATGAAGTGGTGAAATCATCAAGGGTAATAAAGGCCTCCCAAGGAATGCCTTGTTGCTCCAATTGGTGACTTACAATGAATTTCATAAGAGAATGATGAAATAGGCTTGTCATCTACTGGGTTGGAGGATTCTTTTTCATGATGGTGGACATTTTTTTCATGCTTTTGCAGAGGAAATAAGGCATGTTCAGTAGCTTGGTCCTAGTGAAGTGTGTGAGGAGTCTAATATGATAGGAGTAGATTCTGGAGAACCTACCCTCACAAGTAAAATATTTCATGACAATCTTCATGAGGGGGAAATACCTGTCTAGTAGATGTGAAAAATGAAAAATGGCTTTACACTCAGCTTGACAACTAGGTTTAAAAAATGGATGATAATGGACCAAGTCAATATGTTTCTATTTAAACCACCGTTCTCCTATGAAAGGCATTCTAGTGGCTTTAGAGATAGCACTGGGGGTCAACTCGAATTTTACCCCTGCTAGATGAACTTTATGCTTGTGAAGCCTTAAGGAAAATAGTTCTATCAACTGAGGATGGATTTTTACCTTTTGTACCTTTTTGCAGAACTCAAAACACCCTAATTCTTGGAAACAAGAAAAGACAGAAGGAGAGGCTATCAGCTCTTTGGTGTTTATAGGTTAAAAACTATTTGGCTTCCCTCCTTTATTATACTATCTTCTTGGTCTTTGAGTCCCATTGTTTAGTTCAACACTCTCCTCTTCAGACATGGTGCTTACTTTTACCCTTCCTCCAACTATTTAAATAGAAATGATGTTGGCTTATGAAAGGATGAGGAGAAATTCCAACTAAGAAATTGAGGCTCTCAAATAGGATTAAGAGACTTGCAAGGTAGGTTCAGCTCCCTCTTAATCTTGGTTCAAGTTTTCTTTGACATACTTTTTGAGTTTACTAGGTGAGTTTATCATTTTGCAAAAATCATGAGGAGATGGTATTTTTAAGAAAAATACCTTTGGAAAGGCCTTCCAAAACAAAAATGAAACTTCTGAGCTGTTCTGGGAAAATTCGGGTACTTTCTACATATTTTTGGGCAATGCTGCGCTTTTTCGATAGGCGTGCAGCGTCTATGGCCAGGCAGCCTTTCCACAAAGAAGTCAGGTGTTGGGGGCAGTGGCAAGCGCGTAGCATCCAGGGCCCGGGCAAGCCTGCATGAGGAACAGGCTGAAGTTATAATGGCAGGTGTGCAACGTCTAGGGCCCGCGCGAGCCTGCACGAGGAACGGGTGGAAGTTATAATGGCAGGCGCAGAACGTCTAGGGCCCGGGTGAGCCTACACGAGGAACAGGTGGAAGTTATAATGGTAGGAAAACAGCGTCCAGGGCCTAAGCGAGCCTACACAAGGAACAGACAGAGACAAAAATGATGGGCACGCAGCATCGTGGGCACCGGGCGGGCTTTGCACATGAAGTTGGGCGCTGGAAGTAGCGTCAGATTCTACACGTCAAGTGGAATCAAAAGGGCACAATGCCCATCTATATTCGCGTAGCGTCCTTAAGAAAAAATCACAGGAGTAGACTGCTGGCACGCATAGTCCATGTACAGGTGTGCAGCGTCTATGAAAAAATGCCTGAGGATGCCTTCTGAAGTCGGAAATTTGTGCTCCGCTTTGCCAAAGTTGGAATGAGGGGGAAAAATGCTATTGAAGCTTTTTATACCATATTTTTGAAAGAATTAAACTTTAAAAACCCCTTTTTTAAAGCCTCTTGTTACACTTTTCTTTTTATCTCTCTTGGACTGTTTCCTTATTCTTTTTAACCACTGTCTTTTGTTGCATTCGGGCAACTGATTAGACCTTTGATAATTGTTCCTTTGTGAATATGTGCAGAGTGATATAAAACTGAATTTTCCTCCCTTATCTTTCGAAAACCAACCCGTGACTATGATTAATGATTTGTGAGAAAATAGAGCTTCAAAAAGAGGCTCTATTTTGTCAGTGAAAAAGGTGTGTAATGCCTTAAAACGACTTCCTTTTGACCTTTTAAGAATTTATATTTGATCCTTTGATCCAATGGAATCTATGCCCTTTGATCTTACCCTTGAAGACAGTTAGGAACTCTACTTTGACAATATCTATTGTTTGATGAATGAGGTTCTTATTTCCACTTATCATGTACATTTTCTCATCATCCCAATGTTTGATTTTTTTTGGGATATTCAATAAGATAACAAAACTGTCTTCTAAGTTTTCAGAGAAAATCATCTTTCTAAATTGATTAGTCCTGCTTCAACAAAGTTCCCATTGATTTATTTGAGGAGTATTTGTGCTTTTGTTGCCCAACTATCTCTCCATTGTTTTTTTCCACTAGTCACATATTTGTATTTTTAACCAAAGTGCACTTACTGCTTTCTTCTTTAGTGTGATTATTTTTCCTGATACTGGTATTAGTTTTATTTTTTATTCAACTTGTGGTGCATCTGATAAATTTTGTCCTTTTTTAGGATTGTGGCAAAGGATAGTTATCCCTCTACCATTCTTATGCTTGAGGAAACTATCTTTTGAATGATTATCTATGCTGAGATGAACCAGGTTGCTCATATGTTACTGATATTTCTGAGACTTTGCACATAACTTTGTATGAGCATTATTTTTCTTCTTGTTATGATATCAAGAACTTTCTTGTATATTTTAGCTTTTTGTGCCCTTTATTCACTGTAAATGACCTTTTGAAACTTCTTAGGTGTCCCTTTATCATTCCTTTGCTTTAGACTAAACTTCAAGGCATCCTTGCAGAGATTCATTGGATATGATAGTCCATTCTTGGCAGATTTTACTGTTGGACCAGGAGGGCACCTTTGGAAGTTGCCTAAGTGCTCCTAAGAATATGACAAAACTCATCTCTATGTTTCTTGAATTTACCTTTTATTTTCTGCGAAATTATAGTGCATGGGAAATTTGATGGCACATGACTTAGGAAAAACCTTATTGACTTTTTTTTTTTTTTTTGGTAAGGATGCAGAAGGGGCTATGTGACTGATGGTTTAAATCAGGGTTTCGAATAAGGAACAGGGTTTAGACACTCTATTTTATGCACTATCATCCTATATACCTAGACATCCTTATTTTACTTTTAAATGGTTTTTTTAGACAGAATTTTGACACCAATATTGCTTGAGGCATCTGGTGAGTGGGAGGGAAAACTTGTTTTAACCTGGCCAAAAAAATTGTCAAATAAGAGGGCTTAGGCATCAGAGGTAGAGTGCTATATATATAAATAGAAAGCATGGATAGAGTAAGGGACATTAGTCCAAGATAGGGTCTCATAGGATGATAGATTGACCATAGCAGACAAAATAGGAGTGATAGGGGAAAAATTCCTTTTGAGGAGATTTCTAGAAGACACAATGATGGTTGAGGTTTGATATCTAGAAATCTGAGACAAAGCATTTAGTCATCTAAAACAGGTGAAAATTATTGATGACTAATAGTGGCTCCACTTGGGGAGGGTAGCTCCTTTTTAGGAGGTGTCCAGAATTGCAAATATCTGGCTTACGAAAACTGGTGCCTCATCCATTGGGTGGATTCTTTCTTTATTTTGTTGCTTTCCTTGAAATGGTGATTTGAAAATTTGAAAGCATGATTAGCTCAACTTCACCTTAACCTACCCAACCTACTTTGCCTAACATTTTTTCTTCTTCGGGTGCACTTGAACTGGAAAACCCATTGACATTTTATTTTTAAAGAGAAAAAAAACTACCTACTTTCACACTTATATCTTCCAAGAGTTCAGATTAAGCTGATGAACTCCTTTGATTCTCTACCTATACTACTCAACTATCAAGATTAAGTTGTTTGACAGAATTCATTCGCTAGACTAAAAACATGAAATTTAAAACATGATAAAATAAGGATTAGACAGTCTGATTTATCATGTGTTTGTGGCATAACAACAAGCTGCACACAAAATTTTATTTTTGTACAACATGACATTTAGGAAAATCAGGGCTAGGATACATAGTTTACTATTCATCCATATTTTCCTCTTTGGTTCTATTTTGTGCATGTGGAACCAATATCTTCTTTCCTAATATATTTTCTCCGACAAGTTAAGTTTGAATAATTTGACCAGCATTCTTCTTACTAACTTAGTAACAATAAATTTAAAGCATGTTCAGGTATGATTAGGCTAGATAGCTGAACAAGACATTATTTTGTACTAGTAGTGTAATTTTAGACTTGAACACTTTCAGTATTGCTATTTTTTTGGTATGGGGCTGTACCTTTCTTAGAATCTGCCCTCTTTTTCTATTTTTCTTATGTTTTTTGTGTTTTCTCTCTTTATGACAATGAGTAAAACTTAAAGCTACACATCCTTGCAGAAATGATACTTGAGCATCCTATCTTCAAAAGGATCTCCTGATACTCTTTGTCCATTCGGTTTTTCGGAAAAAGGATCATAGTTGTTTTCACTTGCAAACATGGCACAAGGATTTTTTCATGGATCTTTAAATAACTCATGTTCTGCTTGATGATTCTTTTTACACTCTTGATTCCCATACCTGTTTTTGTTACAACTTTTATTTAGGTAGAACAAGTATTCTTTATCATTTTTGAAACAAATGATGATGTCATCAAGGTAAATCATAGTGAAGAAATTTAAAATTGGAAACATAGTTCTTTGGAAGGTGTCTTCGGTGTTCTTTAGATCGGGAAGCATTGGTTGAAACTTGAAGTTTCTTCCTGTGAATTTGAAAAATTCTTTGAGCTGATTGTTTTGAAGTGGTATCATCTGGTGGTAACCTGAAACACTATTATGAAATGACATATGATTAGAAGCTCCTAGATTTTGTGAAACATGATCTATTTTGGAAACAAGATATCTGTTTCTTTGGAAGGGTTTCTCTTGGTACCTAAAATCTATACAAAACCTATGTCCCGTTACCTTCTTTCTTGGTGAACTCAATTGTTCAAAAATTTTCTGATTCTTTTTGAAAGGAGAGCCTTTTAGAGCAATGGCTGTGCTACAAGGTTTTGGACTAGTTTCCCGACATATACTAGTGTTCTGAACAATTTTACATAGTCTTTCCTTTCTTAGTTTTATGTGCAATGATAAGATTTTAGACAAATCAATCATTTCAGTCTCCTTAAGTTTACCCATGCCATCTTCCACTATATCAGCTTCAACAAAAATTTCTTTGGGATTTGTAGCAATATTTGTGGAAATTGGTAATTGTTCTGGAAAGGAAAATTCCTTGGATGATGAAGCATCTAAGCAAGGTAGAAACATTAGACTGTGTTGTTCCATATTCCCTAAGATTTGTGTTTTGTGGGGGTGTTTCATTTTTTCCGGATGAGAAAAAGGAAGAGGTTGTGTTCTTGTGATTTGTTTTCTTTTTGAGCAACCTGTCTCCTTTTCTAAACTGATTTTTGTTTTCGACATTTCATTTGCAATTTGTAGGAAATCAATTTTAGTTTTATTTTCTTGTGGTGTTTCAGTGTCGTGACAGTTTTGATTGTCAAACCCATCATAGAGGAATTGATCTATTTGTTGTAATGTGCCTATTCCTTCACAATTTACTTTTACTAGTTCCTCATGGTCATTTTCATTATACAAGATGAATGAGTCTAAATCTGAATGAATGGAGTAGATAGGGGTGTTATTGGGTCTATATAGGCTACTTACCATATACTTCATGTGATATTCCCTGTATGATATTCTTTTTTGGTTAAAAATTGGGATGGTAGCATAAGACATGTCAAGTTGGAGGTTTCCTAGAAGTTTGGCTCCCCACAATTGAGACAAGAGCATGCCATATTCAGGGGAATGTCAGCCACGACTATATCCATGACCAGGATCTTAGCAGGAATTTGTGCTAGATTGACACATAAGTACTTGATTAGTCCTAAGCATTTAACTCTGCTTGAATCAAATGAATATAGATCCTTGTAGGGCCTCATTATTTCTAGGCCCAATATTTCCATCACTACCTTCGGCATGAGGTTGTGAGAGGCACCAGAGTCTAGAATGGAATTATGGAGGATTTTGTCGTGTGTGTTTAGGCTAACATAGAATGGGGGAATTGTTCCTTCTTGGTAATTTCCATCTACTTTGGGTCGGAACAACAACTCTGGTTTATCATATGTCAAATTAAGAGTGTTGGTATCATTTCCTATGTTTAAGACTCTCAAGACTTGGGAGTGGTACATATCCTAAGCTACCAGTTCAGTGAGGGGGATGGTTATTTTTATTTTCATGATTTCTCCTTCAAAACTGAAAGGTACTTGAGTTTTAGACATATTTACTTCAGTTTTATCAACCATAAATTTTTCCACATTTTTAATTTGCTGATTTTGATTCTGGGCTTTGGTAACTAGAGTTTTATCTGGGCCACTAGCAGAGGTGCTAGGGCAGCTTGTGCCAATACTTGATTGACTAGTTCTGCATGTGTTAGGATCAAATTTCTTAGCCATGGTATTGTTATTGTCTATTGTTCTTTTAGGAATGTTTTCGGGAGTTTTCTTACCAGCAGTGTCTGAATTGTTTTTCTTAGAGTTGTCTTGGTTTTTTCTACTCCTAAGATCATATTGTCTATGGAATTCCATTATGGAATTTTCTATTCCCAATTCATGATATTCAGAATCTTCATAGCTTGTTTCATCTTGGTTTGAGGAGAAAAAAAGCTTGTTCTTATTCTGTGAGAAAAACCTCACCCTCAGTATCAAAGCCTATTAAGTTTAGATGGTTCTCATCCGGCTATTCAATATCTCTTTCACCTTCATCAACATAGTTATCTTGGAAGGGTGGTCTGATTTGTTGATCATTTTCCCTTGGTCTGTTTTGGGGCGGGTCTCTTCTAAAGTTTTGATTCTGGTTTCTATTTTGGGGGTTTGTTTGGTTGTCCCTAGGGGGTGTTCTTTCATTCATGCTTATTCTTTCCATCATTCTTTCCATGGTCCTAATAAAGTTGTCCATCTTGGAATTAGATGAGGAGGTGGAGGGCATGGTGTCATCTTTGTATGTTACCCTCTTCTCTTATCTTAGCCTAGCCCTTTTTTCAATTAAGTTGGCCTCTACAATTATAGCTCCCTTTTTCATGTCTTCTAAAGTAAGGGGCTCTCTTTCTCTTAGTTGGTAGGCCATGTCGGGGTCAAAACCCTCCAAGAATTTAGCTAAGGCTAAGCCTAATGGGGGTTTTATGTTTGGAGGTAGCGCATTGTAAACACTATTGAACCTTGTGCAATAGTCTTGGACACTTTCCCCGGTGTTTCTTTTGAGGCTTCTATATTCCGATAGGATTTGAAGAGGGTTTTTCTTGATTTCCCATTTGTTTATGAAATTTTGGTAAAGGGAAGGGAGCTCATGAATGCTGTTGGGAGTTAGGCTTTTGAACATTTCTTAGCTTCTCCTCCTAGGCTTTGGGTGAACATTCTCATTTTCATGGTTTCCTCTTCTAACTCCATGTAATCAAAAGCATCATTCTGTAGGTTTTAACCCTGAACATAAATATCTACACATGATTCTTATAACAGAAAATAAACAATAGCAAGAGCATAAAACATAAAACAAATAAACACAGAGATTTTCCCCTGGATCCCAAATCGGGACGACCAGCTTGATTTTTCATTATATTAATTTTAGTGTTACAACACATATATATACATGCTGAAGCATACATAAACCCCAATCCATTAACCCTGGATTAGAACATAACCGTAGTTCCCTTGACCGGATCTACAAAATACCAGGGGCCGAAAACCATCGTACCCCAAAACCATGTGCAAACCATGCACAAAACCATGGGCGGATCCGCCTATAGGTAGATACACTGAAAAACAAATTTTAATTCGAGGCGGCGCCGGACCCCAGCAGTGAGGCCCAACCGCCCCTCGTGACCCCCATTCTGTAGACGCAACATACGAGGACTAATCGTGGAAAGAATATAACACATACCCAACATTCTCCCCTTGTTGTTTTCTTTCCATGGGGGGCCACGGGAGGCTTACTCGTGGCCAATTCTTCAGCACCCACATTGTTTCTCTACACCAGAGAGAACCCCGAGTGCTCCGGACCAAATCGATACTGCATACACAACATTCTTTCAAAGTGTCCACCTTTACTAGCAACACCCTTTTAGCCTCAACCATATCTCTAACAAAGTGATATTGAACATCAATGTGCTTTGTCTTTGAATGATGGCGGGGTTCTTAGCCAAAAGAAAATTGCACTTTGGCTATCACGATCTATCATTATATCATATAGCTTCTTTGTACCAAATCCATACTTGAACACAATCTCACCAACCAAACTGCTTCCTTGCTTGCATGAGTGGGTTCTATGTATTCTGCCTCTATAGTTGAAAGTGCCACGACAGACTGTCTTTTACTCATCCAACTGACTGCGCCTCCAAATAGGCTAAACACATACCCACTTGTAGATCTTCTTTGGTCCAGATCTCTAGCCCAGTCTGCATCAACAAAACCACGAATGTCCAACATTCTTTCGAATCCTGGTCTTCCCTAGTAGCACAAGCCATAATCACTAGTGCCACGTAAATATCTGAAAACCCGCTTCACTGCTGTCCAATGATCCTTCCCTGGGTTTGACATAAGCCTGCTCAATACTCCCACTGCATGTGCAATGTCTGGTCTAGTACAGACCATTGCATACGTCAGGCTATCCACTGCACTTGCATATGGAACACGGGACATATCCTCCTCTTCTTCTTGTGTCTTGGGACATTGTTCAGCAGATAGCTTTACACCTTTAGGAATAGGAACCTTCACCGGTTTACTATCCTGCATATTGAACCTCTGCAATATAGTCTCGACATACTTCCTCTGGTTTAACCAGAGCTTCCTATTTTCCCGATCTCTCTTAATTTCCATGCCCAAAATATAATTTGCAGCACCCAGATCCTTCATGTCGAATTTGGAGAACAGTTGGGTCTTCAAATCTTGGATAATTTCTTTGTCATTTCCAATCAACAACACATCATCCACATACAAGACCAAATAAATAACATGGTCACCAATTAATTTAAAATAAACACAGTGCTCCTCCTTACTTCTGGTGAAGCCAAGTCCCTGTATATAGGTATCAAATTTCCGATACCACATCCTTGGTGACTATTTTAACCCATACAGAGACTTGTTTAACCTGCATACCAGTTATTTCCTCCCCTTCACCATAAAGCCTTCAGGTTGTTTCATGTAGACCTCCTCTTCCAGATCCTCGTGAAGAAATCATCTTCACATCCATCTGTTCTATCTCAAAACCAAATACGGCGCGTGACAGAGATAAAAGTAATGCAATAGAAGTAACCTTGGCAACAGGAGAAAAAATATCACCAAAATCAATTCCCGGCACCTGGGAATAACCTTTTGTTACCAACCGAGCTTTGTATTTCTCCACCTTGCCTTCTACATTCATCTTCTTTTTAAACACCCATTTTCTCCCAATGGGCTTCCTTCTAGCCGGCACCTCCACGAGATCCCATGCCTCATTTTTGTGCAAGGATGCCATTTCATCAACCATGGCCTCCTTCCATAGTTTTCCATCCTCTGAATCTACTGCCTCCCTGACAGTTCTGGGTTCATCATCAGTTATAGTTAAGGTAAAACACGAACGAAAAACGGATGGACTATACCTTTACGAGTTTGCCTTCTTTCCCGAACTGATCTTCTCATAGCTGAAGTTTGTGGCTATTCCTCTTGTGAATCTTGTTTTGTTGTAGGGTCCGATTCATCCTCCTTTAGCTCAAACTCTAGCTTCTCAAGCTCCTTTAGAAGGACTTCATGTTTAACAACATCTTTCACCTCTCTAAACACCACATCTCGGCTATACACAACCTTCCTTTTTTCTAGGTTCCAAATTTTGTAACCTTTTAAACCATCCTTATACCCAATAAAGATGTACCTTTCAGATTTATTATCCAACTTGGTCCTTTTGTCCTTTGGCACATGTAAATATGCATCACATCCAAATGCATTCAGATGTCAAAGAGAGGGTTTCTTACCGGTCCATACCTCATGTGGATTCTAATCCTCTGACGCTGAAGGTGATCTGTTAACCAGAGAGCATGCAGTCTCCACTACCTCTGCCGAGAATTCTTGTCCTAACCCAGTACTACTGAGCATGCTTCTTGCCTTTTCCATCAGTGTTCTATTCATTCTTTCTGCAACTCTATTTTGTTGAGGTGTGTATGGAGTAGTATTTTGTCGTGATATACCACACCTCTTATAGAACTCTTCAAATTCCCTCTTGCAGAACTCCCCACCATTATCTGTCCTCAGCGCCTTTATCTTCTTCTCTGTCTGGTTTTCCACCAGAGCCTTAAATTCTTTAAATATGTCAAAAGCTTCAGATTTCTTCCTCAAGAAATATATGTATGTATTCCTTGAGAAGTCATCTATGAATGAAACATAGTACACAGACTTTCCCAGTGATGGAACTGACACAGGTCCAAACACATCACTATGCACAAGTTCTAATATCTTGTTTGCCCTCTTAGCACCAGAAGGAAAACTCACCCGATTCTGGTTCCCATATACACAATGTTCACAGAAATCAAAATCCAGAGAACAATTAGACATACCTTCTACCATACCATCTCTATTTAGTATCCGAAGGCCCTTCTCTCCAATATGTCCAAGCCTTTGATGTCATAGCATGGTCTTTTCTCCAGAGACAAATAGACTTTTCGTCCCACTTTCAGGAACCACAGAACTATTACACCCATCAATAACAGTGCTACCTTGTAGCTTGTACAGAGTTCCAGTCCGAACTCCCCGCATTAATACCAGTGCTCCCCAAACCATCTTGCAGGCATCTTTCTCGAACATTTTGTTTACACCTGCATCATCCATCTTGCTTACAGAAATCAGATTTCTGGCCAATGCAGGAATATGCAGAACACCAGGAAGTGGTCTAATCCTTCCACCTTGCAGCTTTAGTTTGACCTTTCCACGTCCGACGATTATGGCCTTCCTATCATCCCCCAGGAAGACATCACCATCATATTTCTCATACTCGCAGAACCACTCCCTATGGGGAGTGAAGTGAAAGGATGCACCTGAGTCAATCAACCATGACTCATGATCTACATGTGTATTTGAAGAAGAAGCCAAATACACATCCCCACCTTCATCCGAGGTGGTTTTTGCCTCTGCAGAAGGAGCTTCATCAAATCCCTTTCCTTTCTCAGGAGCTTTAGATCTGCATTCCTTTTTGTAGTGCCCTTCCTTTCCGCATTTCCAGCACACCTTTACAAACTTTCCAGGAGATTTAGATCTCCCTCTAGATTTAGATCTCCCACTCGAAACCTTATTCTTGTTTCTATTCTGGGACCTTCCTCGTACGGATAAGGCATCTCCATTTTGACCCTCCATATTTCTCCGTCTCATTTCCTCCGACAGCAAGGCTGAGACAATGTCATCAAGATTCAAGGTAGTTGTATTGCTACCTATTGCAATAACCATACTGTCCCATAAGTTTGGTAGAGAACACAACAAACTGATGCACTTATCTTGATCTGATATTTTGATATCAACAGATGACAGCTGAATTACCACAATATTGAAGGCATTCAGATGCTCTGTCACCCAGTCTCCATCCTTCATCCTCAGGTTATACAATTATTTTCATAGGAACAGTTTATTCACCAGAGACTTAGATTGGTACAAAGTCACAAGTTTTTCCCACAAATTCTTCGTCGTAGCTTCCCCAGATACATTCAACAATACTGAATCTGAGACACACAGCCGTATTGTGCTCTTAGCCTTCCGATCCAGTTTCTTCCAGTCTTCATCTGACATTGCCGTTGGTTTAGTACCTGGATCTACCGCGATCCACTGATCTTTATCCACCAGCAGATCCTCCATCTTGAGCTTCCACAACTCAAAACTCTGACCATTAAATTTCTCGATCTCTATCTTTTCGCCGCTCGCCATATTCTTTCACCGTAAGAATCGATCCCACAGATCTCCCACTGCACAGGGTCTACCACAGGCCCGAGCAAAAAACCCTCAACAACAAAGGCGTCCCCTTGAAGCCGAAACAGCTCCGATACCAAATGTAGGTTTTAACCACAGGCAGATATCTACACACGATTCTAATAACGAGAAAATAAACAATAGCAAGAGCATAAAACATAAAGCAGGATAAACGAGATTTTCCCTGGTTAAATCGGGACGACTAGCTTGATTTTTCATTATATTCCTTTTAGTGTTACAACACATATATATACATCTGGGAGCATACATAAACCCCAATCCATTAACCTAGATTAGAACATAGCAAAAACAGATTTCCCTTGGCCAGGATCTACAAAAATACCGAGTAGAAAACCCTTGAACCCCAAAACCATGTGCAAAACCATGCACAAAACCATGGGCAGATCCGCCTATGAGTGGGTCCGCACAAAAAACAAATTTTGGCCGGGGCGCTGCCCTGGACCCCAACGGTGGGGACTGCTTCGCCCCTCGTGACCCCTCATCTACGCCCGATGCAACATACAGCGCGTGGGGCTAATCATGGAAAGAATATAGCACATACCCAACACATTCATTCTATCTACATGATGTTGGGCAGTAGTAGATTCAGCCCCGGTGAAGTGTGGGATCCTGGATTGGTAATCATTTGGAAAAGGTACCAAAGGTTTTGGTAACACAAGGGGCGCATACCATGCTGCCATGGTGGGAGCTAATGGTGAATTTACAAGCGGAGGATTTGTGCTATGAGATGGAGTGGTTTTCACAGTGGAGGTGTGAATGGGTGTGGCAGAAGTACTTGGAACAGTAAACTGATTCTGAGCAGACTTGGGGTGGAAAGAGCCGAAGTGATGGAGAATTTGTAGATTAGGCGGTGTGGAAGGAGAAGCTTCTCCGCTAGGACTCTACTGCAAGTATATGGGCTCAAGATCGCTATGGTTGATTTTATTTTGTGGCTTTTTTCAGAAAAGGTTTCTAGTATGGTGCAAGAAAACTGGGGGTCTCGCAATGCTGTGAGATGTTCTGGTACAGAGATTTCTCTACGATCCTATAAGTAGCTAAGTTTCCAGTTTCAGAAGTTTGCCACAAAATTCTTTCCGGGTCATCAACTATAGTAGGAGGGTTTGGATCTGGATGAGATCTGGTATTGATTCTTCATGGAGCCAGTTTTCAAATTCAAAATTTAGAGAGGTTGAAGTTTGGGACTGTTTTTTGGAAGGTTGACCTCTCTAGGTGTTATCAAACTTGCACTATGTGTGACTAAGGTTCTAGATTTTCTAAGGTTTTTTTGATGCAGTCCTACAGGAGTCTATAGATATTTTAACAAAATTTAGAAAGCCTACTGGAGGCTAGTGGAGTCGCCAAGTGGATATTTTTAGTTGTTTGAAGGTATGTTGTCTATGGTCCACCACCAATACTGACAAGAAGCCAATCTAGAAATGTTTTGGGGTTTTTCTGAGTTTCTATATGCAGCCTAAAGTTTTGTAACAGTGTCCTATAGCTGAGTCATCAATTTGCTAAGATGGTGAAAAAGCTAGATTCTACTCTTAGGCTATCTATTAAGTTTCTCTATGATTTTATGAAGGTTTCTAAAGTCCTAAAGGATACTTAGATTTTCACTGACATCAGAGGTTTCATCATGATCACCATTATGTTGGTGAAAGTGATGAGGTGATTTACAAATCATAGGATTTTAAAGTTTAACTGAGGGTTAAAAGAGTCAATAAAAGTTTTTAGGCTACTATGTACTTTGTCCCACCATGATCACCATTATATTAATGTGGAAATGATGTGGTGGATGAACCACAAGATAATATCAGTCGAACTTGAGGGTCTAAAGATTCTGAAGAAGTCTTGAGGAAATTATATACTCAGAAGGTCCCACCGTGATCGCCATTATGTTAGGGTCCCATGATTTGGCAGATTGGCCAGCCAAATGACAGGGTAACATCATACCAGTCTTTGGAGTCCTAGGACCTAGCCTTCCTGGACTCAGATAGGGCTCTCTCTATTGTGCGAAGGATGTGATCTTGTCTGATATGGATGATTGATTTTAGGCTAGTTGTTAAGTGTAATTTGTTTATTTGTTTTGGGTTGGGGTAAGATGATCAAGTAGGATAGGTGGAATGAGAGAATATCAAATCAATAGGGCTATGGGGTCAGATGAATTCTAAGGTGTCTAAATGCTAAAGCAGAGTGTATTGCAAGCCGATTTAGCAAGGTGAGTGGATCCTTAAAGTGATGATGAGGTGTAATGAACATTAAGTTTGGGAAGAAACTAAGAGATATTGAATGTATATAATCTAAAAAAAATGACTCATGAGGTAGGGAAAACCATTAATCTCTATGAATAATACTCAAACTGATAAACATAAAAGATGAACAATCCAGTGGTACATAGAGGCATTAGAACTGCTAACTTTAGGAATCCGCCTTCAGTTTTTTGAGAAAAACATATAAGATAAACAAACAATTCAATATATGGAGAGGGAACTCCTAAACAACATATACCAAACTATCGGGAACTGTGAAACAAGTTGATGAGCTTGGGAAAAGGGCAAGATCGAAACAAGGCCTCTTTGCATTATCCTAATCAATCAGTATTCCATAGGAAAGCTTCACAATGAGTTTTTGAAAACTTTAAATAAATAGGGCATACCATGAATCATATTTATAAGCTAACATAATGATCATTTATGTAACAAAGAACAAGTTTAGTAGGCCTAAGGAGCAGTCAATAATTCTAAAAGATGAACTAAAAGAAGAAAACATCAAAGCTATAGCATGTAGGAGGTTTGAGGTTCTTCCATGAGCATATCTCAACCTATAATTTTCTGATCTATAGCAAGCAAGTAAACTGAAAAAAAAATGAGGACAAGAGAACACTAACAAGTTATAAAAACATCAACATTCACCAAGCTATGGAATCCTGCAAGCAAGCTTCTCCAACATCAAGCCACACAAGTCATTCATTTACTTCATGAAACCAAATATCTTCTCCAAGCTCATAAACCATGTATTTCTCTATAACACATCAAGTCCCAACTATTTACAAATAAATCCTCATGCCTTATATAACAAATAAGGAGAGGAGATCCTACTAGAGCATCTAAAAGCCTATTGGCCAAAGATAAATATCTTAGCTCTTTTTCGACTATCAATGGAAATAAAATTGACTTTTAGGCCTGATATTCCCAAGAAAAATTTCCAAACGCACATTTTCTTAGTCACCACATAGGAACGCAGCACTCTATCTCTGATTCTGAAAATTTTCTAGGTGCGCAGCACCAAAAATGGTCTTTTTGCAGCAAGGTTTTGGAGGCCCTCCTGATGTCGAAAAAGGCTCTGCGATGGCCCGTTGGAAAGATATGGATGTATAATTTCCAAATATACTTTTTTTTTCTCAATATGATCTATGGAAGTTTCCCAAAAAGTATAAAAGTTGAAGGATACCAGGAGCGCAACACTTGCTCAGAAAAGGTGGCAGAAAGGTGAAAAAATGGGTGATTTTGGCCCTTTTGAGGGACCAAAAAAAATCCAAATGAGCTGAAATTTTGTGACCATGCTCCTCTTGTGCCAAGGAATCCAAAAATGTAAATTTTTCCTGCTGAAGATGCTCTGGGAAAAAGCGCAACACCCAAGATGCTGCGCTCCTAGGCTTAAAATTTTGCAAAAAATCAAAAAGTGTTCAATTCTGCTCAAAATTGGTGAGTGAGTACCTCAAGGGTCCTTATATACTTGTAGTGAAGCTTGAGCCAAAATTCCAAGCCTAGCTTGGTATTTTCCATCATTTGGTGTTGGGCCCTTCCTTTGGGAAGTTTTTAGCTTCTTCCTAGCAAACTGATTTCTCTTTTTGTAGTGCTCAGTCATATTTCTCTGCAAGCCCAGATATTTGTTTGCCTTCTATAACTTAGCCTCTAAATGTATATTTTCCCTTTCAGGCCATGATTCTTTGTCATGCTTAATTTCCAAGGCGGGGAGCTCAGTGAGAGGAAATTGTTGTGCTTGGGCTAATTCTTCCTCTCTCTGTTTTTCCAAAGCCTTCCTAAGACCCATAGTCTTAGGCCTCTTCCTAGCTTGCCCCTCTTCCTCATTTTCATCACACTCTTCCTCATATTCCTCATCTTCATCACACTCTTCCTCATCTTCCTCACATTCTTCCTCATCTTCATCATCTTGACCCTCATTGTTTTGTTCATTTTGATCATCACTACTTTCTTCCTGATCACCTTTCTTAGGGGAGGGTGTATGAAGCAGGCTTGTTTGGGAGGGTGATTCATGTGAGAAAGGTGAACCAAGGTTAGTGGAGGGCGATGGAGGAGTAGGAGGAGGATTTTGAGAAGATGATGGCAAGTTTTGTAGTGGGATGGAGGATGAAGTGGTGAAATCATCATGGGTAATAAAGGCCTCCAAAGGAATGCCTTGTTGCTCCAATTGGTGAGTTACAATGACTTTCATAAGAGAGCGATGAAATAGGCTTGTCATCTGCTGGGCTGGAGGCTTCTTTTTCATGATGGTGGACATTTTTTTAATTCTTTTGCAGAGGAAATAAGGCATGTTCAATAGCTTGGTTGTGGTGAAGTGCGTGAGGAGTCTATTATGATAGGAGTAGATTCTGGAGAACCTACCCTCACAGGTAAAGTATTTCATGACAATCTTCATGAGGAGGGCATACTTGTCCAGTAGATGTGAAAAAATAAAAATGGCTTTACACTCAGCTTGACAACTAGGTTTCAAAAATGGATGATAATGGATCAAGTCAATATGTTTCTGTTTAAACCACCTTTCTCCTATGCAAGGCATTCTAGTGGCTTCAGAGATAAAACTGGGGGCCAACTCAAATTTTACCCTTGCTAGATGAACTTTATGCCTGTGAAGCCTTAGGGAAAATAGTTTTGTCAACTGAGGATGGATTTTGACCTTTTGTACCTTTCTGCAGAACTCAAAATACCCTAATTCTTGGAAACAAGAAAAGACAGAAGGAGAGGCTATCGGCTCTTTGGTGTTTATAGGTTCAAACATGTTTGGCTTCCCTCCTTTATTATACTATATTCTTGGTCTTTGAGTCCCATTGTTTAGGTCAACACTCTCCTCTTCAAACATGGTGCTTACTTTACCCCTTCCTCCAACTCTTTAAACAAAAATGATGTTGGCTTATGAAAGGACGAGGAGAAATGCCAACTAAGAAATTGAGGCTCTTAAACAAGATTAAGAGACTTTGCAAGGTAGGTTCAGCTCCCTCGTAATCTTGCTTCAAGTTTACTTTGACATACTCTTAAAGTTTACTGGGTGTGTTTATCATTTTGCAAAAATCATGAGGAGATGGTATTTTTAAGAAAAATACCTTTGGAAAGGCCTTCTAAAACAAAAATGCAACTTTTGAGATGTTTTGGGCAAATTCGGGCACTCTCTGTAGATTTCTGGGCAATGTTGTGTTTTTTTTAGTAGGTGCACAATGTTTATGGTCTGGGCGGCCTCTGCACACAGAAGGCAGGCATCGGGGGAAGTGGTGGGCGCGTAGTATCCAAGGCCTGGGCGAGCCTACATGAGGAATGGGCAGAAGTTATAATGGAAGGTGTGCAACGTCCAGTGCTTGGGCAAGCCTGCACGAGGAACGGGCGGAAGTTATAATGGCAGGCATGCACTGTCTAGGGCCTAGGCAAGCTTGCACGAGGAACGGGCAGAAGTTATAATGGAATGAGTGCAACGTCTAGGGCTTGGGTGAGCCTGCATGAGGAACAAGTAGAGACAGCAGTGATGGGCACACAACATCATGGGTGTCGGGCAGGCTTTACACGTGAAGTCGGGCGCTGGAAGTAGCGGCTGGTTCTGCACGTCAGGCGGAATCAGAAGGGCGCAACTCCCATCTACAAGCATGAAACGTCCTTGTAAAATTCCTAACTAGCCCAAGCTAATGTTGGGTATGTGTTATATTCTTTCCATGACTAGCCCCACGAGCTGTACGTTGCGCCGGGCATAGCAGGGGGTTCATAGGGGGGCGGTAGCCCCCCTTGTTGGGGTTCGGGGCAGCGCCCTGGTGAAATTTTTTTTGGTGTGCGGTCCCACTCATAGGCGGACCCACCCATGTTTTGTGCATGAGTTTGCACATGGTTTTTTGGGGTACGATGGTTTTCGACCCCAGGTATTCTGTAGATTTGGTCAAGGGAACTACGGTTATGTTATAATCCAGGGTTAATGGATTGGGGTTTATGTATGCTTCGGCATGTATATATATGTGTTGTAACACTAAAAGGAATATAATGAAAAATCAAGCTATTCATCCCAATTTGGGATCCAGGGGAAAATCTCTGTGTTTATCTATTTTATGTTTTATGCTCTCGCTATTGTTTATTTTCTGTTATAAGATACGTGTGTAGATAATTTCTGTTCAGGGTTAAAACCTACATTTGGTATCAGAGTTGCTTTGGCTTCAAGGGGACGCCTTTACTGCTGAGGGTGTTTTGCTCGAGCCTGAGGTAGACCCTGTTCAGTGGGAGATCTGCGAGATCGATTATTGCGGTGAAAGAAGATGACAAGCGGCGGAAAGATAGAGATCAAGAAATTTAATGGTCAGAGTTTTGAGTTGTGGAAGCTCAAGATCGAGGATCTGCTGGTGGATAAATATCAGTGGATTGTGGTAGATCCAGGTACTAAACCAACGACAATGTCAGATGAAGACTGGAAGAAACTGGATCGGAAGGCTAAGAGCACAATATGGTTGTGTGTCTCAGATTCATTATTGTTGAATGTATCTGGGGAAGCTACGACGAAGAATTTGTGGGAAAAACTTGGGACTTTGTACCAATCTAAGTCTTTGGTGAATAAGTTGTTCCTACGGAAAAATATGTATAACCTGAGGATGAAGGATGGAGACTCAGTGACAGAGCATCTGAACGCCTTCAATACTGTGGTAAGTCAGTTGTCATCTGTTGATATTAAAATCTCAGATGAAGATAAGTGCATCAGCTTGTTGTGTTCTCTACCAGACTCGTGGGACAGTCTGGCTATTGCAATAGGTAGAAATACAACTACCTTGAATTTTGATGACATTGTCTCAGCCTTGTTGTCGGACGAAATGAGACGGAGAAATATGGAGGGCCAGAATGGAGATGCCTTATCTGTACGAGGAAGGTCCCTAAACAGAAACAAGAATAAGGTTTCGAGTGGGATATCTAAATATATAGGGAGATCTAAATCTCCTGGAAATTTTGTAAAGGTATGTTGGAAATGCAGAAAGGAAGGGCACTACAAAAAGGAGTGCAGATCTAAAGCTCTTGAGAAAGGAAAGGGATCTGATGATGCTCCTTCTGCAGAGGAAAAAACCACCTCGGATGAAGGTGGGGATGTGTATTTGGCTTCTTCTTCAAGTACACATGTAGATCATGAGTCATGGTTGATTGACTCAGGTGCATCCTTTCACTTCACTCCCCATAGGGAGTGGTTATGTGAGTATGAGAAATATGATGGTGGTGATGTCTTCCTAGGGGATGATAGGAAGGCCAGAATCGTCGGACGTGGAAAGGTCAAGCTGAAGCTGCAAGGTGGGAGGATTAGAACACTTCCTGGTGTTCTGCATATTCCTACATTGGCCAGAAATCTGATTTCTGTAAGTAAGATGGATGATGCAGGTGTAAAAACAGTGTTCGAGAAAGATGCTTGCAAGATGGTTCGGGGAGCACTGGTATTAATGCGGGGAGTTCGGACTGGAACTCTGTACAAGCTACAAGGTAGCACTGTTATTGATGGGTGTAACAGTTCTATGGTTCCTGAAAGTGGAGCGGAAAGCCTAGTTGTCTCTGGAGAAAAGACCATGCTATGGCATCAAAGGCTTGGACATATTGGAGAGAAGGGCCTTCGGATACTGCATAGAAATGGTATGGTAGAAGGTATGTCTAATTTCTCTCTAGATTTTGATTTCTGCGAACATTTTGTATATGGGAAGTATAATCGGGTGAGTTTTCCTTCTGGTGCTAAGAGGGCGAACAAGATATTAGAACTTGTGCACGGTGATGTGTTTGGACCTGTGTCAGTTCCATCACTGGGAAAGTCTGTGTACTATGTTTCATTCATAGATGACTTCTCAAGGAATACATGGATATATTTCTTGAGGAATAAATTTGAAGTCTTTGACAGATTTAAAGAATTTAAGGCTCTGGTGGAAAACCAGATAGAGAAGAAGATAAAGGTGCTGAGGACAGATAATGGTGGGGAGTTCTGCAAGAAGGAATTTGAAGAGTTCTGTAAGAAGTGTGGTATAGCATGACAGAAGACTACTCCATACACACCACAGCAAAATGGAGTTGCAGAAAGAATGAACAGAACACTGATGGAAAAGGCAAGAAGCATGCTCAGTGGTACCGGGTTAGGACAAGAATTCTGGGCAGAGGCAGTGGAGACTGCATGTTACTTGGTTAATAGATCACCTTCATCGGCGTTGGAGGATAAGACTCCACATGAGGTATGGACTGGTAAGAAACCCTCTCTTTCACATCTAAGGGTATTTGGATGTGATGCATATGTACATGTTCCAAAGGAGAAAATGACCAAGTTGGATAATAAATCTGAAAGGTGCATCTTTATTAGGTATAAGGATGGTTTAAAGGGTTACAAGCTTTGGAACCCAGAAACAAGGAAGGTTGTGTACAGCCGAGATGTGGTGTTTAGAGAGGTGAAAGATGTTGTTAAACATGAAATCATACCAAAGGAACTTGAGAAGATAGAGTTTGAGCTAAAGGAGGATGAATCAGACTCTACAACAGAAGAAGATTCAGAAGAGGAAGAGCCACAAACCCCAGCTTTGAGAAGATCAGTTCGAGAAAGAAGGCAACCAGAAAGGTATAGTCCATCTATTTTTTGTTCAGGTTTTGCCTTAACTATAATTGATGATGATCCCAGAACTGTCAGGGAGGCAGTAGATTCAGAGGATGGAAAACTCTGGAAGGAGGCCATGGTTGATGAAATGGCATCCTTGCACAAAAATGAGGCATGGGATCTGGTGGAGTTTCCGGCTGGAAGGAAGCCCATCGGGAGCAAATGGGTGTTTAAAAAGAAGATGAATGTAGAAGGCAAGGTGGAGAAATAAAAATCTTGGTTGGTAGCAAAAGGTTATTCCCAGGTGTCGGGAATTGATTTTGGTGATATTTTTTCTCTTATTGCCAAGGTTACTTCTATTAGATTACTTTTATCTGTTGCTGTTGCATTTTATTTTGAGATAGAACAGATGGATGTGAAGACAACATTTCTTCACGGGGATCTAGAAGAGGAGATCTACATGAAGCAACCTGAAGGCTTTATGGTGAAGGGTAAGAAAGAACTAGTATGCAGGTTGAAGAAGTCTCTGTATGGGTTAAAACAGTTACCAAGGATGTGGTATCAGAAATTTGATACCTATATACGGGGACTTGGCTTCACCAGAAGCAAGGAGGATCACTGTGTTTATTTTAAATTAATTGGTGACCGTGTTATTTATTTGGTCTTGCATGTGGATGATATGTTGTTGATTGGAAATGACAAAGAAATTATCCAAGATTTGAAGACCCAACTGTTCTCCAAATTCGACATGAAGGATCTGGGTGCTGCAAACTATATTTTTGGCATGGAAATTAAGAGAGATCGGGAAAAGAGGAAGCTCTGGTTAAACCAGAGGAAGTATGTCGAGACTATATTGCAGAGGTTCAATATGCAGGATAGTAAACCGGTGAGTGTTCCTATTCCTGTAGGTGCAAAGCTGTCTGTTGAACAGTGTCCCAAGACACAAGAAGAAGAGGAGGATATGTCTCGTGTTTCATATGCAAGTGCAGTGGGTAGCCTGATGTATGCAATGGTCTGTACTAGACCAGACATTGCACATGCAGTGGGAGTATTGAGCAGGTTTATGTCAAACCCAGGGAAGGAGCATTGGACAGTAGTGAAGCGGGTTTTCGGATATTTACGTGGCACTAGTGATTATGGCTTGTGCTACCAGGGAAGACCAGGATTGGAAAGAATGTTGGACATTCGTGGTTTTGTTGATGCAGACTGGGCTGGAGATCTGGACCAAATAAGATCTACAAGTGGGTATGTGTTTAGCCTATTTGGAGGTGCAGTCAGTTGGATGAGTAAAAGACAGTCTGTAGTGGTGCTTTCAACTACAAAGGCAGAATACATAGCAGCCACTCATACAAGCAAGGAAGCAGTTTGGTTGCAGAGATTGTGTTCAAGTATGGGGTTGGTACAGCAAGCTATAAGGATAGACTGTGATAGCCAAAGTGAAATTTTCTTGGCTAAGAACCCTATTTATCATTCAAAGACAAAGCACATTGATGTTCAATATCACTTTGTTAGAGATATGGTTGAGGCTAAAAGGGTGTTGCTGGTAAATATGGACACTTTGAAGAATTTTGCAGATGCATTGATGAATTCTGTGAGCACTCAAAAGTTCTCTTGGTGTAGAGAAACAATGGGTGTTGAAGAATTGGCCAAATGACTAAGCTCTCTTGTGGCCCCCTGTGGAAAGAAAACAACAAGTGGGAGAATGTTGGGTATGTGTTATATTCTTTCCACAACTAGCCCCACAAGTTGTACATTGTACCGAGCGCAGCAGGGGGGTCACAGGGGGGGAAACAACCCCCCCAGTCAGGGTCAGGGGCAGTGCCCAGGAAAAATGTTTTTTGGTGTGCGGTCCCACTCATAGGCGGACCCACCCATGTTTTATGCATGAGTTTGCACATGGTTTTTTGGGGTACGATGGTTTTTGACCCCTGGTATTTTGTAGATCCGTTCAAGGGAACTAAGGTTATGTTCTAATCCAGGGTTAATGGGTTGGGGTTTATGTATGCTTCGGCATGTATATATATGTGTTGTAACACTAAAAGGAATATAATGAAAAATCAAGCTGGTCGTCCCGATTTGGGATCCAGGGGAAAATCTCTGTGTTTATCTATTTTATGTTTTATGCCCTCGTTATTGTTTATTTTATGTTATAAGATTCGTGTGTAGATAATTTCTGTTCAGGTTTAAAACCTACAGCTAATAGTAATATTCAATTTTTTTTTGTTTTTTATGCTTATGAATAAAACTGTAAAGGAGGACCAATAATAACTCCTAAAATCAAAATAAATCAATGCTCAATGTGAAACAATTTAAAATCTGAGCTACTTTATTAAACACATGTAAGTGTGAAAGAGGCTGGGCCAATTAACTAGGTCAATAGAACCAAATCCATAGCGCTGTCAACATGCAATGTATCTCCTAAATTCATAGCACAGTTCATGTTGGAGGCCACTCATGTGAATGAAGCTAAATCATAAAGGTGGTTTAGGGTTTGTCAATATTTCCAAATTATAAAAGGAGGAGGAGGACACCAAGGAGGGGGTTGATTATTTGATATTTATAAAGGTGTTTTCTGTTTATACATTCCTTATTCTCTGGCTATTTAGCTGAGAATAGTGTTGTTTAGCACTTCGGTGTTCCTGGTCGGGAATCCCACCTCCTTCCTTGAGCATCTCTTGGAGGAGACTTGTTCTATCTTGTCCACTATCAGGCTTTGGGCCAAGCTTCATCTTCCAACCATAATTCAGATCCTGTTGAGGGTTTTATTGTTTTTGTAAGCTGTAGCAGTGGAGGCTAGATCTATAGAGATCTAGGAAAATCTAGTGCCTCTTCTCAGTGAGTGAGTCTTTTATCCTCCTGGAAGAGTGTATTAGTTGATTGAGGCTGAATTTTTAGATCAAGGCATTAGTATTACTCATTAATGAAGCTAACAGTGCAATTTCCCTTCCATAACTGTGTTATCTGCAAGAGGAAAGTTGCGGGGTGTTTGAGCAACGTTTTTTAGGAGTGATCTCTAGTGTTGAGGAGCTTTCCTTGCACTGTGGTGATACATCGATTGGCCATTCAATCCATGTTACCTTCAGATATGATTTTTATATGGTTCTATTTACTACAAAATTTCTGAATACTACTGCAGGATTGCAACTTAGATCTTAGATCTACTCTCTGTTGTTCATGTTTTTCTCAGATCCCCAAGGGGAATGCATTAAGGATCCCATCTAGTATACAAATCTGTATTGGATCTATATTTTTGTATATAGATATTCTCTATATATAAATTTTAATATATATCAGCTGTAGCATCAATAAAATAACATTTTCAAGTTTTGCAGTCTCATTTTGTTGTTGCAGCACCTCAATCTTGAGGGTTTCTTCATGTAAATCTTATATTTTTCTTTTGTACAATGTATAAGCTTCATCATAGATATGATTTAATGATTTGAATGTGATTATTAAGTCACCACATTGATATTATTCTCATATTCAAAGGAAATTCGTTATTTCTGAAGCAGTATTGTGCATATAGTTGCAACCCCTCTCTTTGGGTGTTTTTCAGCTAAACTAGGTTGTGGGAGACTTGTTTAACCCACCTAGTTTGATTTGTTTTTTCTCTTCTTTTGGATTTAGATCTTATATGAGATGATATAAGGGATCCAGGAGCTACAAACTCATTTCAGTGCACTGAATTCTTAGGAGTGCGTTATTTCAGCAGACTTGCTGTGTGATTCCCATTTTGGGATATTATAGTGGTATCGAAGCATATTTCTTGGCACAACTTGTGCATCATTTGGGTCAATATTATTTCAGAAAAATATGAGCCTCTTAATGATGGAGAAAATAGGTATCAAAGAAGAATACTAAAGAAATATTACACATAAGACAAAGAGAAGAATGGTGAAAACCCTTTATCTGGAAGGATTGGAAGAGAAGATTTTTCTAACACTTTTTCTCAAGCATGCATGAAATGAAGGAAGAAATCAGGGGAGTGAGACATGAAAGACAAGTAGATCTTATGAAATGGTTTTCACATGAAGAAAGCTCCACTACTTCATATGATGTGTGTGAGCATCCAACCACATAGTTTGTTCCACAACATTGTAGCATGCCTACTTTCTTGTCAAAGGAAGGAGGAAGAGGAGGAGCACCCAAGGAGGAATCTATTGGTGATTATCTCCAAGAATATGAATCTCAGTTTCCCAGAGTTCTGTCAACTCAAAGAATCAAGATCCAACACCTACAGTAGGAGGAAAGGGTGCCTTCAGCACATTTTAGGTAGATTCTCTCTACCTACTTTTGATGGATCACCTAAAGAATCATCCAAGTCTTGGGTAAAGAAGCTCGATACATACTTGCAGCTGCACCAAGTATAAGAATAAGAAGCCTTGAGAGTATCAGTGCTGCATATTCAAGGTAAAGCTTATGCCTGGTGGCTCTTTGAGTCATTTTCCTTGAAACATGTCAACATTTCTTCTTATGCAAAGTTTACTAGGGGACTA
This sequence comes from Pinus albicaulis, assembly GCA_034641835.2. Lineage (NCBI taxonomy): Eukaryota > Viridiplantae > Streptophyta > Pinopsida > Pinales > Pinaceae > Pinus > Pinus albicaulis. The sequence goes on along the minus strand of CM076581.1, from coordinate 890,219,131 downwards.
GTAAAAAAATTTGATGAACAATCTGAAACTTCCTCGAGGAAGAAAATCAAGCTAAAGAAGTCTAAATATTTGCATCAGTTGGAAGGATCCATAGATCCAAATCCACTTCTAAACATTACTGAAAGGGTTGAAGATCAGTTGCATACTTTTCCGGAGGCAAAGGCCCCATTTCAACAAGATCTCTTTTCTCAAAGCGAGGACATGAGGATCCCTTCCTCACTAAGAGATCGAGAAAAAGGATCTCTTTATGATGAAGAATTCTCCACTGATGAGGAGAAGAGAGAGAGAGAGAAGAGAAGATCATCTAGCATTGTGCAAGCATGAGGAGACCTATTTTCATTGGGAGAAGGAGGTGAAGCATTAGCTTCCATTAGAGAGATTCTTGCACCCTTGCAAGGAATTCCTAAGGATCTTCCACATGGAAGACATGAGCAGCATGTGTCTTTGCTAAAAAACAAAGAGATAGAACAAAGGAGGGACCACCTAGCTGATACACTATCAGAAGATGGAGAAAATTCTCCAAGAAGAGGCACTCTTACATCACTAAGAGGGGTCTCCAAGTTTCAAGAGGCTTCCACACAAAAATCAAAGGTGAAATTTCACTGTGGAAGCAAGGGAATGTTGATCCCATCTGATAAGCATGGGAGAAATAACCATGAGGCATCATTTTCTTGTGGAAAACCACCTGGGATACCACCTGATTTAGATCTGGTGAAAGGTGTCCCACATCTTGATGCTCCATTCATGAGTCTAGGGAGGATTGGAGCACTATAAGACAAGGCTACAACACTGGGAGGCTTGGGGAAGCTCAAGAAAAAGGGATATTTTTCTCCCTTATCATCAACTCCCACTCTCATATCTATATATGTGCTATGGGAAGAGGAAGACAAGAGGATCAGCCTTCCAACATACACCATTTACATAGGAGATGTCAAGAAGGAGATCAACAACATGGCAGACATTTCTATTGATGCATCATCTGTGCTGTCACTGTTGAGCAGTCTAGATATGTATTGGAAATCCCAACTTCTAGTGGATTATTCCAAGGATCTACACACATGTATGATACTTGATGACTATATGCATGAAGAGGGCTATTTAGTCCAAGAAGAGGTCATCTATCATCATGGTAGGGTCTTCTTGTCTAGAGCTTCCAAGCTCAAGCATGAGATACTACAAAGATATTACAAAGAGTTATGTTTCATCCATATGTACTCCATGAGGATCTACAACATCATCATAAGAGGCTTTGATTGGAAGGGCTTGAAAGAAGAGTTGTATCAGAATTTTGAAAGATGCATAAAGTATGTGGAGTTGGGGCAACAACATGACTCCATAAAGGGGTTATTTCAGCCATCTCTCCCTTCTTTGGGAAGAGGAGGTAGATCCATGAAAAACTCCATGTGTATGAGAGGTATTGATGGTGAGGAATCTTATTATGTAAGTCAAGTTTTATTTTCTGATCATACATATTCTTTCACCATGTTTATGTAGGCCATGGCTCCAAGGAGGAGTAATACATCATGTAAATTTCATGGAAAACAATGGGCCACTCAAATTTCTAAATTTTTCCACTCCCTTGATGAACAAAGGGAGATTCTTTATCATGATGGGTGCTTGCCTAAGGCACCAAACTTATCTCACACTTTCAGCCATAGTGAGATGACTCAGGAAGCAAGTAAGTGGTGGGAAAACCACTTACCATGTACTGATTTGAGGCAGGCAGGAGATGCACTGCGTTGGTATCACATGTGGGACTATGACCCACCTCCTCTTGTTCAATTTTTTGTTCATATGATTGTAATCTTGCTTCCATATATGGATGATGTACTTGTCCTATTTTTGAATTTGTAAGGAGGAAGAATAGGGGGCATGTGTGTACCACATGGGATGGAGGCTCTCTTTGTATACCTTGCTACATATTTCAAGGGAACATGGTTTCAACCATGGTTGTTTCAGTGGGATTCTTGACTCTTTATGGGATGGACTATGTACACCTCATAATGATTTTGGAGGAAAAATTCATGGAATATTGGATTGGTGAACACTCAGCTCATATAAGGGGCTTATCATTTGATTGTGTCACCAATGGATGAGAAGAAGAGTTTTAGCACTCACCTTATCATTTTCTTGAGGAAAAGAAACATTTTGGAGGGGATGACTATAATATTCCTAATTATCCCAAGCTAATAGGAATATTCAATTTTGTTTTGTTTTTCATGCTTATGAATAAAATTGTAAAGGAGGACCAATAATAAATCCTAAACATCAAAATAAATCAATGCTCAATGTGAAACAAGTTAAAATATGAGATACTTTCTTAAACACACTTAAGTGTGAAAGAGGCTGGGTCAATTGGTTGGGTCAACAGGACCAAATCCATAGTTTTTTCTACATGCAATGTATCTCCTAAAGGCACAGCACAGTTCATGTTGGAGGCCACTCATGTGAATGAAGCTAAATCATCAAGGTGGTTTAGGGTTTGACAAGGTTTCCAAATTATAAAAGGAGGAGGAGGAAACCAGGGAGGAGGTTGATTATTTGATATTTATAAAGGTGTTTTCTGTTTAGACGTTCCTTATTCTCTGGCTATTTAGCTGAGAATAGTGTTGTTTAGCACTTGGGTGTTCCTGGTCGGGAATCCCACCTCCTTCGTTGAGCAGCTCTTGGAGGAGACTTCTTCTATCTTTTCCACTATCAGGCTTTGGACCAAGCTTCATCTTCCAACCATAGTTCAAATCCTGTTGAGGGTTTGATTGTTTTTGTAAGTTGCAGCAGTGGAGGCTAGATCTATTCAGATCTAGGCAAATCTAGTGCCTCTTCTCAGTGAGTGAGTATTTTATCCTCCTAGAATAGTGTATTAGTTGATTGAGGCTGCATTTTCAGATCAAGGCATCAGGCTTAATCATTACTAAAGCTAACAATGAATTTCTCCTTCCATAACTGCGTTATCTGCAAGAGGAAAGTTGCAGGGTGTTTGAGAAACATTTTTCAGGAGTGATCTCTGGTGTTGAGGAGCTTTCCTTGCACTATGGTGATCCATGGATTGTCCACCCAATCCATGTTCCCTTAAAATATGATTTGTATATGGTTCTATTTACTACAGAATTTTTGAATACTACTGCAAGACTGCAACTTAGATCTCAAATATACTCTCTCATGTTCATGTTTTGCTTAGATCCCTAAGGGGAATGCATTAAGGAGCCCATCTAGTATACAGATCTGTATTGGATCTATATTTTTGTATACATATCTTCTCTAGATCTAAAGTGTAATATATATCAGCTATAGCATCAATAAAATAATGTTTTTAGGCTTTGCAGTCTCATTTTGTTGTTGCAACACCTCAATCTTGAGGGTTTCTTCATGTAAATCTTCTATTTTTCTTTTGTACACTGTATAAGCTTCATCATAGATCTGATTTACTGATGTGCATGTGATTATTAAGTCACCATATTGATATGATACTCATATTCAAATGAAATGCATTATTTCTGAAGCAGTAATGTGCATATAGCTGCAACCCCTCTCTTTGGGTGTTTTTCAGCTAGACTAGGTTGTGGGAGACATGTTTAACCCACCTAGTTTGATTTGTTTTTGCTCTCCTTTTGGATTTAGATATTAGATGAGCTTATCTAAGGGATAAATGAGCTGAAAACTCATTTCAGTGCACTGAATTATCAGGAGTCCGTTATTTCAGAAGGCTTACTGTGTGATTCCCATTTTGGGATATTACAGTCCTTAAGAAAAAAGCATAGGAGTAGAATGCAGGTGCGTAGTGTCTGTGAAAAAATTCCTGAGGATTCCTTCTGAAGAGAGAAATTTGGGCTTCGCTTTGCCAAATTTGGAATGAGGGGGAAAAAGGCTATTGAAGCTTTTTATACCATCTTTTTGAAAGAATTAAACTTTAAAACCCCCTTTTGTAAAGTCTTTTGTAACAATTTTCTTTTTTAACTCCCTTGGATTGTTTCCTTAGTATTTTTAACCACCGTCTTTTGTTGCATTCGGGAAATTGATTAGACCTTTGATAATTATGCCTTTTTAAATATGTGCAGATTGATATAAAACTTAATTTGCCTCCCTTATCTTTCGAAAACCTACTTCTGACTATGATTGCAGATTTGTGAGAAAATAGAGTTTGAAAAAGAGGCTCTATTTTGTTAGTGAAAAAGGTGTGTAATGCCTTAAAACCACTTCCTTTTGACCTTTTAAGAATTTAGAATTGATCCTTTGATCCAATGGAATCTATGCCCTTTGATCTTACCCTTTAAGATAGTTAGAAACTTTTCTTTGACAATCTCTATTGTTTGATGAATGAGGTTCTTATTTCCACTTATCTTGTACATTTGCTCATCATCCTAATGTTTGAGTTTTTTGGGGATATTCAGTAAGACAACAAAACAGTCTTCTAAGTTTTCAAAGAAAATCATCTTTCTAAATTGATTACTCCTACTTCAACAAAGTTCCCATTGATTTATTTGAGGAGTCTTTGTGCTTTTGTTTCCCAGCTATCTCTCCACTGTTTTTGTCCACTAGTCACATATTTGTATTTTCAACCAAAGTGCACTTACTGCTTTCTTCTTTAGTGTGATTGTTTTTCCTGATAGTGGTCTTAGTTTTCTTATTTCTTCAACTTGTGGCACATCTGATAACTCTTGTCCTTTTGCAATATTGTGGCTAAGGGCAGTTGTCCCTCTACCATTCTTATGCTTGAGGCAACTATCTTTTCAATGATTATATTTGCTGAGATGAACCAGGTTGCTCATATGTTACTAATATTTCTGATATTTTGCACAGACCTTTGTATGAGAATTATTTTGCTTCTTATTATGATATCAAGACCTTTCTTGTAGCTTTCAGATTGTTGTGCCTTTTATCCACTGTAAATGACCTTTTAAAACTTCTTAGGTGTCCCTTTATCATTGCTTTGCTTTAGACTGAACTTCAAGGCATCCCTACAGAGATTCATTGGATATGATAGTCTATTCTTTGTAGATCTTACTGTTGGACCAAGAGAGTGCCTTTGGAAGTTGCTTAATTTCTCCTAAGAATATGACAAACCTCAGCTCTATGTTTTTCTGAATTTACCTTTGATTTTCTGCGAAATGATAGTGCATGGGAAATTTGATGGCGCATGACTTAGGAAAAACCTTATTGACTTTTTTTTTTTGCAAGGTTGCAGAAGGGGCTGTGTGGCTGATGGTTTAAATCAGGGTTTTGAATAAGGTATAGGGTTTAGATACTCTATTTTATGCACTATCATCCTATATAACTATACATCCTTATTTTACTTTTAAATGGATTTTTTAGAAAGACTTTTGACACCAATATTGCTTGAGGAATTTGGTGAGTGGGAGGGAAAACTTGTTTTAACCTGGAAAAAAAAATTGTGAAATAAGATGGCTTAGGCATTAGAGGTAGAGTGATATATACAAAAATATAAAGCATGGATAGAGTAAGGGACATTAGTGTAGGATGGAGTCTCATAGGATGATAGATCGACCATAGCAGATAGAATAGGAGTGCTAGGGGAAAATTTATTTTTGAGGAGATTTCTAGAAGACACAATGATGGTTGAGGTTTGATATCTAGAAATCTAAGACAAAGCATTTAGTCATCTAAAACAGGTGAAAATTACTGATGACTAACAGCTTCTCTCGGGGAGTGTTACACTAAAATTTGTCACCGTGACATTTAGCTGTCTATATGGGTTCATCATTACCTATACTATTATCCCTTAGAGATCCAAAACCCTAATGTTCCTAAACCAAGTCTTGGAATTGGAGAAAAGCTTATTAAAACTCTAAAAACCCTAACTCCGCACTTTTCCCAGTTCTTACCAGTGGTACTGTGGTTTCTTGCTCTATAACTTGCAGTACATCCCACACGTTCTGCTTATTAAAACTACGGACCCCAGTAAAAGGTAAAATAAAAGAAAGAGTAAGTTATAGAAGCCCAGCTGGTCGAATATTCTCCTAGCTGGAGGCTTTAGAAGTGTAATTAGGCTGAGCTTCGCCCCTTCATTCATGAACCTCTATCCCTTCATTAATGGAGATTATCCCTTGGTATTTAGAGCTAAAATCCATTTATGAGAGGACTTTATCCCCCTCTTTATGGAACTGAAACCTCCTTCATTCTCCTATAAATTGAACTCATGTTTCAGTCTCAAGGGTAGACGGTATATTGATGTACTTATAACATGGTTGTTCTGAGGTGAATTGCTGAAGAAATCATAGTCTCTTTACTTGGTATCAATGGTATGAGAACGATCACATACTCATATCCATAGTTTTATGCTAGAGAGGAGAAGGCTTGTCAAACCGATGGAAAACGACTATTCAGGACCCCTAAAGAACCTCTATGACATCAGGGCGACAAGGTTGTAAGGTTACTTCTTATCATACAAGTTAATAAAAATGGATTCTATTTTCTCATTACGTTTTTCATGTATCTAATGAATAATTTAATTCTTGGATTCCTTGATCACTAAGATAGATTAGTTTTTTCTCAATTATTATATCTTGCAGGTGCTTTTAATCATTTTATCTGTCTTTGATTGCAGGTTTCACATGTTGAAGTGACCTATTTTGGAGTAACTGGATAGAATATTTCAGCAAGCATTGGACTTCAAGTAGGGAATTTCCTCGTACATTTTTATTTAATAATTTTGAATCACAAACAATTTAGAGAAAATGGTTTGCGTTTGGATGTTTGTTTCCAGATATCCTTAGGATAATAGGGAGATCACTCTTGTCTGGAAGAGGGATTAATCCGCATAGAAAAATGGTGACTCCACTAGGGAATAGCACTTAGTTTTCCTTTTTATTTTTCAGATTGAATTTTAAGAGTCTTCTGATTTTGATTAGTCTTAAAATTGGGTTGGGTAGATAACTTATCAGAATCCCTGAAAATAAAATCTGAATTTTTTTTTTTTTTTTTTTTGTATTTTTCCTAGCCTTCACGGTTTTTATTTAAAAACAGTGTGGTAGCCTTTGCACTTTTTAGTTCAGAATAGTGCGGTACCACACTGTTCTCCATTGGAACCTGCGGACTTGTGGAAATTTTTTGAAAAATTAAGAATTCTCTTTTTAGGAGCCAGATTACCAGATTCTCTGTGTTTTCCCCTGCAACTTGTCTTGACAATCAAAGTCTTATGTGTGAGTTTCTTTCAACAAAATTTTTGTCAGTATCTATTAAGATGATTGGGTGTTTTGAGTCTCTTTTTTGAGAAACTCTTAATTTGATTTCCTTTGGTCATTACTTCAAGGTTTGTCTCAGTCTCTTAACAATTTTGCATCTTTTTTATTTTGCTTTTGCAAAAACATTTCTCCCTCATACGCTAACTGGAGAAGCTTCTAAGTGGTATGTCAACCAAGCCTCCTCCTCTCATACTAATTTTGTGACTCTTGTCAAGGCTTTTATGTATTCCTTCTAGCTTGCCCTTCGTTGTGACACTGGTACTGAATTTTTGACCTCTTTTCGTCAATCGTATGCAACCCACCTATCCGCTCATGTCCAGGAATGGCAGAGAAGAAAGAGCCTATGTCGAGTCCCTGCCTTCTAAGATCATGTCTACATGGACAGGTTTCTCAGATCCCTTTTTTTGCTATTGGAAAATATGTTGCATCTCATTTCCCTCATATAGAAGAAGCTGCCCTCCAGATTGTTTTGAAATATGACCTGATTTATGCACAGTATGGTTATGTTTATACCATCTTACCTAATCTCCATAGACCTAGTGGTGCCAACACACTGGGGGAATCCCATGCCGTCGATGGTATCGTTGGAGCCCTTTCTCATCCCTACACTCATCCTCCCATGGGTTATGGCTTCCCTCGGGGACTGTTACAATAAATATTTTCACCATGACATTTAGCTATATATATGGGTTCATCATTACCTATATTATTATCCCTTATAGATCCAAAACCCTAATGTTCCTAAACCAAGTCTTGGAATTGGAGAAAAGCTCATTAAAACCCTAAAAATCCTAACTCTTCACTTTTCCTAGTTCTTACCTACAGTACCACGGTTTCTTTCTCTATAACCTGCGGCACATCCCACACGTTCTGCTTATTAAAAATGTGGACCCCTGTAAAACGTAAAATAAAATAAAAAGTAAGCTCTAGAAGCCAAGATGGTTGAATATTCTCCTAGTTGGAGGCTTCTAGAAGCGTAATTAGGTCAAGCTTCACCCCTTCATTCATGAACCTCTATCCCTTCATTAATGGAGATTATCCCTTTGTATTTGGAGCTAAAATCCCTTTATGAGAAGAATGTATCCCCGTATTTATGGAATTGAAACCTCCTTCATTCTCCTATAAATTGAACTCATGTTTCAGTCTCAAGGGTAGACAGTAGATTGATGTACTTAGATTTTTTTTGTTTTGAGGTGAATTGCTGAAGAAATTATATTCTCTTTACTTGGCATCAATGGTATGAGAACGATCACATACTCATATCCATAGTTTTATGTTAGAGAGGAGAAGACTTGTAAAACCAATGTAAAACGACTATTTAGGACCCCAGAATAACCTGTATGACATCAAGGAGACAAGGTTGTAAGGTTACTTCTTATCATACAAGTTAATACAAATGGATTATATTTTCTCATTAAGTTGTTCATGTATCTATTGAATAATTTAATTCTTGGATTCCTTGATCACTGAGATAGATTAGTGTTTTCTCAATTATTATATCTTGCGGGTGCTTTTAATCCTTTTATCTCTCTTTCATTGCAGGGTTCACATGTTGAAGTGATCTATTTTGGAGCAACTAGATAGAAGATTTTAGCAAGCGTTGGACTTCAAGTAGGGGCATATCCTCATACTTTGTTATTTAATAATTCTGAATCAAAAATGATCTAGAGAAAATGGTTTTCATTTGGATGTTTGTTTCTAGATATCCTTAGGATACTAGGGAGATTGCTCTTGTCCGCAAGAGGGATTAATCCACATAACAAAATGGTGACACCACTGGGTAATAGAACTTAGTTTTCAATTTTATTTTTTAGTTTTAATTTTAAGAGTATTTTGATTTTGATTAGTCTTAAAACTGGGTTGGGTAGATAAATTATCATAATCCTTGAAAAGGAAATCTAAATTTTTATTTTTTCTGTATTTTTCCTGGTCTCCATGGTTTTTATTTAAAAATAGTGTGGTAGCCTCCGCACTTTTTAGTTCAGAATAGTGTGGTACTGCACTGTTCTACATTGGAACTTGCGGACTTGTGGAATTTTTTTGAGAAATTAAGAATTCTCTTTTTAGGAGCCAGATTACCAGATTCTCTGTGTTTTCCCCAACTTGTCTTAACAATCAAAGTCTTATGTGTGATTTTATTTCAACAACTTTTGTGTCAGTATTTGTTAATATGATTGGGTGTTTTGAGTCTTTTTTTTGAGAAACTCTTAATTTTAATTCCTTTGGTCATTACTTCTAGGTTTTCCTTAGTCTCTTAACAATTTTGCATCTTTTTGCCTTTTTTTTTTGCAAAAAAATTTCCCCCTCATATGCTTACTGGAGAAACTACTATGTGGTATGTCGACCAGGCCTCCTCCTCTCACACTGCTTTTGTGACTCTTGCCAGGGCTTTTCTATCTTCCTTCCAGCTTCCGCTTCGTTATGACACTGGTACCAAACTTTTGAAATATTTTCGTCAGTCGTATGCGACCCGCCTATCCGCTCATGTCTAGGAATGGCGGAGAAGAAAGATATTATGTCGAGCCCCTACCTTCGAAGATCATGCCTACATGGACTAGTTTCTAAGATACCTTTTTCCTGCTATTGGAAAATATGTTGCATCTCATTTCCCTCATACCGAAGAAGTTGCCCTCCAGATTGTGTTGAAATATGACCTAATCTATGCATAGTATGGCTATGTTTATACCGTCTTACCTGATCTCCCTAGACCCGGTGGTGCCAATGCACCGAGGGAATCGCATGCCACTGACGGTATCTTTGGAGCCCTTTCTCATCCGTACACTCATCCTCCCATGGGTTATGGCTTCCCTCGAGAACTGTTACACTAAAATTTGTCACCATGACATTTAGCTGTCTATATGGGTTCATCATTACCTATATTATTATCCCCTATAGATCCAAAACCCTAATGTTCCTAAACCAAGTCTTGGAATTGGAGAAAAGCTCATTAAAACCCTAAAAATCCTAACTCCACACTTTTCCTAGTTCTTACCTATGATACCGCTGTTTCTTGCTCTATAATCTGCAGCACAACCCGCATGTTCTACTTATTAAAACTGCAGACCCCCGTAAAAGGTAAAATAAAAGAAAAATTAAGTTCTAGAAGCCCAACTGGTCAAATATTCTCCCAGCTAGAGGCTTATAGAAGCGTAATTAGGTCAAGCTTCACCCCTTCATTCATGAACCTCTATCCCTTCATTAATGGAGATTATCCCTTGGTATTTGGAGCTAAAATCCCTTTATGAGAGGACTTTATCCCTCGCTTTATGGAGCTGAAACCTCCTTCATTCTCCTATAAATTGACCTCATGTGTTAGTCTCAAGGGTAGACAGTAGATTGATGCACTTAGAACTTGGTTGTTTTGAGGTGAATTGCTGAAGAAATCATACTATCTTTACTTGGCATCAATGGCATGCGAACGATCACATACTCATATCCCTAGTTTGATGATAGAGATGAGAAGGCTTGTCAAAACAATGGAAAATGAATGTTCAGGACCCCGGAAGAACCTGTATGACATCAAGGCGACAAGGTTGTAAGGTTACTTCTTGTTAATCAAGGTTGTCATTGATGTCAATGTGGCATTGACCGAGATGTAAATATTCTTGAGATGCCTGGTTCCAGATGATGATGCCATGACTCTTGGTTGACTAGGATACTATCAATGAAGATGTCAAGTAACGAAGAATTCAAAACACTAATTAAGGATGTCGTGAGTACTTGATATGGATGTTGAATACTATCATGATGAAAAGTCCCTCTTGGTTAATAAGGATGCCATGAATGATGATGTGCTTGCTCTTGATGAAGATGACCTAGAAATCATGATGATGTCCTTACTCTTGATGAAGGAGTCCTTCTTATTGATGTTGCATATGGTTAATGACATATCACTGCACTATCTTGATGACATGGTGACATTGATGGCACACATGATGACGTATATGGTGATGAAATGGACAATGAAGGAATTGGAGATCACTTGATGACATATGATGATTAAAGACATAACAAGTGGAGACCTCACTTAAAAAAAAAAAATTGGTGACATATGACAATGAAGAAGCTCTTGTTGTCCTAATCATTTTCTACACAAAATAATTCAAGGGTAATAATAAAGATTTTTTTTCCACCATATTAGAGGCAACCTTTCTCAATGGGACCTATCTCATCTTAAAGATTATTTTTTCCTCTTTCCAATGAGCCCTTACATGCCTTGAAACTCCTAGTAGTTTGTGAGAAAATGAAATTTCAAGTTTAAAATAATATTTTTTAAGGCCTAGCCGACCTATGCTCAGTTCCTTCATGTTGGCCCTCCAACCCAACAGACAGGTATTTTCATAAAGAGAAATCACTATAAATACAAGATTGCAGATCCTCATTTCAATCACCAATTTTCGGGCAAAAATTACAGACATATACCACAAGAAGAACAGTTGAAAATGAAAGCTGAGGAGATTAACAAAGCATATTGTTTTGGGCAAATACATTTATATTTCTTTGATGCTCGAATTACAAGCTTGGATTGTTGAACATTTTTTGAGCTAAATTTTTAATAGACAAACCTATTGACTGTGGAGGAAAAATTTCAACCTCGAATTTATTGTGTGGGAGCTCGGATCCTTGGTGCCTTAATGCTACACCAGCGATAAATATTGCTTATCTGTTGTGAGAAGGCATTGAAAAGAGTAAGAAGACGTTGAAATATATTTTAGAGCTGATTTTGAAGATTCCTTGGAGCAACTTGTGTAGATTGAAGACATCTTGTGGAGAAGCCTATTAAAGACACCTTCAAATATTCTTGAAGACATTTGAAGGACCTCTAAGACAATATTGGAGACCATGATGCATTGAAACCATCATCAGGTAACTTGGAGAAATTGTTTGGGTACGATGAAGAGTAGTGTTTGCACCTTCTAAGAAGAAAAGGTTGTCATTGATGACGTGATGTGTAGATTACAGTGAAAAGCAAGCTGAATATTGTCAGGTCTCGTTGCAGAAGACATTAAGAGCTGTAAGTATAACCAAATATATATTTACGAAATGAAGCAGGAGGTTGGAGCCTCATAGAGACACGGTTGGCGTCTTGGAAGATAGGGTTGGAGCCCTTTAGGTTGGTGCCTTGGAAGATAGGGTTAGAGCCCTAAAGGATAGGAGTCCTTAAGAGACTAGGTTGGAGCCTGTACCAGATATAGGGTTGGAACCCTTGAGGCTGGTGCCTCAGAATTGAAAAGGTTGGAGACTTGGAAGTCCAATTTGGTGCTTGGAAAATACAGGTTGGAGCCTAGGAGATTGAAGATTGGTGTCTTCATCTAGGGTTAGAGCCCTACATATATTGTACTTGATTTATTTTAAAGAATAAATTAATAAAATCATTTATTTTTATTTTTCATTTTGTGTTCTACATATAGGTGATATAACTGGTAAAATTAACAATTAAAATAAATATTGATTCACCCCCCTCTCAATGTTTCCAAAAATTGGTTTCAGAGCTAGTACCTTCACTCAAAGCCTAACAGCTTGAAGGTTGATCATTAGAACACAAATGGCAAAGCCAAGAAAGAAAGTCTCCAATCATCCTAAATAAATGTCTTTCTGAACCATTGAAATTGAAGTAAATCAATTTTCGAAGGCTCCATTGTTCAATGGAAACTTTGATATATGGGTGGAAAAAATGAGGAATTTCTTGAAGACTTAAGGAATTGAAGTTTTTAAATTAGTTATTACTGATAGTAGGCTGGAAGGAGAATCCGAGTATGATACAAGAGCAATGAAAGCAATCTTGAATGGGCTACCTGATTCTATGAAGGCCAATTTGCAAAAATGTTCATCAGCAAAAGGCATATGGGACAAAGTTCATGATCTTCACTCAAAAGGAGAATTGAAAATGATCTCTAGTCAAGAAGATGATGAAAAACAAGAAATAATTCCAGAATCCATCAACAAATCTGGAGATAAGAGAGATGAAAACAAGGCTAAAGAAGACCTAGAAGATGAAGAGAACAAAGAAGACTTTGAAGAAGATCTCCTGAATAAACTTATGGCTTCCATGGAAGAGATTAACAATTTGAAAAAGGAAAATGAGGAACTTAAGAAGAAATCACAAGATGGTAACCAAGACAAGACAAGGAAGGAAGTTAACTTTTTCAATGTTCAAGTACAAGAAAGGGATGAGGAGCTTGCCAAAATGGAGGAATTTCATCAAAACAAAAGAAATCATCATGAAGAAGTCATATCTATGAAAAATCAATTGGATAAGGCAAAGAAAAGGGAAGAAGCTTTGTCAAGCCACCTTGAACAAAGAATTAAGAGCTTGAACAATCTTGAAGCAGAGATTGGTCAATACAAGGAATAGGTCTCCTCTCTTATATCTCAACTAGAAGAAGCAAGGGAACAAGCACAAGGAGCTGAGAAGGCGATGGAAACTTTGGCATTCATAGAAGGACAATTTGTTGAAGCAGAAAATGACAGAAATATAATGACATGCCAACTAGAAGAAAAGGATGAAGAAATCCTCAAACTAAAATCAAACATCAACCTTCTAAAGGTCGGAACATGTGAACCTACAAGAATAAAAGAAGAAATGGAGAGAAGTCTAGAAAAGAAGAATGAAGAAGTCTTCATAATGAAATGAAATATCATCACCCTTAAAAATGAAGCACATGAAGCAACAAGGATGATGGAAGAAATGAAGAAGCAACTAGTCATCAAAGATGAAGATTGTGAAAAATTGAAAGGAGAAATTGTCTCTCTTAAAAAGGAAGTTGACTTGTTGAATAAGAACTGGAAGAGTTCTCAAACCCTAGATGACATCCTAAGTCATGAAATATCCCCCCTTGATAAATCAGGTCTTGGCTATGCAGTTGAACCCTCAAGCAAGAATAATAATGCTTCAAACAACAGGGATGTGAGGAAGCCAAGAAGAAATGATACTCCCAGTTCTAGCAAAGGCAAGAGTCAAGATTACATTATAAGAAACCATACTCCAAGGAGATTTATAGATGATGTAAAGAATACAAAAGGAAATAAATATCATCAAATAATTCCAAGGAAAAAAGACTTTATAAGTACTTCAAGGAACTCTTCATCTCCTAGGTACCAAAGTATATTTCTTGGTTATTGCTATTCTTGTACAAACTTTGGGCACGTGGAAAAATATTGTCGGGAATATCACAAAGACATATATAATGGTCCCCGTCAATCTCCTAGAAGCAATTTTTCATGAAGAAGTAATGATCTCTCATTCATGAACAAGATGGAGTGCTTCAATTTCCATAATATTAGACACATGGCTCGTGATTGTAACTTGACTTGGGTCCCTCAACAAGCTAAAATTATGTCAACTAAGCCAGAGAAGAAGGTTACACAAGTATGGAGAAGGAAACAAGTTGGGTCAGGAAGTCTCTTTAACACTCCAGTGAACAACACATGTTGTTGACTAGATGAATTCATCCTTGATATTCCAAGTATTTGATGGTGAAACCTTTCCAAAAAGAGACCATGCATATAGTTAGGGGGAGTTTGAGATTCTTGAGTATTCCTGCAAAAAGTGATTCGTGAGTGGGCCCTATAAAATCCTTAATGAGTTACACATGGACAATCTTGATAAATCATCTCTCAGAAGTAACTCCATTGAAGAAAAACATGATATTATGATGATTCCTTCTACTTGATCACACAAGGTGAGAAATCCTTCATGAGCTAAAGGAATTTGTGTAGACAAGGGGAGATGGTACATCACATGAAGAAATACAAACACATCTATCATGGAACATATTGCTAGAAGAAAAAGCACCATGGCAGGGGGAGTAACATACCCATGAAGGAATAAAATTCATGAAGAAAAGAAGCAACTTGACAGAGGGAGTATTTGGGAACCTTGTTTGCCATTGATGTCAAAGGGGCAGAGAAATTAGAAGGGTAACAATATTGCCACCAATGAAAAAGGGGGAGATTGTTAATCAAGTTTGTCATTGATGTCAATGTGACATTGACCGTGTTGGGAAAAATACTGAGAGGGGGGGGTGAATCAGTATTTACTGCATACTCAAAACTTTTCACTTTTTCATGCTCTAAAACCCATACGCTACTTTGCTGAAGCCAACTAGCGTATACACGCAGATATCCTTCATAAAACTCGCATATACACAGAGATCTAATTATGCCATTAGTTCTTCACTTATATCATTCCATCATTCATTCATTAGATGTTCTATAAACAGTAAACATGTGCAGTAAGAACAGAATAAACCATCACACAAAGCATCACATATGAACACCAGGATTTTTAGGTGGAAACCCAAGTCGGGAGAAAACCACCGCTGCAGTTGCTCAGCCTTCAATATTTTATTATAGAGAAAACATATTACAACATATGTGTTGGCGCAGACTTGACCAGCACGCAGGCACCCACCTGCGCTCGTTTACCAGCCTCTCCTGGAAGGGAGCTCCAACCCCCTGACTCGTTTACCAGCCTCTCCTGGAAGGGAGCTACGACCCCCTGACTCGTTTACCAGCCTCTCCTGGAAGAGAGCTACGACCCCCCGATCTCGTTTACCAGCCTCACCTGGAAGGGAGCTACAACCCCCTGACTGAAGGCTACAACCCTCAGCACCACCTTGGACCACGTTTCATCAATTTTCACACTGGATCCAACAACTTCAATAGAACACAACTTGCAGGCCATGTTTCATCATATTTTCAGACTAGACCCTTTTCATCCTTTCAAGCTCAACCATACAACCAAACTGATACAGGCAACTCAAAACAGTAGAATACAGATAGCAGCAACACAGCAGATTAGATCAGATATTTCTTACCACAGACTTCAGCAAACCCTAGTTTGCATACGTGCTTTCCTTTCACTGATGTCGCATATATACGTGCTTCCGTCCACATAAACTCGTGTATACCTCTGTAAAAATTACAGAGCCAATTTCATTGCGCATACACGCTTTTTCTTCAGCGAAGCCGCGTATATACGCGCTTCCTCCGCGGCGAAGTAGCGTATAGATATTCAATCATTATAGAGCAGCGTACTTCTACAGATCAGACATTCAATTCAGATTTACCTTTTTACTTCAGACAAATGTTCGCCTAGATGTTCGCCTCATCACAGATCTAGTCATTCCATAAGCAAATACAAGTATATTTCAGATCTAGATCCCCTTCTTCATCACCCCTTCATTGGTGCATCATACATTCAGATCCTTCATTCAATTCTAACCCTTTCCATTCAGATATACTCCAGAGAGAAGTATTCATTCAAGCTCAGACATCTTGCACCCACGCTCATAATTTGCACAATGAGTTTCTTCTCCTTATATAGGTTTATCCTTTTTCAATACCATGAGCCCCTTTTTCAATACCATGCGCCAAAACAATACCATGAGCCCAAAACTACCTGGACGGGGTCAATTAGGCAGATCATTACCCAATACAATGGGTCAATACCATGGTGGTTACCCCTGGTGTTGCACTTTTTGAGCGCTATTGCCCATACGCGACTTGGAACGTTCCTTTCCGCGTGCATACGCGACTTCCCCTAGGCCAATCCGCATATACCTAGAGACATACTCTTTTTCATCATAGAATTAGCACATGCTGAATTCCTTTCTTCATTGCCTTCTGTTCACACTGTAGATACATCAGATTTCCTTTATCAAGGACATATTCTCTCAAGCACAACTTCATCAAGTAAGTTGTCATCCTCTTTGTCAAGAGGGTTGCCTTTCAAGGACAACACTCAGCATTATATTATCAACAAACATCATATCACATTATATTTACATCATTTACCAAGTCCATCAAGTCAAGAATAACTTGATCAGGTGGTTTGCCATCAAGGACAACACTCTGCATCATATTGCCAACAGACCGAGATGTCAATATTCTTGAGATGCCTCGTTCCAGATGATGATGCCATGAATATTGGTTGACTAGGATAATACCAATGAATATGTCAAGTATGTTATGGCCTAAATCTACCTCAGTCTGAGAAAGGCAAAATCTAGGGTAACATCAAACCACGCTTAACCTGGTAGCTAGCCCTACCAGATCAGGAGAGAGCTCTTTCCTTGTCAATCTCAGCAAAAATTGATCAATGAGGCTTGAGATGACTTTAATGAAGGCTGATTTTGGGCTAGGTATGTATGCAAAGAGTTTTTTTTATTTTAAGGGTGTTTTGTTGGATCAAAGGGAAAGGAAGATTTTGGGTCTGGGAAAAAGGATCAGTTTTGCAGAGATCTGAATAGAGAAAGGTAGGAAATTTATTTGAAACTTTCAATTTGAAGGAAATGGAGAGTTGAGACAGGTGAAGAGTTGAAGAGGGAAATAAACCTTCAAGGATCCTCTCCAAACAGCTGAAAACATAGAAAATTAAACAAACCCTAGGTAGAGCGCTGCAAATTTTAATGAATTATATGTTTATCCTTGTTTGTTTAAGTTAAGAAGAAATAAGAGAGAAAATGGTATACATAAAACACCAATAGACTTACATTTACAGAGAGAAACACACTATCAAATAAAAATGCCACATGAATCCCATAGAGTGCTGCAAACTCTAGTCTATTCCTTTGCCAAACTATAGAGATGAATGTACAATGATGCTCAAAGAATTCCCAAGAGTCCAACCATGCTAATGACTGAAAAACCACAAGATATAGACAAAAAAACACTCATCCTAGCTTATAGAGGTCGAGCTCATGAGTTTAGGATCCGCTCCAACAAAATCTAAACTGAAAACTAGAAAGTAGGCAGTGGAATAGCTTGCCTCTAAAAATTAGGAAACTAATTCATTCAGTTGCAAATTACCCTTTGATGGATGAATCTACCTCTATGAGTGAAAATTTAGCAAAAATACATCAAGATCCATCAAATTACATCAAATTACATCATGATTTTGATATTTAGAAGTAAGAAAGTCAAACTGTCAAAAACTAGGCGAAAAACAGAGTTTCTGGGTTAAAAATGAGCAAAATCCTCCAATGCGCCGCACCTATTTGCTGCTGATTTTGGAGGCCTTACCAGTGTCCAAATTTTCTCCAAGTGGGATTTTTGGAAATTTCTGCCTGTATGCTTTCCAACACAAGTGGAATTTCTGAATTTGGCCTTCATTTTCCCCTCCAAAACTGAGTCCTCCCAACACTACTTCCTGTGTCAAAAAAGGGGCAGAAAGGTCATTTTTGGGGTGTTTTTGACCCTTTTGGAAGCCCAAAACCTGTCAAAATTTCTTGGCCATTGGTAGGCATGCATATGTTTCCATGAAAAATCCAAAAATGTTGATTTTGCATCAAAAGGAGCCCGCTATCAAAAGCCCACGTCAGGTGGCGCGGCGCATAGAGCAGAAAATTATGTTTTTAGGCCAAAAATTCAAAATTTGCAAAAAGTCTCCCAATTTTTTTGAAATTTGGGCTGAATTTCCTCCATTAAGTGCTATGCTGAGCCAAGGAATCCTCGGCCAAGATTTGGATTTTATCATGCTTTTTCCACCGCTTTGAGGCCTTCTTCAATTTGGCCTTCAAGATCTTGATCCTTGCTTTGCAAACATGGTTTCTCGCCCAATAATGACTGGCCATGTGCCTCAACATGTTCTTTTCATTGTTGGATTTCTCCAACAGCTTTTCCAAATGCATATTTACTCTTTCAAGCCAAGTTTCACGATCAGCGTCAATTTCTTGCTCAAGTGATGTCATCTTGGTTTTGCTCTTTTTAGCAGCTTGTTGGTTCTCACGTATGTTTTGCAGCTCCATAATGGTTTGTTGATCCTCTAGATGTTTTTTTATTTTCTCAAGGTATTTGATTATCCACTGGGCTCTTTTTAGTTTGAGGGACAAAGCATTGATATCCGCCCGTTGCTCCCGAATGATATCTTTAAGCTTTGAGCTTGGTGAGCCCAAATTAGTGTCATCATCCTGAATGAGGATGAAATCTGTCTCCTGCCCTCGTGAAGGCCCCTCATCATGTAATGGCCTCTTACCCTTGTCCTGTACCTGCACTGTTAATGGAGGAAGTGAGACCCCTTCCACCCCGGGTGGATATAATACTCGCTTGGCTGTTGCAAACAACTTTCTAGTGCCCCTTTGATAGGTGACAAACACCAGCACACTAGTGGTTTGTGTCTCATGACCCTCCTGCTGATGTGAGGGTCCACCTGTCTCATGAAAATCTTCCATAGGTACCTGAGGAGCTGTGAATAACTCATGTGAAATGAAATCCTCCCATGAAATTTCCTACAAACCAAGCTGATGCATGACCACAAATTTGATGAGTGAAAAATGATATAGACTGTTCAACTACTGTTGAGGAGTTTTCTTTGCACTAGGGTAGTTATCTTCTCAATATTTCGGCACATGAAGTAGGGGAGATTCATCATTATCAACCTGGTAAAGTGCATTAGCAATCTGATATGATAGGCATATAGGCGAGAAAACTGGCCTTCACAACTAAAATATTTTATTATGAGTTTCATCAAAGGAGCATATGAGTGTCTCAGGTACCGAAAGGGAAAGAATCTGCCGAGTTGTCTCAAAAAACCAAGCTTGATGTATGGCTCATAGTGTTCCCTGTCAATTTGCTGCCTTTTATTCCATTGCTCTCCAAAATTTGGAATACCAGTTGCTAGGGAGATTGACTCCGGTGTCAAGGTGAATGTCACACCCGCAAGAGTGACTTGGCCATCATGTAAATGAAGCACAAAAAATCTGGCCAACTCATGATTGTATTGGATTCTAGCAACCATCTCACAAAACTGATAACAACACTATTGTTGAAAACATTGATATTAAGAGGGTAGGTTTGCAGTTCAGCAAGTGAAGTAGGTTCCTCCCGTACATGTCTACCACTCTTGTGAGGTATCCTTGGTGCATGCAATTCGGTTGGAGAGTCACTGTGTGTTTCTGCATCTCAGTCATAAGAGGAATCTGAAGTCATGTTTTCCAAAGTTTGTGTTTTCTTAGATGAGTATGAAGAGTTTTAGGTGTCTTTGATCTTTTGTTTCCAAGTGTAGGAAAATGTGTGAGGGAATATGAAGGGAAAGGGTAAGAGGGATTTTGGGAATGTTTCCAATTGGAATTTGGGGAATTGAAGGGTTTTAGGGACAATTTCTAGACTTTTGGGATAGCAATTGGGGTTTGGGAATTTTTTAGCTAGGATTTGGGATGGGAGTGAATAAATTTAGGGATATAGGGAACAGGGAAATGGTTTGATGAAACTAGAACAATAGTGAGGGAAAAAAGGTGAGGGGGTGATGGCCACAAAAAATCAATTTGCAAACCCTAGGCAATCATGTCTTGAGCAAGGAAGTAGGGTTTGAATTTATTTTTTATAAACCCTCATAAAACATCTTAAGACACACGTTTATGGCAATAGCAAAGTGGTTTGACTTACTTTGGACTGGATTAAAACGAGCAATTTGAAGATTTGAATGAAATCGTGGAGCAAATGGACTGTGGCTCTATGCGCCGTGCCACAAACCTAACGCGTCGCGCCTCCCTGATGCGTCGCGCCAGTGTATTTTTAACACTGTGGAGCCCGATTCAATGCGTCGCACCAGTTATATGCGCCGCGCTACCTAGCCAATCCGTCGCGCCCACAAACTTGCACAACTTTGCTGCAATTTTTCTCCCTACGGCCTTTTCTTGCTCACTCTGTCTTATTGAAATGCAAATGAGCCCTTTGAACATGAAAAATGACTTATATACAAGAAAATTTAATTTTCCATTCATAAAAACCCACTTTTATAATGTTCACAATTGACACTTTCTTTCCAAACTCTGTTTTAGGTAGTTTGCTTCATTTTGCCTCTGATTAACTGAATGACTTGCTCTTTATTTGCGTTGCAGGGGATGGAGTTGCTGAAGTTTGACAAGGTGAACAGGGTTTCCATTGAAATTATTTACAATTGAGATAACATGAAATTACATTAAATTTATACATAAAAGATCAAATACTCTATTTTTCTCAAAATAGAGTTTTGAGGAAAAATACATTTCTAGGCATATGATGACGAAACTTATTTAGTACTGGAACTTTATTCTACACTTGCTGACCATTATTGGAAATTTTGAAGACTTTTGTGATGAAAACCTAGACCTAATGGGATTGAAAACCCTAGAAATTACTCTTACAAATTTAGAAACAAAAAGTGAGTGCAGATGATCTTGATGAATGAAAATGGGCCAGCAGGTAAAGGACATGAGAAAAAATGTATAAAAATCCACTACCGTCAGAAGATCCATGCTCTTAGTGGAATGTTAACTGAGTGAGACACCTAATATGCAATGCAACAAGATAATTTTGATCACTGACGGAAGGATGAAGATACCGACACTAACAAAGTCACGAACAAGTCAAAACACTAATGAAGGAAGCCCTAAGTACTTGATATGGATGTTGGATACTATCATGATGACAAGTCCCTCTTGGTTAATAAGGATGCCATGAATGATGATGTGCTTGCTCTTGATGAAGATGACCTAGAAATCATGATGATGTCCTTACTCTTGATGAAGGATTCCTTCTTATTGATGTCGCATATGGTTAATGACATATCACTGCACTATCTTGATGACATGGTGACATTGATGGCACGCATGATGACGTATATGGTGATGACATGGAAAATGAAGGAATTGGAGATCACTTGATGACATATGATGATTAAAGACATAACAAGTGGATACCTCACTTACAAAACAAAAACTTGGTGACATATGACAATGAAGAAGCTCTTGTTGTCCTAATCATTTTCTGCACTAAATAATTCAAGGGTAGTAATAAAGAAAAATTATTTTCACCACCTTAGAGGAAACCTTTCTTAATGGGACCTACACCACCTTAAAGAGGATTTTTTCATCTTTCCAATGAGCCCTTACTTGCCTCTAAATTCCCAGTAGTTTGTGAGAAAATGAATTTTCAAGTTTAAAAATAATATTTTTTAAGGCCTAGCCAACCTATGCTCAGTTCCTTCATGTCGGCCCTCTAGCCCAACAGATAGGTATTTTCATAAAGACAAATCACTATAAATATAAGATTGCAGATCCTCATTTCAATCACCAATTTTCAGTCAAAAATTACAGACATATACCATAGGAAGAACAGTTCGAAAATAAAGTCGAGGATATTAACAAAGCATATTTTTTTGGGAAAATACCTTTATATTTCTTTGATGCTCGGATTACAAGCTTGGATTTTTGAACATTGTTTAAGCTAATTTTTTAACAGAAAAACCTATTGACTATGGAGGACATATTTCAACCTCGAATCTGTTGTGTGGGAGATCGAATCCTTGGTGCCCTAATGCTACACCAATGATAAAGATTGCTGATCTGTTGTGAAGATATCATTACTTTTCTGTGACTGCTGATTTGTGTTGGTTTACCATAGCAAAGAATAGACCTCACACCAATAATTATTATTTCAAGCTCGGATCACTGTTTGAAAGCCCTGGTTTGCAGCCTGAGTAACTTGGATTGTTGGACAGTTTTGTGGAGTGTTGGAGGGTTCAAACTTGCTGCTACATGGTGTAGTTTTAGTAACCCAAACTCGGTCCTGTGGGTGTAAATTATGGACAAAAGCATTGGGATTATTTGTAGTGATAAAGTTCCCTGTGGGTTATCTTATTTACACTTGTTGGAGCAGAATATAGCAGAATAGAAGACCCTGGAGAGCATATTTTTGAAGTATACCTTTAAGGTTCCCTTGTGATCCTTGGTGAGTGTCTTAGGCCAGACTTTTGAAGACTTCTGTGAAGACCTAGAAGAATATTTCTTAACAGACTTGAAGCAACTTGTTGGAGACCATTTTGAAGATAAATTTGACATAGGTTCTGGAAGATATTTTGAGGAAGCATTGAAGGTATCCAAGAGTAAGCAGGCGTTGAAATATCTTTTAGAGCTGATTTTGAAGATTCCTTCGAGCAACTTGTGCAGATTGAAGACATCTTGTGGAGAAGCCTATTAAATAAACCTTGAAAGATTATTGAAGACATTTGAGGGACTTATAAGAAAATCTTGGAGACCATGATGCATTGAAACCATCATGAGGTAACTTGGAGAAATTTTTTTGGTACGATGAAGAGCAGTGGTGACACCTTATAAGAAGAAAAGGTTGTCATTGATGACGTGATGTGTAGATTATAGTGAAGGGTCAGATGAATATTGTCAGGGCTCATTGCAGAAGACATTGGGAGTCGTAAGTATAACCAAATATATATTGACGAAAAGAAGCAGGAGGTTGGAGCCTCATAGAGACAGGGTTGGTGCCTTGGAAGATAGGGTCGGAGCCCTTGAGGTTGGTGCCTCAGAATTGACAAGGTAGGTGCCTTGGAAGATAGGTTTGGAGCCCTAGAGGATAGGAGTCCTCAAGAGACTAGGTTGGAGCTTGTACCAGATATAGGGTTGGAGCCCTTGAGGTTGGTGCCTCATAATTGACAAGGTTGGAGCCTTGGAAGTCCAATTCGGTGCTTGGAAAATACAGGTTGGAGCCTGGGAGATTGAAGATTGGTGTCTTCATCTAGGGTTGGAGCCCTATATATATTGTACTTGATTTATTGTAAAGAAGAAATTAATAAAAGCATTTATTATTATTGTTCATTTTTTGTTCTAAATATAGGTGATCTAACTGGTAAAATTAACAACTGAAAAAACATACTAATTCAACCCCCTCTCAGTATTTCCAACAATTGGTTTCAGAGCCAGTACCTTCACTCAAAGCCTAACAGCTTGAAGGTTGATCATTAGAACACAAATGGAAAAGCTGAGAAGGAAAGTCTCCAATCCTCCTAAAGACATGTCTTCCTCAACCATTGAAATTGAAGTAAATCAATTTGCGAAGGCTCCATTGTTCAATGGAAAGTTTGATATATGGGTGGAAAGAATGAGGAATTTCTTGAAGACTCAAGGAATTGAAGTTTGGAAATCAATGGTTACTGATAGCATGCTTGAAGGAGAATCCAAGGAGTATAATACAAGAGCAATCAAAGCAATCTTGAATGGGCTACCTAATTCTATGAAGGCCAATTTGTAAAAATTTCCATCAGAAAAAGGCATATGGGACAAACTTCATGATCTTCACTCAAAATGAGCATTGAAAATGATCTCTAGTCAAGAAGATGATGAAAAACAAGAAAGAAGTTCAGAATTCATCAACAAAGCTTGAGATAAGAGAGATGAAAACAAGGCTAAAGAAGACCTAGAAGATGAAGAGAACAAAGAAGACTTTGAAGAATATCTCCTGAATAAAATTATGGCTTCCATGGAAGAGATTAATAATTTTAAAAAGGAAAATGAGGAACTTAAGAAGAAAGCGCAAGATGGTAACCAAGACAAGACAAGGAAGGAAGTTAACTTTTTCAAGCTTCAAGTACAAGAAAGGGATGAGGAGCTCACCAAAATTAAGGAGGAATTTCATCAAAACAAAAGAAAGCATCATGAAGAATTCATATCTATAACAAATCAATTGGATAAGGCAAAGAAAAGGGAAGAAGTTTTTTCAAGCCACCTTGAACAAAGACTTAAGAGCTTGAACAATCTTGAAGCAGAGATTGGTCAATACAAGGAAGATGTCTCCTCTCATAGATATGAACTAGAAGAAGCAAGGGAACAAGCACAAGGAGCCAAGAAGGTGATGGAAAATTTGGCATTCATAGAAGGACAAGTTGATGAAGGAGAAAATGAGAGAAATACCATCACATGCCAACTAGAAGAAAAGGATGAAGAAATCTTCAAACTAAAATCAGACATCAACCTTCTCAAGGCTGGGACATGTGAAGCTGCAAGAATAAAAGAAGAAATGGAGAGAAGTCTAGCAAAGAAAAATGAATAAGTCATCATAATGAAATCAAATATCATATCCCTTAAAAATGAAGCACACGAAGCAACAAGGATGATGGAAGAAATGAAGAAGCAAGTAGTCATGAAAGATGAATATTGTGAAAAATTGAAACGAGAAATTGTCTCTCTTAAAAAGGAAGTTGACTTGCTGAATAAGAGCTTGAAGAGTTCTAAAACCCTAGATGACATCCTAAGTAATCAAATATCCCCCCCTTGATAAATTAGGTCTTGTCTATGTAGGCAAACCCTCGAGCAATAATGATAATGCTTCAAACAACAAGGATGTGAGGAAGCCAGGAAGAAATGATACTCGCAGTTCCAGCAAAGGAAAGAGTCAAGATGACATTAGAAGAAACCTTACTCCAAGGATATTTATAGATGATGTCAAGAATACAAAAGGAAATGAATATCATGAAAGAATTCCAAGGCAAAAAGGCTTCAGAAGTACTTCAAGGAACTCTTCATATCCCAGGTACCAAAGTATATTTCTTGGTTATTGCTATTCTTGTACAAACTTTGGGCACGTGGAAAAATATTGTAGCACATATCACAGAGACATATATAATGGTCCCCATCAATCTCCTAGAAGCATTTTTGCAAGAAGAAGTAATTATCTCTCATTCATGAACAAGACGGAATGCTTCAATTTCCATAAGATTGGACATATGGCTCATGATTGTAACTTGACTTGTGTCTCTAAACAAGCTAAAATTATGTCAACTAAGCTAGATAGGAAGGTTACACAAGTATGGAGAAGGAAAAAATTTGGGTCTGGAAGTCTCTTGAACACTCCAGTGAACAACACATATTGTTGACTAGATGAAGTCATCCTTGATATTCTAAGTATTTGATGGTGAAACCTTGCCAAAAGGAGACTATCCATGTCTTTATTAGAGTTGTAGCGATTTCATCCCTCAAAAGTCGAGAGATCAAAAATCTCTTTTCGTTGCATTTCATTTTTAGGTGTCTCATTTAGTTGGATCATGCGCATTCCATTAGGAGCATCGAGTCTTCTGATGGAAGGGTCTTGTCGTTCATGTCCCCTCGTGTTTTGTACTTTCTGGAAACAGGTCTATTCATCGAAGTTCATCAAAATAATTTACGAGTCAATGATAGTCTGTTGGGTATTTTGGTGGGAAAAGAGTCTTTTAGGGTTTTTAGTCGTGGAGTCTAGGGTTCGTCTTCAAAATTTTTAATAATGCCAGCGAGGCTAGAGGGAGGATCAAAATAAGTTTTTTCATCTCCAAGAAATTTTATCGTTAGAATGTAAGATCTTGAATTTCCCTTTCCATGTATATTTTCCAAGTTTTTCAGTTGTTAAAATCTTCAGGCGTGGCCCTAGTTGCCTTTTCCAAAACATGCCAGTCATCCCTGCAAAAAATAGACAAGAGTTTCATCATTTCAGTCAAAAAATCAAGTGGAACAAGCAAAATAGAGTTTGTATTAAAAGTGAAAAAATGCCAAAGCTAAAACATAAGAAAGTGGGTTTTTACAAAAAAAAAATCAAAGCCATGACTATAAGAGATATTTTCACCATTCAAATGTCATTTGCAAACAAGAAGTTGTCAAAGACCCAAAGAAAAATCGTGGAAGAGCGAAATCATGTGTTAAAGATGGACTGTGTGTTGAAGATCAGTGCGCGATGCATTGGGATAAGGCACGACGCACATAGCAGTCGCGGCGCATAGAGCCGCCCCTTCCTGTGTATTTTTTTAACCTACGCGGCGCATATACCCGGTGCAGTGCACTGGGTTTGCGCGCGACGCACAGGGCTGACATCCAATTTTTGTCACTGCCTCCAACGAAACTTCAAATTTTTCGCTCCCATTTGCTCAAGTAAGTTTATACAATCGCTATTGCTGGTGTTTGGTATGATTGAGAGATTGGTTTTGAAGAATTTTCAAGTTTGGAGTTTGAAAATATAAACCCTATATTCATATCAAAATCTGCTCCTTAGGGTTTTAAAATTGGTGGTTTAAAGGTCTGATTTTTGTGCCAAGTATTGCAAATCCCATTCTCCATCTGTGGTTCCTTTCTTCATCACTGCCATATCATCATACTGTGTCTCCCCTTTTTCCCTATTCCCTTATAAAATCACTCATATCACTTGTTCCTAAAATCCTATTATCCCTATCCCTAAACCCTACCATCTCCCATATCATTTGCAAAATTCCTAATTCCCAAACCCCACATTCTTAAAACACAGTTAGGTGACTGTTATTGCATTCTAATTACACTTGACAGTCCACTATATCCACTGTCCGTTTTTTTTTACAGTCCCTTCCTACTTGGCATACTTTGGAAATTGAAGACAAAGACACCAAGCCCTCATTTATCATTTTCAACAAAACAAACATACAGTTTTCATACACATTGCAAACACCATGACGGACACAGACTCATCCTATGAACAAGACAGTGATTCTACCACAGAGCTTCATGCACCGAGAAGGCCTCGAAAAGGAGGCAAACATGTGAGAGAGGAACCCACCTCTTTAACTCAGTTGGAGGCCTGCCCATTTTCCATGGTTTGTTTCCGAGAGCAATCATGCTATCAGTATTGTGAGAGGATTGCTCAGATTCAGCATCATGAGGAGTTAGCCCGGTTGTTTGTTTTACATTTGCGTGATGGTCATGTTACTCTCGCTGGTGTAAATTTCACCTTGACACCAGAAACCATTTCTCAGGCAACAGGAATACCAAATTTAGGTGAGGAGTGGAACAAGAGACAACAAGTAGACAGAGTACATTACGAGCCATACATCAGGCCTGGCTATCTAAGGTAGCTCAGCAAGGTATTTCCATTCCGATTTCTAAAGGAATCCTATGCACCATTAATGATACTAATTATCTGATGCTTCAGTTATGAGGGCCGTTTCTCACGTCTCTATGCATACCACATCAGGTTGCTGATGCATTTCACGAGAGTGAGGATGATGAAAATTCCATATTTGATGTGCCGAAACATAGAGAGGATGACTACTCTTGTGCAGAAGAAGACTCCAGAGCAGCAGCATAACAACATTATCATTATGCGCTCATCAAGATGATTGTGGTACATCAGCTTGGATTGCAGGGCATTGCATGGGAAGAGTTCATTTCCCATGACTTCTTTACAGCCCCTTAGCCTCCTCCAGAGATTTTTCATGATGTAGGTGAGCCTTCACATCATTCTGAAGGTCCCAAGACAGAGCCTATCATCGATGTGCCAATATTTGTTACTTATTAGAGAGGCACGAGAGCATTGTTTGCAGCAGCCCGACGCGTACTATCTCCACCCGGGGTGTTAGGGGTCTCATTTTCGTCATCATCAGCACAGGTACAGGTACAGGATAGAGGAAAGAGGCCTATGTAGGAGGAAGGCCCTTCAGGAGGCCATGATACTGATTTCATATTGCTTGATGAGGATTTGAGCTCTCCAAGCTCAAAACTGAGGGAGATCATTCAGGAGCAGAAAACTGAGATCGACACATTGACTGACAAGTTTCAGAGAGCTCAGTGGATCATAAACTATCTAGAGTAGTGCAACAAGTAGTTGGAGCATTAGCAGATGATCATGGAGTTGTAAAACATCCGTGAGAACCGACAAGCTGCCCGAAGAAGCCCATCCAAGATGACACCTATTGAGCGGGAGATTGAAGCCGATAGGGAGACTTGGCTTGAGAGAGTCAACATCCATCTCAAGAAGCTGTTGGAGAAGGCGAATAAGGAGAAAAAAATGCTCAGGCACATGAAGAATCACTATTGGGCACGCACACATGTTTGTAAAGCAAAGATCAAGATCCTGAAAGCAAGGCTAAGGAAGGCACTGAAACGTCGTCAAAAACATGATAGGCTCCAGATCTTGGCCGAAGCTTCTTTGGATGAGCATGGTACTTGATGAGGGACCTTCAGCCCAAATTTCAAGGAATTTGGGAAAAATTTTGTCATTTTTGAATTTTTGGGTCGCAAAACAGGTTTTTCTGCCCGACGCGTAGCGCCACCTTGCGCGCGCTTATGATTGGTAGCTCTTCAGAGGGAAAACTTGGTATTTCTAGATTTTTTATGAAAATTTATGCATTCTTAGGAATGGCCTAAAAATTTCATCAAGTTCTAGGTCGCCTAAAGAGTCAAAAACACCCTAAAATTGGCCTTTCTGCCACCTTTTGCACCCACAGGAAGGAGTGCTGGGAGATTGAACTTTTGGGGGGGGAAATGAGCACCAAATCCATAAATTCCACTTGGGTTGGAAATTATACAGGAAGGGCTCTCCAACGAGCTATCATGAACTCAATTTGGACTTCAGGAAGGGCCTCAAAATCAGCTCCAACGTTGTGCTACGCATAGAGATTTTGGGCGCGACGCATAGAGGATTTTGGCCTATTTTTCACTCCACAGCTCAAAATTTCACCTAGTTTTGGCCAGTTTCACTTTTTCATGTAAATTTTGATCTACCTTGATGTAATTTCATAACCATGATGTAATTTTGGCACATTTTTACTTTTTCTAGAAGATTCATTCACTAAAAGGTGAAATGTGAGTGAATGGATCAGTTTCCTAGCATATAGAGGCAAGTTGTTTCATGGCCTATTTTCTAGTTCCTAGTTTAGATATGGTTGAAACAGATCCTAGAATGATGAGCTCGACCCCTGGATGCATGGGAATTGGTTAGGCTTGTCTATATGATGTATTTTATCAGTCATTTTCAGGGTTGGACATTTGGGATTGCATAGCACTTCATTGTACATTCATTCTGCAATTTTGGCAAAGGAATAGACCAGGGTTTGCAGCCCTCTTTGGGATCCTTGTGGCTCTGTGTTTTGATGGTGTTTTCCTCTATGTATCTGTAAGTTCATTGATGTTTATGTGTACGATTTTCATTCTTCTTTCTTCTTAAACTGAACAAACAAGTTATAAAGGTAGAATTCATAGTTTGCTTTGCTCTACCTTCAAGTTTAGTTCAGTTTTCCATGTTTTCATCTGTTTGAGGAGGAATCTTGAGACCCTCTTGCCCTCTTCAGCTCCTCACAGTCTGATCCATCCATTCAATCAATCTAAAGCATCAAAACACTTGCCTTCCTCGCCCCAATTGGAACTCTGCAAAAACTAGGGCTAATCCCCACACCCAAAACTGCCTCTCCCTTGATCCAACAAAAAACCCCAAAAACACAATCAAACTCCTTCACTTATATACCTAGCCTAAAATTAGCTTTTATTTCAGTCATATCAAGCCCTATTTATTACTTTTCGCTGAGATTGACCCAGAGAGAGCCCTCTCCTGTTCTGGTAGGGCTAGCTACCAGACTGAGCGTGGTTCGATGTTACCTAAACTACGCAGCACCGGCCCCTGAGGTAGATTTAGGCAATTACACATAGGCGGAGTTTGTGATTCTTGAGTATTCTTGCAGAAAGTGATCCGTGAGTGGGCCCTATGAAATCCTTGATGAGTTACACATGGAAAATCTTGATAAATCATCTCTCGGAAGTAACTCCATTGAAGAAAAACATGATATTATGATGATTCCTTCTACTTGATCACGCAAAGTGAGAAATCCTTCATGAGCTAAATGAATTTGTGCATGAAGAAATACAAACACATCTATCATGGAACATATTGCCAAAAGAAAAAGCACCATGGTAGGGGGAGTAACATAACTATGAAGGACTACAATTCATGAAGGAAAGAAGCATCTTGACAGGGGGAGTATTTGGGCACCCCGTTTGCCATTGATGTCAAAGGGGGAGAGAGATTAGAAGGGCAAGAATATTGCCATCAATGACAAAGGGGGAGATTGTTAATCAAGGTTTTCATTGATGTCAATGTGGCATTGATTGAGATGTCAATATTCTTGAGAAGCCTGGTTCCAGATTATCACGATATGATGTGTTACACAGCAATTTGTCACCGTCCCTGAAATCCCCGTCTCGCACATTGGAGGGCTCATTTTGTGACCTGTGAGCAGTGACATAACTTGAAAATACTTTCATGGCATTCCCCTGAACATGTACTTTCATCCCCCTGAAGACATCTCCTGCTAAAAAACCCTAAAAACACCCCTTTTTGCATTGGCGCGGGTAGCCAGTTCAGTAGCTGTGCCAATGGGGAAAATCCTTCAAAGAGGTCACACCAATTGGTGCTCTGTCCCAGAGTCGCACTCGCGCCAGCCAATTTAAGGAGTGTTTTTTAAAAATAAATGGTGGAAGTTTCGTCCTAACCAATTCCTATACTGCTATCTATCTTGAGTTGGGAGGTTTGGCTACGGATTTCCATAGAGAGGAAGTGGTTTGCCACCTCTCATGGAAGCTTCCTTGATGATAGGGCCAATCCCATGATTATAGGGATCCCAACTCCCCTTCCTCCATCTATAAAAGCTTGTTCATCTCCATTGCAAGCTAGTCTTCAAGTTCCCAAATTCCTAAGAGCCTAGAGCCTCCATAACTCCCTTAAGGCCAAATCCAAGCAAGGAGACTATTGTCAAGATCCGAAGAGAGAGGTTTGTCCCATCCTTGACAGGCTTTTCGAGACGTGTTCTGCTGGCGACCCTCCGAAGGATAATTCAGCGTCAGAACTATGGTTGTATTCTTCCTTTGATTGATTAATAATAAACGACTATTGGTTATGGTTCCACTCTTGTTGTTGTTTATAATGATGAGTTATGTCCTTTCTGACTGACATATAGTTGCATCTACTGGATTTTACGCTTGCGTTTGTTTCGTTTCTCGCATGTGCAGGTGTCCATCATGGAGATCGTGGGGATCGTGATCTGCCAGGGCTAAGGAACGGGAGTGCTACCTCTTCTACAAGCAACAACGTTGGATTCCAGGTAAGCCTTCATCGCTAGTTGGTTTATTTGCAATTAGGAACCTGCACTATAGCGTGAATGATTGTTGCTAGACCCGGTCTGGGCTAGTAGGGATCGCCTCTGTCCGCAGAGGGGATTTACCTCCACAACAAATTGGCGACTCCACTGGGGATTCGTTGGCTTGTTGTCGTTCGTTTTATAAGCTATAGACGGAGCCTGAAGTTGGCCAGATAGCCTTCGAAACGCTTTTGCTCTGCAATTGCGAAGTAGATCAAAGCTGCTTCAGTCAATCTCCAGTTTAGTTTGTAAACTGAACACTTGGAGCACTGTCTTGTCTCTTCGGTTGATTCTTGATTCTGCTTGCTTGATCAGCTCTTTTGGGCTGGTTCTTTCTGTGAATTTGGGTTTTTGAAAACTCCAAACATCATTGGTCTGATCTTGGATTGCTTATTTTTTATTTTAGCATAGCAAACTTGACTGGCGCGTTTTTTAGCGTGACAGTCGCACCAATTGGCGCTAGTTGTCAACGTATTACCCGCGCCAATTCTAATATGGCGCTAGTTGCAGCCTGACAGTCGCGCCAGTGCTGGGGACTGCTAGGGTTTGCATGATTTTGAGCTTTCTGAGCCTGATCTCTGATTTTGGTTTCATTTTTTTCGACTGCTTGAGTGTTTTGGAGCCTTGATTGACTGACTGTTACCTTCGTCCTTTGGTTGTTTGTCCATTTCCATCGACTTTGCATTCTAGCCCTAGGTCATCTAGGTGCTATGGTGTGTTGAGCTTTCCTTGGGATTTTTTGGTTTCTATCGGTTCAGTCAACCTTGTGATTGCTTCCCTGCATTCGTTTGACAATTTTTTATCGTTTTATTGCGCTATTTGAGTGATTGACTCCTCCTTCATTCGAATTCTGTTTTGTCTCGTTTTTGGCCTAGATTACACAGCTCATTTGTGTCTTTGGGATTTTCTTGGTTTTGAGGGACTGTTGGTCGATTTGAGGTCTGATTGTGTTTTCTATTGAGTGAAATTTGTTTGTTTTTGCTCTCTTATCATCATTTCTCGAATCGCCTTTGCATTAGTTTTCATTTTTTAGCGCACTTTGCTCTGAAATATTGAAAATATAAAAAAATTCTCTTTTGCTTTTCATTATTTAATGTGAATTATATCTTTTCGGTGTTATTAGTGATTGGTAACCTTGAACGAAAAGCTTTTTAGTTTTCATTAGCTGCATTAGAGACATCATCGGTTGTTTTCTGTTCATTTCATTATTGTGTGAAAAGCTCTCAACTCTCTCATAAATAGCTTTCATCGAATGAAATGATATACTGTGGCATATAGAGTGCATTTAGGAGATTTTGAGACATTACATTCGCTAGGGCCTGAAAACTGAAATGTAATTGAAGATAAACATTAAAATTTACTCAATTTACACTAAGGCAGCATTGAAATCTAACGAAACACATTTAGAGGTCTAAGCTAGAGACGTGTTCCGGCGTCTTAAAACCTAGTAGCTATTGTTCGCCTCTTGGCTTTAGACAGCACTAGTACGGACTTGTGCTCCCCGTACCGTCGAGTATATAAAGGGAGACCCCAATAGGTTTCTATCCTTTATCCATAGGAAGCCGAGTATGCCATCCTATACCCGTGATACACTGGACACAACATTCGAGGAGATTGCCTGCACGTACGTTAAGTCCTTGGTTGATTTCTCATTCATTTTGGAACCAAGGTGTATATTGCAGTTCACGGTTATTCGGTACACCCTTTGCCTAGTATTCTTGAGTAGTCATTTGATCTTTTCTGACTCTTTAAATTTGAAAGGATCACCAAGCGCTTGTCCTTTCACGCTTGCTTCAAAACTGAAAGAGATAGAGTCACCTTTTATCCGTTTCTCGACTCTTAAAACATGAAACGGTGAAGTTTCCTATTTTTCAATGTGGTAAAAAATTAATCACCCGCGATCACATGCCCTGTTAGATTTTGCTTGTTGGCCGTTTGATTGTGTGTCTTGACTCTTTTTCAGCCCGTGTGTGTGTTTGATCTTTTTCTCTTATCGTTACTACCACAGTGGCGGAACCCTCGGTCTCGTCTACTGGTAGTCCTTATACGGACGATTCATCAGAGGCTTCTCAATCCTCTGTTGAACCTCAGCAGCCCATTGTTTCTGAGTTTCCTGACGGGGGACCGGTTCTTGCTAAGCAACCCTTTTGGGGACCAATTGAGTTCAATTGGCCCTTTTCCGACCCTTGGTTTGAGTTAAGAGTAGGGGCAGATTTCCTTTCTCTTGCATCGGATTCGCCTTTTATCGCTGTTGTTTTTCCTCCTAGTCCTCGCCGTCTATTACGAGATCTAGTGGCAGGCTCAATCATGAGTGAATCCAGCGAGGAAATCCCAACGTCTGGTGAGGATTCCCAGTTATTTCCTCGGAGATTATTTCCAGGAGACAACCCTGAACCCGCTGTTATGTCATCACCCGGTCCCTCATTACCAGCAGGGTATAGATCCTTGGGTCAGATTATCGCCGCCACAGCCTCTATGGGGGTATCAGCTCCTTCTACGAGGCTGGTGGTCCCTTCATTGGGGATGTCTCCTCAAACTCCCATCACCTTTGTACCCGTTCGGCCCACTGTCTGTGTGGCCGCGTCTGCACCTGTTGTTACGGCACCCTTCATGAGGGTTGTGCCGCCTCCCGAAGACGTCTACATAGCGACTGTTATGCCGGAGAACATCTCTCCGAAGGAGTATCGGTTGTCCCTACAACAGCCGAACCCCGAGGTTGGACAAACCTCTCAAGACCCCAACCGCTCTTATTTTTCGCATTATGCACAGGATGGTACACCCATGTATGATTTTTCAAATCAATACGATGAGCACGGGAACATGTTACGTTTACCTGCTCCAGAGGCTCACCTTCATGCTCAAGGTTTACCCTATAACCAGGCTAGACATTCTTACAATCTACAAGGGCAACCTTTCCAAGGCCAACCTTCGGGCCAGCCTGGCTATCCTTACGACCCGCAGGGCCAGCCCATCCAAGGCTATCCTGCAGGCCAGCAAGGGCCATCGTACGGTCCGCAAGGACAGTATTACAACCCTTTCGGTCAACCTGTGCAGCCTCAGCCGGGGTACCAACCAGGGCCAGTATATGGTCCTAGGGGGCAAGTCCAACCTTCCCAACCCATGCAACCTCAGTATCCTGTTAATCCAAACGTTGCACACCAGCCAGGACCATCTTATGGTCCTACTGCAGGTCAAACCGGTTACCAGCCACCACCTAGCTCTTTTCCTCCACCAGGCCAACCGGTTTATCCGGCACAACCTGGTGTTCCACCTCCAGGTCAACCGGTTCATCCGGTGCAACCTGGTGTCTCTCAATGCTTGGTCGGCTGCGCGGCCGGCACAACCCTGTTCACGAACCCGGCTTCATTAACTTGACCGGCAAAGCTCACGGCCCAGTCGGGCACCTGCTCGGCCGCGGGCCCCGCTGCATCCTATCAACCGCACTTGTGTGGAGGCTTATTCGATGCGGAGCCTGATCCTTTGTGCACCCAAATTTTCGAGGCTCCGCGTGTTCACCCTATCGGCACCCCACTCAACCTCGGCGGCTACTATTCTCGTAGTCGATACCGACCAAATTATAGCAGACCCGAGAGTTCTCGTCCTCAACAACCTGCTTTCTACACCTATGCTCGGCAACCAAGTCCAAATGCGCACACGGGGCCGACTCATGTCCCGGGGATCCATATGCGGAAATTTGAATAATAGATAAATTATTCACCGAGATTATCCTGATTACACACTATTTAAGCTTCATGCATAATACATAACCTCTTCTACAATTGATCATCAATATGCGGAAATAGAAGCAGTCGCATGCGCACATTAAAACATAATCAAGCACACATAGAACACAGTATGTAATGGGGAAAGCATACAACTGAAAACCCCCAACTATCTGTATATTATAATGATAGAGAACATGTAACAATACATAGCACAAAGCTCTCACAGCTCTCAGCACTATCTCACATGCTACACACAAACTAGCACCGAAGATGAACAAGTCACAGGTTCAAATCTCCTCCACAAGTCTGCCTGCCTCTACTGCGCAATCCAAGATGAGAATGAATGAGATCCAAGTTCGAATTCCCTTGGCTTGTACTGCGCAATCCTCATTGGCAATCTCAATCAATGTGTGTGCAAATCTCATGCACAAGTATAGTCACAATTGATAGCCACACTCACCCTTTCACCCACCTCTAACACTGGTCTCCACTGAACTGTCCATGCATTGCAGTTAACTGATGTGTTCTTTAGTTGATTTATGAGTTAATAATTAGTGAATTAATTAGTAATTAATTCACACCACTCATCACTAGTGTATTTATCAGTTAGACTAAATACAACTAGTTCAACTAAGTTAAACCGAACACAACTCCACCAACTGTCTCATCAACTCCACCAAACTATGCCACATGAGTTCTAACTGAAGTCAACCATGCAATAGCTCAACTAACCCTTAGGAAAAGCGTATTTCCTTCTGTCAGCTGCATGTGCCACATCCAAGCATCAAGCTGAAGTGCTCCAAGAGGATAAGATAATGTTTATAGTCTAAATATTATTAAGGGTTAATAATATTTGACTGTTCTATTTTTAGCCCGGCAGTCTAAAAATAGATTCCGCCCAATGTCTAAAAATAGAGGTCCATCTATTTTTACCAACTCGACCAATCATCCATAAATATCATCCTACAACTCATAGACCATGATCCATATGTCTAAAAATAGACATAGTCTAAAAATAGACTTTTCGACAAAAATCACATGTGTGGTCCCCACCTAGTTTAGGTGATCACTTTCCAACTAGGATCAGGAAAGATGTTTCAGGAGGCCTCCTTCACTATTTATTGTTGCCATTTTCAACACTCCCTCTCAACAAGAAAGGACTGTCTTTGCATGCGACATGCAACTCCATGCATTCGCCCTGCAACCTTCACAAGCGCCATGCAACTCCATGCATCTGCTCTGCAACTCCTCTGAAATTGAATAGGCTCCAAACAACTCAATCAGTCTTGATGCATCTAGCATCTATCATCAAAGTCTTCGACTTCTGCTTGGCCAACTGCACATGTCATCAGGAACCACTGCGCTGTTGAACTCTTGCACCCATGCACTCTTGCACTTGTTGTCAACTCTGATCCGCGCTCCAGTATCTGACACTGTCACTTTGATCTGCCTGCATCAATCCAACTGATCATGCTACTGCTGCGCTGTGGGCACCTCGTAGCCAGGTTCAATTCATGAGATCCACACCATCTCATGAATCCTGCCCAGAAATCTCCTCTTGGGATTATTCATGCATGTCGCCCCACCTCTCACCTAGTGGTATAGCTGCATGCACTCCCTCTGCCCATCTGGCACGAAATTTCTCTGCATGAGTGGTTTCTTCCACTCCATGATCCTCATCTTGTGGCTGCTCCACATCTCGAGGTTCAATATTACCTGCATGCAAAACTTTCTCCCTCTCAAGCATCAATTGCATGTCTTTCTTGCACTTCCCAACAGTAGGAAGCTCCGTAGACATCCCATCTACTTCAAGTCTGTAGAGATTCTTTGCTCAAATCCCAACCTTCTTGACTTGTCTTGTTGCCTTGTGCCGAAGGAAAACTTTTCCTTCACTGAAGACAACTTCATACCCTTTATCCTCTAACATTGCAACTGAGATCAAATTCTTCTTTAAACCTGGAACATGCACTACATCTTGTAAAATAATGAGTTTACCTGACTCCCTCTGAAAGGTTATGGTACCAATGCCGGTCGCATTGTATCGTCCATTGTCACCCAACTCAACATGCAACTGGAGATCTTTCTCCACCAAGTCACTAAAAAGATTCACATCTCCCGTCATGTGAAAGGAAGCGCCACTATCAAAATACCACCCCGATCCCAATGCACTAGACACCATGCATGCGATCGATGAGAAGTCCAGCTCAAATTGCGAGGCAAGAGCCTCACCAGCTGCAGCTCCAGCAGCCTGCTTGTTCTTCTTCTTTTGTGGACAATTCGTGGCATAATGTCCATGATCGTGACAGTGAAAACACTTCACTTTGGACATGTCACGCTCTTTACCATCCGCACCGGATTGAGAAGCATTCTTCTTGCCCTTCCCCTTCCTTGCTTTGGTAGCCAAAGTGCAATCCTCTTCATCAGATGCCTTTGATGAAGATCCATCCCTGGTACTCCACCTTATCTCCTCTTGCACAAGATCCGACCAAAGTCGCTCCCATCCTGGAAATTTCTCCCGACCATTGACAGAATCCTCATAGGAATGCCAACTCTTCGGAAGACCAAGGAGAGCCAAGCTCACCAAGTCCTCATCATCCACACTAACTCCTACACTCCCAAGCTCATCCCTGCAGTGGAAAAACTTGGTCAAGTATACCGGAATAGTGTCATTCTTCTCCATCTTTATTTTCCTAAGGTTATCCTTGAGCGCCAACTTCCTTTAGTCGCTCTTGCTCTGGAATAGATACATCCACGCTTTCCACATCAAATATGGAGAGGTTTGATTTTCCATACGAAGCTGGATGGAATGTGATCCTTCACGCCCTCCAACAGAATCCTTCGATATACTCGTGGCTCTATCACCCCCTTGTCGACAGTATCGACATTATTTATATCAATTCCGCTTATTGCGTGCACAACACCATTCATCACATCACAGGTTCTTAATTGTCACGGCTTTGATTATTCTCCCATTAAATACAGAGCCTCGTGCATACTTTTCGCTGGAGTTAAGTGATTCCCGGAATATAACAGCTCTCTGCCTTCCGATAATAGTTCTTCGTTGTGCTTCTGTGACTGTTACATTTTGACATTCTTTTTGCTGCCTCTGCAACTT